>JAHKNS010000002.1:0-1200000 GCA_019054645.1 Fusarium sporotrichioides | reverse complement strand
AAAATCTAAGTCACAGGTGAGACAAAGCAGGCACGACTGTTACATACAGAGGTGGGCAGGCACCCCAGTGGGACCTTCCATGTTATGTACAATATGCATGTATAAGTTGACTTCTCGATTCTACTTCTTTCGGCTATACTTTTGAATATATACAAGAAAATCTACAATAGGATAGTAGGTAAACGAACCCCTCCTACAGCTTGGGTACAAGACCTAATTTCGTACCAGCGACGACCTTCTCATTGTCTGCAAGTGGGCATAGCTGGAAAAAGCGCTCGCGAGAAGATCGGACAAAAGCACTTCGCTGATGCGGCAAGTCTACCAGCTTGTCCAACCCAGAGCCATGAACAAAGTCATACATAACAATGGTTGTGTTTGTCTCCTGGGTTTCACCCACCACAAACATAGTGCGAGGATCGTCAAGGTAGAGGTAGTGCATCAAACTGCTCCACCATGCAGACACGCGATGGGGTCCACGAAAGCGTACATCACCTACGAGTGAGTGACGACCGCGGTCGAAATCACCAGCGTTGAAATAACCACCTAAGCGGTCCTCCTATTTACAGAAAGGTCAGAAAGCTGCAAGAGATAGCAGCAGAGAACAAGAATGAACATACCTTGGCCCAATAGACCTCGAAATATGCGAAAGAGGTGTCGTTCCACTTTGCAAGCAGAGCAATGACATGAGGGTCATCGTGAACCTTGCGAAGATAATCCTGGTGTTGCTCCAGAGTACCAGTGAGATTCCAGCCTTGAGAGACACGAGGGTCGTTTTGCCATTCGTGAAAGAGGCGCACATGCTCAGTATCAGCATAATCGAGAGAAACCATGGAAAATGTTTCGTCAAGATGGGGAATCCATCGGCTATAGACCGTTGCGCCAGGTGCAGGCTTAACTGGTCTGACTGGATGCCACGACTGTTGAACTCGCTCAGGATCATCAGGGTCGCCAGCAACTGTGATGGTTGTTGTGTTTTGTAGAGGCGTTAGAGGGTATGATCCAAGAGGGTTTGATGCGGGCAGAGATGCCGGTGATTCGGCAGGGCACCAAACGGGTCGGGGACCAAAGGGCGATCCAGCACCTTGCCAGAAAGTGCTTCGCAGTAGAAGTACGAGGCTCTCAGAAGTCTTGTTTGAGGCCTGCCGCTTCTCTCGGCCCTTGAGAGGGTGATCAATCGCGAGCAGAACTGCTGTGAGTTGTTGACCCAGGACACCGGCATTGACACCTCGAAGCTCCAGTCGATATGACTCTACATTCGTTCTCACAGTGAAGAGCGCGTAAGTCAACAGCCAGACCTGAGCCAAAGTTGGCGCCTCAGCTTCATCCCAATAAACAGTAACGCATGGTGAGCGCCGAGCCCGAGCCCAAGGGCTGTTGTTGGATTGAGGTGGAAGTTGACTCGATTTAAGATCGATTGGGTCTGAGAAGATGAGGTTGGGATGTTGGAGGTTGAAAGGCAAAGCCTTGGCTGAAGCAGGAGCTTTTTGAACAAGCCTGTAGACTGGCGTGTTCACACCTAATGGTGTCGATGCTGCTTCAATTGTGTACTCAGTTTGGTATGGGTGAGGAAGCTTGACGATGGTCTCGCCAGCCTTGAGATTAGAGAACGTTCCTGATGGGGTCGACATTGTTATCGCAGCTGGGGTATGAGAAAATTCGGAGTCAGAGTAAAGAGAGAAGAAGAAGAGTTCGACCATACCGAGAAGCTATTCGCAACGGGACAGGGAGCTAGCTGCATAAGTGGAACAGGTTGGGCCCATCGTGTTCGTTAATTCCGCATTTTTTGATGTCCGTTCGGCTCTTGCGGATTGGGAATTTACAGGCACACTACTTCGTATCCTAAACTCCATCGACGACGCAACAACGGAACCATTTAGTCATATTCTATGGCTAGCAGACGTTGACGATCCTGGACTGATCAAGGTCAAGATTATCAAGTGGATCCGAGCGGATCTGATAACATGAGCCCTTGTTCACCAATTTTCTTTTTTCTTCTTCACACACCCCCTTCGTCATCCGATCGTCGGACTTCACTCGTTCATTCAAGGGTCTGGAACAGAATTTACGTAGTATTGCCCATTTTGACCGCTCGTTAGCACGATCTGATAAACCGCTCAACGAACGACACTAACTAAATATTTCCACACCATCCATCGATCCCTGTTGGTGTTGGCAAAAAAATTCATCATGAACCTTGCCAAATGCAGCAGTTGAACCTAACGGAGGAATTATGACCTGATGGAGTCTCAACCACTGAGCGTATCCTGGAACAAAGGTCCCGATGAAACACATGCAGTCAGCTTTCTGCTTGACCCAAGTCCCAGCACTCTGTGCTTTCGTGGCACTCCCATAAAATAGAGTCTAGAACATCGTGTGCGGCTTCGCTGTGTTGTCCGCAATATGCCGTGTTTTTACTTTCATTCGAAGGAAATAGAAATAACTATTTCAACGTAGCATCAGCATGAGACTGCAAGGTTCACAGACCCCATTCACACACTTGAAGACTGGAAGCGGCCTGCGTTAGGAGGTTCTCAAGAATGCATTGACGATTTTTCCTATCGTAAAAATCAGAAGATACAAACAAAGAACTAGTCTAGAAACTTCCGGTAAGCTCGCACCAACACTGGCGTTCTTTATACTCCTAGTCGTAGTGATTCAATTACTGAAAGATGCTTCATGCTCGATCTTGTAGAAGACAGAATGTTCATATAATAGAGCTTGACTTCCGATACACTGGAGTCAATTTGGGCAGTTGATTGTCATTTATCAGTCGCGGATACCCCGACAACTCTAATGCTTTTGCAGTTGCTGATCGCCAGTGTGCATGCCGATCGATCCCGACACTCAGGTACAGATGATCTCCTAGTTCCACCGACGGGTCAGTTTCTTATCAATCAGTTCCCATCTGAGACATTGGGTCACTGCTTCTACCGATCAGATGGTAGGGAAGACGCACAGAAAATCTTGGTCGTTAGGGTAGACGAAGATTCCGAGTCCTCATTTAGGACCTGCCAGGCTTTCCTATTATTTCTTTCTTGGCCGTGGCTTGATTGTTTTTTGTCTGTTTGTAGCCTTTTCCCGAATCGATGTAGTCAAGAAGTTTGTTGGCATGTGAAAGAGAAACCACCGGCCATAGAAGAGGTATCTTTAGTTCGATTGACCGTGACTACAAACTGCCTTCATTGTGAATCCATCTAGTTCAAGAGAAATCTCGATATGAATTGGCTATGAGCAAGTCTGGAGTATTGTTCGAAAGGATTTCCCAATATCACGCATCTTTATTAACAAGCTCTTATATAGCAGCTCCAACTTACCCAGCTACAGAAACCTTCTGGATACCTCCTCTGCCACTTCGTAGCACGTTCCTCAATCATCATTACCTTCTCATTTCTAAGACATCTTGACAGCCTTATGATCACTACTCGTGCTTTTCTACATGAGTTCAGCCGGCTCCACTGGTGTTGTCCAGCCCAAAGATGGCAAGCAATGCCGGAGACAACTTCGAATTTGTGCCCGAACAGCCCGATTAGAGGTCTTGATACACGGTAAACAAGGTGTATTCAACCAAATAAGCATAAGAAAACATTCTAACTACACTGACCAACATAGTGCACATTCTAGTCCAATTGTGTCATGTCATCCATTTGATATCCCAAACGCCAAACCCCATGATTATCTACGCTTAAGCCTTAGCCTCGTCAGTCTTGCGACCGCCAAGCTGCATGTAATTCCAACAAACTGCCATCATGAGTCAGCAACTGTTTCACAAGCACAAATCAGACAAAACTTACTTGTCCAGCCCAGATCATCTCTGAAACAAGACTGGAGAACATCCTCTCCAGCAGTGGTGCCGGTGTCTGGACTAGAAGCAACAGCCTTCTTGCCAACTGCGAGACCAATAACAGGTGGGTAGACTGCAATCTCTTTATATGAGGGAACGTGTCCGGCTCGCTGGCTGAGGATATCCTGATGGATGTTTAGTGCGACGTAGTGGCCTTGATGCATGGCACCACCACATCGCTTGATGCCAGGCCACTTGGTAATGTCGCCAGCAGCATAGTGGGATTCGGCGTTTGGTGTGCCTTGTTCGAACTTCAGGCTGCAGAGAAGTTAGCGTAAGGAAATATATGGGAAACTCGTTTAACTTACTTGGGCTTAATCTTGACAAAGCCATCCTCATCAAGTGCCGAAGCAGGCAGATATGTGGTAGTGGGAACACTCCTGGAGATGGCCATGATCACCACACTAGCAGACATCTTGTGGCCGTTGGTGAACTCAACATCATACTTTTCGCTGCCGTCGGTGGTCTCAACCTTGTTCTTGGAAGCTAGACGGTGGTTCATGAGGACCTCGACACCAGCCTCACGGAGCAGCTCCAGTGCCACGTCCTTGGTCTCGTCGGGGAGACCCTCAGATGAAAGAAGCTTATCACGCGAGTGAACAAGGGTTACGTTGAGATGGGGCTTGACCATCTTAAGCTCGGCCGCCATCTCAATGCCGACAGCACCTCCACCAACCACAACGACGCCGTGCTTCGCATTTTGGACAGCGTTGATGTGGTTTTCGGCTTCAAGCAGGTATTGCTTTCGAGTCAAGGACTGTGGAACGACGGGCCAGACGCGGCGCAGACCAGTGGCGGCCACAAGGTAGTCGTATTCGAGAGTGGATTTCTCCTCGGTGATATGAGCTGAGATTGTAGCTTTCTTAGAGGCAGGGTCGACGCCCGTGACTGAGCCTTGTATAATATTGATTCTGGGATCCTTGAGACCTGGAATGTCGGAGTATTTGACCCAGTTCTTCTTGGAGAAGGCAGAGTCGGCAAGGGCCATTGGAGAGCCGATCAAGTGGTCTGCATTATATCAGTATCTAAGGAAGTCCACACATTTCGGTCTCGAGATGAAGAGCACTTACAGTAGCCATCTCTTTCATCAACGATGGTGATATCTATATTGAAAGTAGGCAAATTGGGGTGATGGGTATATGGCTCAGAGTTCATGCGGGGAGAGTAACCCTGGCTCAAATCCAAAAGGTTGACGGCAGCAGATAGGCCGCCATAGCAACCACCGAGGATGAGCACACGTACGGCGTTTGATGTTTCTGGAAGCGAACCCATTGTAGCGAATCCTTTGACTTTATGAGCTATGGGGTGGTACCAAGATGGGAATCGCTTGCGTGACACTGAAGATACAGGCACAAAGATGTGACGGTTCGGCGCAACAAAAGTTGAAAATGAAGCACGGAATGGGAAAGAAGACTTTGTCTGGACGCAAGAATGGTTGGGGGCTTTGAAAAGTCGTCCCGTGAACTTGGTAGATACTCGAGAGATGATCATCGGCTGGGAAATGGGGAAGAGAAGAGAGAGGAATAGTCCAAGCTATTAAAGTAGGGAAAATAGGTGAGGACAGAAGAAGATCCGGGAATAAACGACAGTAACCCAGCGAAAGAACTGAATAATCGGCATCTGAAGCTCGGCATCGTACTCGGATGAAAGCCCTCAATATCGGGCCAAGACCGGCCCCCTCTGGGGACAAGGGTTCATCTCCCTGGTGTCTGTCATGACAAGTCCCCAGTCCCTCATCATGAATGAATCATAAATAACTAGCCAGCAACATGCGAGAGTCGCCCGGTATGTAGCGGGGCATACTCCATTGTGATGATGTTGGGGACTTTTTGAAGATGCTAACGATGTGGAGTTAAAGTTATCAGATCCGTTCAAGACAGCTGCAGCCACTGAGAGAACTGTCTCCACTGGCTAGGATGAGACAAGAATTATCAGATCCGACGGAATGTGACATGTCCGCTTAGTCATGTTTCTCGAGACTGTCAGAATACCGTTATCTGATCTAACTGCTGCCAATGTTTCCACATCGTGTGTAGCCATCCCGGACTAATGGTTCATAGCGCAATTCGTCAAGCAGGACGGAGAGACGAGTTAGGCCGATCCCCTTCTGTCCTTTGGAGGTGAACAAGGATCTGCCTGTGTAAACAATTCAACTGAGCCATTTTCAACCTCGAAGCAGCGACTGCTAACATCAATGTTGACTTCTTAGGTTTGACCACTTCTTTATTGCAATTTTGTGTCCTTGTTATTTACTCAAAGTGCCCCATTTCTTTGTTCTGAGCACTGATGCGAGATGAGTTGTACGCCGATCTGATAACCCTACCCAAAAATGATGGCTGCCACACATATTTTAGTGCTTGGCAGTCTAGCCAGTCAAAATAATTATCTGATCCGAAGAACTCTTGACAATCTAAAGTGGCTGTTTGTCACTCACGCATGAATCAAATTCTTGGCCTGGTAACGGGGATCACAATTTGATTTCCACAACAAAAGTGATACAATGACTCTTCACATCATTGATAAACTAGCATGGTGATGCACTAAAACTGCCTTGGGTCACATCGCCATACATACTCAAAATCATCTGCCTGTTCTTGTGGCACGTATCAACCTCTTCAAGATGTAGGATAAAGGTGTCCACGCTCTGGGACTCTATAAATGTTTTCCACATTCCCATTCAAACCATACCATCTCCCAGACCTTATTCTCTTCTCCAGTGGGGATATTCAATCCTTCGCGTCTCTAGCACGGTGACCTTATCCCCATTAGAGATGCCAAGCCAAGACCAGGGTAAGACCGACTATAAAATTATGCTTGTTTATGAGCAAACTAGAGTCAGAGGCTCTGCTCCGTCTCCGTCTCCGTTCCGGCTTTTCTAACTTGTTTCTCACTAGTGATCGTCCGGGGCTGGTTCTATTGCTTACTGAAAGAAAGGCAGAGACGAGAGCAGACCTCTGAGCTTTAGGCTACAAAAAATGAATGATCAAAAAACATGGACTGAGATGGCATAAACTGGCCTACTGTTTTCTTCTCTTGTCCTCTGCCGGCCTAGCTTTTTGTATCCCCAAGGAGAGGGTCCTTGGATTCGCCGCTTACAATGCCAAGATGAACATATCCTCCAGTAACTGACCTCGAAGGCCGATGTTTAGTGGCACGGTAAAATTCTCATCATGAGTTCTCTCCTCGCTTCTTTTTCTTTCTCCTTCTCCTCTTCTTCTTTATCTGTGTCTATTGGAGGTCGCAAGTTCTAAGCGTATCATCGTTGCCTTGCAACCCTCGCAGACAAGATGGTGAACCCTTCGCCTGAGACGAAAAAAAGAAACAAGGCAAGTATTGCATCTAAAATAAAAAAACACCTGTGACGGTATTTGACTTAGACAGCTGCTAACAACCCTTCGTAGCTGCGCTCGTTCTTCACCTACTTCGAGCTGCTCTTCTATGCCAACCCGACATGGATCGACATTCTTCTTCTCGTCGTAGGAACACTCACGGCTTGCGCCGCCGGTGCTCCGTTCCCTCTTATGGGCATTATCTTTGGCCAACTCGTCAACGACCTCAACACTGCATCCTGCGATAATGGCGAAGTCGCGACCCAATACTCACCCAAAGAACTTCAAGACAGCATCAACAAGAAAGTTGTCATGATCACATGGATCGGCGTGATCAGCTTTGCGCTTATCTACACGTACATCGTGTCTTGGTCCATCTTTAGTCGCCGTCTGGAAAACCGTATTCGTGATCGCTACTTCATGAGCATCCTGTTACAAGATGCGACCTTCTTCGACAGGAGGCAGGCTGGGGAAATTACTTCCCGTCTCAATACCGATATCCAGGCGATCCAGTCTGGTACTTCCGAGAAGGTCGGTATTATCATGGGATGCACATCGTTCTTCGTCTCGTCGTACGTCGTTGCGTTTGTCAAGAATACTACACTTGCAGGTATTCTTGTTTCACTTGTGCCTGCTTTCATGCTGCTTGCCATTGTGGGAAGCGTGTTCACTGCAAAGTTTGCGACGGCCATGACCGAAAAGATCGCATCGGCCTCTTCGATAGCCTCAGAAGTCCTGGCGAACATTCCCGTTGTCCAGGCTTTTGGCGCAGGTCCTCGGCTTGAGGCCATCTTTGCCGAGAGAATGAAGGGAGCACGAAAGCAAGGAATCAACAAGGCCTTTGTTGCTGCCGTTCAAGCTGGATTGCTTTACTTTATCGCCTACTCGGCAAACGCTCTTGCATTCTGGCAGGGTAGCGGGCAAATTGCTGACATGGTCGAGGGTAATGGCAACGCCTCTGTTGGTGATATCTACACTGTCATTCTCTTACTAGTTGATGGTAAGCATATGTTTTAATCATCAAACTAAATCTTATGGCTGACCTATTATAGCCTGTGTTGTTCTTGGTGGTATTGCCCCTTTGCTGCCACTCGTTGGGGCTGCTGTTGGATCTTTTGAAAAACTTCGCGAAGACATGGACAGCCCAGCTACCATCGACACAGGCTCCAACAGCGGAGAGAAGCTCGCATCAGTTGAGGGAACTGTGTCTTTCAGAAATGTCTCCTTCGCTTATGTCTCACGACCTCACCACGCCGTGCTGAACAACATCTCCTTCGAATGTCCTGCTGGCAAGCACACCGCTCTTGTCGGTCTTTCTGGCAGTGGCAAATCTACTGTTGCTGGTCTCACATCTCGAATTTATGATCCCACCCAAGGCACAGTTCTTCTTGATGGACATGATGTCAAGGACCTTAACGTCAAGGGTTTGAGAAGCCACATGAGTCTTGTACAACAAGAGCCCTCTCTTCTGGACCGGTCGATTGTCGAGAACATTGCTCTTGGTACTCTGAACTCGGCCCAACCTGAGCATGAGAGATTCAAAGCCACAATTCTAGGCACTGGTCTTTCTGATCTTGCCGCCAAGCTCCGCCAAGGTGAAAGTTTGGTGATGGCAGCGCAAAAGTTCGGTCAAGTAATGGTTGATTTGGTTGATCGTGTTCAGGAGGCTGCTAGGCTTGCCGACGCATCTGGCTTCGTTGATAGACTCGAGTATGGTTATGGAACACTGGTTGGTACTGGCGGAAAGCTAGTAAGCGGTGGTCAACGGCAGCGACTTGCACTTGCTCGAGCCTTGATTCGTGATCCTAAGATCCTCATCCTTGACGAGGCCACCGCTTCTCTAGACTCAGCAAGTGAGCACCGCATTCAAATGGCTATCGAGTCCATTGCCAAGAATCGTACCGTCATTGCAATCGCCCACCGTTTGTCCACCATCAAGAACGCTGATAATATCATTGTTATGAACAATGGTGAGATTATAGAACAAGGAAACCACCTTGAGCTGATGGCTTTGAATGGCTCATATGCCAGCATGGTACGCTTGCAGACAGTTGATTCAGAGGACGCTAAATCTGCTACAAGCACTGTCCGTACCGATGGTGCCTTTTCTGAGAAAGACTCCATTGTAGATCTCAAGGTCAGAGATATAGAAAAGGAAGAGGCAGATGAGTCCAAGGAGGAGGAAGCTAAAGAGAAAGAGATAGCTCCTGAGGCAGACGCCGCTCTCGACTCGAACAAATCTGCATGGGTCGTTACAAAGACCATTGGCGGCATGGTACGACCCTATCTCCTCCTAATCATTATCTGTCTCTTTGCAGCCACTATAGTTGGGCTCACTTTCTCCTCGGCCGGTCTGATCTTTGGTTATACTATCGACAACCTAAGTCCCTGCAACCCCGTTGAAGATATTCGCTGGGCGGGCAAGTTCTTTGGAGGCATGTGGTTTCTGATCGCTTGTGTCGAGCTGTTGGCCAACACTACAAGCTGGACTGGCTTTGGCATGATCGCAGAAAAGTTGTTGTACAAGATCCGAGTTCTCTGTTTTCGCTCCCTATATGAACAGGATCTTGATTGGCACCAGTCGGAAGGCCGTACCCCAACTGCACTCCTGTCGGGCATTACTTCGGATGCTGCAGCAGTTGGCGGATTCAGCGGCTCCATTATTGGCACTATCTTTTCCATCGTGGTCAACTTCTTGGTTGCCATCATCCTGTCACATATTCTTGCTTGGAAGATTGCCATTGTATGCTTGGTCATCGTACCTATCCTTCTCGGCTGTGGCATTATGCAACTTCGATCGCTGTCCAAGTTTGAGCGTCGTCACGCTGGGGCTTTCTCTGGTGCTGTCGGCATCACCAACGAGGCTGTCAATTCGTTCAAAACTATTTCTTCCTTGTCTATTGAAGAAGAAGTCATGAGCTCCTATCGCCGTGCCCTCAAGGCACCCCGGAAAGAGATAACTCTGGCTTCTATGTACGCCAACTTGTGGCTCTCTCTGGCTAACAGCACTGGGAACCTAATATATGCCTTTGCGTATTGGTGGGGATCGACACGAATTACTGCAGGCGAGGCTAGCCAACGAGAGTTCTTTGTGATTCTCATATGCATGCTTGTTAGTGCACAACTTTGGGGCCAAATGTTCAGTCTTGCGCCTGAAGTGTCGCGAGCCAGGGCTGCCGCTTCGCGCATTCTGAGCTTGATCAATCTTGGATCTTCCAAGGATGACGCCAAGAAAAGCAAGCTTACGCTTGCTCTCGAGAATACCAAGAGAGATGTCGAAGCTCGTGGTGAAGCTCCTGCGAAGGGTAGCGGGGGCAAGGGAGCAACCATCGTGTTCAGAAATGTCAAATTTTCATACCCAGCTCGGCCTCATATCCAGATCCTGACAGGAATGTCCTTCACTATCTCCGCTGGTCAATTTGTTGGTCTTGTAGGGCCTTCTGGCGCTGGCAAGTCGACTGTCATGTCGTTGGTCCAACGAATGTACCGACCAACAGGGGGAACTGTCGAGATCGATGGTGTTGATATTTGCGCACGCGAAGGAACCGAGTTCCGCAACGATATAGCAGTTGTTCCTCAAGACTGTGCTCTCTTTGACGGAACAATCCGGTTCAATGTCGCGCTAGGGTCGACTCCTGATCATGAGCCCACAGACGAAGAGATCCACGAAGCTTGTAAGCTGGCTAACATCCACAACGTTATTATGGAGTTGCCCGACGGTTACGATACCGAATGCGGGCCTAACGGCTCGCGTCTCTCTGGCGGTCAGCGTCAGCGTTTAGCAATTGCGCGTGCCCTTGTACGTAAACCTAAGCTACTCCTCCTTGACGAAAGCACGAGTGCACTAGACGCCGAGAGTGAACGAGCTCTGCAAGAGGGACTAGAACGTGTAGCGCGTGGTATCACTGTGATCGCTATCACGCATAGGCTTCACACGGTGCGCAAGGCGGATGTCATCTTTATGATTGAAGGGGGCAAAGTCGTGGAAAAGGGTCGCCACGAGGAACTGGTGGAAAGGAGTGAGACATATCGAACGAATGCAATGCAGCAGATGCTGGGAAACTAATCCAGGGGTCGAATCGAAATGCCATAATTCGGGTAGTAGATTAATATCTTGAATGTACATAGGTAGCTTTAGATATGTCTGTGAAAGGCAAAGTGAGCTAAAGTTAAAGTTGGAGAAATTCACCCCCACGTCTCCAACACCTGACCTGACCGACCTCCAACCTCTATTTCTACTGTCTCACTACAATTTGTAGAGGGTGCAATTGGTGAAGCCAGGCAACCTGTCAATTCAGGGGATTCACCCACGTTTCTGGTCACGGGAGGACTCCAGGACACACCAAAACTTTGTATTATGGTAGATACTTTTTGTGGTCCCCCTGAATTTGTGTCCAGAGCAGATAACCTGATATATCATGCACTTTGAACGAGATTGAAAATGAGGTCCTGGCTTTGTAAGCGGACGGAAAAGATGATCTTCAATTACGAAACAAATGAGATGCAGGAGCGAGACAAAGTTGCATCAGGAGAGTGACTAATAATAAAAGGACATTGAAAAGTTAAAACAAAGCATAATAGAACCTTCGTCTATAAAGTTGAAACCCATCTCTCATGACCACAACTGCAAGTCCCCCAATAATTCGAAGCCGACGTCACAGAGTACAGGGGTCCAGCTGCACGCGAATACAAGTCCAGCCTATCATAGGCCTCAAAATTGATCCTTTACTGCAAGCATCCGCCTCGTCTGAGTCGTCCCTAGACCCCCTTTGACTTTTGTGTTGCTTCACCTCTTATTTCAATCGCCCTCGATCTGGCCTCGTGCATTATATCCAAGTCTCATCTTGTTGCAATTATCGTTGTATCAGCGCCTCATTACAACTCAACTGAAATAACCCACACCAATCGTACAAAACAAGGTTGCGATCGCAGCGGGGACCTCTAGTGTTGTACCTTTTCTTGGCCGATGGGGCTCCCTTGACGATTCCCTCATCCACTCGCAAGTGACACACAATCGGGGCCCTCGAAACACATGCCGTTCGTCACCGGCACACGCCTTGATTTGTTCCGAACTTGTGTCAACAAACTAAAAACTTTAGACTTAAACCTATAACCTCTCTCTCTCTCCCACGCCAGGCTTCAAAGTCGCAACCATTCCCTCTCCATCCCCCCTCGATAATCCCTCCTCTGTTCCTGGCGTTGCCCCTACTACATTTCAAACCCGCCTCGACCACGCCCATTCGACCCGAGGAGGGAGTGCTGCTGCCTCTCTGTTAGACGATCCAGACCCGGTATCCCAACAGCAGTATCAACGCGACAGTACCGCAAATACGAGCGAGCAATTCGAGCTTGTTGATTACCCTCCCATCCAGGCTCGACGAGACGCCGCAGACCGCGAGGCCAGAAGAAAAGCGAAACGAGACGAAAAGCGCCGCTGGCTTCAAGAACAGGACGAGATGAAGTTCTCACACAGTATTCAGTTCAATGCTGTTCCAGATTGGAGCAGCCATTATATTGCTTACAGCAACCTCAAGAAGCTGTACGTTTGGCTCTTCAGCCCGGCGATTCCAAGTTTTTGCTAACTTAGCTGTCATTTAGGATCTACCATCTTGAAAAGACAGCCCACCAGGCTCGCGGAAGCACCGGTGACGCCGAATCGCGACCTCTTATCAACCAGGAAGATCCCGAAGAAGTCTTCTCCAGGGCCTTGGGCGTCGAGCTAGAAAAGATCTGCTCGTTTTATGTCTCCAAGGAAGGCGAGCTTCTCGAAGAGGCTACGCAACTCTTACGCGACGTTGGTGACGAGGCAGAAGATGCCATCGCTGATAACCGCTATCTGCGCCGGCTCTCTGTGTCGTCTGCCAACAACCGGTCCGAAGGTCGAAATGGTTTCCGCTCGAGAAGCCCGAGAAGTCGTAGCAGCGACAACGAAGAGAGCGGCAGCGAGGAAGAAGATGAGACTACCGGCCTGACAACAAGACGGCGAAGCAGTGGAGGCCGGAGGCGAACCCTTCCTTTCATAAATAAGCCACGCTCCGAGGATATGAATGCCTCTACCGATTTTGGCCGAGATACCAGGAGGCTCAGCACTGCTGCAGATGAAAATGAGGAAAATCTCATGTTCTCCTCGGGCATGTTTTCATCAGCCATTATGCTCAAGAAGCGCATTATTGGCCTGTATGTATCACTCTGCGAGCTGAAGTCATTCATCCAACTCAACCGGACCGGTTTCACCAAGGTCCTGAAGAAGTTTGACAAGATTCTCGACAAGGAATTGAAGGGACCATACCTACGAGCCCACGTCGAGACCGCCTACCCATTCAAGGACGAAACTAAGCGCGTGCTTGAGGAGAACATCGCTAAGATGGAGAAGGCCTTCGCTGAGATTGTCACAGGTGGAGATGAAGCGCTGGCCCGCAAGGATCTTCGTTCGCACCTTAGAGAACACGTTGTATGGGAGCGAAACACCGTCTGGCGAGATCTTATTGGTATAGAGCGAAGAGCCGAGGCGGCCGGCTTGGGGCAGGCCCTTCTTGGCCAAGAGAGAGGCAATGTGACGAGGAGGCTACAGGGCGACGAGGCTAAGGGAGCCCAAGTTACACAGTTCCGTACGCCTTTCGGGAAGATCGCCTTGCCTCCATGGCTTGCCAGCACGTCTCTTTGGACCCTAATTGCATGTTTAACCGTGTTTGCCCTGCTACTCTTGCTCCCTATCATGGAGAAGCCTGAGCAGCAAAACTGCCTGGCAATGCTTGTCTTTGTCAGTCTATTATGGGCCACCGAGGTAAGTCACATGAAGAGAACGATTTGCGAAGAACTTGCGCTGACCCTTTCTAGACCATCCCTCTCTTTGTAACTTCGCTGCTGATTCCTTTCCTCTCTGTGGTCTTGAACGTGGTTCGTGATGAGACCCCTGGTAAGCCCCAGAAGCGCCTTGGCTCCAAGGAAGCCACCTCTGCCATCTTCGCTGCTATGTGGACGCCTGTCATCATGCTTCTGCTTGGTGGTTTCACCCTAGCAGCGGCTTTGTCCAAGTGCACTATCGACAAGCGACTTGCTACGCTTGTCCTTAGTAAGGCTGGCACACAGCCAAAGACCGTCCTGATCGCCAACATGTTTGTCGCTGCTTTTGCTTCTATGTTGATCAGCAACGTTGCTGCCCCCGTTCTGTGCTATTCTATTATTGAGGTGAGTTGGTAGATATGCAGTGTGGTGGAATGATGCTGACAATTGCGTAGCCCATGCTTCGAACCTTGCCATCTGATTCCAACATGTCAAAGGCAGTCATTATCGGCATTGCGCTCGCATCCAACATCGGCGGAATGCTGTCTCCTATTGCATCTCCTCAAAACGTTGTGGCTATGGGTATCATGCAGCCCGCACCCACATGGCTCCAGTGGTTCTTCATCGTCATTCCTGTTGGTGCTGTGTCGATCGTTCTGATCTGGCTTCTCCTTCTGGTGACATTCCAGCCAGGCAAGGGCACGACAATTGCGCCCATTCGCCCTGTCAAGGAGAAGTTCACCGCTCTGCAGTGGTTTGTCACTATTGTCACAATTTCTACCATCACTTTGTGGTGCGCCAGCCACCAGCTAGAAGCTGAATTTGGAGATATGGGTGTCATTGCCATTATCCCTATTGTTCTCTTTTTTGGTATCGGTCTGCTGACCAAGGAGGACTTCAACAACTTCCCATGGACCATCATCATCCTGGCCGCTGGTGGATTGTCCCTGGGTAAAGCTGTTCGGTCGTCCGGTCTTCTGCATACTCTTGCCGAGATAGTTTCTGAAAAGGTGGAAGGCATGAGTTTGTATGGTGTGTTGGTTGTCTTCTCCGCACTGATCTTGGTCATTGCAACATTCATCAGCCACACTGTCGCTGCTCTGATCTTCCTCCCGCTTGTTTTCGATGTCGGTGCTGCCATGGATCAGCCTCACCCCAACCTCCTCGTTATGGGCGGTGTTCTCATGTGCAGTGCCGCTATGGGCTTGCCGACCAGTGGTTTCCCCAATATGAGTAAGTTCATCACCACAACTCGCTTGAATCAAATTCTGACTTGTCACAGCTGCGATTATGAAGGAAGACCCTTTCGGGCAGCGATATTTGCAGGTCAAGCATTTCATTAGCCGCGGTGTACCCAGCAGTCTCATCACCCTCGTCGTCGTAGTAACCCTTGGATATGGAATTATGCAGGTCGCTGGGCTTGACTAGTGGACGAGATCTTATTTCAATCATTTTACGATAGCTTAGTTATCACCTGTTGTTTTTGGTGTCTCGAGTTTAAACTTGGGTATCTTGGATGGATTACAATGTTATGGAGTAGGTCAGCATGGAATAGATTACTAGTTTGTGGGTTCTTATTAATTCTACAAGATGAAGATGAAGAAGTAGAAATACATTCGTCTTTAACAGGAAAAAACTTTGTGAGGTCTCTAAAGACGCGAAGGCAGCTGAATATCAATGTAACGAACGCCAGTGACGGCGTGTAAGTGCGACTGGCACTGTGCTACTGTGCTGATGCGATGCAAGAAGCTCTGGCCATGCTGTTGACGTCGATATTGGCTACATGACCTGCCACGCCTGCCATCGAATACCCCGTACCCAACCGCCGCTCGTGTCTTGATCCAACAACACCTGAAGCTCACCGTCGATTCTGTCACTTATTGTTCAACCTATCTATAGCTTGTCCTGACAGTATCTACGCCCGAGTAGCCCTCAAATTAACTGATGCGCCCCCTCTCCCAATAGCCTCTACAGCTTCGAGCTGGCCGGCGCCATGCTCTCCGCCTTTACAGCCCGTCCTATAATCGAGCTCAAACAACAAACGAGAGCAAAGATTGAGACGATTCTTGCTCATGGTATGTTCATCTTCCCTATTCCGCATTCTGTATGGTTGCTTTTATTCTCCTCACCGCAACTCTCACGATCCGATCTGTGTCTAACTAAAGCCTCCGTCTCCAGGTGACCGCGTTCTTGTTGGCCTTAACAATGGCGCCCTCCGGATCTACCGTCTAAACGGCCTCGCCGATCCATCACAGAACGGTTCTGCCGATGCTGATGCCGCTACCGCAACATCCCCAAACGGCGAACACGATGCTGGTCCCGCAAAGTCAACGAGTCCAACAGATTTGATGCGAGAGGTTGAGCGCTTCTCAACGCGAGCCATCGAACAGCTTGCCATTATCAAAGATGCAAATACGATCGTTTCCCTATCGAACTACCATGTTTCATTCCACGATTTAAAAACATACGAACTTATCGAGACTCTTCCCCGAACGAAGAACGCAACCTGCTTTGCGTCAACCTCAAACATTGTCAAGGATCCAGATACAGGTATCCCCGAGATTGTAAGCCGTCTAGCTGTTGCGGTCAAGAGGAAACTCTTGCTCTGGAGCTGGCTTGAGAGTGAACTTTCCGAGGATGTAGACGAGATTGTTTTGGCCGAGTCGATCCGGTCAGTAACATGGGCGAGTGCAACAAAGCTAGTGTGTGGCTTGAACGGTGGATACGTCATGGTCAACGTGGTCACACGCGAGATTGAAGATGTTGTGAGCCCTGGCTCAGGGCCAGCAGCCGGACAGAGCAGTCGCTTTGGGGCGATGAGCAGTGCCAGTATGGGATATATGGGTTTGGGAGGCTATATGCCCAAACCTTTGGCTACTAAGCTAGCTGAAGGTGAAATACTGCTTGCGAAGGATATTAACACACTATTCATTGATGACGATGGAAAGCCTCTCGATAGACGGCAAATTCCCTGGCAGCATGCCCCTGAATCCATAGGATATTCGTATCCTTACATTCTCGCCCTACAAGCACCTTCGAAAGGCTCGCTCGAAGTTCGAAACCCTTCAACACTCTCATCACTTCAAAATCTATCACTCCCTGGTGCGGCCCAGCTTCATTTTCCGCCACCAACCTACAGCTTAGCGCATGCCGGCAAAGGTTTTCATATCTCGAGTGAACGATGTGTTTGGAAGATGGACGCAACAGATTATGACTCTCAAATTCAAGAGCTTGTGGATGGTGGTCATTTCGACGAGGCTATCAGCATCTTGGAGATGCTGGAGGACGCTCTGTTGAGAAACAAGACACAGACATTGCGCGAGGTCAAAATGTTGAAGGCCGAAGGCTTGTTCAAGAAGAAAAAATACCGCCAGGCTATGGATCTCTTCAATGAAGATACTGTGCATGCGCCTCCTGAGCGAGTACTCAAGATGTTTCCTCCCTCCATCGCTGGAGAGCTATCTGCATGGGCAGGTCGCGAGGACGAAGAGAGTCAAGAGTCGGACGAGGCCCCCGCGACACCGAAGAAGACCAATGGCACACGCACTACTACCCCTGAACCTACTGAGCCAACACACGAAACTCCACAATCAAGCAAAGGAGGGTTTGCGAGATATCTCACGGGCAGTTACAGGAGACCCCAAGCAGATACCGCGTCCATTTTCTCAAAGAAGGACACGGCTGATGGCGATGATACCGCCAGTGTCAAGGAGACAGATTCAGCCGACGATCAGCCTTTGAAAGACAAGGACTTGACTAATGCAGTTCTGGAGTTGAATAGTTACCTTGCTGGAACACGTGCTCGGTTACAGCGTGTCCTTGATCCGGTCACTGGAAACTTGAAGCCCCGAAGCGAGCGAAATGGATCTACGGAAGAGATAGCAGAGAACTTCCTACGAATAGGACTCGATGAATCGGAAGAGCAACTGCAAGAAGAGCTGCGAAACACGTTTCGTCTTGTCGATACAACATTATTTCGAGCTTACATGTTCTCTCGGCCAACATTGGCGAGCTCTTTGTTCCGAATTCCTAATTTCTGCGATCCTAATGTGGTTAATGAAAAGCTTTTGGAGCATAATCGCTATAATGAGCTGGTTGATTTCTTCTACGGCAAGAAGCTACATAAGGAAGCTTTGGAGCTGCTGCGGCGCTTCGGTGCTGCTGAAAAGCCAGATGATGCCGCACCAGCGCTTCATGGCCCTGGGCGTACTATTGAGTATCTCAAAACCCTTCCACCGTCAGAAATCGATCTTATTCTCGAGCATGCAGAATGGACTCTTAAGGCTAGTCCTGATGCTGCACTGGAGATTTTCACAGGGGATACCGAGAACGCAGAAACATTACCACGGGAGAAGGTTGTGTCATTCATACATGATATCGATACCCAGTTAGAAGGCCGGTATCTGGAACACATCATCAACGAGCTCGAAGACATGACACCGGATCTCCACAACCGATTGGTTGAGCTCTATGTAGAGAACTTGAAGAAGATGGAACATGGTGAAAAATGGAACGAGATGATGAATCGCTTTGTTGAGTTCCTGAGACACGAGTTCTTGCGAGAACCAGTGCAGGTTTACAGCCTCAGCAAGGCATTCCAACTGATTCCTCGTGACGGTAAGTGGTATGTTCCAATTCTACAGTGGTATATGCTGATTCTGTTACGTAGATCCCGCTTTCTACGAAGCACAGGCTGTGGTCTTGAGTAAGATGGGCCAACACAAGCAGGCACTTGAGATTTATGTGTTCAAGATGAAGGACTACCAGAAAGCTGAACAGTACGTACATGTCGACGTTCCAGTGCTTCACCTACTGACCCCTACAGATACTGTAACCGAGTGAACTCTACTCAAGACGCCAGTCCATCACCTCAGCAGAACACGAAGAACGATGCCGGAGATGATCCTGAAAAGACCACACCTTCTATTTATCACACTCTATTATCACTCTACCTTCAGCCAACACCACCCAACCAGCCCAATCTGGAACCAGCACTTGATCTTCTTTCTAAGCATGGATCACGTCTCCCAGCAACCTCAACCCTGGGCCTGATTCCAGATGATCTCCCCGTTCGATCACTGGAGTCCTATTTCCGAGGGCGCATCCGTTCGGCTAATAGCTTGGTAAATGAGGCGAGGATTGTTGCTGGTCTTCGACAAGCTGAGGGTATCTCTATTGCAGCGAGACTTCACCTTGGGGATGATGTACAAGGTGGACAAGGTGGGCGGAACCGCCATGTCGCTATCACAGACGAGCGACATTGCGTTGTATGCCACAAGAAACTCGGAGGGGGTATGCGCATTGGTGGAAGCGTTGTGGCTGTACTGCCGGATAATACGGTGGTGCACTATGGCTGTTTGAACCGGGCAACTGGGAACAAGGTAGACGCAGCTCGGGCGCCAAGTTGGGGCCGGGGTTTTTAGACAGGCCGTTATGCTGAGGGAGCATTGTTTGGGGAGCATCTGCATGAATTGGATCGGTGGTAGCCAGTATGATATTTCTTCGAATACCCTTCATATACAAATCATTTTGTCGCTGAGGACTGCGTTTTCGCTAACGTGAGGATGTTCTTTTCTCAGTCCGACTCTTCAACCACCTCTTCGCCGTAGTTTTCCTCCTCCTTTGCTTCAGCTGCTGCGTCCCTCGCTTTGTCCTGCTCCATTCTTGCTGTAAGCTCCTGGTTGATCGTGGACTGGGTATCGGCGATAGATGCGCGGAGAGCCTTGAGATACGACGCCTTGTCGGTCGTAGAGGCTGTAGAAGAAATGGCAGGTAGTGTATGCGAGATCTTGAAAGGTTCACTCTCTGGGGAGGTATAGTCTGCGGTGAGGGTTGGTTGCGACATTGTGGAAGGCGTATAGGGTATGAAGCTGAATGACGAATGATTAAAGGATCAAGGCTTGATATTGTTGACGCGGGGTTGACTTAAAGCAACCCCACATACCGGGCTGTTTCTATGCTATGGAGACAGCCATCAGTGAGCTACACCACAGTCCACAAGAGACATCATGAATTCATTGGGCATTTACAGGGTGATTCTGCAGATCCATCTAGGAACACAAACTCATTTTGATCCACTTTAAATGATATTTATCATTTCTGTAGCTGATATCAATCATCGAGAGAAAAGGATGTAAACCTCATGTCTTGACGTAGTGACGTTAGTCAGCACAGTGGCTTGCTCAACTCATGGAACGGACTAGACTCCCTGTTTACTGGCTGATGGACAGTCTTACTTGTCTTTTGGTTCAGCCTCAACAACAACTTTGAGATACTACTTTTACTCGACCATCATTCTTTGCGACATGACAAGCCCATGGTTTTTTCTGAACCCCTGATGCCGCGAAACAAGTCTCACACACCCCACTAGGCCCTGTCAATTCGGCCTCAGCTTTCCGCAGGGGACCAAGATGTAACGGCGGTCTTGACGTCGCATAAAAGAACAATGCAACCCTCACGCTCTCAACCCCGCGGCCCGGGCAGCTTCAATCCATTATCAAGCTCTTCTGTCCAGCCTTCACAGCTTTCAACAACATCCTCGAGACCTGCCCTACGCCGAGTCGAAACCTCGGACGGCGAAGACGAAACCCCCCGACCGTCCTTAACAATACCCAAGTCGCGACAACCTTCACAACCGCAGCCCTCGTCTCCCGCGACGCCGATATACGCACAATTCACGACGCATGGAAACTCAAGTACTGCGAGCTTAGGTCACCACAATTTCTCGAGACCAGCGAACGCAAGGTCCGTTACTCAAGGGTCGCCGGCGACACTGGTCAAGGGCCATGCGCGCAAACATTCAGCTACACAAGGATCGTTTGAACCTACTCTACCATCCATGAGCACTTCGAATTTGTCTTCGCATCTTGGAATGTCTCATCAAAATCCATCTACCACTTCAATGTCCGCCGCAGCGGCTGCTGCGGCGGCTGCCTCTGCCTCCAATGTTAGCTTGTCCGCGAGCCAGATGGCGGCGCAGGCGGCTGTCATGTCCCACCAGAACCATTCACGTCAGCGCTCACAGACAGTACCTTTCCCTGGCGATCCGAACGATGGTGTGCGGCGAGGGAGCGGTAGTAAAGGACCCACGAGTCCGCCAATGCTGAGTTTGACCGAGGCGAGTGCGCCGCGGGATACTGGGTTCGTGAACCATGGCGGATATGGCGGGCCTCACTCTTCTGCTGCCACGGCGGCTGCGAATGTCGTTTTCCCCCGATCTGGTCATACTTCTCCCAGGGTATCACCTCAACCCTATTCACAACCACCTCCACCGCCACCCCCTGTATCAGAAAAGCCAAGTAAAATTGAAAAGTCCAAGGTCAAGCTTTTCTCTCGTCCAGGCAAGATCAGCACGAAGGGCGAGTCGAAGGAGAAGCCGCTACCAAGCCCGGGGAAGATTGGCTCTGCGCTTTCGGCTCTTCAGCGTGGGAACTTCAGTACAAATAGCCTAGTTGATCCGAGTAATCAATCCATGTACAACCTCAACAACTCATCTTCAGCGACCATACGACCCATCGAAACGCCAACTGAAGAAAGAGAAAAGGACAAAGAGAAGGGCAAGGAAAAGGAGAAGAAACACCACTTCCTTTCGCGGCAAAAGCACAAGCTTAAAGATGAATACCATCTCCCGTTATCATCGGCGGCCAGCAACTCTCGCCCAACAGATCCTAACGCACCAAACCCTTTATACAACTTCAATATCCCACCGAGCCCAGTGCCCACGTCTTCCACCTTTGCCAAAGCTAAAAAGGACAAGAAACTCGCTGAACGATCGGATAGCCGGCTGGATGGCGAGTCAAGTTTTAATGGGCAGAGCGAATGGCCTGGACCTAGCAGTCTGCCGTCCTTGTCCCAACAATCGACAATGTATGATCCCATTGATCCCGGGAAGTTAGGCCTCCATAACCACATGTCGCTGGACGATGCGTGGCCATA
The DNA here is from genome assembly GCA_019054645.1 of Fusarium sporotrichioides. Taxonomy (NCBI): domain Eukaryota; kingdom Fungi; phylum Ascomycota; class Sordariomycetes; order Hypocreales; family Nectriaceae; genus Fusarium; species Fusarium sporotrichioides. Next base: position 1,178,112 of record JAHKNS010000002.1, on the reverse strand, counting down.
TTTGAGAGCCAAGCTGCTGGTCATCTTTGAGGGGGAAGATCTTCGCCTTCCTGTGGAAGACTTCAACCGTGTTGTGCAAATGCATATCCAATGGTGCATGCATAGACGCTCACCAAACACCATGCTGGAAGATTTGCGAGATCTTCTACATACAGGGTTCTTGTCACTCGATCGAACATTACGGCATACTCCTGAGGATCGCTTTATCCCAACGCTTGTGGAGCTTTGGATGTTTACCTTTACCTCCATCTTGCCGTATATGCAGGCCGTCTTCCTCCCGCTGGATCTCGAGGTATCAGGCTGTGGTACACTTATGACCGGGGAGCAAGCTCGTGACTTTTGGGGTGGTGCTATCGCTTCTTCCTTTGGTTCAGGGGGGCCAGCTCGTGTGGCTCCAGCACCATCGGTTCTTGATGTAAGAAGGCTAGTCCTCATCGCCTACCGGGATACTGTCATTCTACCACGCTACGACACGCTCAAGACTATATTTTCACGGTTGTCTCTCGAATTTTTACCGTCGTCACTTGCAAGCATAGCAATGTCGTCTCCTCCTGACGTGCCACTATCCACCTCGCCTTCTGAATCGTTCGGCCGTCCCGGCACAGCAATGTCTCTTGATCCATCCAATGCTTCTTACAACTCAACAAGCACAACCCTTCTTGGAGAAGGTTCCGCAGGAGGTCGTAGTCGCGCCATCAGCAATGTCAGCTTTGGCAGTCATGGTAGTGATGGTGGCTTGAGACCGTTTACGCCCTCGGGAAGTGGAGGAATTCCACCTGTGCCCTCTTTAGGTAGTCTGCGGGAACGGGAGCAGAACGTCGAGGACTCGAAGCACATTACCGAAATGGTTGGTCGTATGCTGCAGTGCATGAGTGTTTTGTCAGGCGTGTCGGCTGGTGATGTGGGTGCCGAAGGGAACGAGAGGGTCGTGGAGCTGTGTAAGATGTTGAAGCTCAACTGGCTAGGCAGAGGAAGAACGGGCAGAAACAGAAGGGGAATGGTGGGTGGTAGAGTGAGGAGAGACGATATGAGGGACGAAGTTCGTGTTATTTAGCGATTGATTCAGAAATGATAAGTGGTGAGCAGCATGGCTAAGAAATACAAAGGATCAGACCATCCTCTCTTCCGCAAATAATTTGCAGTGAAAATTTTGACCATCATGGAACGTCTGGTGTATATGAGGAAGGATATGGGAAATCGTCACTCAAAAACCATCGCGCAGTAGACTCGGCTGCTATTGCATTGGTGAAATACATAGAAGTGCTACGGTAACAATTTTAAACTACGGGTGTCATGATAGACTCATATCATGACTCCTTTTACATTTTCTTTTTTCACAATGACTGGCATGGTTCAAATCGGTACGAGTTTGGGTGAAATTTTAGGTTTTATTTATTATGTTTATTTAATATTGGGAGTATTATCCATAGCAACATCTAGAACTTTTCGACAGTTAGCTTCAAGACTTGATAAAAGATAGTCGACAGCAAAGTGCGAGACATGGTGTTTAATCAGACATCCAAGGAAGTATAATTATACCCTCATCTGTCCCAAAAAGGCTCGAATGGGACTCGAGTGGAAACTGCGAATTAGGTGGAAAATTTCATCATGAAAACGGAAAGGTTGGTGTTGGTTGTGAAAAAAGTTTGCAAACTTACATTAGAAATTAGAAAGCTTCGCAAAGCTGTGTTTGTTAATTTCCGGTATAGCAAATTTTCATAAATCTATCAAAGCAATGTTAGCGAAGCTGCAAGAAATGCGCGTGCTAGAAAAGCTGTGTGTTTGATGTAGTCAGACGGTGATACTGGCAAGTAACAGGCCTAGGGCCCGAATAGACTGAATTTCTTCATGGGCGATTCGGTTGGGAAAAGAAGACTTGTAACAAGTGTCATCATTCAGATGGGGGGAGGAAGTGCTGCGAGGCATGAGGGAGTGTTTTTCTTACCATTAGAACCCAAGCTGCATGCAAGGCTGCAAAGAAAATTTCTTTACAAGCCAAACAAACCACCCACCTCAAGCAAACATCCCACACGACAAGACGCAGAGCGCACCGCTCAGACAAAGCTGTTCAAAATCATAACAGCTGCTCTGGAAAGACAGTCATCGTGTGATCTCGCGCGTCGTATTCGTGTGGGAAGAGAGGTAGAGGCGGTTTGTTGTTGTTGGAAAGGTTTGAAGCTTGGGAGAAGAAAATTGAGAGCCGCATCGAAGCAAGATATTGGGATACAGTGCAGGAAAATTTGACGTATGCGCGACACTGTGTAGCTCTCACGTGACCGATTTCTTACCCATTCTTGGCGCTAGCGGCGGAAGCCAGTTCATGGCCCGCTTCAATATCGCGATAGATGCATGAAGCAATTTGTCTTGTCCTTCACCTCCACCTATGCCCGCTACATTTTCTTAGGATATACAACTAGGCTTAGGGGGCTGTCGGCGTCGGTAGTTCACGTCATGACTTTGCTCACTAAATCTTGCCAAGTTTTCTTCTCGAAACGACTGGTCTGGAAGATATCATTTGCCTTTGTTCAAGCCTCGGTGAGGCGTTGGCTTCTTACATCTGTGCGTTTGGCTGCAAGTCTTCAGCAACAAGACACGGACAGAGACGAAAGCACATCCTTGTCAGAGGCTGTCGCGTGTCATCAGGGATCCGACGTTTTGAGTATGCTTATATCCATGTACTATTTGGATAACGAGCGGCATGTTGCTCGATCAATAGGTGACAGAATAACTGGACACGAATTGCCACGTCTCTATGCATGATTATTTATGCTAGTGGTCCACTTCTTGACCGAAATTTTCTTCTGGATAGTTACACACTCATCTTCTATCACTCGGTATATACATACCCATCCACCCTTATCTCGGGGTCCTGATCCGGCAACCCGCGTTGGCTCCACATATCTTCGAATTACACGTATCAGAACTCTTCCCGTCTCAATTGGAATCCACTCGTCCAACCCAACCAGGCGCAAAGGTCAAAGGTCCTCCCCCAAAATTCCACACCCAGTCAGCCAGCTCAGCCCAGCCCAGTGATTGTACCAGGAGGAATCGAGTGAGATCTCCCCCAGTCTGTAAGAGAACCAGACCGTCGATCTCTATCTATGTACAGTGTCTTTCTTGGGTGCCTCAATACAATTAATGCCATTGTTACCTACATAGGTATATCGATGCAGTGAAAACATAGTAGTCGACAGAGTAGGGAAAGTAACGAGATCTGAGGCCTTCACTTGGGGTCTCTTACAACCTTGCTCTAGTCTAACTACGCCTTGATTTGGCATCTTCCCTTCCGCCTTGCTTGGTTCACAGGCTCGCTCATAGGTAGACTACCTACGTACCACCACCAGCACCTTTCTTCTTCCACTACTTCTTCCGCTTCCACTCCCAGAGTGTCTTCTGGTCGATCTGCCAACTCCTCCCACTTCTTTCCCTCTTCTTCTCTAACTTCTTTTTTTCTCTTGGGCCAATCTAATTTTCAGCCAAGTTGAAAACTGAGGTCATCAGCCCCCCGTCACGTCAGATTCCACCCTGGTTTTTTTGCGTGCCTGCCCTTTGGATACTTTATCCGGACTATCAGCGTGCGTGCCTGAGTGCCGGGCCCGCCGTCGCGTTACCAAAACCCAGTCCAGCCCAGCCCAGTCCCCAACAGCAGAACTCAGTGCACTGAATACTGGAAAATAAGCGCGCCCACGCGGAAATACAACATAACGAACCCGGATTAGAAAATCCAGCTGTCGAGAGAACTAAGGAACAAAATTAATGAGTCAGTTCGTGCCGTTTTAACCCAGCTACGGAGGTCATTTGTTTTCTGTACCCTATACTCGGAGCCCCTTAGCCAACCCGATCCGAACCAGCTCAGGGCCAGTCGCAGTCGCAGTCCCCATCCTGTCCTTGCGACTCCCATTCTCCCCCCCCCCCCCCCCCCCCCCCCCCCCCCCCCCCCCCCCCCCCCCCCCCCGTCCCCCAGCACTGAAAGCGGATCGTCCTCTTTGTGGCATCGCTCTCCCGTGCCTTTCGCATTCTCCTTCCTAGGTCTGTCTCGACAATCCACCAAGTTCTTTCTCGACAACCTCGATCTGCGCTCTTTTTGGGCTTCACTTTTTCCTGGTCAACCACGATTGCAGTATTTATTACTGACCTATCTAAGGTCTTGACCATTGGACTCGTGACGTGCCACTCGCCCCATCGTCGCCTCATTCGCCCACTGCCTCCTCTTCTCCCCCCCAGTCCAACCGGCCTCATTCTCTCTCTTATCCGCTTTCGCAGCGCGAAACACACCACCAAATATTGTACTGACGCTCACCGACGCCCTGACGACTACTGTTTTCTTAGCTGATATACGATCCGACACACAATATCTTGTGCACCTCTCTTTTTATCTCTCCTTGTCTTGTTTGATTTCCGACACGATCGCCATCGCACCGTACTCCCGATCTTGTCTCGTCGCGACGCGCGAAATATCTATTGTATAACGTCTCCCGCCACTTCGAATACCTAGAAGTTGACGCTCGCGCTCGCGTCGTCAGCCAGCATTATCTTGTCCTCCATTCAACGTATGCGATAGTACTACAGCGCGATTATCGATATCCACGACGTGGATTATCGACCTGACTTCACAGTCATGATGGCAACCAGTATGGGCCCAAATTTCTCTGGGCATCCTGCCGGCATGGGACATCCAGGTGTCACTGGCCATCCTATGGGTCCCGGTGGCATGCCTCATAACCAAGGCCAGCAAGGCGGCCCTGGTGGTGGAATGCCTCATCAATTCGGAGGACCCATGGTCTCTGCTCAAGGAGCACAAGTAAACCCTGCCCTCATGGGCGGTATGCCGCCGGGTACGAACCCAAATGCTCATGCTTTACAGCATCTCCATCCCACCGCTCAGCAGCAAATGATTCAGCAACAACTTCAGCAACAACATTGTATGTATTACCTTACTAGCACTGTACCTGCTATCCCCTGTCTATGCGCACGCGCTAATTAGCCTCCACAGTTGCTGGTAACCCCCAAGCGATGGCAGCGATGCGACAACAACAGCTGCTTCAACAACGACAGCTCATGGCTCAACAAGTCGCTTTCCAGGCCAATATGCATGGTGGCATGCCGATAAATATGGCCCAATTTAGCCAACTCAACCCGCAGCAGCTGCAGAATCTCAGAGGGAGACTGGGTCCTGTAAGTTGCGAGCAGCCTCCAGCGATCGTTCTTTCCGCTAACAAACTAGGGACAACATCCTCAGGCCCAAGTGATCATGGCGCAGCAGCTTGCTCTCCAACAACATCAACATCAGCAGCAGCAGCAACAGCAACAACAGCAGCAACAGCAGCAGCAACAGGCGGCACATGCTCAGCAAATGCAAGCTGGGCCTAATCCAGGCCAACAGATGCCTATGAATGCCCAAAGCATTCAAGCCATGCAGCAAAACCAGCTTGCTATGCAAAACCAGATGGCAAACCAACAAGGTCAGCCCCAAGGTCAACCTCAGCCACAACAACAACAGCAGCAGCAGCAGCAGCAGCATCAGCATCAGCAACAGCAGCAACAACAGCAGCAGCAGCAACAACAGCAACAGCAACAGCAACAGCAACAGTCTGCTCAGCAGCAACCTCAGCACACTCCTCAGCAGTCATCACAAGCTGGAACGCCAGCTCCTACTGGGCCCCAAACCCCTGCTCAGACACCCAGCTCAACCCCTGCTCAGCCAACTCAGCTGCCACCTGGTCAGAATCAGCCTCAAGTGCCACAAACTCCTGCTCAATCACAAGCTCAGCCTCAGCCTCAACAACCTCAGGCCCAGGCCCAGGCACAAGCCCAGGCACAAGCTCAGGCACAAGCCCAGGCTCAGGCCCAGGCTCAAGCGCAGGCACAGGCACAGGCACAGGCACAGGCTCAAGCTCAGCCTCAGCCACATCAAATGAACGCTGCCACAGCCCAGCAGCTTGCGATGCAGAATCAGCTATTGCAGCAGCAGCGGAGGGAGAGTATGAAAGGTCAATGTCTACTTAAACTGATGCAGTTTAACGAGCATCTTACTGGCTTTCCCGTAAGTCTTATCACTATTAGAGTCACGGCATTATACTAACTAGGCAATAGGGTTCCAAGGCCCGTGATGACCTCTCATACTGGCAAACTTTCACGTTGCGATTTTTCTCACCAAATGGCGTTTTTCGTCACTCATTGCACATTACCGATGCCGAAGATACGACCGATAAACAATACGAGGTCACATACCCCTCTATTGCTCGCTACTTCCACACTCATTTCGGCAGCGGTGTCAAGAGCATAAATCTAGTCCTGGATAAGGGTATAACCGATCGTCCTCTTCCAGGAGACTGTCATTGTATCGAGAATTCCAAGTCCAGTCTCGTCTACTGGTACGAGACTGGATCTCACGTAAGATATCATTGGTTAGGTTTGGACTACTATGGAACTAACTGAATAACTAGTTGGTCGCGAGTGGTACTCTACGAGTACAGTTTGATGCAGAACAGAAGATCGAGCTGTTCGAATTTCTCACAACAAGTCACGAAGAATATATCTCACGAAAGCAGGTCATCGATGCCGCTAAACCAGCCCATATGTGGATGAAGGAGTGGCACAAGACGAATTCGCAGGATGGCAAATCCCCTGAATTGTCTAAGAAGGGCAAGGGTCGACAGCTGAAGTCCCCCCAAACACAGCCTCCAGAGGTTCTGGTTGATTTGCCAGACTCGGCTGTGAATAGCAAGGGTGTGACAGAAGCTGTCTTCCAGTTTCTTGAGGTAGGGACAGCTCACTCGGCGTAAGTAAAGAGTGAAGCTAATGAATTTTGACCAGATTGTTGAAGTGATGGGACAGATGAACCCATTGTTCCAATTTTACCACTCGAACCCCGGCCTGGGCCCATATCAAGCTATGGAGCAGTACGTTGCAACAAACATCAACGGAGCTCCTCCAAACATGAACGGTCAACAAATGCCCCCCGGGGCCCGCACACCTAGCTTTGGGCAATTCCCGATGGGCGCGAGCCCCGCTGCAGCTCATATGAACCTACCTGGATCACCTCACGTGGGCAGCCCAGCACCTGGTCATATGCAGGCCCCTGGAATGCAGATGCAGCATAGTCAACAAGGAACCGGGTCAAGCGGACCTAGCGCAAACACATCCCCCGCTTCAAACAAGCGAAGAAGACCGTCAGCGGTGAAAGAGGAGGATGGATCTGGCGCTCCCACGCCCAATGCTAATGGAATGCCTCGCAACGCCAAACCTCCTACACCAAGAATGCCAAAACGACACAAGGGTAACCCGCCCACATAGTAGATGAGGGTAGATGGCTCTACTCAAGTGCCGTTGTTATTTTTTACTCTTTTTACTTTTTGCCTGTCTTCATTTTGCATTATGCTGCATGGTGGCGTATCTCCGTTTTGTTTTCACTTTGGGCGCTGGCTCTTGGGGGAAAATACTTGGTTGCGGCAGAATGAATTTATATGGAGTCTATTTTCGCCGTCATCCATCTATCTATTGCTTGCCATCCTTGTCAGTGCCTAGCGATTGCTCCGGAAACCCTCCAAGGGGCACATCTTGGATTGGTGGTTGCCTTATTGAGCAGTGATTAATTTGAGGCTCAAAGATACGGGTGACGAGGCTATGCGAGTCATTTACACACGCACATAACGACAGTAAACGAAATCGTCATGGGCCTGTTACTTGAGCAACAGGATCAACAAATAGAGGCGACAGGGGGGTCTGAGGTTTAATCTGGGTAACCGAGTTGCAGTTACTCGTGTACGACTATAAGGGCTTGCGGCACAGGTCGACTTTGAAGACCCTGGCTACCCTTTTTGTTTTCGTGTGCATTTGCATTTTACTTGATTTTCTGTTGGAAAAGACGCTCAGCACGCAATTGGGTGTACATGGAGGAGTTTGGAGACGGGGTATTGGTTGAGCCTGCCGCAGTTATCAAATGTTGTGTTAATTCAAGAGTCAGGAGACAGAAAAAGACGTAAGAGGTGGGGAAGGCTGTGTTGCTTTATGGGCAGCCTGGATGTGCGAGGCTGTCTATCACGGGTGTTTTCAGATTATACCTAGGCTAAATAAGGAGTAAGGTCTTTAATGTGTCAAGTTTTGAATGTTTGAAACCTCCCTGTGTCTACTTGCTCCCTTCGCCATGTCTATCTAGATGGTACAAAACGAAAACCAGACTCGAAACGTTAAGGCATCGTTCGACTTTATATATATGTTTAAAATGGTATTAACCTATCTCAGGATGGGCAGGTTTTCTAACAAGGCAAGGCCTGCAATATGCACGATATTTGCGGTATAAGCGTGTGATTTAACTAAGTACAGGATACATCGGTGTAAAAGATATGCTGTTACAAACAAATAAAACGCTCTTGTCGGTATAGAAGCATGTTAAATGTTGGACGGAACATGAGCTGATTTCGACTACCGACCTTCCCATGCTCCATGCCTTGAGCATGCAGAATATACTTGGTCTCAATACATGATCGCTATTTCTGAAACAAGTTGTTTCTATCCCGAAGTGAGACGCGCCGTGTTCTCTGCTGCTGCAACCCAAGCCTGTCAGTGATTTGTGTCTCTTCAAAGAAATTAGTTTGAATAGACGTACGCCAAGATGCTCAGGTAGTGCCACCGAACCACCAGCCGGTCGCCTTTTTCGTCGGAGGAGCTTCGCCCCGAATAGCAATGTAGCACTTGAGTGCGCCTCCGGATGAAGCCATCATCTCCTTGAGTAGAAACCACTCAAGCTCGGTGCGAGCCATGATGTCAGTCTTGGTGATGGGGTCACGATAGTGCCAGTCCTTGTCGCTCGGTCCAAGCGGGAGGATGGAGCCACGGAAGGTCCAGTACAAGGTCGCAGCGATGAGCTTAGGGCGACGAATCGAGCGCGTGCGACGGGACTTGGTACTCGAAGTTTCAGGGACTGGAAGTCGCTCACGCAGAAGAGTGAGGAGATGGACCCTGGAGGTGTCCAGGGGGATGCGCAGGGACGTCTGAGGAAGATCCCATGGGTGAGTCAAAGAACTGTCGTTGGTAATATCATGAACGATAAGATCGAACTCGAGCTCAGGAGCTCCTGCGAGAGAGGGCAGGGAAGTCGGGGATACTGAGCGACCAGCGGTTGAAGTGTTGCGAGTCTCGGCTCGAGTGAGAGGGGGCGAGACTGGCGCAAAAGGCTTCGTCTTGGGCGGCTCATAAGCGAAAGGCTCTTCGGCGGTGATGCAGAGGTCCATGGTATTCGATTCCCGTTCTCTTTTACTTGGTCGAGTTGAATGATGCAGTGAGTAAAGGCACGGAGAGATTGATGCTCAGTGACAGTAGTAAAAATGCTGAGGCAGGCGTGCGGGGGTCTTGTAAACCGAAATACTCGGGGCAGTTCTGGGTGAGGGGTCCTATTATACCATGTTCATTTGAAGCTCTTCAGTCGTTGACTTGTGCCTGTTGTTTGTTTGTTAACATCGTGTGGAATCGTGGTCGCGCTGGCTGTGATCTGAAAAACCTACCAGGGGCTGGCAGTGGCAAGATGGCAGTGATGCCACAACACACGATCACGCCGTTTGAAACCATCAGCTATTTCAAAAATACATCTCAGTCTCGGCGATGTTTAATTCTATGTGCTATCAATATGCGCAAACCGATTCTTGAACTCAAGTTCCCCCTCAACTGTCTGCAACGCTTCACTCATCTACGGCTGACTGCTCAGGTTCAGCGCCGTCAACACTTGCAGGGCTCGGTTCATTAACGTCTCCTTTAAGTGAACCTGGCTTGGTATCCTCAGGTTCAGGCGTCGTTTGATCATTGTCATCACCGTTTCCTGTCTTGTCGGGTTGCTTGTTGTTAGAGTCGACCGGCCCCTTATGAGAGCTGGATGGCGCAGGTGAAGTCTGGCGGGTGCTAGGGGGAGCAGTCTGAGGGGCATTAGTCAAATCCCTCGAGTTATTGTTAGTAACATCACTTGAAGCTTGGTTCGGAGGAAGGGCCTGCGTGTCCCCCTGAGCTAGAACTTGAAGAGGCACATAAGCACGCTGCCGGCCAATGTATCAGCTATCTGCTCCTCTTCCACCACCATCCTTTTCTTTTCTTGACACTTACGTCGACCAGAATGAATGCTCCGTAGCTGTTTGCAGCTATTTGGTACATGATGGAATGGAAGTTGTTGGGAGTTAGCTGGTCCGCGAACGATAACTTTTGCACATTGTCTGCCGGTGTTATAGGACCAACTTCGGGAACTATTTCAAGCTTCGAGTATTGACTACGTGTGTTGTACAGAGTACACTGACCAGAGTAGACTGTGTCTCCAAGATTGTGCTGCTTAGACCACCAGGATAAATTCGCCAAAACTGATTCGCGAGCTGGTGTGTAGTTGTAATGGGCGTCATTAGAAGCGAGTACGGTTCCTGCTCGGTGGAATATAACCTTGAACCTGATGTTTGAAGCGAGAACATACTGCGGTGCTTGAACAACTACTGGGGCAGGCTGCCAGTACAGGGGCGTGTAAGTGGTATGGGGAAAGGAGACTACCAGAGTGGAAGGGATCCCTCTCGGAGCCATTGGGACGAGGTAATTCCCAAAGATTGGAGGTTGGAAGTAGAATGCCATTTTGCACAAAAGGTAGGCAATTAGCACGATTTGAGATTTACTATGACATTTTTTCTTTCTTTTCAATTCCTGGTGCACCTCTTTATATAATTCAATTGAGGACGTTATATCGTTGAATCACGAACCTGGTATATGTGAGTTGGTGATGTTTTGTACGATGTTATAACCATCTTGCCCGCATCACTACCTACCTACCTACCCTCCCTACGTACCTAGGTATGTAACAACTTGGCTTGGCCGATGATTCACGGAGTTGGGAATCATAGTTTTGTAATTAACTGTCATCAAGAGTTACCGGTGTCTCTGTTTCCCGTTTTATAGCCCGCCCTTGCATTTTTTTTGCTTTACTTGATCATTGATTCATCAGACAGAAGCAAGTTGTAGTGAGACAACTATCAGGGGCAAAGCCATTTTACAAAGCAATCCTCGGTTCAAATAAGTAACATTCCCATCAAATCATACATCTTAGACTGAGTCAAATTGCCTCCTTCCACATTCGTTCATGCACCCGTCATGGGGGAAAGTGCGCATCATTGGCACTTACCCGGTACCCGACGCTAGGCCTGCCCCCCAAAGTTTTGCCCATCTTTCCACCTTGGGTGATGGATCAAGTCAAGTACACATACATACAATATCTTCCGACAAGATCTTCACTTAGTCCCTCATCTCTCTGCTCTGCTCATCAACGACACAGACAATCAACAATGTCTAGTGCAATAGCCTATTAAACGACAACTCCAAATATGGGAAATGCGCGACAATACAGATCCTGGCAGCGCCAAATCGTCACGCAGGGAGCTGCCTCTGACGTATCACATCCCACTAAGATCGACGGTCTTGCCTTGCTCCTCATCACACAGCTGCGGTGACAGACTACCTAGCCTATCTGCTTAGCCGGCTTGCGGGCCCCTACAAACTCTATCGATCGCTATTTTGGCGAGACGTCTACCGTTCGACCCATCATCGACGGCTGTGGCTGGCATTCAAGCAATTATTGTCCCATCGTTGTGGATAATGACATAAACGAGATACCACCGACCAGGGACAACTATCGTGCGTCAACTGTTAAAATGCGACTAGGGGAGAGATGCAAGGTCTCGGCACTTGCTATGCTGTCTACAGCATGTTGCAACAGATATGGTACTAATAACGCACTCTCCCTGCAGCTTCCCAGCTGAACTTTTCTGTCTCAGTGTAAGATGAAGCGGTGTCCTCGAAAGTTACCTGCCCTCCACAGTCAGACCGTCGGACTAACATATCAAAAGCGCCACATCCTCAACGTCCAGTTGTTAGTCTGCGATCTGCTGTCGTCCGCATTACCCCGGGTGTCATGCTCCGTTCAACCCGCCTGTTTGACAAAACATCGACTTGCTGAAATGCCCTGATTGGAACATCGAATACTCGGTGGCGCGGAAGTTGTTTTTGCTTCTTACAACAATCTTGCAAATTCAATATTAATTTCGCTCTTGGCCCTCGGATTGAGCGGATCCGAACTCTCTTTGTCATTTCTCGAAGCTCGACGATACATGGATACAACCCAAGTTGGCCGACAACCCGCAAATACCCAAACCACCCAACTCGACACAGCCAAGCAACAATGATACAATGACTACCACGGTGAAAAAAGGCGGGATCCTTATCCCACCATGGTTCGAATACCATCAGCCAAGTTGCTCAGACTGGGCTATCGTCAGCATTGTTTTTGGTATGACACTCTGCCTGGCCCTATTTGGACTTATCCGCGTGTCTATCCAAACATATCATCAATGGAAACGCGCCAGAAGAATAACCTTTTACATGGTTTTAATATGGCTTGAATTGATCGCCAGTGGAATTATTGGAGGACTCGGTTGGGGTTACGTTCGTGGAACCATTCGTCCAGGGTATGTATGGTTCGCTCTCTATAACATCCACTGGCTAATAATTGTCAAATAGCTTTCTAATCTACTTCTTCATCTGTATGGAGCCCTGTTCCAGGACGTACACATAAGCTAATATTCACAGTATTCCTCTGGGTATTTCAGATCCATTGCATCATGCAAATTATTGTCAATCGAATCGCTCTCCTCCACGTTTCACCAACTATCGTCCGGCGACTGAAATGGGGGATCTTTAGTATTCTTGCTCTTATTAACATCTCAGTCTTTTGTATCTGGATACCCGCTCGTCTTCAAATCAGCCAGACCTATATCGATATCAACGATGTTTGGGATCGAATTGAGAAGGGCCTTTTTGCAGTCATTGACCTGGCTTTGAACTTCTACTTTGTCTATTTGGTCCGTTCTTCACTCATCGCATACGGTCTCAAAAAATACGTCGTGCTATATCGCTTCAATCTGATCATGGTGGTTATCTCCATCTCTATGGATGTAAGTGCGATTCATCGAGTACACTGCGCAGTGAAACTGACTAGTATGAACATAGATTCTCATTATTGGTTCAATGTCGTTACGAAACACCTTCTTGTATGTTGAAGCTTTTAAGTCAAGAAACTTCTCTAACCGTGGTATAGATATGTTGAATTCCACCCCCTTGCATATCTTGTCAAGCTACACATCGAGCTGTCTATGGCCGAGCTCATCGCAAAGATTGTCAAAGCCTCTGGGCCAAATCTAACCCCTTGTCGTTGCGCCTGCCACGATGAGCCCAACCACATATTCCTCCATCAAATGGGATCTCGACATAGTGCTCCAGCAGCGACTAGCGTCACGTCTCCAACCATTGGGAGATTCCGTCGGTCTTGGCCAGTTTTTACAAAGAACATACACCACCGGGAGAAGCGACGTGGAGCGGGACGGCTTTTATCGCTAACCTTAGCTCGGAAGACTCTTTCGAGGAAGAAGCAAACAACTGCCAAAGGCAATGAACCACAACAAGAAGCCTGGAAGTCAGACACCAACGTACTGAGAGACTGTGGCTCGCAAAGCATGCCAAGTTCCGTGGAACAATCTAATGAAGAATCCCATTCCCACAACGACTGAGACGCAGCGATGATAATAATACCAACCCAGCCTTAACTGCTATCTTAACACACCCATTTTCTTGTTTCGGTAGACAGCTCGGCCCCACCGAACAACTACCGGCACACCCCGGCTTTCCCCACACTCTCCACCAGGATAGACCGATAAGGCATTGCCGAACTGCACGAGATATCTGCTGAGAGGCGAAGGGGGTACCAGGAAGTTCAACCTCTGAGCTTCAGGGTACAGAAATACATAATCTGGAACCCTGGTTTATAATGTCACAAGATGACTCACCAATCTCGTTCCTTGTACTGGCACTAAGTGTTCTGATGCCCTCAGGACATCTTTGCCGGCGTTGTAGCATCTTTGGCTAACTGCCAGGGACACTTCAACACTAATGACTGCTGAAAAAGTGATACCCACACATACGGGTCCTTGCGTGTTGGAATGAAGTCTACTGAAGAGTATAATCTTGAGCAGGGCGGAGGGAGCCAGAATCCCTAAAGGATGAGGAAGCGTAGCAAAAGGGTTAGGGAAAGAGAGAGCCCGGGTTGCTGTGCTGAGTTATACCACAAAAGCGTGTCTTATACAGATATTATTATAATGTCAATTGGGACAATATAGTCAATCAAATACTCCTAATCTGGTCACGATAGCTTCTTAGACTGCAGTTGTCATGTCTTTTGATATCATTGTTTGTAGAGACGCTGGTTGTTACCCAGCCTGATTCGCTATTAGACAAATAGCAAAAGAACGCCGTTGATCCTGTACAGAGTCATGCCCAAGTCCTTCCGTCGTGTCTTTATAACACTATGCCGCATATGTTTTTTGTTTCCGAACACTTGGTTCCGGCAGATATCATTCAAGCTCCCCCCTTATAGCAAATAGTCGTAGAATGTTCCCAAAAGATGCTTTGTCGTTTCGTCATGCTCCCAAATTTGTTCCAGATGCGTGCCCGTTCCAGTTCATCAAACAGCTCTGCCCTAAACATCGAGACGCTATGTACCTCCGAAATATAGGTCTTCCACTTGGCTTTATCGCTGATGCTGTAACATCAATTACATAACACCAGGAGCCGGGTTCTCGTGCTTGGCAGTACTGCCCTTGCCTCTCCATGTGCTGACGGCAGGGATGTTAGCCTCGTAGCGGACTTCCTCAGTGCCATAGGCGCCAGGTGTGAGCTTAATCAGTGTGTGGAGAGGCACATTCATCCAAGGGCTCTTGGACTGGTCCTTCTTCATAAAGTATGCATAGATACATCGAAGCACGGCCTGGTGAGTGACAATCAGGATGTCCTCACTGCGTTCAAGCTCCATGATAATGGGCTCAAGACGGATGACAACGTCGCGATATGACTCTCCGCCGCGGTAGCGGTAGTTGTACTTGTCTTCGTCACGTGCGGCAAAGTCCTCAGGGTATCGGTCCTTGATTTCTTGGTATGTTAAGCCGTCACACACGCCTGAGTCAAGCTCATCAAGTGCTTTCCACTGGAGTTGATTGTAGTGGTCAGG
Source organism: Fusarium sporotrichioides (assembly GCA_019054645.1). Classification (NCBI taxonomy): domain Eukaryota; kingdom Fungi; phylum Ascomycota; class Sordariomycetes; order Hypocreales; family Nectriaceae; genus Fusarium; species Fusarium sporotrichioides. The sequence continues at coordinate 1,163,039 of JAHKNS010000002.1, read as the reverse complement.
AAGGAAGCGAGCAGTGGCAATAGTTCGTCGCAAAGTCGACGTCCATACTGTAAGTGGGCGATCATCCTACCTAATGTTAGGCAAGCACAGAAAATTTGGAGATGGGACAAACACTCACACCGACTGATTTTCGGACAAGCTCGGGTAGCTTTCTGGCGTATTGCTCGCCACGGGGAGAAAGAAGAGTATCACCACCAATTCTGCCATCGATGTTGTACAATGATTCGCCGTGCTATGAATCTTATTAGCATATTTTCAACGATAAAGACTAATTTACTCACCCTTGACAGCCAGACAGAGCGAGGGCGGATGTGGAGGTTCATGAGGTAGTAGACAATTCGGCTTTGAAGGTAATCCCGGATTCGGCTGATGATGACTTGCTTACCAACATCCATGATCTTGAGGTAAGTCAAATGCGACTCCTTACCATCAGCGTCAATGGTGCAGTACACCTTCTCATAGTTTCGAATACGGTTGCGAAAATCAAGGGCGGCAGTCTCAGGGTCCTGGCCGCGGTAGTCTGGGCTGGTTGTCTTGACGTCGCGAATGTTGGCCATGATGAGTTCTTCGTCGTCGCACTTGCTCTCAACGAAGAGAACCTCGACACCATTCTCGTTGCAAACCTCCAAAACCCACTTGCGACGCTCCAAAGTTGAGTTTGTAGCATCAAGTATACCGACAATACCGCCAGAGCGGAACCAGGCTAGCATATCTGCAACGGCAGCTTCGGCGGCGGCGCGGCGGGTGCGCTCTCCCTCAGGGTTATTGATATCGAAAAAGTCGGCCGTGGGCTGGGGGGCGTCATTGCGGCGGTAGTTACCGACGTTGAATGTTTGAGCTGGGATAGAGAGCCATTGGAGATATCGCTGGGCTATAGAATTGGTCGGTTAGCGACCGCAAGATGGATCGCCTGCGGGTAGTGACAAAACTTACCTCGTTGGGCGATATAACTCTTGCCTCTGGCTGGCAGACCGACCATGACCACACAGATCCTGGTATCTTCGGCCTGGACGCCGACGCCGTTGGTTCGAGAAGGCATTGTGATTAGCTGGGGTGTAAGTTGGGCGGTGTGAATTGAGCACGACTGCTACTGAGCAGACAGATCAAGGTCTGGGAACGACAAGAGCTTGGAAATGATCAGATATGATGAAGCTCCAATACTGCAGACACATGAAATGGGGAACAAAGCAGAATGAGAATGGCCCAATCGACGATGACTGATAGAAGTTCAGGCAAGGCAGGTAGTAATCGCGTGGACCGAGGTAGAGTGTGAAGAAGAAAGAACGGCCTGGATGACTTGCTCCCGTTCGTTGGTGATTGGATCCAGAGACAGACAGTTCAACTGAGATCAAACGAGGAAGGCACAGCAAGGAGAATACAATAGATGTTCCTTCTTAAGTTTAATAAGTCGATGACACAACAAATTGACCCCAGATAAAGTGGAAGTGATCAAGTCAAGCCAAGTCAAGGTACCGTAAACGTGGTTCCGCTTGTAGTGGAGAATTCGTTTGTCGATACAACGATTTACCCCCGTTTTGTGTTTGTTGCGACCAAGACAAATTGAGTCTGTCAACAGAGATCAACAAACAAACGACCTTGGATGCGATCTGCAGCAAGAAGCAAATCAACCCGGAGCAATGGAACCAGAACTTGGGGGGAGAAACTGTTTCGATATGAGGTGAGGGGATGGAGGGGATGGATGAGGGGTTGTAATTTATGGACGAAGGGAACAGAATTGGACTGGACAAAAGCTACTTTAGCTAGCTGGTAATATGATATGCACAATATCAAGCTGTGCGAGGGGAGACTGAAGTTTAAGAGAATAAGAAAAGGTCAAGTGACAGAAACCCAAGGTGAGGTAAGGTAAAAGGGTAAGGATAGGTACAGTAGCGCAAAGACAAGGTAAAGAGGTGAGGTATGGGTATGGTATCCCCGATCAGTAGCTCGGAATTTAGATTGATGGACAGACTACCTAGAGCTAATATTAGACCGACACCTGATTGATTGACTGATTGTACAGATATCTGACACAACTATTGCAGTATTGTTTAGTCAAGGTAACCAAGTTTGCTCCATCGCAAAACACGAAAGAGAAAGAAAAAAATATGATTGAACATGCGGCTTCCATCGTCTTTTCCCAAGGTCGCGGCTCCATCATGAATGACGATGAAATGGAGTCAAGCCAATGGGATTACGTCGCTGCCCCGCCAAAGCCCGCGTTCATGATCCACTGCCGCGGGTCAGAAACACCCCCGGCCGCTCGGCATGGACGCCGTGTGTGCGTGTAGAATTCCAGGCCCGGGACGGCCAGCAAAGCCCTGTAAGTTATAGAGGTCTCTGCCTCTCCACCCTGCAAATTTCTATTCCCTTCACCGATGACATGGCGGGGGAGGAAAGCTGTACTCCGGCCGTAAAGCTGCCAGAATAGAAAGCTGTAAGTTACCTAGACTAGAGCCTTTGCTAGCGCCTCCATAGCTCAACCCTCACTGCAGCTGTCTCGTGGTGGTACATCTCCGGATCCTCCCGGTCTAATCCCGAGGTAGGCAATCAACTGTCAGGTATTCTCCTTGTCAGGGAAGAGTCAAGACAAACGGTGATAAAAAAAAAAGTTGCAGCAGTATACCACAGTTTACTTTACAATGCAATAAAAAGTAATCATCCTTGTTGTGCGCATTTAGGCATTTCTCCCCAGGCGCCGACAAGAGGCCGAAGCACTACTCTACTGCACCTCTAGTAGACCGACATGGGACTTTGAGATCCGAATCTCATCGCTTTCTTGTCCCGTGCTCTTTCCCGGCCCGTCAGCCTCAGACAACGGCGTCCGGGGTGAGCTGCAGGAACCGCCACAGAGGATGGGCAGTCCACGAGACCCTTTGATAGTCCGGGTCTGTCCGAGTTGGCACCACTCGCATCTATGTACTGTGTTGCTGCGATATCATGACTTTAAAAGATGGATCAGTTGCCGGTCCCCCGAATAGGTTCTCGACCGATTCTTGCGTCGTAACGCGTGTTGTACCTGGGGTTATCCGTCTTCTGACCCCGTCTTTCATTCGATTTAACCTTGTGGTGTGATATGATGAATGCACTTTCAGGTCCCGAACCTCGAGACGTGGGGTCCCCTCTTTCACCCCAGGTTTGGATCGTTTGCCAGGTCATGTACTGTATTGTACTTACACCGCTTCATGGCCTCACGATAACAGACCTAGGGTGAATCGGATTCGCTCGCTTGAGTGACGAGAAACAGCTTGAGCACAGTCAACAAACCCCAACATGGAATCCGGAAGCTATAACAAAAACAGATCAGAATCCCGTACCTTGCTAAAAGTTCAGGTGTTTAAACGATTATTATTTGTCGTGGCGACGGAAATACATACACCTGCGTCACCTTTCATCATAGTCATGTGCTCTCGCTTGTAATGACAAACTCGAAGTGAAGAATAAACAGATGGCGAGACTTTTCCACTGGAGGTTCGGCGAATGCCTTTTGTCCAATCTCGTGACTGAGACCGAGTGCTTGATGTTCGGTATGGCAGTAGACAAGCAGAAAAATATATGACAAACAGCAGGAACTATAGTCATGAGCTTACACTCAGTGGCTGGCTATCGAGACAAGCATTCATTCTCATTCATAACGTTTTATTCTACTATCGTATGGTGAATCATGTCTCATAGCAGAGCACACATCAGGATGTAAGTCTTGTGTCAGTACCTCGAACAGCTCTCTAACCCTGACTTACACAAAGCGCCGTTCGGGTTAGAGATAGTGTTTGGGTCCATATGTATCTGATTGTATTTCTATGTGAGTTAAGTCTTCGCATAATATAAGATGAGAGCTCTGGACATCATACATCACTACAAACAGGAGATCTCGGCAGCACGTACCATGAAATTTCAATTGTTTCTCTCGCCCCGCATAGCAACTTGATCTTAGTACAGTCTAGTCGAGAACATAATGCATGTTCTTGGTTTTCTACTTCAGCTAATGTGTTTTGACGACGACTGATCGTGTTAGCTAGTCCCTAGAATAGAACCGCATTTCTGCACCGCCAACATCGAAGACAGCCACGACATTCTGCAAAAACACATCACCCAAGACATACGGTCCAGATCCACCAGTCGAAATGGCCAAAGCACACTTTTCGTTGGATGGATCGGTTAGTTCTTGGTAGATCATGTCGGCTGGATTAATCCAGAAGTAAACACCTGAAATAATGACTGCGAACCGAGGAGGGATAGCTTTGCAGTCAACAAAGTAGGCTCCCCATTGGACCATATAAGTAGCGGGAGGGTCAAACGACCTTGCGATGGCTTCAGCCAGTGCTTCAAACTGTGGTCAGCAAAACCCTTATTGAATGCAGCATAGGGCTTGACTAACGAGGAGGAAGAAGCATCATGGTAGTGCCTGTATCAACGATGTAGGGATACCTTCCCGTGTCTGTAGTACTTCCCCATCGAAGGCCATCTGGAATTATGGTATAAAACGAGGGCCTCCAAGCTGTGACTTCACGTTCAACAAGTTTTGCCTGCCAATCTGTTAGCACTTCCAAAGGAGAAGAAATCTGTTGCAAAGTCAAGCCGACTAACAATGATGAGGTCTGTAGATGCAAAGGACCTGGGATGCCAGTGCATAGGAGGAAGACCACCCCATGATAGTACACCGTCGCTGGTGTTTCTATCGATAGTGACACCGAAAACAGGGTCGATCAATCCTTGCGAGAAGGCGCTGGTCAACCATGGAGTGTAAGGATAACTGTTCCATTCCGAATCATCAACCGGATCACTTGGGTCGCCAATATAGGCGCTTGTGAGTGATGGGTAAGCAAGCCCGAGAACTCCAATAGTGACGTTGTCGCCGTGCCAGTATGCTCTACTGGCCAATCCCACTTGCTGCCCGGAAACTGGCACGCCTCCGCATGCGATATCAGAGGTACCCATGGGGCCTGCCACATCTTCGCCAGAGCCATAGCGTCGATGGAAGTACACTTCAGAGATATCCTTAAGAAAGCCTTGGATGTGAGGTTGGCCGAAATTGCACGCAGCTTGATTGCGTTTGTCGCCTGCGCTGTTTTCGCACCTAAAACCAGTCTTGGCGGCCCATGTATCTGAGCTTCCGGTGTCAAATATTAGCCAAACTGGAATCTGATCCCAAGTGCATTGGATTGCATAGGCAGTCGAGAAAGCGCCGACAGCGGTGACATTCTGGTGAGGAGTTCCCTCTTCATGTGGCTGATCAGACCGTGTGAGAAGGGAGAGCGAGGACCTCGGGTAGGCATCATTCTTGGTTTTGAGCTTCTTCAGTCGTGATACATAGACGCCGGTTTGTTCGGCAGACTTGCTGGCGGAGAGAACCCTGGCTCGTTCGAAGGAGAATCTATTCAGTGGAGTCGACAGATCCCAGCTTTCCGGCCCTGCTTCACTCCTCACCACAGCAGAAATCACAGGACATAGGATGCTGGCTATGAGGAGCCAGACCAGGTGAAGCAGCCCCATGTTGGCGATGTGTAGGTGAAAGAGGGTAGGTGTTCGAAGAGAGAGTGATAGAGTTGGGGGACAGCTCAGGCGGAGAGTGAGGGTGCCTTAGGTAAAAGGGTGATGTTCCGAGATGAAAGTTTTGAAGCAAATGGTTATACAGAGCGGTAGCAGCCGGCTATCTGGCAGTGCCTTGGGGGTGCCTGCCTAGGTAATCTCGGGACTAGGTGTCGCGAGGAAGGTGCTACTCGGGCCGCCTCATGAGGTACCTGCCATACAACCAAACGCCAGTGATGATTTTGACAGTCAACTTTACCTACTTACCAAGTTTCCCATACATGATCCAAAACCAAAGAAATAACACCCCTTAGTAGTATGTACATTAGATTCATTGTCACGTCCTGGCACTGATATGCAAGTTACCGAAACAAGAGACATGAGTTGAGCATACAGAGAACCCTCAGATCTGTGTCACAACCACAGCAACTCTTTTTAGGCATGTTCAAAAGAAACAGGATCTCAGTCAATGGTCAGAATATGCAAGAGGATAAGACATCACAGTCAATGTTAATCTTTTGACATCTCGGTTCGAACAACCTAGAACTCCACATTCTCGTCCTCAACTCCAACATCAGGTAAGTCATTCTTTTGATTTAATCTTAGATATGTGAGTGCTGTATGTTTACTGACGCCAGAGCCCCAACTTTTGGGCATGTCTCATAGCGGCTTTAACATCGGTTTGTTAAGCCGACACGACAGACAGACATCCGATAGCTTACGTCCCCAACGCTTAACGACACAACAACTTCGATCCCCTTTTGGAAAGTGGCTTTCCATAAAGAACAGTGGCTAGCCATGATGAACCTTCCAATCAACAACTTGCTGATTGTTAGGTAGTCAAATGTCTAACTAGTGTCTTCCAAACCCAGTGGCGTTGCGGAGAACAACAGCCAACTGACTAACTAGTTCCAGAAAACTACACGAGCCAAACTCCTTGTTCGGCCTTGCAGAACGACCCAAATGTTGTGGAATGAAACTTGGCTCTTCTAGTTTTACATAAGCCATCTGGCCTAGATGGCTTATGCGTACGACTCCAAACTCCGCACCTCACGACCCAAATACAAAGACCCTTTTCCAGAACGGGAACAAAAAAGCTGGGCATGCCCTCCTTATCTTCGGATTTTACACATTCTCATAGGCTATGCAAACCCAGCAAAGCGAAAACTAGATTCAGGGGTGCTTACGCTGTCAGCATCTTGTTACATCTTGTTACATCTTGTTACATCTTGGTAGGGCTGACAAGCGGCGATGACGATGCAACACTGCAGCGCCACAACTGACCCTTTTTAGTTGAACATCGTGATGGTATTGATTGGCTCAGGAGAGAGGGCCGATGAACTACAATCATGAATTCCTAGAATCCTTGTGTCCAGCTTGCCTATCGTTGGCTCGAGTTTATCTTACTGTAAGCCAGCTTACGTATCTGCTTGAGGTGGGTTTCCAGATGGTGGAGTTTGCATCGCCTACTAGTAGTAGCAGACTATCTTGTGGTATGACACAAAATGAGTATGGAGACTTGTGATGGCTTTAAAATATAAAGGTAGGTGTTTTAGTGTCACTTTTTAGTTGGTTCTTGCCAGACTTCTACCACCTCCTTCTCTCTACCTCTAATCACAGACACTTTCTTCTTATCCCAGCCGATATTTCCCACTGACATCACAGACATGCCGATTCTCCCTTCTAACATAGCTGAACCAGTAACTGGTCAAACAGCCAGAACTGAGAGACCCCATCTTGTTATCGGCGCCACTCCTGTAGATGGCCACACATACCCTTTGATCCGCATCGCAGAGGACCTTGTCCGTCGCGGTTTCGAGGTCACTTTCCATCGGAGGTGATCAGTTCGAAACCGCTATCACAAAGATCGGCGCCAAACATGTTAGCGTCAGACCGATTTTCAATCCCAAGTTCGTAGCAGAGCGTGAGGCCATCCCTGCCGGCCTTCCTCGGCTACTGTACGATATCAGACATGTCTTTACTGGCGAGACTCCCTATCGCTGGGAAATACTTAAGGGAGTCCTCGAGGATATACGTGCCAAAAACCCAGAGCGTGAGGTGATTGTCATGCCTGAGACATGCTTCATGGGTGCCAATCCTATTTCCCTTGGTGCACCTCTTCCCAAGGGCTATACTACGCGGCCTAAGGTGATTAATTTGAATCCCATCCCTTACATGGCTACGAGCATCGACACTGCTCCTTTCGGGCCCGGTATTCCTCCTGATTCCACCGAATCTGGCCGTGCAAGAAACCAGTTTATGAACCAGATGATGGTTGGCGGCCCCTTTGCCCAAGTCATTTCCCATCAGGATGAAGTTCTGAAGGAGCTTGGGGCTACCGAGATTCTCGAGCCCCAAGTCCCTTTCCATCATTGGGTGCTCATGCACGACTTGACTCTCCAGTTGTGCCCTCCTAGTCTCGAGTATGATCGGTCTGATATGCCCTCAAACGTCAAGTTTGCTGGCTGCTTAACACCAAAACCGACCCCTAGCGACTTTGTTTATCCTGCTTGGTGGGATAATGTGAGACGAGGAGGCCGTCGGATTGTTGTCGTGACCCAGGGCACGATTGCACAAGACGCTTCCAACCTTATCATTCCCACCATCAAGGCTCTATCTGATCGAGATGATCTCCTCGTCGTAGCCATTCTGGGCCGAAAGGGCGCTGCTCTTCCCGAGAACACGGTCATCCCCTCAAACACCCGTGTCATCCATTATCTTCCTTATGATGTTCTCCTGCCTCACGCTGCCGTGTTCGTCATGAACGCTGGTTATGGTGGTTTTCTCCACGGTGTAACTAATGGAGTTCCTTTAGTTCTTGCAGGCGAGAGCGAGGATAAACCCGAGATTGCAATGCGTGGAGACTGGAGCGGTGTCGCGGTCAACTTACGAACAGGACAGCCTACTCCTGAGCTGGTAAGAGAGGGTGTTGAGCGGATTCTTTCTGATGATAGCTTCAAGAAGAGAGTTGATGAGATCAAGACGGAGAATGAAGCAATGAATGTACACAACTTTATAGAAGAGCAGATTCTCTCTATCGGAGATTTGGAGGCATAATGAACAGGTTTGTTTGTGTGAGAAGAGTTCTAGTATTAGAGTAGAATTTTCAAGTTTATACAGTCATCAATTGGTTATTTGGCGATTCACGGAGGAGAAGTCGCCGAGTGCGACGTTGTTTTTGGTCCCGTTCCTCTGTCCGGCTCCGTTTCCAACGGAGCTTCGGACCGTCAATTCAATGCATCCGACGGCCCCGGACATTCATGGGAAATGGAGCCTGAGCGTTTCTATATAAACAGCTTCACTTCCCCTTCTCGCGAACACAATTTTAATATACATGTTTCTACAAGAATAGCCATCATGTCTGCCATCAAAGAATCACCATTGGCCTTTATGGACGAGCTTGACAGCCCATCTGTGTTGTATCACTGCCCAAAAGAATCAGCACTAACCCCCAATTCTGACAATCCTTCTCTTATCATCATTCTATCCTGGTCGAATGCTCGCGAAATTCACATAGCAAAGTATATTTCCGAGTACCGTACTATCTATCCAACATCTGCTATATTGCTCTTCCGATCTTCTCCCATGCTCTTCATGCAACCCAAACGCCGTCGCCTTCTCTTCGAAGCTGCCATGCCAATCCTCAAATCTCTTCCCAGTACGGAAGATAAAAGGCCTAAATTTCTGCTCCACGTCTTCTCCAATGGTGGAGTCAGCTCTGCTATTACCTTATGGGAGCAATGGGAAGCTGCACTTGGAAACGAGCCAGTTCCTCGACATGCAGTTGTGATGGACTCGTGCCCAGGCTACTTCCACTGGAAACGCGATCACCATGTGATTTCCTTGGACTTTCCGTGGTTTATGTCGCCTCTCATCTGGGCGATTATGGCCGTTGGTTGGCTATACTGTATTTTAATCCTTGGAGCCATCCCGCATAAGCCTAATGCCACGGCGCTCAATACCTCACAGAGGATAAGTCGAGAAACGGCGAGGGTATATCTATATGGCGATGCGGATCTGTCCGTTTCCTTTGAGGACATTGAGTCTCATGCAGTAGAGGCAAAAAAGAATGGTGCGAACGTGCGAACAGAATTGTTTAAGGGAGGCACCCATGTTGCTCACGTTAGAGTTGATGCAAATAGATACTGGAAGGTTGTTCGAGAGACCTGGGAAGGGAAGACTGTATGAACTATAAAGTATTGGGGCTATACAGACTCTATAAATTTGATAGAATTGCAGATGAATAAAGTAAACACACATATATTACATCCACTTCTCAAGTCCTTGGAACTAATAAACACCCTTCGTCCACGAACCCAATCCCCGATCGATTATCGTTTCTTCCCATTACTTCGCGGCTAGAGCGATGATGGTGGTGGTGATAAAAATATAACGCCAATAACCCACATATATAGTTAATGTACAGGTCCCAAAAGTAATGCCCTCTGTCGTGTTCAATGCAAGATCAAATCCTCTGTCTCTTGTAATTACTGCCTGAACTCGGACTTGAACCTTCTCCGTTGGTGGAACTTCTTTTACCCAGGCTGCTCTGGGTGTAAGATGTCTGCTGAAACAGCATCAGATGACTATCATCCAGACCAACGCCCTCATCCTCTTCATGGCATACAGAGCATTCCTGGTTAAAGCTGTGCTCCTCCACTAGGATACCACGCTGACATCCACCGAACCATCCCATGTTTTTGGCATCGAGACAATTTAGCTCTTGTGTCAAGTCAACCCAGGTTTGAAGCGAGCCACAGCCTGTGCAGTGCCCTCTGAATATTATCATTCGACACATTATGTTGTATGAAATAGAGAGTCGGTTGTATCCCGACAATGAATGAGTGACGAAGCGTCAAAAATTGAGTTTGGGAACTAGTGGTTGATGGTCAGCAAAGATAAGGGAGCTGAGATATCGGGATACGGACGTACTGAGCAATAGCTGCCAATGTAGTTTGACTCTTGTAGTGGGAATTCTCGCGATGTCTCAGTGGGATAAAATGCCGAACACCGAATTGATGTCTTGATCAAGCGACGCTTTGTAACGTCAGAAGCGAGACAATAGCCGTGCTCGAGCAAGCCACAATGCAACGTCCGAGCGTGATGCAGATGACGATCAACCGAGTGAGGGGAAATCAGAAGAACGAGAGCAGATTTCGGCAGTTCTTGAGAGGAATAAGCAGCTTTTTCTTTCGTGTCGTGTTGACGTGTTGGTCGAGTTATATCGATCGATAAGCCACCAGCAGGATGAGAAGGACTGATGCTAATGAAAGACGGTATAGGATCTGTTGTTTCGGACTCAGAATTTAACATGCTAGATATTGGAGAGTAGTGAGGAAAATCAAAGGAGAATTGGAATATTAATATAGAAGCACAAGAAAAATGCGTGATACGGCTTACACCGACTGATACTGATCATATTCAAATAAGGCGGATGGACGGCCAACTTTAATTGCTCCCTTCTCCATGGCTTCTCAAACGTCACCAGTACGAAATAAGAAATGGAAATAAGACAAAAAATGTAGTCAAACGCATGTCATGTACCCGAAACGGATTCGCAGTCATCCTGGCGCGCCTCCATCGATATCTCGAGCTTCCAACTACTTAGTTTGTTAACTAGTTTTGAACTTGACCACGTACCTCCCTGACGGAAATTGCAAATACCAGTACCATCATCGTCTTTCTGGTTATTATCTCCTAGTTGAGTTACCTGCTTTTTACCCCTTGGCTTTTGCGGCAATAAGCTTTCCACATAACAAGCTTTCGCCACTAAAGGCTGGGGACTAGCAAGAGCCTTGAAGCCGTTCAGCTTCACTGCCACTGCCACCACCGCCATAGGGCGATCAATAATCCAAGTGTCTCAAGAGGTTCTAGACCTCAAGTTTCGGGCTGAGGAATTCTTCTCTCGGTTGTTCTAGACTTTGTTCTAGAAAACTTCGGAGCTTCCGCCTTGTTTCCTTGCTTCTGCCACTGACTTCATAGCACAAAACACCACTTATAATTGAAACACTTATTTGTAATTCTGAGAAGGTGGTAAAATCGACAAGATGCGTGTGTGTATCGTGTTAGAGCAAGCAAGCAAGCCAGGGGCAATAATGAGGAGGCTTGGCTGTCCAAGTCATCGGTATCCCGCTCTTCGGCGCCGCGCTCCCGAAAGACTGACGCCTTGGAAGCGAAACAAGAGACTAAAAAGCGATCATCCATCAACCAACACATACTATCTATGACGATCCTACTTCTTCGGTCATGGCAGGCTGTCTTGGCAAGCATCGAGATTATACCATCTCCTCGGGTCGCTGTAACGCTGCACGACGTTTCATGGCAACAGCCTTTCGCGGCTCGCCCTTTTTCCCCAGGCTGGGTAGGGAGTCTCATAAAAGAGCTATGATTCCTGGTTTTTGGTTTGAGATCGTCTCTCCTACTGTAAGCTTATCATCGATGCGGCATCTATCAACACTCTTAGCTCACTGGCTACTGTTGCTACAAAGATCCATTAACCAACTGTAGTATACCAAAAGTGGCTTCGCACCATTATGACATCTTAACCCGCAGTACCTGACATGACCTGACAAGTTACTACTGCAAGCTAACATTAGTCAAGTCGAGTCAGACGGTACTAAGCCCAAACTCCGAAACTTGTTGAATCCGTCGTCGACACTGGAATTCTTGAGACATCCACCGGGCTCTTGATAAAAACCCGCTCGCTGTAGCCCTGCCGCCAATCGTCCCCCGCGGCGTCATCTCAGGCACGAAACAAACGTTCTACGGGCGTAATCGAGGCTTCTCTCACGCTTCTCTCACGCTTCTCTCGTCAGCTGTTATGCTTCTGGGCTGAGAGTCCGTCGGTTTCACTCAGAGACCTTGTTGATATCTGGTTACGCCGTACCTCGAACTCTTTCCTACCTAGTGTCAGTGGTGAGTAACAAAGTAGACGTCTGAGGTCTAGCGGTCCATCATGAAGGGCTTCTTCAAGACCTTGTCCGGTAGGTTTGCTCCGTTTGGAAGTATCTGGTAGAATGTGACCCAGGTGTTGACATCAGTGGGAAGTTTGGTCATTTCTTAGATCAGCTCTTGGGACATTTGTCTGCTGTATTCTAGCTAGACTTGGGCAGGCCTCTACAGGATAAAGAGAATGCCGAACTTTCAATGCGATCTTGATGATGTTGTCCTCATGACTCCTGTTTACTGCACGGGCATTCAAGGGGTTGTGAAGCAGGACTATTGTCTGGCCAACATTCTTATCCCAGATTCAGAAGACGACCCCCCTGGCGGAGTGACTGCCAAATCACCATTACTTCACACGTTTCTTTCATATAGTTCACTTCAAATGCAAGGGTACGTTATTAGAAACTCGTGAAATCCCACGGTTGTAGAATACTAAAAATATGTTACGGTGGTAATACAATACAACTAAATCCCCAACTCCATTTCTCCGATCCCCCCGTCCCAAGAAGATACATTCCCTCTCCTCATGTCATGCATGCAATGATGAGAAACAGTCCGGAGTTGAAGCCAGACTCAAAGAAATCGCAGATGAAAGCGTAGCCTGCCAATGTAGATAGCGAATAGGCTCCATGCGCACGGCACGCAACACACATGCAGATACAACGAAACCACTTGCACGACAATCGATTTCATCCAAGAACGCACAGGTTTGGTTGGAAGAGAGTATAAGTACGATCGGACCCACGTACAGCAAGACACTACTGTCTAGTTCGGACTGAGAGGTGACTTTCAAGAGATTCAAATGACCAGTTCACAACTCAACCGCATCACGACAGGTTGCAGATTTCAGGATGAACGCCAGACCGATGGATGAACAGGCATCAAAGATCGCACATGTCATCACTGCGTTAATCGTGAGCCGTCAAACCACAAGCATCATGATTGCGAGAAAGCCCACAAGTACGAGACCTGCAGACTGTGTTCGTAGAAGCATTCAGCACCGAGTCGAGATAGCGCCTAGATAAAATCGGATGAGGGCGAAGCAGTACGGTCATGGACGTTGCACTTGCTATGCATCCCAGTATTAATGTTGTCAAAGACGGTCGAGTCAAATGATATACGTCATCAAAGAAGTTGAGTCCAAATAGTTCTCAGGAAACGGAAACGAAAACGTATGCTGTACAGTCGTGGGTCGTATCAACAGGCCATGAGGTGTCAAGAGTGTCAAAGGCATTGGCATGGTGTCAATCGAACCACAGACAGTGCCCTCACTCCGCGGCAGTTGCGAAGAAGAGCTCGATCAAGGTCACCCAAGCACGCGCGAGCAGACAAGAGAGACATCACTATGCCCCTGGTGCAGGAGCGCCGGCAGGGGGAGCACCTTGACCACCTTGCTGTTGCTGGAACACCAAAGACTGGTACCACAACGCAATGTAGTTTTGGTAGCCACCGTCTGTTTCAGTTAGTGTCGATCGAGACATAGGGACTTCGTAAAAGACTTACACTGGGCATATGGATCTGATCCGTCGCCTGAAGCCTGTTGAGGAGGCTGGTTAGTAGGTGCACTGGGCGTTTGCTGTTGAGAGTAGCTGGGTCTGTCAAGATCCTGGTGTCCGCGGCCACCGCCACCTGCACGTGGGCCACTTCCTTTCTGTCGCTACAAATGTTAGGTGCTGAACAAAGGACACCATGATAGGATAGAACTTACCACTGCATCCACCTTTTCATCGATAGCTTGCTTGGCTCGGGCAATGCTATCGCGAGAACCGATCAAGGCAATCTCCCTCTGGGTCTCACCAGGTCCAGAAGATTGGGCGACATTAATCTTACACCCAGTGGTGTTCTGCATCTCACGGATTGTCTCTCCACCTTTGCCGATGATCATACCTACCGCATCCGAAGGCACATAGACAGCATCGTTGATCTTATCAGGGCCACCCGAACCGCCCATATCCCTTTGCTGAGGGCCATCATGGCGGGCAGGAGGGGCGGATCCTCCACCACCACCAAGCCTCTTGACAGGTGGAGGCGCATCGCCTCGACTATCACTGTCAACGATTTCCATAATGAAATCCTTAGCACGGGCAGCAGCCTCGCGAGTACCAATGAGGTTGACAGGTCGTAATCCATTTACGCTCTTGGATTCACCAACAATATTGATGTGACAGCCGGAGCGTTCTTGGAGATCACGGATTGTTTCTCCACCACGTCCAATGATTAAGCCGACTGTCCTATCAGGGACCATAATTTGCATGTGGTCTTCTCCTTCACGAAGAGCGGTTGCGCCGCCCTTGTTGGGGTCGCGAGGCTTCTCAGGGCGGTTAAGAGCGCCCATGCCGCTGTCCTCTATGATACGGTTGATCGCATCCTTCACTTCACCACGGCGATGTCTTGGCCCAGAGATTTTGCACTGTCTATAAGGACCCGGGCCACCATCAGTTGGGGCCAAAAATTGGACACGGCAGTTAGAGTCTGCTTCTATGCGTCGAAGATTCTCTCCTTGCCTGCCAATGATAAGGCCCACCAAGCTCGACTCAATTTGAATAGTTTCGGAGTTATCGTCTCCCCCTCTCAATGGGGACCTCTCGCGTCCGTTTCCTTCTCGAGGGGAGAAGTTGCGACCGCGGGGACCGGGCGAGTAAGAACGATCCCGGTCATAGCCTCGACCGTGTGAGCCGCGGTCACCACCGCGTCGCTCATCTCTGTAGGGGTTCACGCCATCACGAAACTCATCTCGAGCAGGAGATCGCGATCGTGAGCGATTGTATCCTCGATCGGGTCCTCGATTTTCGGAGGCGTAGACCAAGGGACGGTCGTAGGATGTGACTCCTTTCTCAGCGGCGTAAGCCTTGGCTTGAGCGATCGCATCGGTGATACTCAATGTGCCTGAATTAATAGGCCGGATGGAGCTCAAGTCGAGGTTTCCGCTAGACGATGGTGCAGGAAGACCATTGTAGCCAGGTGCGCCATATCCGCCGGAGTTCATAGGCGGTTGCTGATATGCGGCCACGGGCTGCGTAGACGCGGGCGGGGGAGGGTATGCCTGACTGGGGGCGCCAGGTGGTGTCTGGGTGGGTGTTCCTGTTGGGGGTCGCTGGGATGCTACGAACAGGTCAGTAAGCGCGAATGACCTGAAATATGTCAGTTCTTTTAACTTACCGAGCGCAGCCAGAATACTCTGGATATCAGGGCGGGAATCCGTCATGTTGCTGGTGGTGGAGTTGAACAAGAAGCAGCACAAGAGAAGAAACTAGTTTTTGCCGTGGAGATATACCAGAAAACGGTGGACTCAATAATTCAACAAAAAATAAAGTCTAGCTTATCTCGGGGATGGCAATTTATACCAAAAGCAACGGATAAGATAAGCTTTTTTGACGTAAGTATCGCGACGAATCGACGGATCTGCCGTTCAAGTTTTGAGGTTGAGATGGAAATCAAGAATTTGCGATGACAAGACTGATGCTGATGACGAAAGAAAGGATATTGACAGATCGCCAATAAATGTCTCGGGTCGCGTAACAAGGCTGATGCGATCGCGACGGTAGTGAGATATAGAGTCTCTGGCCACGAAAAGGGTGATGTCTCGAAAGCGCAGATGAGATTGAGGAGGGAGGAATCTGATTTGGAAGAATCAGTGGAGGTTCATAGAAATGAAAGACGACCCGAGCGCGAAGGTACAGTGCCTACAGTACCTGCAGTGTAGCGTGACTAAAGGCTAAACCATATTGGGAACTTGGGTGACAATCCTCCACTACTAAGGTACATCACAGAAAACCCTGAGCGAATATTTGAGTCTCCATTTGCGATGCAAAACTTTATGCTGGAATTTATCTACATATATTTGTGTCGCCTGATCTTGACCTGCTGTAGGTATTTTTCTATAAGCTCACCCGAATAAGTTTGTTTAAACCTTAAGGAAGGGCTAACCCTTCTCTGTCTACTGTGAGTCAGACTCATCTTCTTTTACATCATCAATATAAGAAAGCAATAAAGCTACAAACCATACTCTGTGCCTACCTGCTACCCATTTAATGAGTTCTCTTTTGGGAGAGACACAGACGTACATCAGACTAGTCCTATAATAGCAAGCTTATAACAACATTTGCCGCTGCTCCACTGCGGGGAGTTTCTACGGGCAAAAGCCAACAGCTGGGTCGGATCTCGGAAAAACCACTGACCGTTATCGCCCAAGACTTTTCCTTATCGCTGAAAAAAAGTTCTCGATTCGAGACGCTGCTAAGACGATCGGTTGTACAGAATACCTACCTCAAGCGCAAAACAAGATGGATTTCGCCGGCAACAAGAAGCGCAAGTTTAAGGACGCCAATGGTGTCAAGCCTTCAAAAGGAAAGAAGTCTTCTTCTATTCCCGACAAAAAGTCAAAGAAAGCCAAGCGCGCCGAACCCGAGCCCCGCGATGAGCCCGAAGACGATTCTTCCGACGAGGAAGAGGAGGCTCTGAAGGAGGTTGAGGACGAGAGCGACGAAGCCGATGAAGACGCCGAGGCCTCAAAGTCTGGGGATGAGGAGGAGGACAACGACGAAGACAAGGCCGAGGACAACACAGATCTGCCTGATGGTGGAAAGCTCACATTACCCCCGGTTGCTGGCGCTGAGGCGCAATCATTCGAGGAGCTCAACCTTTCCGAGAAGACCATGAAGGCCATCAAGGAGATGAAGTTCACCAAGATGACTGAGATCCAGAGAAGAGGTATTCCCCCTTCTCTGGCTGGTCGCGATGTTCTCGGTGCTGCCAAGACTGGTTCTGGAAAGACTTTGGCCTTTTTGATTCCTGTTATAGAGATGTTGAGCGCTCTGCGCTTCAAGCCTCGCAACGGTACCGGTGTCATTGTTGTTTCCCCCACACGCGAGCTGGCCCTTCAGATCTTTGGCGTTGCCCGTGAGCTCATGGCACACCACTCCCAAACATACGGTATTGTCATCGGAGGCGCAAACCGTCGCGCTGAGGCCGAAAAGCTCGCCAAGGGTGTCAACTTGCTTATCGCCACCCCTGGTCGACTCCTCGATCATCTCCAAAACACCCCTTTCGTTTTCAAGAACCTCAAGTCTCTTGTTATCGACGAGGCCGACCGAATTCTCGAGATTGGTTTCGAGGATGAAATGCGACAGATCATTAAGGTCCTTCCTAAGGAGGACCGACAGACTATGCTCTTCTCTGCAACCCAAACAACCAAGGTTGAGGATCTTGCTCGTATCTCGCTGCGACCTGGTCCCCTATACATCAACGTCGACGAGGAGAAGCAGTACAGTACCGTGGAGGGTCTCGAGCAGGGCTACGTTCTTTGCGAAGCCGACAAGCGATTCCTTCTACTCTTCTCTTTCCTCAAGCGCAACCTTAAGAAGAAGATTATTGTCTTCTTTAGTAGCTGCGCTTGTGTGAAATACCATGCCGAACTTCTCAACTACATCGACCTTCCTGTCCTTGATCTCCACGGCAAACAGAAGCAGCAGAAGCGAACCAACACCTTCTTCGAGTTCTGTAACGCTAAGCAGGGTACCCTGATCTGCACTGATGTCGCCGCTCGTGGTCTTGATGTACGTATCTTACCCGAATTACTGCACAAGCATTTTACTAATTTGAGATAGATTCCTTCTGTTGACTGGATTGTCCAGTTCGACCCTCCGGATGACCCTCGCGACTACATTCACCGTGTCGGTCGAACCGCTCGAGGCAGCAACACCAAGGGCCGATCCCTCATGTTCCTCCAGCCCAACGAGGTCGGCTTCTTGTCGCATCTCAAGGCCGCTCGTGTCCCCGTCGTCGAGTTTGACTTCCCCGCCAACAAGATCACCAACGTTCAGTCTCAACTCGAGAAGCTCATCAGCCAGAACTACTACTTGAACAAGAGCGCCAAGGACGGTTACCGCAGCTACCTGCACGCTTACGCTTCACACTCTCTGCGCAGCGTCTTTGACATTAACAAGTTGGATCTTGCCAAGGTCGCCAAGAGCTTCGGTTTCTCGGTGCCTCCTCGTGTCGATATTACTCTCGGCGCCAGTATGAGCAGAGACAAGAAGCAGCAGGGCCGTAGGGCATACGGCAGCCAGCCACGACAAAACCACCAGGGTAACAACAGCAAGTTCACCAGGTAAATGGTCCGAGCACCTAATAGGAAAGGTAAAATGTGGTGGGCAGTCAAATTGGCTGTAGGTTATATGGAAGGCTTCAAGCACGGCGTTAGGTTTTGCAAAATGTAATGAATGTACCCAGCTACGGCAGGATCATAGACAGACCTTTTCGTTTCAATTGCTTCGTTCAAGTGAAGGCGTGTCTAACTAATTTCGTGTGAAACATTTGCTACCTATCATCTGTTGTGGATGAGTTATGTCTAACACCATAAAGTTCTGCTCGACCCTAATAGCGTTACTAGTAGACCCTTTCTCATTTCCACTTTTTGGTCGTTCCTTCACCTGCATTGCTAAGGTAGAGATTGCTTATCAACAACCAAACCTGTTGCCAGGGATGACTGACTGGCATTAAATCGGTAAACATTTATCTAGGTAGACAAATAAGGTTGGCAGTTTTATTGCAAGTGCAGATACCCGTCAGTTATTGATTTGAAAGATCGACAGTGTCAGATGCGTTTTAGCCGAATCTGTGACTTGATGCGAAGTTCAACATCGTTTGATCGACCAACGCTCATCGAGCCACTCAGAAATCAAGCGACTTTCCCAATCGAGTTTCAGACCACTGCCTCAACTTCCTCATATGATTTAGCCTAGAACTGTCTCAGTAAAAACAGAGCTCGTATCCAAACCGGAGGTCTCGGCATGCTCCCCAAGTGCAACATCTACCACACCCTGAGTATTCAACCATTGGCCGAAGCCGCGTCACGAGCTTCACTCCCTTCTTCCCGTTGGGGCCATAGTCCGCGTCATGCCCTTTTTGGCCCCTCGAGGTCAATTGAGTCTTCTTTCTATGTGCTTGCAAAAACATAACTTTTACATTGTCCCCATTTACTGTCAAAAGACTCTGCATCGTACATCTTTGAGCAAGAGGCTGATCGAGCAACTTGAACTGCCTACCTACATCCAGCTGAACCGGATATAGAGCCGAGAGACGTACCACCACCACCACCACCAATGCCAACTTGCAATAATCCTCGCGCATCAAATCAGTAACTGTCTTTTCGTTCATTTCATCCCTTCAAAACTCAAAAAAGAAAAGAAAAAGGAAGAAGAAAAAAAGGCAGAACCTTCATACCATTGTCATTGTACCCGACTGGCGATTCCATCTATATATTGCCATCCGAACAAATCCATCTCTACGAGCCTCGGCACTGCATTCATCGACACTTTCAAACTCAAATCACTACCAAATCACAATGTGCACCAAAACATCAATCGAGCACCGCTGCGGGCATCGCGTCTTGCGCGGCAATACTAGATGTTACCGAGAGGACTGTCCTGGAAGAAAGGAAGATATCACCAAGGTCGACGACGACTGCGCGCAGTGTGAAAACAAGCCCAGCCGATTCCGATCTTCGCGGTGGTGCTCAGTTGGATGCTGCGTTTGCCAGTAAGGGAATACGCGGGAAAAAGAAGGGAGGGTAACGGGAATGATTCGATTCGGTCGGAGTAACACGGGTTTGAATTTGGGAATACGGAGTATGGAGGGAGGGCTTTTTTCTGTCGCAACGAGTTACCTGGAGTTTACCTGCCTCTCGATTTACTGGCTATGAGTCGGATAGCTTCAATTCGCTTTATTATTATGGTGTGATAATCAGGCATCATGCTTCTCCTATGAAATCAATCAGTCCCTTTGGTGTAGTCATCGCTACTTGAATGAAGGTGAATGACAATCTGCACAAGATCTGAGACATATGGTGATGGTGACAGATACAGCTTGTAAGAAGCCAACTGATCGACAACCACGAGTAAACAAAGAATGTAGTTCGTTGGTGAGGGGAAGGAACTGGTTTCTGGACTTGAAGTGCGACTCAATTGGATTGGATGAATGTCAATTAAGAGTTGCCCTGGGCTTGGGTCAAATGCGTAATTGGACCTCTAGCTAACCCCCCAACCCCGCTGTTTGACGGTTTAGAAGGCCGGGTATTTGGGTGTGATGTGATTGATTGACAGGGGTCCAGGGGTTTGTTTCCCTTCTCGCTTCTCCAGCTTCCAAGTTCAGAGCTCACGAGACTTCTCCTCTTTGACCAGGCCAGGGCTTCCAATCCTTCCTTCGAACAAGTTAGCGGTCCAACAGGCCTCGAGGTAGAGGCTGGGAATAGGATGGAACCCCTGGAGAGAATTTATGAACACCTCTATGGTTACCTTAGTAGGCAGTAAAGCTGTAGCCAGCCATCCACCAGTTCAGTTCCATCGCTCACTGCACCTCACTCAACTTGGTACCTATTTCGTCTCTTGTGCTAATAATGTCAAGTTTGACCACTTTATACCATCTTTGGCGATTGATCTTCTGTGCCCTCTCTATGCACCTAAACTTATTCATCTTGGTGCCTGGGTAGTAATAGTAGGTACTGCAGCCAGTTTCTTCTACCCCAGCCTGCTAAGCAACCCAGTCCAGCGGGTATCCAGTAGTCCATGGTCGGGCCCCTCCACTTTCCATGCTTCCCCATCCCGCATTCCGCAATCATCACCACCTACCCGAACCCCGACAGGACCTACCAACTTTCACTACCACTACCTCAGTACGCACAACATCACGCAGAGACACTGAGCCGTACCCGTACCTGTCAATCTCGACACACGGCCTGCTCTTGTCTTCCCGTGTTCGCCGTTTTCTGTACCTTCCCGACATTTGTGCTACGTTTCTTCTCGTCAGCGGCGCATGTTTGACTTGACCTTGGACATTTACTCTCTCACATTACAACATGGCTAAGAAGGCTCGTCAAAGAATCAGCTATGGTAAGATGGAGTATCTCAATGCGTCGTCTAGGACTTCTGAACAAGCTGCTAATGCAGTAATAGTCCTCGAAAACGCCAAATCCTCTGAAGGTGGTCATCGTCTAGGTGTAAATGGCCTCGCCGTCGATAATGATAATGCAATTCTGTAAGCTCCCTCGTACCAGCCCATGTACTGTTCATGTATCCAGCACTAACGCGACTCGACATAGATACTCAGGTGGACGAGACGGCATTGTATGCGCTTGGGACTTGAACCTCGATCTCAAAAACCGTAGCGACGTTACCGATTCGACGCCTGCCGCCTCTGAAGACAAGAAGCCCAAGTCCACGACCAAATTCCGCGCTCAAACTCATGCCCACATGCACTGGATCAACGATATTGCTCTTGCGCAGAATAACACAGCCCTCGTCTCTGGCTCATCCGACCTCACAGTAAAAGTCTGGCGGCCGCATTCCGAAGAGGATAATACCCGCGTCGAGACGATAGGCGAGCATGCCGATTATGTCAAATGTGTTACAACCCCGCCCCCAGATATGGGCGCAAATTGGGTCGCTTCGGGCGGCCTCGACCGCAAGATCTGCCTGTGGGATCTCAATGGCGCCGGTAAAACACTCGAGATCGATGTTCAAGGCGAGGAAATTGCTGAGAAGGGTTCTGTATATGCCTTGCGTGTCGGGCGCAACATCATGGCGAGTGGTGGCCCAGAAAAGACGGTGCGCTTGTATGATCCTCGAACTGGCGACAAGGTCTCGAAACTTGTTGGTCATGTTGACAATATTCGCGCCATCCTTATTGATGATGCTGGCGACACGATTCTTAGTGCCAGTGCCGACAAGACGGTCAAGATGTGGAGTATCAAGAACGGTCGCTGCATGTACACATTCACAATGCACGATGAGAGTGTATGGTCGCTTTTCTCGGATGATCCGACACTTGGTGTTTTCTACAGTTCTGATCGCTCCGGTCTGGTAGCTAAGACAGATGTGCGGGGCAGCCTGGAAGAAATGGACGATGGTCTCAGTCTTGCTGTCGCACATGAACACATCGGAGTGGGCAAGGTTGTTGCCGCTGGAGGTCATATTTGGACAGCAACCAACAGGTCCTCAATCAACCGATGGGAGGATGTTGACACTGATACCAATATCAAGCTCCCCGAGTCAGTTCGGCATCATAGAGCTACGTCAAACGCTTCCAATAGACCCCGCGAATCTTCTCCTCCAGCGGTGAACGGAACTGCTAAGAAAGAAATCCCCGCCGAGTCTATCCTGCGCGTTTCTGCAGCTGCCTCCTTCCCTGCACGATCTGGGCCTGATCCCGATTCCACCACCATCACAGATGCTGCAACACGCAAAGGATCAGAAGCCATCATCGATTCAGGAGAGTCCGATATTAAACCAATTCATGCAGTGGCTGAAGAAACGATTGAAGGTCAATTTGGACTGCTCAAACATAGGCTACTCAACGATAGGAGGCGTGTGTTGACTTCGGATACTGCCGGCGATGTATTGTTGTGGGATTTGATCAAGGTCCGTCGCCCCCACCATGTTATGGCGAACATAGCTAACTTTCGCAGTGCAAACCTATAAAAAGCTTTGGTAAACAACATTTAGAGGATGTGGAACATCTCGTCAACACTGTTGAAGCTGTAGCTCCATGGTGTTCCATCGATCTCAGTTCAGGAAACCTCACTGTGGTGCTGGAACCCTTCAATTGTTTCGATGCCGAGGTATATGCAGACGAGCTCGAATTGCCAGAGCCCGTAGAATTCCGAGAAGATCAGAGGAGTAAGTACGGCTACCGCTAACGATGAACCCAACTGACTCCTTTACAGTCAGTCTAGGAAAATGGATCCTTCGGTATCTCTTTGCCAATCTCATTGATGAAGAGATCAGAAGAGATGAAGCGCATCGTCAGAAGCTTAATGAGGGCATTGAAACAAGACAAATTGTCTCTGGAGGAGCTGCCGATGCTCCCCCATTGTCAATATCATTACCAAAGTCCGCCATTCCAGACTGGGATAATGCAGACCAAGTTACCCCGAAGCCCAATCTCTACCCCAATACTCCAGGATTTGGCATTGGTTTAGCGACACCCGGCCCTAGTATCATGTCGGGTCCTAACAGTTTACCTGATGTACCTGAAAACGCCGCGACAAGCCCCATGACTCCTATAGAGAAGAGGACGTCGCATGTCAGCCGTCCTTCAACAGAAAGAGAGGACTACTTTACTAGCCCCTTACAACTTCTTGAGTCAGCAGTCAAGGCAGCTAGTATGGTATCGACACCAACACAGGATAATGCAGATTCGAAAAAGTCCATAGATGGTGACAAGGAGAAAGAGAAGGACAAGGACAAGGACAAGGCCGACAACGCAAAATCACCAAGCACACCATTTGGCAAGAAGAAATTCCGCATGACATTTGGTACTAAGAAGCTCTCACGGTCAGCTTCTCAAGCCACGACGGAGAAGCCTGCTATTGTCGAGGAAAAGGCTGAAGAGTCGGAGTCGTCATCTGTCCATGAGAAGGAAAAGGAGGTTGATGACAGCTTCTTCGGTGTTATTCAAAAGATTCATCAGGAGTACGACAAACAACTGACCGAGAATCCTGACAAGCCAGTCGAGACCCGGGTGGTCCCCAGTCTGCCCAACGACACACCCGTTCTAAAACTCCCGCCCGGAACCAAAGTCGTGATCCAGGAGGAGACTTCTGGTGGCAGTGCCAACTTATACCAAGGCACTGTCGAGGATGTTGGCAAGGATGCAGACCTTATTGAGCAGAAAGCACCCATGTGGCTGGGCGATGTTTTGCTACAGAATATTCTACCTTTCAAGGAGCCGGTCAAGGTCTCGTTTGTCTTGTATCCAGTGGACGACAGCCTCCCAGCCATTGCTTCGGCAGATGGAAATAACAGGCTCAACGCGAATCGCATGTTGCGAGTCAGGAAGATCCTCTCCTACGTTGCTGAGCGTATCGAGCCTCCACTTGAGGAGCCCGAAGAGAACCCTATGAGGCCAGAAGAGTATTTGGAACTATACTGTAACGACCAGGTAAGTCTCTTCCTTTTCGCTTCTTTCGTGGAACTCCTTTTGCTAACCCTTGTTAAGCTGCTATCCCCCGTTACAACCCTGGCCACTCTCCGTACTCACCTTTGGAAGGGAGGCAATGACATCGTCCTTCACTACAAGGCCAATGGCAAAAAGGAAATCCGGCCGTTCCCTCCTCCTCCAGAGCCCAAGCCAGCTGAACCTGAAGAAACCCAAGAAGCCTCTGCTACGGAAGAGGCAACCACAAATGGTCAGGGTCCTTCTCAGCCTCAACCTCAAGCCGTCTAGTTTGAGACAACCTGCATCATTGCATATTGAATGAGAAGACGATCTCCGCCCAGTACCTTTCCGTATTTCATGCACTCCTTTTTATATACCAAAAGGTAGACTTTTGTCTCTAGCGAGTCCCTTTACAGTATATAGATTTGTACATAGGTTAGATGCCACCAAGGCGCATTTACCATTAGCGAGAAATTAAGCCTTTATCCCTTTTGGACCGCCCATCTCTTGACGCCTTGCTCCATGCTTGATATCATACAATGCCCACCAGTTTTGTTTCGTTTTTCTTTTGTGACCCAAATTATCTATGCCACGCCGTTCATCGTGTTGATAGCCCATTGATAACTTCCCAGGAAGATCGCACCTCCTATAGAAATCCATGTAACTCGCGGCGCCAGACCAGCGAAAAATGCCCTGCTGCCCTCCTCGCGCATTATCTGGCTGAATATTCTCGACACTGAGACACTCTCCTTGGACAACATGACTCTTGTCTTGAGCACATCAAGCGGTGTAGTAAGTGCCGCAGAGAATCCACCAGCCATGCTTCCATAAAGAGCGCTCTCAGCGGCAGTGACCTCGCGACCACCACGACGGCGACGTCCCCAGGACTTCATAGCCTCCCATAGCGGGAATTGGATCACAGTAAATGGTACTTCGCGAAAAACTGTAATTCCCCAACCACGGTAGAGCTCGCGCCACATGGGAACGAACCCATGGCTCGAGTACCTAGACAGAATAGCTCGCAGCGCTGCAGCCGAGGAACCACCATGATGTCCCGCTTGAGCACGCTGCTTGACAACCTCGGTCGGCACACGCACAGCACAAGCAGCAATCTCGCCTGCACTAGCAGCAGCCATATGCGTAACGGGAGCTTTCCATCCTGGCGCAGAGATATTGTCCTTATCGGCCAAAAGACCCTTCACGCTTTCATATGTGCAGAAGAAGAACGCAGCGCCGGGCGCGGAACCAACGAGCGCGGAACCGATTCCACGATAGATACCGCTGAATCCTCCCGAGGGGAAGAATCCGGCTGAGGATTGGAGGCGGGTTTTGAGGGTGTCAAGAGGGAAGAGGGAGAGATCGACGGTTGTGCCGGCGAGGGCGCCTGCGAGGAGGGCGGATTGGAAGGATGGCGGGTCTGCGGACATATTGTTTCGAGGGGTCGGTAACTTTTCTCTTTTTTTTTCTTCGAATTGAGGGTTCAAGGGGAGTCCTAGGAATTATCAAGCTGGTCAAGACCCCGGAGGAGGAGAAAGAGGGATATTGGGAGCTTCGGAGGTTTAAACCGATCGACCGAGACCGGCGAAATATTGATGATTTGGAGGAGCTCAAATATTTGGAGTTATCGATAAGATGAGCTTAGCCTGAGGGGCATCGCGACTTGGGCTACCCTGTATTGGTTGAGTATTTACATTACCTACCAACGCGTCAATTGTTTAAGTCAGCCATCCTTCCTTTATTCAAGATCAGAGTATTAAGATATTCTTGATATTCTGACAGATCCTATTTGCGATTAAAATGCTAAGCTTAAGGTTAGGGATGACGCTAGTGAAGCTGGGTTTTGAAACAGTAAACACCACTCAACTGCTAATGCGAAGGTATGATGACAGCATTGCCAAGAGACGAGTTCCTACACGACAGATAAACTAGGTACATCGAGACATGCCTGTATTAACCTTGTCGGGATGCAATTGATTCAAATTCACATTCGTAAGACTCGTTAGGCCAAGACATTGAAATATTGCCATCAAGACAAGACTCATTAATAAACTATTTTGCTCAGACGTTTCCAGTCTATCATCCGGACCTTATAACTCCCAGAACAAAAATCCATTGATCAAACCATCAACCGCTCATTTCATTTAATCAATCAACAGTTCGTCTCGTGTTCAAGCCACGTTTTGTTTTTTACATGTTATCCCGTGTGCTGGTGCCAGCCTTGTGAGTCTCCTCGGCCGCCTTCTTGGTTCGCTCCTGGAGGTTCTTGATGTCCTTCTGAGGATCAGTTTGCGATCGGTCAGCCTTGACGGCCTCCTCGCTGTCCGAGGCGAGCTCGGGCTTCCAGTGGCCGCTACCCTCCTTCTGCTTCTTGAGGGAGTCCTGCTTGTGCTTCTCGTAGTCGACGTTGGTTTCTGCATGTGGTGTAAGAGAGGGGTTCTATAGTGAGACTGGCATTAGGTTATAGGAGATTAAACTTACGAGTCGAAGACTCCTTAAGACCGAGACGTGTGGATGTGGTGAAGAATCCTCGTCCAAGGATCATCTTGCTGGCCTGCGCAGAGCGCATAGTCATCATGGATCGAGCTGACATCATATTGGTAGTGGTTATTGGAGAGGTGAAGGAGTTATCTGGTAGGACAAGGGAATTATTTCGAAGGATTGAATGAATTGATGAAAGGGAGAGGGAGAAACAGCTGCAGGGAAGAAGAGCTTAATACTGCTCCCCTCGGGTATGAGTGTCGACCATTTGCGGGAGGATGACGTCACGAGCATCATCAACTTTACGCCTTCTCTCTTATTCCTTTTCTCCTTGAAATGAAGACTCGATGCGTCAATTCCCCACTACCGCCCATGCTATCCCAATTGGGATACCTATGGACCTGTTTGCGAAGCTCTTGCCGAGGAAGCAAGGTACAGACGGATCCAGGGGGGATCCAATTGAGTGGCTGTGGTTGACAATACGGACTGTTTATCGTGAGACGAACCAACCTTGCTTGCTTTTGATGTGGGGTAAATATCGAATGAGCTTCACAAACAAATTGCATCCCATACACATCACGAAATGGGCTCTTTTCCCCATCAGATGAAGAGAACAATATCGCTATCTGTTCATTTAATATCGAGTGGCCAATTAGAAGTCAATACATAGAAGGATACTTCACAAACGTCTACCATAGGGAGTGACACCATCATAGCACGTCATGTCATTGCATGCCAAATCCCTCACCCAAGACACAAAACACTACATCACATGTCACGGACTGAAACTTCAACTTATTTGAACATTCGTATATTCTCGTCTCGCAGCGATGAAGCCGCGTTGTCACAACCAGACAGCGCCAATACCCAGTTAACAATAGCCACGCAAATGCAGTCTACCGCTGCAGTGCAAAACCAGGCTCGAGGGCCTCCCGTAATCCCAATAACCTCTTTGTATCTGATCATGACATGTGTCCCAGGCCCCCAACACTCCAGATGCTAGCCAAGGCGAGAAGAAATATTTGTAAAAGAAGCCCGTCCGACCAGGACAAGGGCAAACCAAACAACGCTCCAAAGTATAAACTACTCCGGTCCCAAAAACAAGGTAGGCCAGCGCTGGTGCTGAAAGCCCAATCCATGAGCAAGAAAACAAAAAGAGGACAAATATATAGGCCGTCCCATGATACAAAGAAAACGAAGGGGCAAAGGTGGTTTCCTTTTCATTCCCGTTCATTGCAGCAACGGGACAACACCAGAAATTCGACCAACTCCCCGTAATTTCCCAGATTCCATCCCAATTAGGGATCCCAATACTCGCAAAACACCGTTCATCTCAATCCTGATCACCGCCCAAAGATATTTCCAAGATGCGACCGATCAAATAACACCGGTAAAGACCCGCTTGCGAAAAAGCACTCCCTTCTATGTTGTTCTTTTTCTCTTGTTGACTTCATAACCCATGACCGCGATGAGAGAAGACATTTTGGTATGAATGGTAGGCCAACCCGCGCCTCCCATGTAAAAAAATGAAAACAATTGATGCCAAGATATTCCGATACTTGTGCCGCCGAACACCGATGCAATGTCGTCTTAAAAAGCAAAGAAACGCCCGTTCGTGTCTTGAAGCCTCATCTTGCGAGGCGGACACCCAACCCTAGGTATTTGATTTGTTGCAAAAATAACAAAATAACCAAGCCGAAAATGGTATCGATCTTTATCAAGCCGTGCCAGTGATATCCTCATTAACTTGTTGGTTAAAACAAGACATGTCGATTAGGGATTGTTTGTACAGTTGAGATAGGTTTGGATGGTAAAGGTAATGGTTGTCGAAGATTGTTGTAGCCAACAATGTGAGCATTCGCATCAAGCGAACACTCCCCAATAAGCTCTTGAGGTAACCAGCCCAGATGATAAGATGATGCCAAAATCAAGTCTTGATCGGTCAATATGCCCGCCAAGATGTAACAACTGCCAAGAACGAACGGTTGTGTTTACAGTTCAAAGCGCATCGCCAGTGGTGCGACACACCAGTCGACCCATACAAGATGTATGGCGAGCGACTACATGCGACTTACCATCGGCGAAGAGATTGCTGCATCCTGCCAGGTGATACTGACTGGGGAGGGCTTGACATGGTAATGCCAGTGGCAGGGTTGATGATGGGGATGGCATTGCGGCCGCGGGTAGCGGAGGGCTGGTGAAGCTTCATGCTTGGCTGATGTTGGTAAGAGGGAGGGATGAAGGCAGGAGATGTTGAGTTGAGAGAGAAGCCAGGAGCAACAGTGTTGGGGTGTTGCGTAGGAGAAGAGTCGGGAGAGTTGCTGGCTAGTGAGGAACGCTCGGACGCGCTGGAGATAGACACATACTGCGGACAACAGGTCAGATTGGTGCGCCGTGAAAGACAGCAGCAGGACAACTCACGTCGTTCTCAGTCAGCAGACCGGGGCAGAACTCCATATCGTCCTCAAGGTCAAAAGATCGGCTGGTCTCGAACTTTGTTCGGAAAGAGGAGATGGCAGCAACCTCGGGGTCCTTCATGTTCATGTTACGGGGACCAGATCGGAACTGGCGCTGAACTTGTTGAGACATGGAGAGACGAGGAGCTCTGCGATTTCGGCCGGCGTGGTGGTTGTGCGACATGGGAGCGGGGTGCACTGGGTGAGCGTTGTAGGTGTAGTATGCAGACATTATGTGAGTTTTGGCGAAAGTCGCGTTGTTGTGATTCCGGAATTGGTGCGGGATTAATCAGGTGGGCGATAAAAACACAGTCAAGAAATGAAGTGTTAAATGGTCGTCGTTAATAGTCGTGATGGACAAATCCGAAAAAAAGTCGCAGACAAGATAGGAGAGGTGAGGTTATGTGGTGAGGTGAGTTGTAGAGAAGAGTAAGTTTGTTGGTTGATGTAGGTTTTTGGTTACGAGAGATGAATTGTGGGAAATAGAGTGGGAGCGAAGCGAGACGAGGTACAAGAGGAGGGGCGGAGTGAGATTGGAAGGTGACGGGCTGGCTTTGATAAGTAAAATAGAAATGGAAGGGGACAGGCGGGATACCTACAGTTTAGTGACTGCACACCGGGGACGGCGGGCATTGGCTGTTGTTGGTTGGGGACACTGTGAGTCCACTAAGATCCACTAGACCTCCACTAAAGTCCACATGAAGCGCCTGCAGAACAAGGAGATGAGGGTGGGACCTCATCCTGGCAAATCACGACCTGCAAACGGTGGACAGGCCTGCTTTGCCACCTTGTTATGATTGGCATATGAGCAGGATAGCGTGTGCCACAGTGTAATATCGGTGGCATGCTACTAGCTGGCCCTGGTCTCTCAGGGTAGGGATGTTTTGGAAACGCACACAGTCTGGGTCCCTCTGCACAAACACAGTACCACCAGCGTGTTCAGAAAGCTAGACAACACACGCATTTGCTAGGGGGCTGAGTGCACGCTACTTGTCCTATTCTGGGCTTGTCTGCACACCAGGCGGTATCCGAAACTCAGCGTCTATCCTACAAGGGTGTGAACTACTGCACTCACACTCGCAAGCCCAGTGCTAGATTGAAGATTGAATGTCGGATCGGCTTTCTCGGGGTTCCCCATTCCAACCTCCATCACTTGACTGCTCTCAGCTTTTGTCCCAAACATGCTTGGATCGTGAGACCATCCCATCCCATCTCAGGGCTGTCACTTTTCACTGTACAGCACTGTACACCAGACACAAGCTAGGTTAGTATGTAGGTCCAGGGGTGCGCATTGTTCATCAGGTGAGTGACGGAATCTGGGCTACCCATACAGATACCAAAACACACAGTGAGAATCCTCCACTTGGAGTTGCAGTCCCAGTCGAGTCGCAGTCTCAGTCTCAGGCACCATCTCGACCGCGTGCCTCTCTCACTCTCCCACTGCAATTCCCCTGTGCTAGCGCAGGCAAACCCCTTTCTGAACCGTCCCCTCCAAGACTCTCGCAGTCATGAGATTAGGCGCTATACCTTGATGCAGAATGCTAATTTTGTCAATTGATTGGATTGCGCGCGCCTGTCCGTTTGTTGACATGCTGAGATTATTGTTATCCACTGCCTTGGTCCTTCGCGCTTCATCTATACGGAATTAATTGACTGCTGTTTCTCATCTGTGACAGACGTTGAGCCCCGCAGTTACAATCAATATTTCAATAATGCCACGGAATACATATCCGATCTGGTGTATTGACGCGGACAAGGCACGGTATCATCAGGTACTGAATATCTTGTCTCGCCGAACGGGTGCCAGTTTATTAGGCGATTCGAGGTGCAGTCAAAGTCAAGTGCTTGCAGTTCGATGCAGCGCACTGCCGAAGCAGCCCCCAGTCACAATCGCATCGAATCGTCCATTGCGGGACGGGAAGGGAAGGGAGGGGACGAGCGGAAAGGCAAGGCGTCGGGCAGTTCTGCACTGTAGAGGCATTCGGGGGGGGGCGATGGCTCGGGTGGATTGGTGGTAGGCAGGCGGTGATGGCTTGACCAGCACGGTACCTTTCGGGGCAGTGAGCACTAAGGTCTATCAGAGCACTGTGCATGACCGTCAAAGAAGCCATTCCCGACCACCAGCGCGATATGAGGGAGGGTAGGTATCAGCCATGACTGGGCGGCCTCGAGACCCTGTCCTGTGCTGTCCATGATGGCCTAGGTCTAGACATGGATCCTTGGTCCGTTGGAAACGTGGCGGACTGGGCTGGACAAAGGGTTTGCACTGTGCTATTCTGTCATGGCCCCTCTAGTCTGCAGATCGCATCCCCTTCCCTTTGTTGTTGTTTTTGTGCCCTGGCCAGAGGCCGAATAAGACGTTGTTGACAGTCAACACACTGTTTCGTCAGTTGTCGAACCATTATCGAAGCGGGCTTCAGGGTTCTTCGGTGCTAAAATAAATGTCGCCACAAGAGGCAAAATCATTGATAGAAGGATCATCATCATTCTCTGGCTTCTGGAAGTCTTGTGTGACGTGAGGACCATGATGCTGATCATCGCTATGCTGTAGGGTAGTGATTCAAGGAAGGCATGCCAAAGCCCAGACCATCTTTCATCACCAACCTCGATCGTCAAGAAAGAACGAGGTTGACGAACCCAAATGGAATCAAAACACTGTGGCGTTGTCCTTCAAGGTTAAAGGTGACTAGGAAGTAACCTCACCCACACACACCTAAAATACGCCAACCCAACCCCAACCCCAACCCACGATTCCAGTCCAAATTCAGTTGCACTACACCGCAGGCTCTCTTTTTGTGTGCACTGCACCCACCCTGTACTGTGAAGTCGCTCTGCCCGAAAGTCTTTCTTGGCGAGACACTGGTTTTGTCAGTCGTGACATGACGGTTGCAACGTCTTTGCGGGCGCCCATCGAAAATATACAACAAAGATCAGTGTCTTCAACGTGCCGTCCAGCGGGTGAGATGGTGTTTCGTGTATCGTGTGTTACAGAATACATTATCAGCGACCGTCGTCGAGTGGTGAGCGCTGGACGATAACGATAAGCAAGTGACGACGGCGGCAAAACATACAGCTTCCGCTTGGTAGTTATGTTATGATTGTCGGTGTTTTACTACACCTACTACTTTGGAGTTTGATGCATATCGTCAATCGTTTCATCATGCTGAGAGGCCCGCTTTGCCGCCAGCCTCATCTTATCTCTGCATAGGTAGAGTGCAACACACCAATTCATCAACACAGTACTGCATCCTGGCAACCTGGCTACGGCTACCTGGTTTTAGAAGATTCTTTTGTTGGTCTCTGATACTGCCTCCTCTGGTGCACCTCAATCCGACCTTTGTTCAGTTCGCATCTAGACCAGATCGTCGCTTGTCTTTATCAAACAAGCAACCACCTTGTCCTGCCCTACCCTGTCTATCAACCTGGCTGGTCAGGTCTGCTTTGCTTTTCCGTCTCAACGTCAAAGCGTTCCATCATCAGGGCGGCCGGGCTGTATCGATTGACCACTAAGTTACCGTACCGGACTACGCCACGAGAACCCTCCAGGTCGTGTCATTTGCCAGGACATCATTGTGGGGACGATGCTGCACTATCTACACCTATTTTGGGCTGGTTGTGAACTTCACTTGCTTGCGAAGGCCTGTTAGTGAGCGTTAGCTGAGGTTTAAACCTGACGTGCTTCTCTCTTGTTGTCGTTTGTCTTTCGCCCATGCCGATCGCTCGTCAAGATGACAAGAGGACGACTGATCAATCCCCTAATATTGAACTCCCCGTTCCTGGAGGGCGCCTCTAGATTATACCCCGAAGAATTTCGAGACCCTTGGCCGAATGCGTAAAGCTTCGTGTTTCGGCTTCCTAGCGCAAACCATGTGGTATTCTGGACAGGTCGCTCAACAAAAAACAAAACAAACATAAAGTCGATGCTGACAGATAAACCCATACGAAGTACAACAGGTTTGATACCCTTAAGGGTCCTGGTGGCAAAAGACGTTGTTGCGTCCAAGTGCCCGCATGCCGTAATAGTAATAGTGGGAGAACATTCGGTATTATCCCAAACCTCACTCAATAACTAGGATTAATTGACAGGGGAAGAGAGACATGTCGACACAAAGACGTCTGACTCAATAATGGCTTTGAGAGCAGCACTGTATCATTCCGCAACTTTACCATTTATCCCTAGCTCTATTCCCATCTGCCCATGTTGACGCAATCAGCCATCCATACCCATGCAAGACCCATACCATTTCATCAACTCACGATCTCAGCAAGCAACAACCAGGTGCACGCATCTCAATCGTTCACAGTTGTTCAAATTTGACCATCACGAGTCTTCAACCCCTCTCTATATCATAAGACAAGACCATTATGTGATGTACACGGCATACCATAACCCATCACCACACACCGCCATTTCTCAAGGAGACTGTCGGCTAGAGCGCTTCTTCCGCTGTCTCGACCCTGACCTTGGACTACCTCTGTCTCACCTGGCGGAGAACAATAGCACAAGTCCAGTCCGAGCACACACTCAGCCGCAGACCGCGCCATCCCTTGCTTCAATGCAAGTCACCCCGCGCGCCACACTTTGCGGGGACACCGCTACGTCACCTGACGAGAGGTTCCATTGACTTTCAGATGGGAGGCTTCAGCGCTGATTCGTTACCGAATCTCGAGAATACTATGTACAGAGTATTCGAACACTAATCGTGATGAGACAAGTAATCATATAGCATATCACTGCTTCTCAATCTTCAAGCAGCTCACTGTGCATCCCTAGGATCCAAAACTCTTCGCAAAAAGAGTACCCTGCACAGACCAAATGGAGTCTCGTACCTATAATCACAAAAAGAGATCAACACCAAAAAAACATACAACAGCGGGGATTCGCTGGTCGTCACCGACCCAACTACTAATCCGCCCCTTATCAGCTTATCTATGGGAGAGCGGACGGGATCCCGAGTTCTCTGATAGGTATGGTCGTATGTGCTATGTTCGTTGTCAACATTAGTATATATCATCGGCCACAACTAGCTCATCATTTTGCTGGCTGAGAATAATGCAACTCGGAGGAGCAGCGACATCTTCGGTGTGAGAATTGTAGTAGAAGAAGTAAGAAAGTATTGACGTGCCTAGGTGGGTTAGGAGTATGTTTGTATATTCTATGCTGTAACAAGTCGAGGGCGTTGTACATGATGTCTTAAATCCTTTCGCTGGTTTTAGCCATTTACTTGATTACTGTACTGTCAATGCGATTCTACCTCGTGTACTTCTTATCTAAGTGGTGCATTGATGCTCAGCCAATCGAGTTTCTATTCGCCTTGGTTGAAAGCTTCCAACTTGAGCAAATCTCGCCCAGCAACTTAGACGGGTTGAGTTTTGTCCCCTAGACAAAACGGATCCTCCGCTTTGGTGATATACTCGGACCTTGACGCATCTTTCTTGCTCTGTTTTCAAAATCGATTGCTTTGGTAGCCAGGTCTCTGTGTTGTGGATATTTCCAGAAGCACAGGTGGTGTCAATGTTGCGTGCCCGAGGTAGGAAACAACAACGTACTGGCATAGTCCATGGCTTTTATGTTCTATGGCTACAGGGAATCATCCTTATTCCAACAGATAAAATAGGGCCACGGATAAAAAAATACGACGACATTTACACTTCCAATGTCTCGTAAGAACATGCGGCTCTTACATAGCATTTATGTATAGGACTTGAGGTTGTTATACAAGACGCCCCCGACTTACTGGGAGATAAATAGTCTTAAAATGGATCGAAAATGGTATACCATGACTGCATTTTGATTTGTCCCTTAGGAATCAAGTCGAGTTGTGGTTTCTGTGATGCCGAGGGGTATGCAAGTCGGCTCGAACATCCGGAACGGGTCAAGTGTGTAAATCCTCCGATGGTCCCGCAACAGCTGGCTACGTCTTAGCCTTTTCTCTCTACTCCAAGCAAACCTGACTCACCTTCACCACAAACTGGACATCGCCCGCTGCGTCGGAATGGACTCGTTTCATATCTTACCAAGCTCTTCAATGGCACAAACCTTGTTTGTTGCTAGTTCGTTAATACTACCTATCGTTCTCATTTTTATTCTCTCGCGTATAACTAGCGGTCGATCTGTTTTTAAGTCTTCACTACCTCTGCCAGCTAATGATGAAATTGTACGCCTGCGAGTATATCCCGTCAAGTCATGCAGGGGCTTTGATGTAAAATCAACAAAGCTTCTGCGGACAGGTCTCGATCTGGACCGTAATTGGATGTTTGTCACGGCCGAAAAGCACGAATTCATCACTATCAGGACGAACTCCAACATGACTCTTATCACAACGGCTTGGGATGCTGATACGGATATGCTTACTATCGCTCTAAACGGTCACTCAATCGAGATACCAGCTCACCCCACGACTGAGTGGCTTGAGAGAAACACTGAGCTGATCAAAGCGGGCATTTGGGGCGAACAGACCGACGCTTGGGAATATTCAGCCATGCTGACGAAGCCCATCTCCGAGTTCTTGAATATGGATGTCCGTCTGGTATACAAAGGTCCTACACCCCGAGTCTTGCGTGGTAGCGGAACCCCTCAGCGTCTGGGTCGTACCGAAGCCACAAAATTCGCTGACATGATGCCTGTGCTGGTAAGTCACGAGCCAGAATGATGAAAAGAGGTCCAGAACTTCTACTAACGTGAGACACATACAAGGTTGCTTCCATGGCGAGCATGAACGAGTTGAACGACCGTCTCGCTCATGCCGGTGAGGACAAGATCGAGATTGAGCGCTTCCGACCAAACATCATCATTCGCGGCAGTGTGCCGTGGGTCGAGGACGGATGGAAGACTCTGCAAATAGGAGAAGGTGAGCACCGCCTTGATCTCGACGTGGTGTGCCGCTGCCTGCGATGCCAGGTGCCCAACGTACACCCTATCACGGCCGAAAAGCATCCACGACAGCCTTGGAATCAGTTGATGAAGTATCGAAGAATCGACCCTGGACTAAAGTTCAAACCAAGCTTTGGAATGCTTTGCGCACCAAGTGTTGAGGGACACCTTGAGGTTGGGATGAAGTTTCAGGTCAAGGCCATGACGAACGACCACTTCTTTATCAGCCCGATGAAGTAAATCCAAATGCGAATATGATAACATGGCAGAAAATAACTGCCAGTGTCGATTCCATAATGACAAGGCATAGGGATCGCAAAAACTCGAGCCTACTCGCCCAATGGACAAAAAGACTTGAACATCTTATGCAATATTGGACCTGCTCTAAGGCTGTTCATTTTCCATAGCTTAAGCTTAGTTGGGCTTTGTATTTTCTCCCGAGCAAGGAAACTGACAGAGAAAAGACGCCCATGCGGTATATCCATCTCACGTTCTTAATCATGGTAATACCTACTCCTCCAGTAGAGCTCAATACAGCCCTGATTTCATAATTAATAAACAAGAAATGTGACGTA
Source organism: Fusarium sporotrichioides (assembly GCA_019054645.1). NCBI lineage: Eukaryota > Fungi > Ascomycota > Sordariomycetes > Hypocreales > Nectriaceae > Fusarium > Fusarium sporotrichioides. Next base: position 1,126,251 of record JAHKNS010000002.1, on the reverse strand, counting down.
GAGCTGCGTGATAAATCAGGTATTGGCTTTCACGAGAAAGAGTGCCTTGTGGCTCTGGCCTAGCCTCTGAACCATTATTTGTCATAGGCCCTGATATCCCAAGGAATATTGTAGTTTTAAGCGTGGATGTTGGATCTGCCTAGCCAGCGAAGAGATTTCAATCCACCAGGGGTCTTTTAAAAACTTGACGAAACGAACATTGCTGGACTGCAATCCTGACTCATGTGTAAATCCAGAGGTTCAACACCTAGTCCTCATCACACAGCAGGTAAATTAGCCGGGATACACCATAAGTCATACACAGCCTCAAAGAAAGACTAGTGCTGTACCTTGTAGCGGTAAGGTCATGGGATGATGGTGAGAACCTTTGATATGCTATGAATTTCAAAGAATGGTGTGTAGAAACGTCCACTTGTCTGGTTGGATCGTGCCTTAGCGTGGGCTGAATGAACAACAAACAGATCCTGTACATAGACACATGAAGTACATTCAGGTTGTATTAGCCAGCAGGAAGCTTCCTCATTTTCTTTCGCTGGTTAGTGTTATGGACAGTGATAAAGAATCAAGTTTAGGGATCTGTGAACTCCAGGCGAGACACCCCTGATAAGACCAACAGTGGGAAGCCGAACACTGCTCACATACAGCATTACTTTATGAGCATGTGTTTCTCTCCTAATAGCTAACCAGTCATACAATCAAAGTAAAAGTGTCTTTGTTCTTCGCCACATGATACTAGACGACTGCGGTCCAAGTTGGATGTTGTGTTATGCTTGTACCATGTGGACCTTGAGCCCTTGGCGCCCTCTTTGATCTGGAGATATCATTCCTTAAAGGTAATGGACTTCTAACTAATGGAGTCATCAACTGCCTAGCCTCTTAAACTAGAATGACTGGCATGGCCCGGATATTTCTGCTTCCGTGTTAGTTATCTTTGATGCGAACAAAGGTGGAAAAAGGGTGGATTTGAAGAGGGCTATGAAACACTTCCCAAACAGCCTGTGAAAAGCCCAAACCCATAAATCTTTTTCACTTACAAGGCTGCAGCCTGTCATTCCGGCGAGAAGGTTGACTTTGTGATTCATTGGTTGTGGCAAGGCGCTTCGCGGGGCAGTTTTTTTTGGTGGCACGGGCAAGCTTACAATTAATTGCACAGCCTCCGTAGCTTCTTTCAGATCAATCATAATGGTCTAGATTCATAAATCTCTCACCATCCCCGACAACTCCAGCGCAATCACGTATCAGAAAAAGTAATCATATCAGAGATAATCATAGAAAATATTCATCATGGGCGAGAATCTCGTCATTTATTACAATGACTCCATCGACTCGGACAACCTCGCCGCCGCTATGGCCCTGTGGAAGGCGACATACCAGAGGCCGAACACTCGTGTAATTTGGATTATAGAGCCCCGTCAGGTGTGCTTTGGACTATCCATGACGGCGGAGCAAGTATCCAGATGCAAAGATTTGATACAGAAACACTTTTCGTCACTAGGAAACCCTTTCAAGGTGCTTCTGGGTGGACTTATTGAGCAGGCGGACCTTGACAATACCAAGAATCTTACAGAAGCTGATCGTCATCTGGTAAGCTCCTCTTCCCCGGAATACCGTATCATGAGTCTTACTGACTCAAATACAGCTTAAAATGGCCGTAAAGTCGGAATACGGCCCAAAGGACAATGCCGCACTTCATGGCCGCCTCACTGCTTGGGACTTTGCCTCTTGTTTGGCCGAGTGGTCAAATAACGCCTCAAACGAAGTTTTCGTGGACTTTGAAAGCCTAGACGAGATCGAGAATCCTGTGAACCTCAACTTTCACCATCATGAGGAGCTTGTCAACCGGAGCGCAGACGAGTTGAAGAGATACGATAATATCCTGAACGAGCCTTTTCCACAACGAACGCAGAGCCTACAACACTGGTACGAGGAATGTGTCAAGAGAATCGCACAGAAGCAAGGCAACTCAAACACATCTGTAAAACCCCTTAACTTGAATGCTGTCTACAATGCAATAGAAACTGCAGCAAGTGTTCGTTTCTTTGGAGGCTCCTCTTTGAGGATCTTACGACTGTTTCTTGACAAAGGAGTGGCCAACAAAATCAAATGCCATCTGCAAGTGGTATGTTTCAAGCTGCGATAGCCTGATTCTGTATATTAACAATTTCCAGGGTTCTTGCAATATGTCGGCGAATCTATTCGCAAATCAGTTCAACATCGCTCTCAATCGAGAAGCTGCCAAAACAGTGCTTGATCGATCAACCGAGTTTTCAAAGTTTACCGTCGTGCCTTCGCACACAGCACAAAGTATAAAATACTCGGCACTAGGTCTGAAAAATGCCGGAGGCCATTGCCTAGAGAAGCGAATTTTGGGCTTCAACTGCCGTGAGGACCCTCTTAAGATCGTCACAAACAGCGTTTCGTTAGACGGCCAATACTCCGACAAAGCGTACCCGATGCCCGACTTGACCGCGTTCTTATGTGCGCTTGTTCCCGAATATATGGAATCCATGGGATCAAAGCTGGGTTTCATAGAAATCGATGAGAAGAACTCCAACGGCGCACTTCTCTTTAGACCTTCTGACAAGGGAATTCGAATGTACGATTTGAGTGAGAGCACGACATTAACGGAATCTGAGGTGACGGGAGTCTTTGAGAAGATAGCAAGGGGTGAAGTGCTACTGGATCAGACTTGATACCCAACGGCGTCCTGGAAGACATTAGATGATTCTTTTGTTTCGTTATCTGGTTTATTAAATCTTGTACGCAAGTTTATCATTTGTGATACGAATGCTTTTGAAGTTTGACGAATACCATTTTGACTTTTTAGAGATAAATGACGAATCTTTTAATTTTTCAATGGAATCAGTTACTGCATTCAAAATGATACCACTTGATTACATTCGCAAGATAACTTACCACAACTTGTCTTATTTACTGGACTTTGGTGTTGCTGTCGCCACAGCCACAGCCAGTAGCCTGGACCTGTCATATCGCCAATCAGCCACAAGACCCTTTAATGTGGCGCCATCAGCCTTGTCAACTCCTCTCTCCGTTTCCCATACCTTAACCAACAAACCTTCAACAGCCTCAGGCTGTCGCAAGCGTTCTTCCGACAATTTCAAATTTCGAAGCATAGGAAACTTGCTTGAAAAGTACATATATCTGGAGCCATGTCCGCCAGTTATTGGCAGTCAACGCAATGCCGCTTCTGGACCTTCACCAGGGAACAGCTCGCGACAATGCGACAGAAACTCGAGGAAGACAATGCAGAACTCGTGCGCATGTTTCCGCTTCCGCAGCAACGCCATTTGAACATATACTTTAATCAACGTGCGTGACCCTATCTAACTTTCCAGAGCGCACGGCATGGCTGACTTGAACAAATAGAGCTGATAAGGTTGGCGAAGCGACTGACGATCCGACAACAATCCATGGCCACGGCGCAGGTCTACATGAAACGATTTTATTCGAAAGTCGAGATCCGCCGAACCAACCCGTACCTTGTGATAGCGACCGCAATATACCTTGCGTGTAAGATAGAAGAGTCGCCTCAGCATATCCGACTTATCGTCACGGAGGCGCGGCAGATGTGGGGAGACCTCGTTGCCATTGACACGTCCAAGCTAGGAGAGTGCGAGTTCTTCATGATAAGCGAAATGCGATCACAACTTATCGTATACCAACCATACCGAACGGTCATAGCACTGCGAAGCGAACTTGGATTGCAAGAGGATGAGGTACAGCTCGCCCGGTCGGTGATTAACGATCACTTCATGACAGACCTTCCGCTGCTATACCCTCCTCATGTTATTGCAATGGTAGCCATGCTTCTGGCCTTGGTCCTCAGGCCGAACAATTCCGGGCCCGGGCAGAACGCCTCAGGAGCAGCAGCGGCAGCAGGACTGGCGGCAGCACAGCAGGCGTTGATGCGCGCGCAAGGCCAGCAGACGCCAGGGGGAGGAGCTACAGATGCTGCAACTGCGGAGCCCAAGGAGAGGCAGCAACAAGCCCGAGTGTCCAGAGTGCAGAAGTTCGCCAAGTGGTTGGTTGATAGCAACGTGGATATCGCATCGATGGTGGATGCCACGCAGGAGATCATCTCCTTTTACGAATGTTACGAGCATTACAACGATAAGCTCACCCGAGAACAAATCAACAGATTTGTCAAGGCGCGAGGGCTCGATAAGTAATATTGGTATTGATGATACGAGATACGAGATATGAAGTACTTATAGGGCGAGCATACACGGGACAGGATACAAGTTGTAGGTCGTCTTGGTGGGCGTTTTATGGAGTTTGGACCTTTGAGCTTAGAGATCATATTATTTATACACCTGTTTTGGTCTGTGCTGGAGCTGTAGGAGTGAGTATTGATTCTGGGCTGTCACAAACAGGATGCCAAAATTACAACCCGAACACAATGACGAGTATAAGGTATCGAGGCTCTAAGCCTATAGCTGGAAGGTGTCTTTCTTGTAAGTCTCAGAGCTGGCAATAATGAATTAAACTAGGTAGTGCCCCTCGGTTGACCGGCTGTTCTCCACAACACCGACACTTATTCTAACTCCTGTCACGAGGTTGGCACATTGTCTGTTTGAACCTGTCGAACACCGACCCAACCAATACTCAGCTCAGGCAAGTTTGGCACAAAGAATCTTTGCTTGAGATTTTTTTCTTTCTTTTTTTTCCAGACCCTGGGTGTACTGGGACTAAACTACCAACTGCTTCCTGACTTTACCTGTCTAGTTTCAGACCGTGTGAATATTTGCATTCTTCTAGAAGAAATTGATTCAAACATGAGGAGCCCCTTCAGTTTTATGCCGAGACAGAGCGAGGATGGCAGCAACTAGAGACAGCAAGAGAATAGCTTAGCGGGTCCTTCCGGGGCACTAAGCATAATACAGTGCCTCTGATTGATCGTCAGAGCAGGTCCAGCAGTGCCCGACAGTGCCCAGGGCGGCTTCTGAAAGCCGGGGCTTAGCTCCACTACAGTAATTCTGTGTATTTTTCTAGCAAGACTAGCGGGCAACAGAAAAGTTGGCCTCTGAGCTTTAGGCTACAAAAATAAGCAGTCTAAAAGACGGGTCTAAAAAGCATAAACTGACCTAGTAATTTCGGCTCTTACACTTTCAGCAGCCAACTTTTCTGTAAAAGATTAACCCAGTTTGGGGTTCCCTCCTAGCTACCAACGTCACAGCTCGCTCGCCAATTGGCATTTCAACACCAGCTTTTTCTTCCTGACCTCAGATGCCCTGTTCAGCCATGTCCTTCCGGTAACCCGATAGCATTCCCCTCGATTTCGCAGCAGATCGATAAGCCCCATCTTACAAACCCATAAAGACGACGCTTCCCTGCAGCGCAGGGCTTTTTGCGCCCGTTGCGCCTACCGAACCCGAAATCTTGCCGGATCGAGATATGCCACCAGAGCATCCATAGCCATCGTCATGAGCGTGACCAGTATAGTTGAGGGAGTTGAGGATGGGCTTAGGGAGCCACAAAACTCTCGCGATGCTCGGGTCGAAGAGCTTTGGTCGAGCCTCGAGCCTGATCATACCGGAGAACTCGACCTCAAGGGTCTGAAGAAGGGGCTTCGGAGGATTGATCATCGTAAGCGAAGGATCCTTGTTGGCTCATGCTGGACAGAGATGCTGATAAGGAGTTACAGCCATGAAGAATGCCGACGACATGCTAAAACGAATCATGGAAGAGGTGGATAGAAACGGCGATGGAAAGATCCAATATAACGGTACGCAACCTGTCTACTTTGACTGTCGAGCGTTCTCCGACCTTCCGATATTGCCTCGGTTCCTGCGACTGCGATCTTGAAAGCTTACTTCTCGCTCTTTTTACGCCATTTAGAGTTCCGAAAATTCGTCGAAAACGCAGAGCGCCAGCTTTTTGCCCTTTTCAGATCAATTGACAAAGACGGGAATGGGAAGCTGGACAAGCTTGAGCTTCAAACAGCCTTTAAGAATGCCGGACTCACACTATCGAACCGCCGCCTCAGTGAGTTCTTTGACGATATGGATATCAACAACGACGGTTATGTCACGTTTGACGAATGGCGGTCAGTCTTTTATTCCAAACTTTCTCCAAATGCTTGTTTTCCCTCATTCCTTTTTGCTTGACGACCCCACTGGGCGTCCGTCGCATTCCGTCAGATGCTCGATGCTCATGACTGACCCTCAGTCATTTTGGCGGGGATAACCCTCATAACGTCATGTGCCAAGCCCATGCTTAAGCTCTCGGCGATACATTTGCGACCACTTCCTATCATTGATATACCAATTGAAACACGATCCATGGATCAGGGACTTGCAGCTGATCATGAACTATTAGAAACTTCCTCCTATTTATGCCCCCCCACGATCACGATTCTCAGCTTCATGCCGTACTTGACTTTTACTATTCGGTGGTCAGCGTAACCCCAGAGGGAGACACGCTTGTGAGTGAGGAAACATTAGAGGGCTTAGGTACGGACGGCTTTCGCTCTCTTTTCATCACCCTTTTCGGCTCTCTTCTTCGAGTCGCTTTCCCTTTCGAGTACCCAAAGCCCATTCCCGACCGGACATCGACTTCCGTCACTCAACCTGGCATCTCAAATCCGAATGAGTCCCCGAGCAAGACCGAGAATATGGCTACCGCGGCCGCAGTTTCGTATCCCGACTACGATGACCCAGCTACCGAGATATCGCAGGAAGTCGAATCGCTTACACAAGACCTGGACGATGGCACCCATGAACCTACCACTGGAGCTTCAACAACAGTGCACAAGAAGTTTAGACTAACACACTTTGTACCTGATCCAGGCTACTTTCTAGCAGGTGCCATCGCCGGGGGAGTGTCGCGTACGGCTACTGCGCCTCTCGATCGGTTGAAGGTTTATCTGCTCGTGAACACGTCCAGTCGAGCCGAGACAGCGGGTGCGGCGCTTATGCAAGGTCGTCCTATCGCCGCTCTACAGAATGCAGCGAAACCATTTGTCGATGCGTTTCGAGATCTCGTTCGGTCAGGGGGTGCTCGAAGTCTCTTTGCAGGTAAGACTTGTGCAACGCAACCCTCGGCCCGTGACATTCGCTAATACCAACGGTGCCAGGAAACGGTCTTAATGTCGTAAAGATTATGCCGGAAACAGCCATCAAATTTGGTTCATATGAAGCTGCCAAGCGAGCGCTAGCCAATTTCGAGGGTCACGGAGATCCAAAGAAGCTCAGCTCGTGGTCAAAATTCGCCTCGGGTGGTCTTGCAGGCATGATTGCACAGTATGTTTAATTCAAAGCTGGGGAGATTCGAAACTAACCGCTAGCAGAGCTTCTGTTTATCCTCTAGATACCCTCAAATTCCGTCTACAATGTGAGACCGTTAAAGACGGCCTTACGGGCGCAGCCCTTGTTCGTCAGACCGCTGTCAAGATGTACGCAGATGGTGGTGTGCGTGCGTGCTACCGAGGTCTAACTATGGGGCTCATCGGAATGTTTCCTTACAGCGCTATTGACATGGGCACCTTTGAATTGCTAAAAAAGTCCTACAAGTCTTACTATGCCCGGATAGACAACGTGCACGAAGACGACGTCAAGTTGGGAAACATTGCCACAGGAATTATAGGTGCTTCATCTGGAGCCTTCGGAGCTAGTGTGGTCTACCCCCTGAACGTGGTACGAACACGACTTCAGACCCAGGGCACAGCCATGCACCCTGCGACATACACTGGTATCTGGGACGTGACAAAAAAGACGATTCAGCGAGAGGGTTACCGAGGCTTATACAAGGGTCTGACACCGAACCTTCTCAAGGTCGCACCCGCCCTAAGTATCACCTGGGTGATGTACGAGAACTCCAAGAGAATTCTTGGATTAAACTAGTCGTTCCAGCCAGCTATAGGACGAAAGAAAGGGACGAAAGACACGAGGCTGAGGAGTCCTTCCCAGTTCTCACAAACATCATTTTACTACTAACTATACACACGCACGCAAATTTCACATCAACATTCAGGAAAGCGGGGGTCTCAGCGATTGGATGGCATTGCGTTACGATGGAGGGGAATCTCATGGCGTTGGAAGGATTGATATATCAGATGAAAGTGGTTGACAGCCATTGTCGATGGCCAGTATGGTGTTTCAAATAGCACCACACTGCATTAAACTACATGTTTCTTATTTTTGAAGGTGGACGAGCGATGGCTAGAATTGGTTGAACATGTACTTGTTCAAAGACGAGATAGAAGAGACGAAGTGGTCTCATGATGAATACATCAGTTTCTTTAAGAAAAGAGGTTCTGACGACATTGGACATAACTCAACTGGAAGTGTTTCCAGCGCGGGGTTCGGAGCCGGATATATGGGTCTGATCCCGACACTTTGGTTTACTAGTAGGGTGTCAGTCCATTCGTCCATGGTCTTGATATAAAAGAAGGCGTGTTTTTGTGCGGATGTTGGTGGAGAAAGGATGCGAATAAGTAAAATGGTGACCCTATTCTTATCATATGACAGGCCCTCATAAATGACAAGCTCAAGAGTACTAGCGACGACGACAAGTGAGAAGCTCACCATTAACCGCATACTTGGCCTAGGTCTCTCTCGGCTGGCAGAAATACCAGGATATCCCAGCCAAGAAATTGTCGTTATCAATCAGCCCTATCAGGTTTATTCCCGAGCATCACATAAAACGTCATTTCTTTCTTGTCTCTCTGTAACTTAAGACAAAGTTGTCGTCAGCCGCATTGCGTGCCACAGAAAAAGCTGCATCCTTTTTATCCTGGAGCTTACGCAGCAGTAGAAATCTGCAAGATCAAGCTTGCACAGGAAGGGCAGTTGACAGGGATTGGAGAGAAGGGTTGCGGGGTTTGGGGCGGAACTTTTGTTAAGGCGATAGAGGATCTTTGCTCCCTTTATGGACGAGATGGATGACTTACTTGGACTGGCACAGATAAGAAGAGAAGAGAGGTAAGAATTGTTTCTTGGAATTGAATTTTGAGATGGGTAGGAAGTCTTGGTTGAAAGTCATATCATGGTACTATAAGAAGATACGATACTCTAAAGAGAACATATTGGACAATTCTGCAAGTTTAGAGTCGACAACATCCACTCGTCCATGGGTTGATAAATCGGGCATTTTGCTGTATTACTCCGCTTCGTCTGCACATCTCAGTGACAGACGCCCAAAACGGCCATAGCGTGATCGATCAACGTCGTTACATGCTCAGAACCAAGTCCTTGAGGCAACGTAACCGAGCAAATCTTTTGGTCCAGAACGTACAGATCAGACTATAGAAGCAGAGCATGCTTATTCCCCTCTTTTTCCGTCCTCCGTGCCGCAACTCAACTTTCAACATTTCTCACGCCTTGTCTCTTGGAGTTTCTGTAAAAAGCCAACTTGCAGTTATTTGGTGATACGAAGTGCAACAAGACCCATATTCTAATCTGTGAACATTTGCCGCGTACGCATTGCTTTTGCTCATACGTTTGCACTTTGTTTCATACGTCTTACACGCCCCCTAGGTCAAGTCAGGTCAGGCTAGGTTCGCAACTACACGGCCCAGAAGCGAAACAGAAACAAAATGCCTGCTCCTTACTCTGACAACCTCTATTCCGCCGACTCTGACGATGAACCTGATGCCCTCTCACCAACTGACGGTTACTTCCACGCGTCGTCTGAGTCGTCGTCATCCCGCTCTCCTCACGTCCCAAACGTGCTCGTCGAGGACCCTACACAGCTGAGTCGAGATGCCAAAGCACAAGAAGCTGAGAGGGAGAGGGCGCTGTTAAATACTGGAGGTTCTGCCGGAGCAGAAGAACGTGGAAGCACTGCCTCGTTACACGAAGGACAGGAAAGTACTGGAGGCTCTGAGAATCCAATCGCCGCAACTCCCCAGCCTCAACCTCAGCCTCAGTCTTATTCACAAAGAATCTCGACGTTTGCTTACTCTGTTGAAGCACCACCTGCTTATTCACCTTCGCCTACTTCACCAAACACAGTCAACAATTACCAGACCTTTACCTCTACAGCGACTATGGGCCGACCTGAAGAGACTCAGCCTCTTGTTGTTCACTCTCATGCACCAGAGTCTATGAGCGACCCGTCACCCAACTCAAACCAACCACCTTCACGTTGGCAGAGTCTCAAAGATTTCATTGCGAGACTCAACGTCCGAAGAAAGCTCAAAACATTCCTTGCTTCGCTGTTGATCTTTTCCGTCGTCTTTATGATCTTTAGCAGCTTCACCTTGCAGCCAAGCCACGGGGTTAGTACTCACACTCTCTGCCGCATAAACTCCCTCAGAGACCGTTCACTGACTTCTGATAAAGTCACATAAATCCCCAGTCGGGGACAATGATCCAGTTGCTCCACCTACCGAGGATCGCGGCGAGTTCGTCTGGCACCCTTCCAAGTCATGTCCCAACGAGGCTCATCGTGAAGGGAAAGTCCACGAATACCTAGAAATCCAACCATCACGTAATATTAGCATCATACAAACCGTTAAGGACATCAGAGGCCATGAGGGATGGCCTACCCACGTCTCGGGCGAAATCATTCTTCGCCCTGCAGATAAATCGTCCCCTGCTAAAATAGAGTACGAGGTCCTTTCCGACACCGATGGTCTCGGTATCGACGTGAATTTCAATAAGACGACACAACTCATCGAGGTGGTAGTGCCGCGAAAGATTGACTGGAATGCAACTGATACGGCTCCTTGTATCCAAGTCCGAGTTACTCTCTGGGTGCCTCGCGGATCAGCTATCAACGCTCTGACTATCAATACCTTACAGTTTGATGTAAACATCGAAAAGGGTATAGTCCTTGGAGCTTTGGACGGTGTCAATATCCGGACTGCCAGCGGCGACATCAATGCCCCTGCAATGGACGCGACCGGCACTGAGAAGGATGTCGTTCCATACACTCTTTCCTCCCGCGAGATCCGCATCCATACAGCCAGCGGTGACGTGAAAGGATGGTATCCTCTATACGATCTTCTCGATATCGAAACCGCCTCGGGTGACATCACCACCAACGTCGGCCCCAAGCCCGTGAACCCGCAAGCCGTTCGATCGGCCACGTTCAGAGCGCGGACCGCCTCTGGAACCATCAAGATTGACGAGCCTGTCACGGGTGCCCAAAAGGCTGCCCGTCCGGATCGTGAGTTTCCACCGCGGGACTATATAGTCGACATCATCACGGCATCGGGAGATGTCACGGCCAATGTAGCGGCGAGCTCCTCTGCATCTTTTCGATCTCAATCTGGTGATCTGAAGCTCCATATCTGGCCTGTGCTGGATTCGAGTTTGATGATGTCAGCTGCCGGTACAGCTAACCCGTATCTCGAGACGGACACGAAGAGCGGCGATACCGAAGTCAATCTTCTCGAGCCCATGTGGACAAGCCTTGCTACCATCGGCGGTACCATCCCTCCATTGGAGCCCTACGACCCAAAGAGCGGCCGTGATCCATACTTTGTTCTAACAGAAGAGCCTGAGACTGAAGCCAGAGCCAACAAGCCTGCACTTGGAGTTCTGCAGTCAAAGCACAAGTCAATCAGCGGACGTATCAAGCTCTTTTATCCCGCATCTTGGGAGGGCATCCTGTACGCACAGTCCGTCTCGGGCTCGCAAGACTTCCAGGGCAAGGATTTGCAGCTCACACGCGAGGGAGGAGTCTTTATGAACATCATTAGAGGACGCAAGGGTAAAGGTTACTCTTCCCTCGAGGTCAACAGTGTGTCTGGCGACCAGGTTGCTGTAATTGGAGAGAGGGAACATTGAGAGAGAGTAAGTGAGGAAATGAAGTGATTATGAGGTGTTAGGGAGTTTGTGATTTTGGAAGGCATCATTCGTTAGGGATCAGGATACCACATCGTTCGCTGAATGTACTACACATACTACCGCAACGCGCGGAATGCTAATGAGCTAAAGGCAGAAATGACAATTCAAATTAATATATTTGAAAACCATGGATCTACTCTGAAATAACATCAATATTTATAAGTTCCGTCTCTGGTGCTTTTAGCAAGCTTTCCACGATGAGGAGTGTGAATTGGAATTAATTGAGGGGTATAGGTTGCACACATCTCTATATCATCGCTATTATAGCGTAGCATATCTTATAACGTAGAATCATCACTGCGGTCCAAACTTGCCCATCAGGCGTAGCCTTTTCTTATGCGCCGGTCCGAATAGTGGTCGATACTTGATCAGATTCCTTTCCTTCTCCCTTCGAGGCTGATGTCCTAGGAGTGTGACATCAACTTTCTTGTATCTCACATCGTATTTGACCCATCTCTCAAGGCCAGGTACGTGTATTCCCAGCGTTGGGAGTGCGACTAGTGTCAATTGCGTGGTCATATGCGTTGAGTACGGGTCTTGTTGTTTTTCAACAACGTAGATGGCTGGTAGTGCGTAGCGAATCTTTCCAGGTGCGTAATGCTTGAGAAGCTTTTCAAGCCGAGCTTTCCCGGCCGGTGAAAGAGCCTTGCGGAACACTTTGGCGTGTTCTGCACGGTAAGGAGAAACCTGCCACATAGGCCGCCTATTGGGTCCAAGGCGTACCCAGAAACGACCATCGAACATCTTGGATTTTATCCACCCGTTATGTCGAAATAGAGGGGTACTATCAGTCGGGTCTTCATTGTCAAAGTCGCGAGGAGAAGGGGCTTTCACTCTCGGCCAGTAAAGCTTTGCTGAGGGAAGAGTCTGAGTTGACGTATAGGGCGCCCTGGAGAGAAACCATTTGACGGACCCTCTCTTCACAATTGGATCGAAGTACACACCGGCTGTGGTAAATGCTTTAGGGGTCAAATTGCTTTTGGGCGCCATGCCAGGAACGAGGTTGTTGACGACATTTTCGAGATTCGCAAGAGGTGGTAAATGATATTCAGGAGTGACGAAATCAATCAGCTTCCGAACCGCGATGCTCATGATGATCCTTTGGTGGTCCTTGCGTAGCTTGTTCTCCTTTTCAGATGAGCGCCCAGTGCGTCGTCTATTAGACGGGCGAGGTGTTGGGAACTGGATCAGCAAGGTTCCTGCATTCGGATCAAAGTCCTTCACGACAGCTTCCCTGACGAGGTAACGTTTTGCCTCGGCTTCCTCTAGCTTGGTTCTCTGTTTGCACCTCTCGGCCAAAGATAGAATAGCAGGCTTCTGCAAAGCCTTGGGCAACTCGTGGTTTCGGACCAGGTACCTGATAGCATTCCGTGTCGTCAATGTGGGATCCTTGTTTGTCTCATCTTCTACCCAAGAAATCCCGTTTGCCTCGCACGTAGCGATAAGCCTATCCTTATCGAATTCGAGAAGAGGCCGATATATCATGACGCCGCCGTCTTCAACTTGCAAAGGTTTGAGGTAGGGGACATGGTCAAATGTCTCTTCGGACTTGGGCGATCCTGGGTATGAATCGACGAGGTCTGGAAAATCTGCCATGAGGGGAGACGTTTCGAGGGCTAACTCGTGGCGGAAATCCCTCCTCAGTCGCCTCATTTCACGATTGGCAGGTCGAAAGCTGAGGGCCGGATTCGCTCTGAGCTGATCGTCGAGAAGACCACTCTTGTAAACACCGTGCAAGTCGTAGCATTCGGGTATTGAGTTTGCCTCCCTTATACCCTGAAGCCCTCGATATCCATGGCCGCCAAGCAGTCGCATTAGTACCGTCTCGTATTGGTCGTCTCGATGGTGGGCAAAGAAAAGACTATCAGCCCCCATATAAGCGCAGATACGACCAAGTGTGCGGTATCTGTAGGTGCGCGCCAGACCTTCAACATTAGGGAGTTTACGAGGATCGAGGCCGTTGCTCTTTTCGTCCTTCCAGGCAAGGGGCGCAACATTGGCTTTTATGTCGAGCCTGCGCAGTTCTTTGACAACCTCTGCCGCTTCCTGATCACTTCCATCACGAAGTTTGTGGTCAACGACAACAGCCAGGGCGCCGTGAACGGGATTGTCTGCAACTTTGGAGCCTCTGAATGTACGGACAAATTTGGACATGAGAAAGGCAAGAGCCATTGAGTCTACACCTCCACTAATAGCCAGTACTGGATTTACTGTGTTAGTATGTCAAAGACATGAGAGGACGTAAGGAAAACCTACTTATTCGCTGTGGCCTGGCAAAGCGGGCGGTTGGAAACCGAGGACGACATACTGCGTCGACGGCATCTTTGAACTCGATGGATGATATAGGCCGAGGGGCGCGATGTAAGACGTGTGCTGCCGTAGTCATTCCATTATATTTTCCAGCTTGAGCCTGGAGCGCAATCAGCGAGCGGATGATGATAATGATGCTGATAAAGGAAAAGGTTAAAAGTAGTGATGTCGGGATTCAAGCTTGGGTGGGTCTTGATGGTTTGAATTCCGTTCAAGCTGGTGGGGCCAATACAGTAGGCAAGTCATGGTTAAGGCAGTTTAAGATGATAGGTCTTAGTTAAAGGGACGATGATTCAATATGAGACAAGAGAGACATGAATGTTTCTACAAGATTCAAGAGTTCATTAACCCAAAGAGATCAGTTAGCCTAAGAAAATCACTCAAACTGCCAAGGGACAACATGAACCAATCCATGTTGATAGGATCTCTTCCAAGCAGTGATCATCATTGTCCATGGAATCGCAAGCTTCTAGAAACACGGTTGTCCAGAGCACAACGGTCAAGTAAACTTTAGTTGGTGGACCAACTAAAGGCGGGCAGGTAGCCACTGGACAGCTAAAGTTAATTAGGTACAATCTTGACTTTACTCTATTTAACTTTACTTGACCTTTGGTAAACAAACAACAATCGTCATAAATTGTCCATACTCCGGGAATTCATAGACGTACGGTAGATAACAGGTTCGTTCGTTCGTCTTGTCCCAGCAAGAGACACTCGCTTCCTAGTTCACCAACACATGCGGGTAATAGAGACCCTCACTCGTCAACATCCCTGTCCAGGTCTCAAGTGATTCGCCTCCAAGGCATAAAAAGGTACCCCCCAGTAAAAAGCAGAAACAGCCTTGGGCTTGAGGTGGATAATGGAGGTTTTGGATTATGGAGCATTGCCTTGAATCTCTGGCTGCAGCAACCCTCCTCCTCTTGTTGTCCTCGTGCCACCATCACAAGCCAAGTTACAGTACAGTACTACGTTAGTGTTAGTGTGTTCTCGTCGTCTTTGTTTATGTTTATATCCATTGTTACACTGTCAACTTTTATTCTCTCCCTTCTTTCCCAATTCTTTAGTTACTCTTTTCGCGTCAAGTCGAATCGAGTTCTTGGTTTAAAGCTAAGCTTAAGCTGTCTTGTCGCTCCGCAACAAACCAAAACATCCCACCTCATGTGATTCAGATTATCCATCATTCATCTTCATCCCCAGCCTCTTCCCATCTCGTTTAGCTCCTTCAATCTACTTCACTCCGCCACAGACGCCTCCATCTGATCTGTCTGAGCCGCATTCTAAACACCCCCTGCGACTCACTGCGCGGCAGTTCAATTTATCACCATATTATTTAAAGTATTAATCTCACAAAAGCCCTCATGGTGTCCACGCTGGAGCCTCCAACCGCCTCCTCCGTCTCCCGTCGCGGCCCCTCGTCGATTGTCTCTCGCCAATCTCAATCACACTCGCGATCGAAGCGCTATAATCGCTCTCACACTGGCGGTAGCACCAATACCACTCACGCTCTTCAAAATGACTTTCCTGTCTTCGGCACTGGCGATGTCGAGATCATAGTCCGCGCGCGCGATACACCCCCCGATGCCGCTCCTGTGCAGAACCGTTACCTGCTTCATCGTCATACTCTTACGCGCTCCAGCGGCTTTTTTGAAACCAGCACATCGAACCAGTGGTCCCGCACTCGTGCACTACCAGCCGGGAACGAACTCTCCCGCATCGGTGAAGATGGGGAAATCGATCCCGTCACCGGAAGCGACGTCAGTTCCAGGTCGCAAAGAGGAAGTGTGCACCCGCCGAGGAAGAGATGGCGATACGAATTAGATCCACGATCTGGACCGAATGATATCCCAATGCTGGTCCAGCGAGACGAATCGTCGCGAGATAATACACAGTCTTTGTTTGGTCCCTCGTCAGCTCCACCTACCGTCAGTTCCAGAGACTCGCGATCCTCGAGCCGCTCCAAACACTCGCACTCGCGATCAGTATCCAACTCGTCAACCTCTAGCGGTTTCTTCCGCTCTGTCGCCAATCTCAGTCTCTCGTCGAACCACCCACCACCTGCAGCCGAGTTGTCGCAGGCCGATGAGGACCTTTTGCGCGACTACGACAACCTTTTTCGCATCTTTTACAACTACCCACCCGTCCTCGATGGTGTCAATGTCGCAGATGCCTATGTCCAATGCAAGAGCTTGCTCAACCTCGCCGACCAATACGACGCCCTTGCTGTGGTGGGACCTCGAGTTGATCACCATATGCTGCAGTTCCAGTCACGGCTGTGGAAGCAAATCGCCAAATACCCAATTTCGTATCTGCGCCTTGGGTATCTAGCTCGCAGCCGGGTCATCTTCCAGGAAGCCTTGATTCACGTCGTTGGGCAGTGGCCGGCCGGTGAGCGCAGTCTGCGTGCAGCCCTGCCCGACATTGTCTTGGATATCATTGAAGATAAGGTGGAGGAACTGGAAGAAACCGTCGGTCGCATCGAAGGACGCCTCTTCCGCCTTGGGCTCACCAACAGCCGTGGGGAACGTGTCGGCCCAAGCAACAATTACCTCGACTGGCTGTCCATAAGCTTGTTCCGCCAATGGCTGGCCGACAACACCTCTCCGCAGCCGCCTCCGGATCAGCGACGCAGGATAACCTCCCGTGATGGGGGCCGCAGCGTCGCCGCCTTACCTCCCACCTCCCCGCCGTTGAACTCTGTCGGGCGTGCATATCGTCAAATCGGCTCCAACAATCCCGCCTCATTCCTCGGCCACGACGACTGCAAGCGCTTCCTCAAGCTCACCCCGGAGCTGTACAGCCGGGAGAACCTCCGGAGGTTCGAGAAGCGTCTTGACGAGCTAAAGGCAATGGCCCGAGAAGTCGTGCGGCCCCTCATGGGCAGCAACCTCGAGCTCGACATGGGCGACACTTCACGCACACCGGACAGCATCACTTACCTCACCTGCACCACCGTTGGGAACCGAGACTTGCCCTGGGTAATGGATGACCAGAATACGGTTGGACTCATTGCCAACTGATGAGAAATGATATGTGCGGTGCAGTACAGGAGCTGGTGGTTGCAACGTTGATGCAATGCAACGATTCTTATGACCTGATGTTTTCCCTTTATTCCCTTTCTTTTTTTGGATTCTTTTTGCGGATACCCCATGCTTGGACATACTGTTGAAATCCCTTTGTGTTTGTCTTGTATAATCCCTGCGGCCTGGAACGCTGTTACTCAACGAGATTATATACTTTATATAGATACAGGACAACCAAAGCAGACGCTGGTTGGACTACGGACAGTCGATACGACTCGGATGGAGCTGAGCTCTGTGATCGAATGGATCGTGTTGCTTATGATGAGATATATAGAAATTGGAACTAATCTATGACGATGATTTGGATTGCCTTATTCTCACCGTGCTATGCTTGTGACAGCGCCTTGTTGTTCAGAATCTCTTTTAGCACTCGAGGAGAAAGACTAGGTATGGATACGGCACTATCAAGGTCGCTTACAGGCTGCAATCTGCCGCCGAACGATCTGGGCATCGTTCAGGCACAAACGTATAAGCCCAACTTCCGTTAATGTATGATCCGGGCCATGCCGTTACAACGGTTTTCGCGTGGGGGTTCAGAGCTAAAGTGAACATTGCATGATATCAGCGATCGTGAACATTCACACCCTCCGTTAATGCAGACCGTGTCTTGGTCTTGCAGTTTAGCAATTCCGCTCTGCATCAAAGATGAAGGTCAAAGCGGTCGATACAGGTCATTTAAAGGACAAAAAAAGAAATTGTTCGACAACGACAGGATTCGAACCTGCGAGGCCGAAGCCAATAGATATCCAATCGTGACGATTCAAGTCTATCTCCTTAACCACTCGGACACGTTGTCTGGTTGTTTTTGATGAAGGACGAGCAACGGTTTGTATATATATACGAACAGAAACATTTCGATTTAAATTTGGTGATTGTCAGTTTATGTGATCGTTGCTTTGAGCAGGCAGCAATTCGTATATCAGGATAATGTAAAATTATTATCTAGCATATATATACATATACACATTAAAATCAATAATATGCGTGCCAAGTCTGAATCTAGCTTGCTGTTGGGATGTACAACCATGATCTGGCAGCCTAAGCCGTGAATGAGGGCAGATTCACTTACAACCTACCCTATGGAAACAACTGTTATTAAACAGAGGAAATTAACGGCAATGCATACACGGACACTACAATGATCGGGGAGAAGGATTGCTATTTCTTATGTTCATTAATTTTTTCAAAGAAATTAACATCTAAAATGACACACAATTGTTTTTCCTCGACATTTGTGTGCTGTACTTTCTCGTATTTGCAACCCAATCACGATGTCGAGAAGCATCGCCACAACCATTCACGCAATGTCACTGCCTAGTTACTCAGGGGTTCACGGTCATAGGATGATTCATGTAGGAAATTTGATACCTCGTCTGAGTAAGGCTTTATATATCTGTTCTTTATCTTCCCAAGAGTAATCTACTTAAACCAACTTGATCCCCATCTTCCTTCACGGCCCGTCATGAACGACACTTTGATACACACAGGCACTAAATAAGACAAACATTTACTTCTTGGTTCCCTCCATATCTCCGTCCCAGCACTGATAGTTCTGCCAAATTTACACTTGATCAGTAAACGAGACACGTCGACGAATGTTGTAGTCCCATCCAACCGCCTTAATGTCCTGTACCAGTACGACTATTTCCAAGAAATCCCAGAAGTTGCCAAGTAAATAATCAGCGATAGTATCTCTGCGACGCACGATTCCGAGTCGACGAACCCCGATGGCGTGAACGACTTATCTCTACTTGACCTGGCAACGACCTCTGCTCAGGTCTCCAACCAGTAGGGTGCAGACCCGACAGCTGAGGAGCCTCATGGCATATCTTCTCTCTTTGGAATGTTTCCTCATCGATCAGACCATAGTTGTGTACATGGTCGAGGAAGAAAAAGTCTGGACGGATCTGCCTCCCCGTCACGCCTCTCCGAAAATGCTTTGCAATATGGTGCATCCGCTTTTGGTAGCATGCTTCAATGTCGGATTGACTATGCGAGGATGCCCTGAACTCTCGATCACAGAACCAGCATACACATAATGTAGGAAACGTATTACCAAGGTGGAAAGTCGCGATATGTTGGATCCACTCAGCCTCGTCGTTAGTGTCGAACGTTGCATTGCATCCTGTATAGCGTACAAATTCGCATACAAGAGGTGAAGAAGGCACCGATAGCTGAAGGTAGGGAGCAGAGGCAGGAGGGGGTTCTGCGTGAGTGGACGATGTTTGAGGAGTTGGCATGTCAAAGCAAGAGGACATGTACGTCGAGCTACTAGCGTTCGACATGCTGACACTTTGAGTAGGAGGGCTGTTTGCACCTTCTTCTGAGACGATCAAGGTTGAAGCATAATAGCGTGGTGTAGGAGTGAAAGGATGTTGTGAAGGTAGCGGTTCTCTTCTGGCATTGTGCTGACTTATGAAGCCGTTTATGTCGTTGACAAGGTCTGTCATCTCGACGGGTACAGACAAGAAGCAATGAGAAGGAGATATATGTCAACAAGTTTGAAGACGGGTGGTGAGTATATTGGGTTAACAGTGAGTCAAGTCAAGACATGAATAGAGCTAACAGAGGCAGTGACTTGTGTCAACCGTCAAGGGTCGAGGCTTGGGGGGAAACTGGATACAGACTAAACACCGAAAAGTGCACACGATGAAGACGATTTCGAGGTCTTGAGAATAAGACAAGTTGAAGAAGAATTGAATGATAACGATCAAGAAGAGGGAAACCAACACTTCTTATCCTCGTACCAGCCATGCCAACATCAAGTGTCAGCACCAGCACTCTCCCCAATGACGACCCTTCTACATCAGCAGCTTCGTCTAAATCACCAAGCATCCCATTCGTCACTGGTCTCCCAAACCACTACTAGGAGCGCCATGAACGATGCCACACCAAAATTACGGGGAATGCAGTGCAAACCTGCAGCCCTTCAGTGCATGCATGCATGGCCACGGAAACCATGTCCATCATCGACACTCTTTATGGGGATTCCATACAGTCAGTTGTGCTTGGCTCGGACGAAGCCGAAGATACGCAGCCTAGTTGGACAAGAACACGGCCAATTGAGAGATGCTACGACGCATGTAGTGCACCACCATCGACGGTGAACTGTGGGAATGAGAAAGGATCATGTGCGACATGAGGAAAAAAGACGGGAAGTTCGAGAGGTGAAGTCACCACGCTTTCAAGACAATCGATATCCCTGGATTGGCACAGTTGCTTTCAGAGGGAGTTGGAGCGCGGGGGAACTCGAGAAACCCCCAAAATTGAGGCTCAACGGGTACGAGGCATGGGTAAGTATGTAATGGGAATCCAGAAATGGGCGTTGACCAACTCTCCTCGAAACCCTGTCCGTCAAAATACTCGTCTGACCATTGGACATGGTAGGGTTTCAGTTTGAACCATGCACAGCCTAATTGGGGTTCAGCATACTTATTAGTTACCGAACTGGTTGACTACTAATTCAGACAAGCACAATACAATGTTTGTGCAAGACGAAGTATCTCATACTATTTCAAGAAAACCGTCTCGTTTATTTCTTCAACGACAATATACCAAAGGATATCCAATCCGCCTTCAAGTTCGAGGTCGACTATTCCATTCATTCATACTAAGTCTGATCGACAAACATGGATGCATATGAGTCAATCTACGACATGCAGCATCACCTGCAAGACGGCCGAGACATTCCGACGCCAAGCAGGCTGCTGTTGCAACCTCTTATTATGCTCGATTTGCAATCTTCAACATTCTCCAATTAGCCATAAAGCACGCAGTCAGGAATCGTGAGTTGTCATGCATTGCCGAAGCCAGCATCAGCCCTATGTGGCCGACATAGAAACAAGTGGGTGTTCAGGAATCAGCCAGACAAGGAATGCATTGCGATGGCAGCCTATTCGACTTGTCTCAGCGTCTCGTTCCCATTTCCCCACAAGGACCATGGCTAAAATGCACTGATGGTATCGTGATGAAAAGAATGCAACATATTCATTCGAGGTTTATCTTGAACGTCGTCATTCTTACATTTGAGCTGCAGTATAACTACGGCATAATAAAAACTGCTATATAGGTAGACAGGTAACACGAATTGACAGTACAAAACCTGAACGTCACCAGGTCCAGAATTGGTCCAAACAAAACCTTGAAACTTTTACTCATATTCTTAAATCATTTTTTAACATAACTTTTCTATAGCATTTCAATCATGATCCCAATAGCGTAAGCTTCTTAACCCCCGTCACAACAGGAGGCTCCAACTTCTTTCCCTGTCCCATCACGAAATCCTGCAACACTGCATCTCCTCCAGTCGCGTGCCATGCCGGCTCGCCCTCTGGTTCAGACGACTTGAACACCTCGGAAACAGCAGAGGTACAAGCCTCGGACACCTCAGCCATGAGGGCTTCAGCGGCGCGTGCTCGCTCGGGCATGTTTCTTCGGACAAGCGCAAAGATGAGACGCTCAGTATCTGGCGCGGCAGCGCTTACACGGTCGATCAGACGGCGGATACTGTTGACGAGATACTCCTCCTCGTAAACGGTTCCCTTGCGTCCGCGAGCACGCTTCTTTTCTTCCCGCTTGCGGTTCTTGCTTGTTGCTCGACTGACGCCTGTTCCAGCCGTGCCCACACTGCCAGCCTTGCCTGTGTATCGTGTGAAGAGCGATGCACTGGTACTGACACGCGATGATGCAGCAACAGAGACATCGTCGGGGATGTCCATGCCACCGGCGCGGTCTCCTTCGTAGAATGCAAGAGGGTCCTCGATAGCCTTGCGTCGAAGCTCAGCGACGCGAGGAATCTGGGCCTTGAGCTGAGCCTTGCAGTCAGCGAGGAACTCAGTTGTAGTACCCAGTGCGTCAGCAAGACCAGTATCAACGCTGGTGGTGAGAAGATCAGGACGGTTGCGCTGAACGACAAGACGGATAGCATCGGCGAAGTGATAACCCTTGCAGAGGCAACTGACAGCCATGTCAATTGAATCAAGATACTCGAGGTGGATAGTAGCCGCAGACGAGTAATCCTTGGCTTCCCAAAGGGCATCCGCAAGGTTGCTGGCGAGATCAGCCATGGATTCAGGAGACATGGGGGGTTGTTGCTGGGCCGCAGTGTAGAGACACTCCTGCCAACATGTAGCACCGGCAGTTCGGTAGCAGCTGGTTGCCTTGGCGTAGTTTTCGAGAGACTCGTAGGCGAGACCTGCCTCGCGATAGGCCGAGGTGGACTCTAGGTAGGCGGCATATGCGGCTGTGAGTTCTCGAAGACGAGGAGGATCATAGCGGTAGAGGCGTAGAGAATCATGGTACAGAGAGTGTTTAGTGGTGTATGCGAGAAGTTCATCGAAGACATCCATGGTCTGGAGATGGCCAAGGGCCTTGACACGGCGTTCAAGGTGATCGTCGATTTCAAACTTTCGGCGCAGCTCTGTCAGAGAGTGCAGGTTCTGAATAAAGGGCAAGTATTCGCGAGGATCGCGCTGAGATTGCTGAGCGACGAGCAGAGCCAATTCAAGATTGTAAAGACCCAGGGCATTCTCGTACAGACGATTGACGTCGACCAAGAAGCAGATATGCTCGACAGCCTTCTCAGCAATCTTCTCATCTTCACGCATCAACTCAGAAACTAGAAGGAGACCATCGTCGAGAGCAGGCGGCGACTTGCACACGTGCGCGGTAATGGTATTCTGGAGGTTGGTGGCCTTGCGGCTCTGTAGGGCGCTGAGCAGAGCATCGCAGACGGTGTTGACCTTGGCTGCAGAGCCTCGTGGCGCAGGAGACAAATCCGAGGCAATAGCATCAGTACCGAAAGCCTTTGATCGTTTTGTATCTTGGTACATGGTCTGAGTAACATCTTCGGCACTGTTTATTGTTAGATTTGGACTGGAAGGTGCGGTTAGAGAATGTCTTACCGAAGTGAAGAGAGGAAGAGATCAATGTGAGCGACATCTGGGATTTGGTCAAGGAAAAGTCCAACGTTGGCCAAAAACTGCTCAGGCTGATGATCGTAAAGAATGTTCATGTCCACACGCTGAGTTCGACAGTATGAGAAAGCACGAGCATAGTTCTTCTCGTCGATCAGGTTACGGATACCCGCCACAACCATGGCTCTAGGGAAGACAGTCTCAAGATTTCCACGGGGCATCTGAAGAACGATGCTCATGTTGGAAGGGATGGCAGTGACAAGTCGTGATCCTCGCTCGACGCTGCGGCATCGTTCGTCGGTCTCAGGGTCATCTTCGGGAACTTCAAGCTCTGGTTGGTATTAGTGACTGACCATGAAACGGACAAAAGTGGCTTACCGTCGACGTTGGCAGACAAGTGAACGAACTTGACCAAGTGGTTGTTGGTAGTAAAGATGAGATGACTGGGGGTGACGACAAAAGAGGTGCAATTCTTTGCCAGGAGGCGAGAGTTGGCGTAGATGTGACCGTTCCTTGACAGACCAAAGGCAACGATCTCGTCATCGACTTTACTAATCTCAAACCAAGGAAGCTGAGTCTGGAATTGGACGGGTAGGATCTCGTTACCCGAGCCACCAATATGGAACAGCTTTCCTGAGTTATCCTGACCATAACCCGTGAAAGAACTATCGTCTTGGTAACTGGCCGTAGCAACCAAGATCTCTTGAGAGTTGACATCTGTAGTAGATGTCTCACCCTCGCCGGTAGCCTGTATAGATTGTTGGACGAATCCCTTTTCTTCCTCATAGCCAAAGTAGTGGAAAGCGTCAGCAACAGCAGCGATTCTCAAAAGAACGTTGTAGCCAGGGCTGGCCATTTCGTCGAACGTAATCTTCTTTAACACCTGCGGCTTGATAGACCTGCCGTTCTTGACAGGCCAAGTATAGACATCGATGCCCTTTCGGTGCAGGATAGCAAAAGAAGTATTGTCACGACCAAAGGCAACGTCGATTACGGCAGCAGAAGCTGTGATGTCGAACATTGACATGGGAGGAGGTACGTTGACTGTCCTGAATGGGGTCAACTTGACCGTCTCGCCATCAATAACCGCAACAGCGCCGTTGTCATGTGGTGGCAGACATGATCCTCTTGCTGTGTAAAAGATATGCTCGGCCACGACAACGTTAATTGAGGATGCAGCAGCGAAACGCAGAGCCTTCTCAGGATGCCAAGAAAGACATGTAGAGTTGGATTCTATGGGCATCTCTTGCTTGAGATACCAGTGGTAGTTGCCCATTGTCCATAGCTGGACCATGTCCTTGAAGATAACCGCCAGAACAGTAGAATCCGAGTTCCATTCAAGACGTATCTTCTCATGAGCTTCCACTGGCCCAGAAGGAGAACGAAGTGTGAACTCTCCGTGTCGCAGACCGTTCCTCTCGAAGAAAACCACATCTATACGATTTGAGAATCGCTGAATACCAGCCATCAGGTTTCCAGCGGGCCGCCAACTCAGAGCGCTCTCGAAACCATCAACAGGCTCACTTGCGCTGTCAAGTTCGCCTTCTCGGGAGTAGACTCGAATGACACGACGAGAACCCTCTTGGACGGAGTTAATAGCGGCATAGGCGCCGTCTCCTCTCCAGCTGATGGTCGTCGCACCGTCCTCTTGAGGACTAGGCACGCCTTCGTCGACCTTTTCAGGGATAGTAGGATCGCGCATGGCCTTTGCGCCTCGACCTTGGAACTGCGTCTCCTTCTTTCCCCAACCAACGGAAACATGCTTGGATGCGTTGAGATCCTCAACTGTCATTGTGATTTCTGCAACGGGGTCGAAAGTTGATCCCATAAAGATAACATTGTTCTCCTTTGTGACGACGATAAGCAGCTCTTCGTCAGGAGACCATCGAGCGGCAGCAATGCCAGCATCAATGGAACCGACAATCTCGATGTGAGCATCTTGGCCTGAGAACTCATCTTCTTGGACTGTGATGATGTCGCCTCCCTCAAGGACAAGACATGTAGTCGCTGAGCCACTGAGATATTGCAGACTGACAACTCTATCGACAGGAAGATCTGGTGTTGGGCTGGGAGCATCCCAAGTTGCCACTGTTCGAACTGAACTACAAAGAGTAAGCGACTGTTGCTAAGTGTAATAATGTAATATTCTATGAGATAGATATATAGATAAATACTTACATATCTTGATCACCAGCGACTCTCAGCAACTCGATTCCACTGCTCTCCTCGGTAGGTCCAGCTATGCAAAGAACCTCATCCTTCTCAGGATCCCAACAAGCAGCCGTGACATTAGCACGCTGGAATTGTCCAAATCGAATGTTTCGAAGGTTGCGCATCTTGGTTCTTCACCAGCTGATGGTAATCTGTATCGTGACAATCTTGACTACCTATGCAGCCGTCGTTCGACCAGTACCAGTCAGTCTTTTTTGTCTGGTCCCCCTTCGGACAAGGCCGATAGATCAGGTCAAGTGGTGATACTTTTTTTCCCTTTGGCTACTTGGGTGTGAATGAAATGGGCAACCAGCGGCGATGAGTTTGCTAGATTTGGAGTCGATGCCCGAATTCGAGATTTTTTGCGGTACTTGGTGAGGGTGGTGGGTAAAGTAGCCATGCGGGGTGGTTTAGCCTCTGCGATACCTGCCATGACTCCCAAGTAAAGTACCTAACTCGCCATCGTTGAAAGTTCTGATCAACCCCCCAAGAGCTTTTTTCTCTTTCTGGTTGCATCACACATTCTTTCCCTTCTTCATACTAGGTATAACCAAACCAATGCAGGTTTCCCCCCGTTTGCTATTCCGGGCCTCGGCGATTCAAGACTTTATCGCCTCATTTTGTATTTTGTTACCTTATTTTTAATGACCTGACTATTTCAATTCAGCCACTTTCCGTCTTCTTATACCTACCTGATCTAGCCTGCCCTCTCGTGTTGATTGACTATTCCCAGTTTCACTTCTGTCTATTGTTTATATCCAGCTGCAGCTATTGCCATCACATGCCGATCGCCGCTATCGGTTCACCTATTGGCTTCCGTCTCTCCGCATTTCATCTGCTCTCAACACCAACCCCAACATAACGTTCCGTGCTAGGCTACTTCTTCACCTAGCCATTGTTTATACCAATATATTGACGATACCTTCCCTGATAACAAAGACCCTATCGTCGCCGACATGGATGTTGCATACAACCAACATTCCGACCGCGCTCGTCGCAAGAACCGCTCCTCTTCCAATTTGAACCACCTCACTCTCGCGCCCTTGACCGCCAAGCTTCCCCTCAACGACGACGAACTCATAGCCGACGCCATCACATCACATCCTCATTCGCCCATCCATCCAATTCCCTCTTACATCCAGGGCAAGTCGGCGCCCACGACTCCGCGTCTTTTCGCTCGCTCCCCTACGGCACCGCGCTCACGGTCTAGTACTCGAACACCGTCAACACCACTCGCCAAAAGCAAATCCGCATCCCACCTCGCTGCCAGTGGAACACGAAAAGCTCGGTCAGGTCGTGCAACACCTAAACGTCCCAAAGATGATATGAGCTTCAGCATGCGCCATCGCAATGATAGCGATTGGCTACTGCGAACAGGCGCGCTTATGAGCTCTGAAGCCCGTGAATTCAAGGGTCAGACGTGGCTTGTCTCGCGTCAGAGCTCAACCAGTCTTGGGGGAACGAACCCCGATGAGGATGCTTTCGAGGATGAGCTTGCCCGTGAACGCGAGCTTATGAGTCGCCATGCTAGCCGTCGTGGTAGCGTCGCTCCAATTGCCGAGGATGCATCTCCATATGCCAGCCGCTTTCCTAGCCGCACTCATAGTCGCTCTCATAGCTTGACCAGACCCCGGAGCCTACTTCATTCTCCTCTTGAGCTATCGACAGCTACGGAAGGGTCCTACTTCCCCCACCAAGAAGTCCACAACGACCTCCCCGGCCCTGATTTTGTAAATCTTGACGAAAGGCTGGAGGAGCTTGAGCAAGATGTGTCGCAAGATGATGAGGCCACCGTGCGACGGCTTGTTCGAAAGGGCCAAGCAGGCACAGGCACATGGTTTGGTAGCGTCTGGTCTCTTTTCTCAGTAGAAGAAGACGATGAGGATTCGGACGAGGACAGTGATGAAACACCGCGAGACAGCGAATCTCAACTCGGCCAATCTCGTAGCTGGTCGTCCCGCAATTTAGCAGGCATATCGACAGTTCCAGAAGAACGCGTACCTCCTCCAAAGGCTGACGAAGGTGGTTGGAAGGATGCAGCCTGGCTGTTGAGTGTGGCCACGAAGGTGATGTTCTAGACAGAATGAGTTATTAAAACCAAAACGATGACCCGCGTCGGCATGATTATACAAATGGTTAAAGGAACAGGTTTGGTAAAGAAAAGAGAATGGACAGCAGCGTAATATGTTGATATTGTTTTACTGGTTTATATAGCCTGGGTCTTGCATCCAGATAGCAGACTTTCCGAGATAGATACTCTGATTTTCCTAGTTACCTTTGTTACAACTGGATAGCGCATGATGCTGGATGCATATGCTGCTTTCTTGAAACATTCTCAAATAAATATGGCATTTCAATCAGGTTCCATCAGGATGTGTTTCCTTGACTCCAACACCGGTGCCGTCCATGCTTCGCTGGGCCGGCGCGGGGCCCGTTCACCGCCCCACTCCCCTTCCGCATCCCGGGGAGTCAAGTCAACTGACAGCCAAAATGTGCCACGTCACTTTTGCTTCCTATTCTGTTTATACCGTATGCTACTTATGCATACTGCTACGACTCAAGCCCAAGCGGATGTAAATAAGAGCAGAAAGAGAGAGAAAGACTCACCGCAATCGTTCGGCTAAGGCACAGGGCCTGAGGGGAATAAGCCAAAACCGGTTTGTGGGGAGTTGTCACCTCGCAGGAGGATGTGCTGCGGGCCTCGAATGGGGTTGTTCCGTGCGGGAATGATGGTAGGATCTTGCAGAGTGGCTCGGTGTGAGATATGTCACCCGTCAGGCTTTCTTAGATGTGGTATGCGACTGGTGTATATGATAGTTGAGGCGCTTAGCTAAAGCCTTGTTGTCGAATTTGGCCGCTGGTGGTTCGACTATGATGTGGATAGCGTTGTGCGGAAAAGACGTGATGAAATTACGCAGGAAATTTCCCTCTGAAGAAGTATAGCTTCAGATAATGGTCGCGCGTGAGAAAGTCGTCAGTTTTGCTAAGCAGTCCGAGTGTAGTTACTGGTTTGCGGTGAGGTCCAACGTAGTGGATACTAATTGTGAGGACTGCCCAATATCAAAAACATCACTCGAGACATGGATCACTTGGCAAGATCCTGTATTTAAGTGGGAGCATGATTAATGCCCCTCTGAGTGACAGTGGGTTTTAGCCGGCAGTTAATTTGATCCAAGTTCTCGCCAGCCAAGTTCTGTATACAACTCATAAGAGTCAAGGGCCTTGTCTACATAGTAGTTAGCCAGGCCATTCGACGAATAGTTAGCATGGCAAGTATGTAATGAACTGCACCAGCTGTTAAGCTAAGCCCCACTGTCATGGCACGACTTGTCCGTGATCGTGACCGTGCACGAGGGGCAGGAAGCAAATTGAGGGGTGCTAAATGAGATGATCAACGGACCCTGCAGGGACCGAGATTGGCGTAGCGAGACCAACCCAAGCAGCGAAGCCAAGCCACAAGTCGACAACAGAAAGGAAACATGATGGAGAAAATGCCGCACCAAGGACCTCTGCGGTGGCTGGTGTTTAAGACAGCATTGACTTCCATGTTACAATCTTTGAGGGGTTCGTTACGTTGGCTGGGGCCAGCTTCTTCGATAGGTGGGCTAGCGGGCATAAGACGGCGTGTATGTCATCCTAAGCTTCCCAATGCTTGCAGGAGCTTACTTTCCAAAAAGTTGGGTTTTTTGTTAAAAAGCTCCAACACTCACGGCCGAGATGCCGATCGTATCCTGTCTCAGCAAGAACCAAGACTTGGACAGGCGGGCCTGTGACTCGGTGAACGTTGCGACTTGTCTCGAGATGCAGTCCCTGACAAGGTGGCTGTTTTTCTTGTCTTGAGGTCGGAATTAGTCTGGGGCCATTGTCGACGAGATACCACGGGGAAGCAGCTTAGTTAAAAAATCTTTCGGCCGAGAAATACTGAACACCAAGGAAAGGGATGTTGACATGAGATAAGCTATCAGGGCAGAGGCTAGCCGGCAAGTAAAGGGAATAACGGGTACCGAGTATAGGCGACATCGAGTTTTCTCAGCCTCGGGTGACGGTTTCCTGGGCCCCGGAAACGTGCATACCACACCGGAGGATTTATCTCTTACCTGTCACGGAGCCCATAACCAATAACCGGTCCGGTGGATATAACGAGACTCTCTCCTGTATGCCGTCCTCATGTGCGGTATTGTCAGCATAAGCTGGAGAAAGCCATCATATGAAACATCCTGTTGTCTTGGACCCCGGATACGGGCCGAGAAAATTGATCGTGCTCATGATCGCATTTGGATTTGGCTCGTTTTGTGGTGCATATTATCGTTGTAGACTAGCGGAACGAGTAGGCACGTCAAAGCTCAAGCATTTTGCGCTAGGCGGATGCGGTTCTGAGTCCCGGAGAACGAGAACAAAGACGATGACAATAGGATGAGCGACTTTCTAATTCCTTTCTAAATAGAGAGGTGGGATGTCTGGGAGGTTTCGATCGTGTGCCGAGTCAGCGATGACAAGAAACGTCTGTGCTATTAAGTTATCGCGTGGCATAAGCATGGATGGCACTGACCTACCTAACCTGAACTGACCTGAAGAGGAGAGCAGAGCAGAGTCGGGTTATCAAGAACCAACAGCAACAAAGGAGACTGAGTGACTGGTATGATGGATGACAGGCGATCTTTTGCGATTTAGGGATTGGTGCCTCCCATGGAAGCTTTGGAATCTAGGCCTTCTGCTTCCTGACGGAATGGAACCTAATGATGCAAGAGCTGTCCCTTCCCCAATTTTCTCTCTCTTTTCTTCCCTTTTTTAGTGGACTCTTGTACATTTCACCGACGTAATCGGCAGGGCCCTGCTACCCCTCCTACCCTCCAGACTGCCCGGGCCCTTGCGACTGGGACGGGGACTAGGACTAGGACCGGGGGCCCTTTTACAGTTCGCCAACCTACAGTAGGAGGTACCTTAGTAGGCACGTTCAAAAGTGTAGGTAGTGCAATTCAACAAGTGATAACCGTCCATTACCTTAGTACACGAGGAGAAAGTTTTTATTAATTCCTCACCCCATTATTATTCTGCCTACCTACCTGGGTATCCTTTGTCTTCGCATCTTACCTATAACTCATTACATACTCTTCAACGGCCATCTTGTGCTCCGGATCCGACTCTGCTCGTGCCCTCCAACGCTCTATGCAGCCACTGTCGTCAGACGTACCAGGATATTACTCCTCGGGATCTCCCACAGAGCGTCAGCGTTGAATCACAATTCGACAGGACACTCACACTACCCAGCCGTACACACTGAATCGCTGTTATTCACAAGCGCGAAGAGACACGGCCGGGGGACCTAGAAGCAAAAAGAAAAACAAAGAGGAAAAGGAGAAAAGCAAAGGAACATCGATAGGTATATTCTTATCTGGATAAATACGTCCTATTTCACATCATAAAACAAGAGACTTTACAGTTTGGTGGCCCCTCCTCCCACTGTCATAGCCTGGTAAGAAAACATGTTCTTTTATTCATGCGCATACATCCCGTCTTTCTTTTTTGATTCTCGTTGATCTGTCTTTTACTTCACCTTTCTTTATTTTCCCAGAACTGGATATCGGTACCTGGTATAGTCACTGTATGTCTCTCGTCTATTCGGCCTTAGTTAGAGGTCAAGGTCAGGCTGCCTAAAATTTCGTCGTTTTTCCGCACTAAACACCATCCCCCACTCCCCTTAACGTGCCGTCTCCCAGTCTCCCAGTCCCAGTCTCGGATGGATGAATGGGTTTTGGATTCGACGCCTTGCATTCACTAGAGCGACTCAACCCCACTCACAATGGTTCTGTATTGTCTATTGTACTGCTGTCCCTCCTAGTGGTTATCCATTTCCATATCCATTCTGGGTACCTGGACGACACGACCGACCCTCACTCTCCATCGTTAGCCCCTCACCTATGAGGTTTAACTGCCCACATACCAGCAGCCGATATCACACACTTCTTAACCGCCGCCTTTCTGGCTAAGCCATATCACTCGAGCCATTATTCTGCTCTGCCTTGCTCTGTTTTTTTCCTTCACTTTTGCTTTACTTTGATTTGCGCTGCTGTGCTGTGCTGTGCTCTTCTGTGCCTTTTCCTTCTCTACACGTCCTCCTCACATATATCGTCATCGCTCGGACAGCTGCTGCTCCCGCCAACTCAAAAAAAAGAGAGAGACCCCAATCCAGCAACCTCAGGTACAAAAACAAACCCTTGAATCAGTCCGCGCAACGACTACTTGCCAGCACCTGCTGCTATTGTTATTTTGCTATCCTTACCTCTATTGCCACTGCTACCACCAGCTGGAGATCAACAAGCGTTACTTGAGCGCTATTGTATCGCTTGCCCTGCGACTTGAGACCCCTAGCCAGCCACTCCATTCAAGGTCCCGTCATCTGGTTCCCTTCCCCTCGGGCCAAGCTTCCACAAAACGTCCCGCTCCAGCTTTACCACCTTCAACCTCTAAGAGAATACCTTCTATTCACTATCTTTTCTTTCCAGTAGCTTCGTCTTTGGATTATTGTCTGTTTCTGCTTGCGCACCATTTATTATTTCTTGTCTTCGGTCGAGTCTAATACATCCACAACTTAGGTGTCACCATCTCCTCCCTCCGACCTGTCACTTCCACCGGCCCCACGCTGCTACCCCGGAGCTATTCGGCATCGCCTCTCTTCTTAAGATTCGGTACCTTCGTCACGAGATCATAGACATATATCACAGCCAAAATGTCGCCAGCTGAGGACAAGGTGGGCTCGATACTGGCTGCGCAACAACCCGAACATTGTAACTAATGCATCTCACCAACAGAGCGAAACCGCCGGCGAGGTCGACTTTGGTGAGAACATCGACATGCTTACTTTCGAGCAAATTCTGGAGATGGATGAACCAGGCGACAACGAATTCAGTTCATCTATTGTGTTCGGCTTTTTCGACCAGGCAGAAGAGACCTTTGAGGAGATCGAGGAAGCACTGTGAGTAGAACCCAGCAAATATTAGCCCAGGATACTCCGCGCCCTGGTAGATGAACTTCGACTGACCATCTTCTTTTTTGCGATTTTAACAGGAAGAAGGAGGACCTTGAAAAGTTGTCTTCCCTTGGTCACTTTCTCAAGGGTTCATCGGCGACGCTAGGACTCGCCAAGATCAGGGACGGATGTGAAGCGATCCAGCGATACGGCAAGCAAGAGAACCTGGACGGCTCTCCGCTACCGGACAGCGAGAAATGCCTTAAGCTCATTCGTGAATATTTTACGGCTGTTAAGGAAGACTACACCACGGTAGAAGCCCTTCTGAAGAAGTACTACGACCAAAAGGAATAAAGCAGTCACCCAAACAATGCGCGGGACCAAGTCGACAAGCTCACAATCGGATCAGGACCAGTCTTCTCAATGGCATAATAGTCTACTGGGAGGCTTGTCATACATCTTGGATGAGGGACATTTTCTTTTCATCAAATAGTCGTTGTGTTTGGGTATATTCAGGGATGGAAGAGGCCGGGTTCATCGAAGCAGATACCCCAGGCCCTGAAAGGCTTGAGGCTTAGAGGACGACCCGCCAGGTCAATCATACTTAGGGGTGTTACGAGGATGTGTGGAAGGACATACAATTTCACTCCTCTTTGAATTGAAAAGCCCATTTGAAGATTCATGAAGAAGAAGAGATGGCTTGAAGATAGACTTGATAAAGTATGGGATTGGTGCAAAAAAGAAGACTCTCCGCCATTTGACTTCTTGATTTGGTATCTGCTTCAAGGTTCATTACTTTGTGATGTCTGTTTCATGAAGTCCGATTTCTTTTCTTTGTTTTGGGATCAGTCACATCTTGATCATTGAATCCTTACCATTATGGCTGATCTGATACGTCTCCCGAAAGCTCTGACGTTGGTGGGGTAATCTTGACGCGCCTTAAAGTACCTATCAGCTAATGTACTGGCACGACGGCAACCAGCGATACGAAGACCTGACATCATCGAGGTGTTCCCAGACAACGCCAGATTGGTTACACACAGCGTGTTAGTTACGTTCCACAACCACCACTCTACCGCGTGGCAGGGTGTGCGAATCTTTTATATTCGTGCCCTCTACTAGCTGAAGTGCCCGCGAGAAATATACTCGAACGAGATTAGTTTGCTAACTTGACTACTAGAGAATATTAATTATTATACACCAAACACATTCGTATAGTCACAACGTCTACGAGTAATCATTCGTCGAAAGGATAAACTGCTTTTCCCGGTGAAAATTCAAGAAGCGGAAATATGCCACCCAAACCAGTCAGAGCCTCCCCAACACATTTCGTGTGCATTCCCTTGGCCGGACCACAGCTCACCAGGACTGTGGCTGCTTTCCGTACAGAAGTCACCAATCCGGCCAGCTTTGGTATTCCTCCAACGGCAGTGCGTCCAGTCGGCACGATGCATCTGACGCTTGGTGTCATGAGCCTCAAGGATGAAGGCATTCAGCAAGCAACCGAAGTACTCAATGGCCTGAAATTGAGCGAGTTCCTTGCAAGTGCCAGGGCTGGGGCATCGTCGACTGAAGAGCGACTCTCGCTAACGCTCAAGGGCTTACATGCTATGCAATCACCGGCAAAAACTTCGGTGCTTTACGCTG
Source organism: Fusarium sporotrichioides (assembly GCA_019054645.1). Lineage (NCBI taxonomy): Eukaryota > Fungi > Ascomycota > Sordariomycetes > Hypocreales > Nectriaceae > Fusarium > Fusarium sporotrichioides. The sequence goes on along the minus strand of JAHKNS010000002.1, from coordinate 1,092,305 downwards.
CTCCTGTTGACACAGAGGGGATCCTTTACAAGTTTTGCGAGCAGATCAAGACTACTTTCCAAGAGGCTGGACTGATGGCCAAGGAGGACAGACCATTGTTACTACATGCAACTGTCGTCAACACCATATATGTCAAGGACGATCGAGGAAGGAGAATTCGAGAAAGATTGACAATCGATGCGCGGGACATGGTTGATCTTTATGATGACTATGTTTGGTTGGAGGATATGCCTCTAGAAAAGGTCACGTTATGCCGAATGGGCGCAAAGAAGATCGAGGGAACAGATGATGAAGCGTATGAAGTAGAGGCTGAGATTGAGCTTTAGTGGAAGTCTCGAACGAATATCGTGACTGAAGTCTTGGCTCGCGGAAGCCTAGAGACGAGCTATACATTAGGCTGCTAGATTACCTTGACAGAGAAGGAAACATGACATGATATGTGATAAAATACCTAAGGCAGCGTTTTATCTCTCCGTATTTGATAGCGGATTACCAACCATCTATCATGGCAATTGAAGGCTGACGGAGCAGTAACGTTGGATAATATCAATTTGGAATCGACAAACAGGCAGCAGTTTTCTGCTTAGAGACATATGGCTCTGATTGATCACTGGCATTTAAATACACTTGAAATACATTACAATGTACAATTGATTGCCTCCGTTACAAGCTTGTCGCCATAAACCCTAATCCTCGTTTGATATCAGTCCCGGGTTGATACAGACGTTGTTATAAACTCAGAATTAGCGCGCTCCAGTGGATGGCCGCCTAAATCAACTGTCCCCTCCAGGCATCAAAATACACAAACCAACGTCATCAACATAACTCTCCAACATCTTTCTATGCGATCAGCCAAGCTTCGGTAGAACTTCCACCGCACTTGATGCCAGAAACAATGTGGAAACAGGATCGCCTATCCTTGGACCCCACGACCTGACGATCCGATCCTCTGCAGTGGAGGTATACGCACACCACACCGAGATCTGACAGCTCCGCCTCGTTACCGCCATGAACAATTCTGAAAAGCGCCGTCCAGGCACCGGGAATCCGTCTACCCATACCCTACGAACCGGTGCTTCGAACAACAACAGCAGCCGAACCAGCATGCCTGCTATGCCTGCAAAAGTTGCCATGGCAGCTACTACCAACGCGACCCCCGAAGAGACGCATGAGACCACCAGCAGCAACAGCGGCGGTGCCCCGCTCAAAGAGAAGGAGAGCACAGCTACAGGGACCAACAGCACAAAGGAAAAGGACCGTGACAAGGAGCGCAAAGAACGGAGGGAGAAGAGGGAGAAAGAGCGCGGACTCGAGGCCGCTTTGAAAGAGAAGGATGAGAAGATTGCGTACCTAGAGAAGGAGATGGGCATCATGGAACGCGAATTCCACCGCGAATTGGACAAGCTCAGCCAGAACGAAAGCGAGACGGCGACATTCTGGCAGGCCAAGCACAGTGCATTAAACCAGCAATATCTACGAACGGATACGGAGCTACGGCTTTTGCGCGCTGAAGTTGAAGTACGAGAAGGCGAGCGCGAAGAGCTCCGAGAAGGCTGGGAGGTTCTGCGGCGAGAACTCAAGGAGCGAGACGATGAGATTCGGGGGCTAAGGGGCCAAGTACGCGGGCTGAAAGAATGGGTGAGTAACAGCACAAGAACAGATGGACAAGAGTGCGACGAGGTCTTTGGCGATGGAATGGCACGGCTAGGTAATGGGCTTCAAAATTGGGTGATTGTGAACTTTCGCAAAGCCAAGATAAGTGAGTTATACCACTTCTGGTCAAAAGGAATCGAGCGCTAACATCTGGCAGATCTGGAGAATTTAGACGAGGCGACGTTGGCTGAGATTAGCGAGCTTGTGCCCATGTATGAGGAGCTTGCATCATCTCACAAGGTTTACCTGCTACAATCTATTGTATCCAGGATATTAGTCGGAATGGTGTTTGATGCTTACTTCGTTGGGTTGACAGAAGAGCAGACGCAACAATTCCGACAACTAGAAAAGCTATTGTCTTCATATGGTATGCATCTCGTTAACAGCTACCACGACTACTCGCTAATCTTGACAGCCGACTCTGACGAAGCCATCAACCATTGGCGATCCTCTACTCTAGCTCTCCTCCGTCGAGATTCATCTTCTCTCAAAGAATCAACATCATCAGTTACCGAAGTCATTTTGAAGCGAGTAACCCGTCTTCTCGATGCCCTATGCGGCACAACTTCCTCAGAAGCTCGAGACAGTGGATTACGAGTTCTTGTCAACAACTCCGTCGAGCTCGCGCGCCTTGTTTCTGTTCAGAAAGCCGTTCTGCGCGTGAACATGCCAATAGTGTTACCGCACCAAAGAATCATGTTTGAATCTGAAACGATGGAGGATCTAGGTGGAGAAGACGAAGAATCACTGACGGGAAGAGAGATCTGCTGTGTTGCTTTCCCAGGGGTGATCAAACATGGTGACGAGCATGGAGGGCACTTACAATACCGAAACGTTATACTCAAGGCGAGGGTGCTATGCAGTCCTGAACAGTAGGACACGCCTGCTTAGATGGTAATGGTCCAAATAGATTTGGAATACTCTACATTAATGAATTACGAAAGGATTTATACATACATCCTCCAAATGACCTTAAACATAAAAACGGCGTGGTTCTTATTGGAGAATCCTTTCCATCCTGTGGCATACCCGAGTAACTATACTATACAACTTAATCATCACTTATATATCAACTATGCAGTTTAGTAGATGAACGACAGATATTTCCCATTCGCCTCCGCTATGACAAAATCCCGACTAAAACTACCAAGACCCTAAGTACGAGAATATCCATAACCATACCGACATGCATCGCGTTCAAACAATCTCGCATAAACCTCATCCCAGGCATTATCTCCGTAAACATAATGGACCGCACCAAACGATCTAGACATGACAGAATATGTATACTTGAACACAGGAGAAGCATGATTATGCGCCGTTTGGCTGTTCTGGCCCCTTACCGTCGTCATCGCCGTTCTTTGGTGGTGGAGGTGGGGGTTGGTCTTCTCCTTCTGCAGCAGCAGCAGCAGCCGCCTCTTCTTCCGCTATCATTTGCCTTAGGAATTCGGCTTCCTCATCGTCCATCGCCTCCTGAATCGCGTCTCCGTTCACCTCCTCCTCGCCGATGGGGTTCTCAGGGACGATGCCGTTCTGGCGTTGCCAAACCTCTCGTCTGATACGATCGTCCTTGGCTTTGCGCGCTCGCTCAACCTCCTCAAATCCGCCAGACTTCTTGAGCTTGCCATCTGCGACAAAGTTGACGATTTCGCGATGCATAGGATTGATGTTTCGTGTTGCGAGCTCCTTCTGACGTAGTTTCTCGGCACGCTCGATAGCTTCCAGACGATCCTCGTGGTTTGGCTGTAAAGCTCTCACTTCACCAAGAACACCCTCCTTTGCCGCACTCTGGTCAGTGCTGTTACCCAGGCTGACGAGGCCCTTTGAGAATTGTCGAGCATTTCCAGCACTGGCACCAGTGCCATTGTCTTTCATCTGTTCCTTGGTTGCCTGTTCCACCAGTGTGAATGTCTCCGAAGCCTTCTCCAGATCGTCTCGCAAATCAACCAAAAGATCCTCCATAAGGCGAAGCTCGTCACGACCCTGGCAAACGTCTTCTAGTTCCTTCTCCCAGATCTTGGTCCAAATAGGCTTCTCCTGAGTCATGTATTCCTCCATTCTCTTCAGTTCCTTGCTTAAAGTCGCGATGTCCTTACCAACGGAATCCAACTGTCTCGGTAGTGGTCGGACACCACGGTGCACCACATCCTTGCGCAAGTCTTCAATGAGATCCTGGAGGTCGTCTACTTTACCAACCAATCGGTCAGAGTCGCCGTTGAGTTGTTTGCGCCCGTTGGTAACATATGAGTAGCCAGCATCGCCCTCGATATCGGGAATAGCAGCCTTGGCTGTAGCAACCTTGACGTTGGCAGCTTTGGTGCGAATAGTGGCCATTGAATCCTGGATGTCGGCTTGGAAATTAGAATAGGTTTGGCGCATAACAGCCAGATCCTGTTTAAGGCTCTTCAATTCTCCGAGGTGACTGTTATTCAACTTGCGCCCAGAGGTAAATTGCGACCTTGCTCCATCCGTCGAGGTGGCGGCTGGTGGTGGTGATAGTGCCAGTCGAGCCATCTCGTTCGCTGCTTCCTGCTGCCGGTCTGACACTCGCTGAAGGGCCGCCCCTTGGTCTGTTACTGTTTGCTTAACATCACGGACAATTTCCGTCAAGGATGCGATTCCATCATCAATATGCCTCTTAACCTCGTCCAGAGCTTCCACATTGAGGACGAGAACAGTTCGATCCTTCACATCAGCCAGGTCCTCCAATTCATGGCGCACACCGGAAACGGGATCTTGAATATAGATTTCGGGAAGATCCGCGCCGTTGTGTTGCGTGTTCCACGAGAACTTCTCAATGAAAGCGAGTTGCAGCCGCCCGATTGTAAGCTCGGCCCTTCCCTCTGGTAGAACAAACTTCTTCACTTTAGATTTGTACTGGAGGAACAGAGTGAGATCCTTTGAAGGTGTTGGAGGGGGAGAGTCTTGGAAATATGATGTTGCAGCAGGTTTTGGCGGCGGCGTAGGTACAACCTCAGGTGCTGACTTGGATTGCTCAGTCCTGGGTGTTTCTGGCGAATTACCATCGTCCTGAAAGAACATAGGGTCCGTAGGAGGCCCGCTAAGTGTCGCACTGGCAGCATATGCTTCATCTGGAGTCTGAGGCACGGGACTATCTGTTTTGGCGGGCAGTTCTGCTGCGGGGGTTTCTTCAGAAACCTTGTCCGGTATCCTGACGGGAGAGTCCTCGGCCGTGTTTGCTCGCATGGATTGGCTCGAGTTATTGCGGTTGTGCCGGATAGATTGTCGACCTTGCACAGCGCGCAAAGATTCCCGAACCTCCTTTCTTCCTCTGTTGGGAATGGGCGAGTTTTGTGAAGGCAAAATCGGGACGCCATTTGCACCTCCTAGATGTTTGGATATTTGATATTGAGAGTATCGACGTGAAGCTCGTCGCTCTAAATCTCCACCCTTTTGAAGAGCTGCAAGGGCGCTCGAAGTGTTGTCAGGCGGAGTAGGTGGTGGAGGGGGAAATGAATCGATATTGAGTTCTCCTCCCGGAGGTCCTACAGTAGGTCCTGCAGGAATTGAGTTCTCGCCTTCGGGATACGGCGGTACCACTGGCATGTTCTGCATTGTGTTGCTGGAAAGTGACGACTGTTCTGATATCGCAGATTGTCGAGACGATTCACGCTGGGCATTGAAGCGGCGTGGAGACCGGTTTGTACTACCACTCGACGACGGTAAATTTTCAGTCGGCTGCCCTTCAGGTGGAGGTTGGAACCCATTCTCTAGACCCTCCTCCAACATATTAGTGAGCCCGCTGTTGCCACTGCCAACAGTGCTGACGCTGGTTGCTCTGTCGGGGGGTGCATGGCCGTCGCGATCTCGAGCTTGTTTCTGGCGCAGCTTCTGTTGTTTGCGCTTAAGGCCGTGTAACAAATTAATAATTATGTCGCGGATCCTGGGCAAGTATTTCTCTAAACTCTCGGCGCTGGCCTCCTGGCTCAGCGTGGCCTCAAGAATATGTCGCAGCGAATCGGGAACGTTTCCTAAGTCAGATGTGTCAACATGAATGGCAGTGAATGCGCGACAAGCCATGTTGAACTCGTAGCCCAGGCGCACGTAAACATCTGACACCTGGCTGTCGGTGGCTTGTCCGCGCGACCATTGTGTCAAGGTTTCTAGAAGCTGTTTTGTTGCAACGAGGAGGTGGGTGACGCTCTTTTCGATCTGCGATAGAGGCATATTCGAGCCGCTACCACCAGAACCCTAGAGAACGAGGGCGTCAGCAACTTGGTTGCAATCGGGCTCAGACATAGACGTGGGGCAAGCAGGGCTCGGCAGGGGCACAATATTGCCCACGTTAGAATTATATACTTACTTCACGATTCATCCTTCGAGAGCCCGCGGATTGTACAGATCTCGCCGAGGCGCTCGAGGTCCGAGCCTGTAGCGCAGGTGAAATGGAACGAACAGGGACATTGGGTGGTGGTCCAGGCTCAGCGCCAGGCGAACGACGATGGGCAAAGGCGCGTTGAGAACCGGATGACGGAGCTTGCATTTCGGCTTATGTTTGTACTATCTGTATGTTCGCGGCAGGAAATATGTAATCGGTAGAGGTCGAAGAAATGAGAAGGAGTGGCAAGCTCGGTCGGGAAGGACAATTTGGGTATTGAGCGCCGAGGGAATTGCTTAATGATCGGATTTCGGAGGCCTTCGAGGGGCCAGAGGCATCATCAAAACGAATGAACTGTAAAGAAACGGCAAGAGCGGGTGTTGACGTCGCAAGGGAGGGACAGAGCTGTCGATATAGCGAGGGTATCGAGGCAGAGATGACGGTAAAAGAAGAGAGAGGTTGAGGTTGAGATTGGGTCGAGTACAGTATGAGGTGTACCTACGATGGATGATGATGGTGGTGGATGGATGACCTGCAACTCTACCAGTGACCCAATAGTCGAGGTAGCTGAAAGTGCAGTGCCCAACCCAGCCTGGCTTTGCTTAATCTGTATCGACGGTACCCCTGCATTGCAGCACGTGCCACCACAGCGAAGCGCAAGCCTGAAAGCATTTACTGTATCCATCCATATCCGTACCTAAATCCCATTTGAGACCCGACAACAAAAGCCATCCAATTATTTTTATTTCGGCTTGATTCGCTTTCCAACGTCCGAAAGCCGTTGGGGTGATGGATCGTTTGGAATGTCATCAGCAAACCAAGCCCTTTTCGTTATCGTTCCGTAGTTGAACTCCAGGATGAATACTAAACTCAAGACGTGCTTTTAGGCATGAATCAACGGGTTTTGCATATAACACGATAATAATCAATAACAGCAAAATCACAAATCTATAACGACATCATCCCCGATTTCTATGCCATGATACTAGACCTGCTATGTGTTTTGCCGCAGAATGCGCTGTCGGCTAGGGAACGGCTTTAACGCTACAGCCAAGACGGCTTTCCGTTTCATGGATCCGGGGTTGACAAGTTAGGACCTTGTTTCATGGTTTCAATGAACTCCTGTTAGTTACCCTATGTGCTTGGTACCAGAAAGGAGATTTAGGATATAAAAGTAAACAGCCTAAGAGGTCTGACATAAGTAGCATAAACTGACCTACTTATTTCGTCTCTTATGCTCCCAGCGGCCAACTTTTCTGATATCCTGATGCCTATGCCAGTTAAAGCTCTGTGGCTAATTTTGTTTTCCACCCAGACGTAATCTCCTTTTCGCCTTTGTGTTGTCAACCAACCCATATCCTCCATAAAGACGTACAGTATCTGGTCTTCCCACTTTGCTTGGTAACTCGTGGCCAAGAATACCGTCGTGGCCCACGCAATCTAACATCTCGATGGTGCAGTCCGTAAAGATACGAGTCTGCCACTGTCGTAGCCCAGGCGTGTTCCGAACTCTAATGACGATCCTATCCTCGAGCTTGACGAAGGATCGATTGATTAGGCGGCTCAACGCAGAAACCAGAAATCCGTCCACTCTCTTGCATCGTTCAAGTCTGTACCATACGGCTTTTCTTCCTCACTCGAATCCCAGAAGAGAACTCCACAGCTCCAAATGTCCTCCCATATGCTCTGATCAGGGTATCCCAATATGGTGCGGTCGGAGAGTACATAATGAATGTACGCCCACCCCAAACTCCCACCGAACAATTTGTAGAAACGCCTGCGTATTGTGACGTGCCGGAAAGTCGTTACAACAAACGTGGACTGCTCGTTGTAACTCATTCTCTGAAGCCTCGTAAGCATGCCTAGGCCTTGTGAGGCGAGGTAGTGGGTGTATGCCATCAGATCCTCAAACCGGTGTCCGATGTGGAAGTGGTATAAGAAGTACTCCTCGTCATTGATGCAGTGTAAGAAGTACTCCGCGTCAGGTCGCCCGAACCAACAACCCCGTTGTCTGATCCCGCCATGGATAGATTCGAGATGTCCAGCAACAATCGACAGTACATCCTGGTATTTCTGCAGTATGTAATGCCTAATGCAGTAAAACCTTCCAACGATATTTTGGCTGCTGATCCGAGACATCCACTGATGCCTATAGAAGAAATGTTTTCGGATAACCATATCGCCGAGGAATAACAGATCTCTTTCACGGAAGAAAGCCAGGCAATAACTTTCAAAGTTAAAAGCCGCGTCCATGAATCGCCTTCGCTCATCTTGAGTCAGCTGTGCTGACTGTCGGGTAAGGTAAAACTTAGCATCGGGCCTTTTCACCATTATTGCCAATGCCTGCTGAGAATATACGTCACATATTTGTTTTGCATCCTCGCCAAGCTCCAGCATCACGCAGAATGCCGCGAGTGAGAACTTGTGCAAACAGGGTGGCTCAGGCTCTTTAATGACCGGTCCAAAGAGGGACTCTATCATTTTTTGAACTTCGTGGTTCCCCAGGGACTGGAAGCGTGGTTCCTGCCTCATATAGCGTAGACGTGCTGCCATCACGAAGGAGGGAAGAGCCACGTCGCCGAAGCGAGGAAACATGCGGGTAACGAAGCATTTCCGGTTCTTGGAAAAGCAGCGCAGGGCATTAGGGTAGGCTCCCACAAAAGAAAGAATATCCGAGTTGCAAGAGATCATTATTCGGAGCAGTAGCTCACATGGTAATTCCTGGATGCAACCCATGGTGTCGATTTGTTTTGATGGGAAGAGAAAAGTGAGGAAATAAGAAGAAACGAGAAACGAATCATTGAATACATAGCTAGAAGTTCTCTGAGTAAGTTACAGAATATATTTACGTTAACTTATACTGCAAAGTGTATATTATACTTTCGCATTCAAAGTTATTGACATAGCAATGATCCGGTATTTAGTTTAGATGAACTAGACAACAAAAGTGAAAAAGGCCAGAACAACATCCTAAACAGATCAAGGTTACGCTCCAGGTAGACAATATGAGTAGGTACTAATTTACAATACATCTTATTCTGCGACCCGGAAGCTCAAGTCAAGAATGTTGAAACACTGAGCCCCTTAGTATGTTAAGATTTAAACTTCTGCGGAATGTCATGATAGTATGAATAGAATAAGATATTAAAGTGCTGGTAGTAGTTTACTGTAGTAAAAGCCAAAGAGCTAATAGAAAAAGATCAGCCCGATGTTTTGACTAATCCAAGAAAGAGGGACTGAATTATTCCATTACCTTAAGGGTGATATCCCATGATACAATCACGACTTACACGGAGCGGGAACGGGGTTTTATTTTAAGTTCCTGTCCCGATTATTGAATGGGCTTGTACACTAGTAAGCTACGAAGGCACTCGGCAACGAGAATGGTAGCCACTATTTTTAGAACCAACCTTTGAACACAGCTGAAAACCAACGTCATCTCGTCAGAGTAACGAGAGAGTGGCACGAAGCCTCTGTCATCATTCGCACCAGTGGTGTCGAAGCGGAGAAACCGGCGGTTCGGTGGTGCAACGTTGACTTATGACAGAAACAGCATGGGAGAGTGGCTGCCACCTTCTGAGCAATATGTCAAGCTCGAATGTGATACCTGAAATGGCTTAACGCGGCGTTCAGTAGGGCTGAACTTAAAAGCCGTCTCATCCGTCGGGGTTCCATCGAGACTTGTGAGCTCCGGTTGTAAGCTAACGATAAATGTGTTTACTTACTATCTAACGGCCGGAATCAAGCAACATGGTGGCTTTGGTCATGATAGAAAAATGTACTTAAATGATGAGGATACCCAGCCATTATCAGCTATGATCAATCCTGTCTCTTAAGCTCAACAGCATCCTGTCTATACTCCTCTGCTCTGTCAAAATCTCTAAACACACAGTTCAAAAATGGGCAACCGAAAGCTTGCAATCATTGGCGCAGGCCCAGCTGGTACGCATCAACTAGTCAAATCGTACAACCTTCCCACTGACATATCACAGGATGCCTATTAGCAAGACTTCTCCATCTCGCGGGGTCAGAAGTTACTGTCTTCGAAGGTGAAGCTCATTCAAACTTCCGATCTCAAGGAGGTACTCTGGATCTACACACAGCTACAGGCCTCGCAGCTCTCAAGGAAGCTAAGCTCTTTGACGAGTTTCTCAAGCATGCTCGGTATGATGGACAGTACATGGCCATCGTAGACAAGGATTTGGAATACCATCTCGAACGAAACGCGGTCGGGAAATACAACAAGATCGAAGAACGCCCCGAGATTGATCGTTCCAGTCTCCGAGAGATTCTGTCAAATTCACTACCCGAGGGTATGATCAAATGGGGTTACCATCTCAAAAAGGTTCAAGGTCGATCCCTTGTTTTCGAACACACTACAGTCGATGGATTCGATCTTATCGTAGGCGCAGACGGCGCATGGAGCAAAGTCCGAAAGGAAATCGATTCAAGTCTCGTTCCGAAATTTGCGGGCATCGGGATGTTTGAGTTGGAAATCACAGACGCTGAGAACGAAGCTCCAGAATTGTCTAAGCTGGTGAACCGAGGAAGCATTTTTGCCAGCACAGATGGCAACCGCACAACCATTCAGCAGATGGGCGATGGCAGTTTGAACATTTACTGCGGCTTTGTGACGGACAACCCAGACTGGTACAAGCCAGAGAACTGCGGTTTCAACCCTTATGATCTGAAGGAGACGAAGCAGACGTTACTCGAGACAAGGTACAAGGATTGGGACCCTCGACTCAAACAAGCGATCGAACTAGCAAACGGCCGTTGCAACCCGCGGTCACTCTTTATGCTTCCTGTCGGCAGCAAGTGGGAGCACAAGCAAGGCCTGACCCTCATCGGCGACGCGGCTCACCTCATGACACCTTATGCTGGTGAAGGCGTTAACCAGGCTCTTGACGATGCGATGCAACTTGCCAAAGCCATCAATGGAGCGGCTGATAAGAACGACCAACAACTGGACAAGGCGATCAAGAGTTTCGAAGAGGTCATGTTTGCGCGTATTGGTCCGATCCAGGAACTCACATGGGGATTGTTACAGGACTGGATGTATACGCCTGGAGCGCCCAAATCTGTCATGGCAAAGTCAGTGAGCAGACACGTAAAGCATCGGCTGCCATTGGTGCTTCAGCCATTGGGTGTGGCGGCTGTGCATGGCTATTATTTTCTGAAGAATAAGGATTTGGTGAGCTGAAGAATTTCATGGTAGAATTAATGGAGGATGGAACGCAATGATGAATGAATTACTAGTCGGAGTTCATGGTTGGGATCATGCCGGAACTATCGGTAGTCGTTATTGGTAGATGTTAGAGAAATACTTTATCTTAGTACACAGCAATAGCACACAAGCCCGTACCTCTTTGACTAGCCTCAGTTGCACAGCCCATGTGACCAGGGGTGCTGATCATCCATCATAAGAACTACCTAGACCTCATGTCCTTGACTCCTACCATACCATAGCCTCGTGGAATTGCATTGAGGCAATCCGTACGATACAATGGACAGCTCCCAGGCGCCGCTAATTACGAGCCATAGTGACGAAGAGGAAGAGCTTGAATATGAAACTTCAGGGTCAAGGTCTCCCGTCGAAGCGGGCAAGACAGGAAGCGGAATGCCCAGTACATTTGTCCTGGCCCTGACTTTCGCTGCCGGTATAAGCGGTCTACTTTTTGGATGTTTGTATTCATCCTGTCTTTATTCGCAAAGGCTATGCTGACAGGTAGCTCTAGATGACACAGGCGTCGTATCCGCTACCCTCGTTTCGATAGGAACCTCGCTATCGAACCGCGAACTCACCTCGATGGATAAATCGATCATTACTTCTTCCACGTCGCTATTCGCCCTGATAATATCACCGTTCTCATCCGTTCTCGCCGATCGTCTTGGACGCAAGCGCGTTATCCTCTACGCCGACATTCTATTCATTGCGGGCGCCCTACTACAAGCATGGAGTTCTACGGTTCCAGTCATGGTCGCAGGACGATGTATTATCGGCGCTGGTGTAGGCGCCGCTAGTTTCGTCGTGCCTTTGTACATTGCTGAGGTGGCGCCCGCTGCGCATCGAGGGCGTCTGGTTACGCTGAACATTATGTTCATTACATTGGGCCAGGTAATTGCGTACATCGTGGGATGGGCCTTTTCGACATACGGTTCTCCGGCGACCGGATGGCGATGGATGGTTGGATTGGGTGCGTTACCCGCGATTCTACAAGGAGGTATGATTGCCTTTATGCCCGAGACACCGCGATGGTTGGTCAAGGTTGGCAGATCCAGCACAGCCAAGGAAGTTATTCGCCGAGCAAATGGCGATACATTACAGCACAATGCGGACGTAGTTATCAAGGAGATCGAGCTCGAAGTACGAGAAGAGCAAGAGGCGGAACGATTGCGTGATCATCAGGTATCTGGCCGGTGGACGTGGCTGGGCGGATGGGGAATTCTTATCAGTGAAGGGAGAAACCGCCGGGCCTTGGCTATTGCATGCCTGCTTCAAGGACTGCAGCAACTTTGCGGCTTTGTAAGTGATCAAAGGGACTACTCTTGTCACATGTGGCTAACTGTATCGCAGAATTCACTGATGTACTTCTCCGCGACTATCTTTACAGTTATTGGCTTCCAAAGCCCTACGCTTACCTCTATGGTAGTTGCCGTTACGAACTTCCTTGGCACTGTTGCTGCGTTGGGGCTTGTTGATCGCATAGGTCGGAGAAGGGTCCTTCTGTACTCGATACCATTCATGATCGTGGGTTTGTTGTTGTCGGCCTACGGCTTCTCGTTCCTTTCGCTGGCAGCAGGAATCAACACAACGGCTGACGAACCCCCTGCCACTGCAGGACACGAAATGGCGGCGCTCACCATCCTTGTGAGTATCATGGTGTACGTTGCAGCGTACGCGCTGGGTCTCGGTAACGTCCCCTGGATGCAAAGCGAGCTGTTCCCATTGGCAGTTCGATCGCTGGGTAGCGGTGTAGCAACAGCGACGAGCTGGGCCGCCAATTTCGTTGTAGGGTTGACATTCCTTCCATTGATGGACTTGTTGAGTCCATCCTGGACGTTCGTTTTGTATGCGATTATATGTGGTGGTGGGTATTTCTTGGTGTGGCGTATCTATCCTGAGACGGCGGGGTTGAGTCTTGAAGAAGCGACAGCTCTGTTAGACGACGGTTGGGGCGTACGATGATGCATCTTGATTTAGAACATGGATACCATGGCTAGAGATAATGTTGTCTGTTGGCTTAGCATCGAAGTGAAAAGAACATTTGTTTTCTTGGCCGTAAGATCGAGAGTGTTCCGTGGGTAACAAGAAGAAGATTCGGCGAAAGTGATGAACGGCTTATACGCGGTAAGCCGCGGCTTGTTGAGTAAGGAAGTAAACAGAAACAAACAAAGACGAAAAAACAGAGGCGCAAACTCGGGAATTGGAAATGGAAATCGCTGTGGCCGAAAGGTTTTACATCATCGTGCATGTCTAAGCTTCTTCGAGAAGCTTAAAGGTGGGACCGCATTCGGCATCAAACTCGGCCGGCTCCCTCCATTGGCCAGGATCTTTTGTTGATTTGCGCGACGAAGCGAAATGCGATGCGTGTAAGATAACAATTAGGGAGGATTTTTGCTGATGGTGGTGAGGGGAGAACAGGGACGACTACCTGGGTTCCTATTCAACGCTCAGACAGAGACGGACGACAGTTACAAATCAAGACTCCGAGATCATGCTGTATCCATAGTCATAACAGCTCAGGGGCATATCCTCAGTAAACGAGTTGGTCCTTGCTGAGGAAAATCTTGATCTCAGTATTCATACGACAATGGATCTAGGGGAACGACGGGGGCTAACGTTAGTAAGTATCAGGGGCATGGGAACCTTTGAAGCCCAACAGTGGATAGTTAGAAACTGGAATGGAATTTGCACAGATTGTCATCCATCCATGCACGGCAACTCGGTTCCGTTGAGGCTTGAGATATACAGCCGAGGCCGAGAAAGGATTGATGGCTTACAAAGTGCGTATCAGTAAGCTGGCTGCATCAAACAAAGTGATCAATAATCTAGTCTAGTTCAACGGATATAGCGTTAGAGTGTCTATTATTCGGATATAGCATACACCTGCAGTTTGTTATTCACTGTAATCCAATGCTCAGATCCTTGTCTAGCCCACTAAGCCTGTGCGGCGCCGTGCCGAACGTGGATGCCGAAGAACAAGTGGATCTCCCTTCCGAAGCAAAGATTTTTTTTACCAGGTTTGTCTTTGCTCTCGACTGACTTCGTTCCTTGGGTGGATTGACACTAGGACCCGGGTGGATTCACTCATTACAACTTACTTATACATAGCTTCACCCCTTGATCATGAGGTTTTCTTTTGACTTTTGTTTCTTGTCAAGACCCTTCTTGTTTCTTCTCTAGCTTGTTTAGAGAATCAGCGTATTAATTTGAGTCAATTCCTTCTCTTCATCTCTGCCTGACTCGGGTCATTCTGACTGCTTGACTTGACCCTTTTCGTATTGGCTAGCGTCGCGATCGTCTCACTCGCTCTTTCCCGACAAACCAGTCAAGTCATTATCGGACCCTAGCGTCATAGTTAGCTGCACTACAACTTGGAACAAGAACTCGAGGAAGTTTATATACTGGATATATTCCTCTCGCTTCTGTTTACTCTGATTGATCTGCAATATCACTTCATACCGCGATCCTCACATCATATACTTGACTAAACCTCAGAAAACACACGAACGATGTCGGAGAACATCGTGGATCGCGAACTGCTAGAGGCAGAGCGCGCAGCCTCTCCTCAGCGCTACCAACAGCGAGACAGCGCCGAAATCGAGCGAGTCATCTCTGCTTCTACCGTCTCATCATCGTCCTCCGAGAACTCAGCCCGTCGACGGAGCCGCTCCATCGGCCAGCACAACACCATCAGCCGCATCTCAACACAAAACGACCTCGAGCACCATCCCACCGAACTCAGCCGAATCCAGACCGCCCGCAGCCAGCACAATGCTACCGTTGGAGGCAGTCTGCGCTCGCGCACGGCGTCGCGCGCATCCAGGAAGCCTCTACCCAACTTTGGAGCCGGAAAGCCTTATCCCCCTCCCTTGCCTGAGCAGGAGCAGTATGTTGTCGAGTTTGACGGACCCAACGATCCTTTGCACTCGCAGAATTGGCCATTGAAGAAGAAGCTTATTACTGCTGCCGTTTTGGGTTTCACCACCATGACATCTGCTTTCACATCCTCCATCTTCTCCGCTGCTACTATGATTGTCTCTTCAGAGTACAACGTGGGCAACGAGGTTGGTCTGCTGGGAACTACCTTCTACGTTCTTGGTTTCGCTTTCGGGCCTTCGCTCTGGGCTCCCCTGTCTGAGTTGAAAGGACGTCGCCTGCCGATTCTCATTTCCATCTTCGGTTTCTCTGTCTTTTCAATTGCATGCGCTACCGGAAAGGATATCCAGACTATTCTGATCTGTCGATTCTTCAGTGGTTTCTTTGGTGCTTGTCCTCTTGCCGTCGTTGCAGCTGTCTTCTCCGACATGTTCGATAACCGTACTCGAGGTACTGCCATTACTGTCTTCTCCATGTCTGTCTTTACTGGTCCTCTTCTGGCTCCTTTCATTGGCGGTTTCATTGTTGAGTCTCACCTTGGCTGGCGCTGGACCGAGTATCTTGCTTCTATTATGGGTTTCGCTGCTCTTATCCTAGATGTCATCTTTTTGGAGGAGACTTATCCTCCAGTCATTCTCATCGCCAAGGCATCTGATCTACGACGTCGCACCAAGAACTGGGGTATCCACGCCAAGCAGGAGGAAATCGAGGTTGACTTCAAGGAGCTTGTCCAGAAGAACTTTTCTCGGCCTCTGCGCCTGCTCTTTACTGAGCCCATCATTCTTCTGCTCTCCATCTACATGAGTTTCATCTACGGAATCCTTTATCTTTTCCTTACCGCTTACCCTCTTGTCTTTGTCGGCGTTCACGGCTTCAACTCTGGTCAATCCGGTCTTTGCTTCTTCGGCATGATTATTGGTCAGCTTATTGCTGGCGCTACAGTCATTGCTCAACAGCCCTGGTACATTCGCAAGCTTACCGCCAACAATGGCATTCCCATTCCCGAATGGCGACTTCCCAACGTCATGGCCGGTGGTGTCTCTTTTGCCATTGGTATCTTCTGGTTCGGATGGTGAGTAACAAATGAACACATACAATAACGGCAATAATACTAACCTCTGCTAGGACTGGATACACTACCAACGTCCACTGGATTGTTCCAGCTCTGAGTGGCCTTTTCACCGGCTTCGGTCTCATGTCCATCTTTCTCCAGGCTCTCAACTACCTCGTCGACGCTTATCTCATGTTTGCCGCTTCCGCCATTGCTGGAAACACCTTCCTCCGATCTCTTTGCGGTGCTGGTTTCCCACTGTTTGCTCGTCAAATGTTTGACGGCATGGGTATTCAATGGGCTGCCACCCTTCTCGGCTGCGTCGCTGTCGTCCTTGCGCCTATCCCCTTCATCTTCTACAAATATGGTGCCAAGATTCGTCAGAGGAGCAAGTACGCTCCCACTGCTCCTCCTGCACCTGGATCCGGTTCCTCCACCGAAGAGGAGAAGGAGACCGCAAACGACACTGCCTTGGCGGCTGTCAGATCTCGACGAGACAGTATCACAAGTGCCAACAGGAAGGAAACCGCATAAATCTTACCACTGTCTATCCACATCATATGTTAGTTGAATAACTAGCAACATCTAATGACATCACACCATCTATCCTCTCGAAAGCAAGGTGTTTTCTTTGGCTCGGGCTTGCTGGATGATGACGATGTAACGCGTTTGGCATAAAAAGTTATTTGTTTTTAGATACCACGTTAGGAAATTTGCCCCAGATTATATGTACTTGCCCATGAAATGAGACGGCTATGGACCGTTTTGTCTTCATGTAATACCCTAATTAATACAGACATATAAAATTGAAAGTATCCATTAAACATGATTTATTCTTGATGCCTCATAGTCCTTATCTAAACGGATGTGAGTTCTTCATGAAATGACGAAGCAAACCGCTTCCATACTCATACCGCGCTTAGATACAGGCGATAGGCTTACAAGGATTGACCACTACACTGCCTATTCCTCAAGCGATAAACATAGTTGTATTTGTAAGCTTGATTGAAAGAAACAAGCTTCTTCAGATGTAACACCCCATTTATGCTTATTCGAGATCCACAAAGCCAAGACTGTCAAAGTGTCGTTCGGTGCTTCGGACTTTCAAAGGCCGCCTTTGTCCGCGCGGAGTTCGCTTCTCTAGCTTGCGGAGGATCGTGGAATCACGTCGAGCAGCGATGCTACGAGAATGCAAGCTTTTGGGGATATACTGTCGCGTTCACTGCTCTGTATTTTTCGACTATTGGTTGCACAACGCTATAAATAAACATAAAAATAAGAATGTAACTTAATGGGCAACAGAAAGGCTGGCCGTCAAGCTTCAGATTATAGAGATAGATAGCCTAAAAGTCCTGTCTAATTCCATAAATTGACTTAATAATTTCATCTTTTATGCCTATAGCAGCCAAATGTTCCAATTCCCAGAGGTCAAGTCTTCTGGTTGTCCTATTTTATGCTTATTCGAGATCTACAAAGCCAAGACTTTAGATATACATTTCGGTACTTCGGATTCTTAATGCCCGCCTTTGTCCGTGCGGACTTCACTTCTCTTGACATGCGAAGGATCG
This sequence comes from Fusarium sporotrichioides, assembly GCA_019054645.1. NCBI lineage: Eukaryota > Fungi > Ascomycota > Sordariomycetes > Hypocreales > Nectriaceae > Fusarium > Fusarium sporotrichioides. The sequence continues at coordinate 1,074,591 of JAHKNS010000002.1, read as the reverse complement.
TGGAATTACGTCGACAGATGGTGCTAGAAGAATGCCATATTCCGCAATCTGACAAATACTATCTCAGGCATAGAAGTTATTCGTATAAGTATTCATGTCTTTGCCCGTTAGAACATTGCTATGTCAATATCTAACTTCATTCATACTATTCAGCCATCTCATCTAGGAGCATCATCAACATGTCTCATCACATCACCGTTCTGCCAGCCTCAACCAAAGCTGGTCGAGAAACGATCCGAGCCCTCTTAGCCTCTGAAAGCAAGCCTTTTGTTCGGGCTTTTTATCGAGATCCATCCAAAGCCCCAGCCGAATTTATCAAGAATTCAAACTTTGAAGCCGTTAAAGGCGACGTTGGAGATGGCAACAGTTTCAACTTTGCAGGCTCAACTGCTGTCTTTTACATCCCGCCGCCTACCTATGACGGCACTGATCAGGGGGAATGGGCGACTCGAGCTGCCGCCAATGTGAAGAAGGCTCTAAAGGATGCAAACGTAAAGAGACTCGTTATCCTTTCGGCAATTGGAGCCGAGAACTCAAGCGGTATCGTACGTCTATAAAAAACATATCTTGGCTGACCAAGTATAAGACTAACCGATCACAGGGCGTTCTCCGTTTGAACCATGTATCGGATCAGCTTTTGAAAGATTCTGTACCAGAGGTCGTGATAATCAGACCTACCTACTTTTTCGAAGATTTTGCACATCTTCTTGACGCCGCAAAAGAGGAAAACCCTACTATACACTCTTGGATCACACCCATTGATTACAAGATTCCTCTAGTGAGTAACCCACAGAGTTTGGAAGTGAAAAGAATTTCAATACTGACCTTCAATTTCCAGGTTGGACTCAAGGACGTAGCTTCAAACTGCGCAAGCTCTCTCCTCGCCGCAACTGCCAAGCCCAGCCCGCATTACTTGAACGTATTTGGTCCTCGAGCATATGGCTCTGTTGATCTCAAAGAGATATTTGAGGAAATCACTGGCAAAAAGGCTGAGTTGAAACTTGTGGAGGAGGACCAGCTGCTTGATCACTGGAAGGCAATCGTTCCGGAAGTGCATGCTGAAGAGTTTAAGGAAATGACGACTGCTGGCTATCCCGGTGGAGTTATTGCCAAGGATTTCGTATATGATGAGAAGACAATTAGGGGAGAGCAGGAGTTGGTGGATGCTTTACGAGTTTTGTACAAGAACTAAACCAGTAAATCGTAGATGTTAAATTTCATGGCTTTCGATCCGTTTGATTATCATGTCAGTTGTAGATCCCCAAGATTGAATTATTAGTGATCAGTCTACCACGAGGCAACACGAATCTACATACTCATAACGCTCCAACTATCAAGTGAAGAAATCCGACCACGACTCCTACTCCTAATAGGCTCTGAACTGACTTAGAATTCAAAGACGCTGCACTTTTTGGGTTCAGATCCCTCGCACACGTCTTCCAGCAAGCCCATGACTTTCGATCGTACTCTTCATCATCTTTATCCCCCTTGTAGTACTGATCGTAGCAACTCCTGACACAGCCATAAGCCAAGCAAGAAACTTCATCCTGGTCACCCATGGTCCGTCCATCCAACTCTGCCTGGCTCCAAGTTGCGTTTGCCCCCGAAATTAGAGTCCTTCCGCTGTAATCAAACCCCGTGATTCGCCTGCCACCGTTCTTTGCGCTGGTAAGGGTTGTTGAAAGCATAATACGTGTGCCGTCAGGAGCCGCGTCGGGAGGAACGGTGATGTTGACTTGTGTCTCGTACAGGGGAACCAGATATTGGAGCCAGCAAACAGGTCCTGTACCCCATCCGGGCGTCGCCATGGCGAGATAGACGCGGTAAGAATCCGTGTTTCTTCCATTTTCAGAGTTTGGGTCAACTTTCTGGTTAATTGTGACGTTGTAGGTTTCACCGGCTGTCAGGTTCCAGGGGATGTCATAGTAAGTAGCGTGGACGGTGGGGAGGACCGCGAAAAGAGTGAAGGCGGCCACTCGGAGAAGGAATGTTATCAGCTCCATGGCATATTATTTTAACGAGAGTGGGTTCCAAGAAGAAGCCTGGTAAGGCTGAGTGAGTGTATGTTTGTGTAAATAGGGAGAATAACGAAGTGAGACGAGATAAAACGAATTTCAAATTAGATCTAGCTAGTCATGGCTGACAAAATTATGGGACAGGGGCACAGAGCTGTGTCCACCGCGCCAAGCCTGACTGGGTAGGCCATCGTGTAAGACGATTCGGATGGGATTTAACCGTAACTGGGATGGTAGAAACTCAAGACATAAGCTTATTAGCACTCTGTATTCGTATATAAGAAGGAAATAACAAAAGCATGTACGAAGTGGCATAAAGTGACTAAAAATAACACAAGAGCGGGTCGAATAAGTTGGCATGAAGTAACTAAACTATTTCGTCTCTTGGGCAAATAGTGTCAAGCTGTCTGCAACCACAAGTGACAATTGTCTTAGAGACTATACGTTTACTTGAAAAAGTGAAGACTGTTTGACGTTTCTTGTTATGTCAAATAACTAATACTGCCCTAAGCATGTATATTAAGGCGTTGTTTTACGAATGAGTAGGAGGTAGGCACCTATTTACCCCCTAAAGTTGCTAGATATTTCACCGGACAATCTTAGTGGTAAATCAGGATATTTGAGTTGCAACCAACCGGTTCATATGTAAACCATTCTGCCCTTTGTTGGTTCTTTAACCCAGAAAGCGTACAAGCTAATGATATGCTCGTCGTGAAAGAACCACCTTTTCTCATTCGAGTCTCCTTCCAAAAGACTGCAGGTGCGAGTCTCAAACCGGGCTGTGGTCGACCAATCCTCGAGATTCCGCACGATCAGAGAGTAATCGGTCCCCGGCACCAAGACGGGACAGCCGTCGAATATTCGGCGGTCTGGTTGCCCAACCGCGTCGGTCTTTAACAATTTTAAACCGTTGCCATCGAGGATGTAGAGGTCGGCTTTGTTACCGACAACGAGAGAAGGGGAAGAAGATTGGAGCACGAACGGTGGCTCCATATCGATTTCACATTTTGAGAAAAACCAACCTTTTTGTCGCACATCATCCATTTTGATTCGTGTAGATGTGGGCCGAACACCGCGGCCGATACAGTCAACGGCTTGAGCTATGGATATATAGCTAGTACATAGGCACTGTGAGGTATCCCGAACAACGTTATCCGGGTAGCCTAGCCGCCTCAAATGGCCTGCCCAGACACGATGTGAAATTTTCCTTCTGTTTTCCCACAGGCCTTTGGTGACCGGCAACACTCGGCAAAGATCCTTGAGTTCCAGATCATACAAAATCTTCTGTGCAAGTTCGAGTATGTGAAACACGCGGTCTGCCGAGTCACTCATGTTGGCTGCTGGAAGCATAAGAGACGAATTTCGTAGGACAGTTTGTGCTATTTAGACCGGACGCTGAGGTTGTCTGGTTCTGTATCCTGAATCTTAGATTGTACGCAAGAAGACAAAGAAACACAATATAGATCCGTTCAATATGAGAATGAAATCAAATTAGGTCGAATGGTTGGTTGCCTGATGTTGTGGATCTCAACCTTGACGTCGACACGTGACCTTGCCGTGCTTGACGATATAATACATACTGAGATCTGAGTAATAAAGTTATTATTGCAGTATGTCATCACTATAGCCTCGTAACATTCCTAATCGGAGTATGACTCCGTCGGCTAAAACAAATGATGGGCGCACTCGGAGTGTCTGCCAAGCTTGGATGTGCAAATGGAAGCATAGTCATGTCATGTTAATCTAAGAGGTACACGAGCAAAATAACTATTTGCTAGAATAAGTATAACAATCAATATATGGATTCTGTTAGAACAGATTTGTTTTGGTATAATTCTTATGGCCTTCACTTTGGCCTACTGACCGTCTCTAATATAGTTCATACTGACGATAGAAGCAATCGTACAGGTAAGGAAAACCCAGTCAATACAGCTGGTTTCATATTCCACGCTGCCTTTGACAATTGCGGACAAGTGAACGTTGTCTTGCAGAACCATGGTTTTCTGACCTTGGGAGAGAACTATCAGTGAGGCAACGGCCGTAACAAGATTTTTGTGAGCGAAGAATAAGTGTAGTATACAAAATACAATACTGGAAGTCCTGGATTATGTATGGTAGTAAATCACCTTGTGAGTCCCTGAGAAGCATCCGACTCTCGGGCTCATACTGCATATACGAAGTAGTATCGAAAATTTTGAGCAAGGATATATGAAGTGTCCAAATCTGCCAAGAACTGTAGCTGTAGGACTACACCTCCTCACACCGGATAGACGGCCCTTTGGGTAAATCCTCCGCCATTGATCCACCATACAGGACTGGAGACATCATGGTAACTTGACATTCCAAGGCCTTCCTGTACAATTTAACCAGCTTGGCGTTGGCGTTTAGATACGACTCGACATTGACATTGTGACTGGCTAGTTAGTCTGCTTGAATGTGACATCAAACATGTATAAATTGAGGGGTTGTGTCTGAACAATACCCGCATCAGTCTTGATCATCTTACTCGACCCTCAAGTAAACTGTCAAAAGATGAAGTTGACTGCCTTGATCGAGTATTACCTTGCCCTTAGTTGGCCGCAGAACGTTCTGGCTGCAACACAGACAAAAACCTCTGCACCTACTGTCACTGTAAAAAATGGCACATATGCCGGAGTCTACAATGAGCAATATGATCAGGACTACTTTCTCGGGATTCCTTTTGCTCGGGCAAGTCTTTAAAACAATGTTCTGGTATGACTAGCTAAAATTTATTCAGCCTCCTGAACGGTTCTCAGTGGCCCAAGGACTCAATACTTCGTGGGACGGGGTCCGAAAAGTTACCGAGTTACCAGTTCACTGCTATGGATATGGCGCTGATCAAGATGGATACGAGCAATCCGAAGACTGCCTCTACCTCAACGTCATCCGTCCCGCAAACACGAAAGCCACTGCAGATCTCCCTGTGGCCGTTTGGATTCATGGGGGAGGCCTGAAAATGGGCGGCGCTTCGGATCTAAGATACAATCTGTCTTTTATCGTCGAGCAGAGTGTTGCCCTTGGCACGCCTATCATCGGCATCGGTTTGAACTATCGTGTTTCTGCACTTGGATTCATTATCGGTAAAGAGGTTTTAAAAGAGGGTGCTACCAATCTCGGCTTTCGCGATCAAAGACTTGCACTTCATTGGGTCCAAGAGAACGTCAAGGCTTTTGGTGGTGATCCTGATAAGGTCACAATATTTGGCGAAAGTTCAGGTGCCGAAAGTGTCACAGCGCAAGTCTTTGCATACAATGGTGTGTTAGTTGGAATCACTAGTTTAAAATCTGTTTACTAACGATATCAGGACGCGATGACGGTCTATTCAGAGGAGCTATTGGCCAGTCTGGTTTCGGCGCCCCCCTTGGTCGATATCGTGGTGGTTACAACGCAACCAAAGCGATGCAAGATACATACGATAGATTCGTTGGCAAGGTCCCATCGTGTTCCGATTTGGTAGGATCAGATAAATCTCTGCCATGCCTGAGAAAAGCGCCCTTTAGCGAAATTGACGATGCCATATGGGCCATAAACACTGGTCTTGAATGGGCTCCGGTCCTGGATGGAGACTTCATTGCAGATTACACTACTAACCAATTGGAAAATGGGAACTTTCCCAAAGTGCCGCTTCTTATAGGTGCCAACACAGATGAAGGGACGTCTTTTGGTAGAAACAGAAGATCTGATGGTGGTAACGTCAATACTGATGAAGACATGAGGGATGCAATCGGGGTCATGATCCCACCTCAAGTAGAAGACACCGCGGGACAGACGGTTGAAGAGCTTACTGACGAGTTGATGGAGTTGTATCCCAACGATCAAAGAGTCGGAATACCATCTTTGGAGTCTTGGCCGCACATCATCAAACCAAACGATTCATACGCCGAGGTGCACGGAGCTCAATATCGTCGATCGTGCGCTCTATTCGGAGACTTTCTCATGCAATATCAAAGAAGGCGGGCGAACAAGTTCTGGGCCAAGAATGGGATTCCCAATTATGCGTACCGCTTCAACATCAAGCCCAATGGACAACCAGAGTTTGCTGGAGTGACTCATTTCCAAGAGGTTAGTGTATTTACTTGAGCGCCTTCCTATATACTGACTTTCCAAGGTCGCTTTCGTGTTGTACAACATCATCGGGGACGGATACACACGTAAACCTTTCGGCGGTGAAGGGTCATATCCGGATGATGCAAAGTCAATGGCAAAGACTATAAGTACTGCATGGATCAACTTCTTCAATACTCTTGACCCCAACGGAAGGACAGGCAAGGAACTTTTCAGTGGTAAAGAATGGCCTATTTATGACTTGTCTGATGGTCCTGATGGAGAAGGTATCGTTTTCAACATCAATGGGTCCGAAATCGAAGTAGACAATTGGAGATCCGATGGTATGGGCTGGATGGCTGAGCACGCTTTGGACGTTTTTGGAAACTGAATGGCCATTTGAGTATCGAGGACGACGTAGCATTTACAAACCATTGGCTTGGCCACGAATATTCCTTCTACACTAAGAATAGTCGCATAATGTCTTCCGAAGCCTGTCACACTCAGCCCGCCACTTCGTGACCTTCGTACTGACTCAGGAAACCGAGAATCTGTATCGGATCTGGGTTCGGTACAGGACAGTCCTCCCACATTAGCTTTGGTAATAGAAGCGTCAGACCGTTGATACCGCGACACATATTTTCTAATACTCTTCCCATACCTACAGTACCTCTTATTCGCCACTCTTTTATCCTTCCAAGGCAATTCTTTTTCGCATCCGGTGGCCATGCATTTGTCTTATTCAGAAAGGCGACTATCATGACTGCCATGCCTACAGCGATTGGTGTCGAGACTGACGTACCGCCCATCTTCCGATAACCGCCTCCGGGCCAATGGCTGTATATATTCTCACCATAAGTGACAAAAATTGGAAATCTCATATTTGTGCTTGGAGCGAATGTTGAAAGCTTGTTCATCTTATCACTGGATCCCACTCAAACGGCCAGACGGCGATCACGAGCAGGCCATGCTATGGGATTACGGTTGCCATGGTTTGAAGCAGCTGCGAAAACACTGATGCCCTTGCCGTCTGCATCTGTCAGAGTCTTGGTAAGCTCGAGAGAACCTAGTTCAGAGAAACCAAGTGACATGTTGATAATATTGACCTCGTTTTCAATAGCCCACTTAAGAGCCTCGAACATCATTAGCTTGAACTAAACAGAAATGGAATGGTATCTGAGTACCTCCTGAATGGGATGAGACTCTTTCTCATGCCTTTTCGGCGGCCTTTTCGGGGGCCTTTTCGGGCTTTCGTCTTTGTTCTCGTGTTTCTGTGAGGAGCTCACTTTTGCAATGTATAGCTCAGCACGTGGAGCAATGGTCATGATCAGACCGGCAATATGAGTACCGTGGCCGTCGTTATCAGTTACATCATCCTCAGGTCCATTGGTAAAGTTCCTGTATGCCTTGATCCGTTCACGTTGCGTCTTTTCTGAGACATATTTCGATCCTATTTTTGTTCTTCTCTTGGCCCGCTGGTTGAAGTCTTGACGGCTGAGATCGATTCCAGTGTCAAGTATGGCGACCTTCACTGGATCAGTCCAGTCTTTCCGAGCGTTTTCGACGTCGTCTTCTGGATCTCATTGGATCTTATGATACCATCTTTGCTGCAGGGTTTTGAGGAAGTCTTCGAAATACTCCAAGCTTGGTCATATCAACACTGCGATCACCATTGAAGCATTGTAAACGAACCTGTGAGGCGTTTGAGTCGAAGTCTCGTCCGATTTCGCATCTGTAAGTGCGAACAGTTCACCTGTACGTGTAAGACTTATAAGTACACATCGCAAGTCGACGTTGTTAAGTGTACTTACCTGGCTCTTCTACAACATCTCTTGGACCTGGAGAGGGCGTTCTGCCGTACGGCCTCTCCTTTGGGAGCGTCAATCTGTCCTCCTTATTTGCTTTGTTTACCTAAGTGTTTATGTTTGTGGACTGACATCCCTGACTGTCAACAGCATTGGAAACCGGTGACCATGGTGTCTGGCAATCTTCCATGCAGTATCTCCGTTCGTATTAGTTGTTGAGCGGTTCACATTGTGGCTCAATAAAATGCGAAGAACCTTCTTATCACCCTTTTCAGCGGCCATCATTAGTGGTGTCCAACTTGTCTTGGTTTTGCAATCAACTTCTGCCTCATGTTCGAGAAGGACCGCAACACATTTCTCATACCATCCTAGACAGCCTTGCCTCTACTGCGTATGAGTCGACATGCAGGCGGTAAGCAACAGCTCTGTCAAGGTCATGCGATATGGCCCAGTGTAACGCAGAAATCAGATCAATTGGTGCATTCCGCCGAAGTTGTTGATTGAAGAAGTCCCCAAAGTCACCTTTCCTCTGAGCACACTCGAAGATGTGTGTGAATTTCCTATGATCGTCTTTTCCCAGTTTCTCGATGAGATTGAGTGGTGATTCTCCCTTTTCATTTGTGGCTGTAGGAGACGCACTATGGAACAGCAGAAGAGCGGCCGCGGATGCACAACCAGATCGAATGGCGAAGTGCAAAGGAGTATTTCCAGTCTTGGTTACGAGATTTGGGTCTGCTCCATTATGTAGAAGAGTCAAAATGATGTCCGGAGACACTATATTTGCGGCAACATGGAGTGTGCTTCGTTCATTGGTCTTCGCATCCGACTGGAGATTGACGTCGGCCCCCTTTTCCACCAGAAGTTTCACAATCTCATGGTTCTCTGCTTCAATTGCGAACATAAGTGGAATAAGTCTGTGAAAGCTTCGTGCATTGAAATCGGCTCCTTTGTCAAGAAGTTCCTTGGCAACCAATGTGCGGTTGTGCTCACGGGCGTTGTGTAACGGAGTGCGCCAATTTTTGGATCCCTTCTGACTCCTCGCCTCGAGGCAGTCTTCTGGGTACAGGTTCAGAAGCTCGCTAGCTATGTGAACTCTCTTGTCGAGGATAGCCGAATATATGGCTTCACCGCGATCTTTTGATCGATTCACAGGGTCCAATTTATGCTCCCGCAAGTACTGTATATAGTCGTCAGGCGTCATGGTAGTGAGAGACGAGTCTGGTGGGTGTATGTATGATGTCCTTGAGCCATTAGTTGAAGCATAGGCGGGTAAATTCTGACATGTTTTGATGACCCGAATGAGGTTTCAGGCATTTTATACCAAAGGGTTCGTTCTCACCCATATTCAGTTGGGCTGGACTGTAACGTCATTGGCGTTGTGGGCGTGACTTGGACCTTGCCAGCCTTAGATGATCGTCATGTAAGGTAGTGGTTATTTATTTCTGAATGCCCCGTACTACCCGAATCCCAAAAGCCCGCGCAAGCACCACAATATGGCATTCAGCGACAAGCCAAAAAGGCATTGGATCATTCCGCAGGAGTGTCTTTCTCCAGTGGATCTAGTTCTTGGAAGCATCTTAAAATACCCCAGCGATCCGATTGATATACTCAACCGAAATGAGGTTGAACCAATTGACCCCTCGGCCATTGTCAGCGAACGGGAGCAAGTCACCAAGAGCTTCACCGACGCGCTGGACACTGGATTCAACTCCAAGATTGGAGCATCATCTGTCCTCGCCGCTGTACTGGGTGCCTCGCCTTTCGTTGAAGGAAATTGGTCTAAGGGCACATCTTTCACCATTGAGGCGAAAAATGTTCGAGCGCAGCGCTTTATCCCATCGGAATCTTATGTTGACAAGGCACTGCGCACGCCGCAAGTTGATGTCTTTGTTCGCAATTCTTTGTTTAGCGCTCCAATCTACATGGTAGTTGGAGTCGCTGTCGCAAAGACCCTATCACGCACAGCTGAACGATCTCGTAGTAGAGGCGGTGGTGGAGGTATGGGAATAGGGCCGCCAGGCACAGGAGTTGAGGTGTCTGCAGAATTGACGGCAAACCATGGAGCAGAGTCAACCTATCATGACTCGGTTGAGGATGAGGTCGTTTTGGCATATCGTCTACGAAGATTTCGCTACTCCAAGAGGAAGGATGAGTTCAAAAGAGCGAAGCAAGATGAGACCAAGCATGCTCTCTACAGACTGGAAAACAGGGTGCTGAGATCTGGGGATGAGGATGAAGATGATGAAGAGGATGATGACGACACTTATTTTCCTGCATTTTCTTACTTTGAAGGAGATGATATTGTCGCTTCGGATGTAGAAATGGCAGGCTTTGTGGAAAGTACCGACGAGGTAGATTCTGATGATGCCCAGGCAGGCAGGTACGGGTGAAGGTGTGACTTGTTAACTCCACCGTTCAAGAAGGGGTTTGTTATATCGAGCAGTTCAGGCATCCACACTTTGGTATTGAAACTCAGTATGGAGGACGTCCCTTTATCCTTTTCCGCCTCTACTTTACAGACCTGGACAAGTTCATACCCTAGACACCATAGAAATTGAGATTGACTATCTTTCCGAATAACAAACTGTTGTAGCAAGCACTGCAGTGTCAAAAACACAAGACAGCCCAATACATTGGAATTCAAAGTCCGAGCTCAAATCCGATCTGAGAGACAAATCCATTTGTAGTGGACTATTTCTTCATTCTCCCCCAGTCGGCGGGACTCCAAAGGATTCTCGGAGTCCCCAATTTGGCAACTGGAGATGTATTCATAACCCCCCCTGCAGGGTTTGAGGCATAGAGTTCCTCCGAATATTCGGTTGCTTATAAATAATTCGTTTTAAATACGAAGTTCATCCTTATGCCATTATCGTCTGTCAAAAACGGGCTTCTAATTTTCTACAAATCTTTAATCTCGCCAGCATGTCCACCGAAGATAGCAACTCTGAAGCCACCTATGAGGCTGGCTGCCACTGTGGTTACATTGGCTTCTCTGTGACTTTATCTCCTCCTCTGCCCGAGCACGAGGTTATAAGCTGCAATTGTTCTATTTGCCGTCGAGGGGGTTATCTTCTTGTTTGTCAGACTTACCTAAACCTCTGCTTCGTCGAACATAATGGCAGCTAACCTATACCTCAGACACATCACACGAGAAAGTGACATGGCACAACGGCTCGAACAAGCGTGTCGCTCGATACATGTTTAATACCAAAACTCGCGACCACATGTTCTGCCCCAAGTGCGGTGCCAGCATGGGCATAGACTACGAGAAGAAGCTGCCTGATAAACCATTGTATGGCATCAGTGTGCGTACTACAAAGACCACTGGTACCATATCGACTGACTAACAACTTGCAGGTGCGGCAGTTTAACAACATCGATCTAGACTCGCTCCGTTATAAGAAGTTTGACGGCATGCATAAGATGGAACCGGCCGTTGATTTATCGGGAGAGAATATTGACTCCAAGACACCTATTCCTGCTTCCTTCTAGATTCCGAATTGGGAAATCTGCCAAGAAGAGTTGGTGTTGCCTGTCTTGGAGAACAAGGATTGGAGGGCACCAATAAATGATAAGGATGATAGCTGAACGCTTACTGGGTTCCAAGCCATTTACGCAAGCTTTTGGAGGTGGGGGTAAACGATCGTATCATGTTGATGTGTTGCATGTACTATTTACGTCGTTAGTGTCACTGACAATTCCCTGTTAGCCTGTAGGTCTAGCCTGTCGATTCCCTGTCTGGCTGAACAAGTAACCCTGGGCCTTGGCTCTGGATCAGCGATTAGCAGTCTTGGCTTACATCTAGGATAGGTATCCATGATAAAATAATCGGATAGAAGTTTTGAGTTTGCACATGATAGAGAGACTTGATACTGGAAGTGACAAGAAGACCACAGCTGCTCACGTCAGTCAGCTTTGATGGCGTCCAGGAATTAAATGTCCAGCCACGAGTGCGGGGGTACCTTAGTACCTAAAGCTCCCCGCTGTAGCTTCCCGTCATGGGTTTGACGCGGCTCTCGACATCCGCTAAAAATGATCGACCTGGGCCAAAGCTCCCTTGTTAATCGACGTCATCGATCGACCTTAAATCATGTCTGGCCTAACGAATGATTTCATGTTTCCTTGGTTGATTGCGTTTCAAGCAACCATCTCACAGCGATGAATCAATCGCAATGGGCCAAGTAACGTTATTTGTGCGACGCTAGTCAATTGCCCAATATTTGTGTCATTTCTCCTCCTTCACTTCCCCCTCTCGCTTTCTGTTCTCTTCCCTTTCTCCTTCCTCATAATCTATTATATCCGAAGCGAGCTTGCTGGGGAAGCTGATCATTAACTCAGTCCTCCAACAGCCACAAAAAAGGCTCGCCATCATGTCGCAGTTCGAGCAGCAAACTGTTCCCTCGGCCGGCCAGCATTACAGTGGCCGGAACCGCGTCCCCAACGTAAAGGAGTTTATGGACCAGCTGGATCAGAACAAGAAGCAACGCGACGCTGAGATTGATCAACAACTCAAGCAAAACAACACGCAAGGAGAGACAAAGGATCACAAACAGGACAGAGCTGAAGCTATCCGAAATCAAAAGGATATCCGCACCGTGCGTGATCCAGTTACTGGAAAGGATGTTGGTATTCGAGACGCAGATTTCGATTACAAGGAAGCTGTCGAGAACCCTCAGGTATGTTAATAGCAGCGGTTTGTTTCATCAGTCGTCGTCGCAGATCTAACGTTTGCCCAGATGTCCGTTCCCAATGAGAATCTAGGAAAACCTGCCACTATCGCAACTTCTTCAAAACAATCTGGAGAGGAATATCGTTATGCCCAAGATGTCACTGCGCCTCCCGACCCCGTTCAGGAGGGTGCGACATCTGATGTACCCATTCGAAGTGAGAAAACCTCTGTCGTGTTCTACAAGACTCCTTCGGTGAGCTACGAGCCAATGTTTGCCATTCTTGAGCAACGCTCGAATGTCTTGTGTGCCTTCATCTTCTGCGCCATTGTCCTCATCGGAAAGATGTTTGGTGGCCGTCTTTTGGGTCTCATTCCTCTGGGTTTCTGCATCGCGTCAGGCGTTTTCCTGTGGACAAAAGATTTAATTCGTCAAGGTAGAGATCTGGAGTGGTCGAGTGAGCAAGACCGTGGCGAGACGGCCACTGCGAACTTGATCCCCGAGTCAGTCGAATGGATGAATACGATGCTGGGAGTCATGTGGGGTCTCATTAATCCCGAGATGTTTGCTGGTATTGCCGATACGTAAGTTGCCTGGCTCTAATACATATACCCTCATGCTAATAAATGCAGTCTCGAAGATGTTATGGCTGCCTCTGTTCCTGGCGTTATCGAGAACGTTCGTGTCGCAGATATCTCCCAGGGCAACAACCCCATCCGCATCCTCAACATGCGCGCTCTCCCTGACTCACATGTCCAGGATATTAAAGACGAACAGCATCGACAGAACGAGAAGAATACTGACCCCGAAGAGCTTGCAGCTAATGAACAAGCTGGGTCTTTCTACAACCTCGAGGTTGCCATCGCCTACCATGCCAAGCCTTCTAGTGGAGACATCGCCTCCAAGGCTCGCAACATGGGCATGCAGCTAGTCTTTTACCTCGGTGTCAAGGGACTTTTTGGTGTCCCGTTGCCCATCTGGGTCGAACTCCAAGGCCTTGTTGCCACCGCTCGCGTCCGACTGCAGTTGACTCCTGATCCCCCTTTCCTCAAGACTCTGACCTTCACGCTCATGGGCATTCCCAAGGTCCAGGCCGGATGCACACCAATGATTGAGAAGGGTGTCAATATTCTTAACCTGCCTCTCATCTCCAACTTTGTCAATTGGGCTATCGGTGCTGCCGCATCGATGTATGTTGCGCCCAAGAGTCTGTCGCTCGATCTCGGCAAGATGCTCCAGGGTGACGACATCAAGAAGGAGACTATGGCTCTTGGTATCATGTTCGTTCGTATTCACAAAGCCACTGGTCTCAGCAAGCAGGATGCGCGTGGAAGTAAGGGTGGCGGATCTGACCCTTACATCACCATCAGCTGGAGCAAGTTCTCTAAGCCTCAGTTCTGCACCCGAGTTATCCAGGATGATCTCAATCCCGTTTTCGAGGAGAGCGCGGGCCTCCTTGTCACTTCCGATCTCCTCAAGGCTGATGAGCAGCTGTCAGTTGAGCTCTGGGACAGCGATAGATCGTCTGCTGATGATGTCGTTGGCAAGGTTGAGCTCAGTATCCAGAAGCTTATTCAGCACCCTGGCAAAATGTTCCCCCAGGTTTCCAAACTCCGAGGTGTCAAGGCCGAAAGCGAAATGCCTGGAGAGCTTCATTGGGAAGTGGGCTTCTTTGGCAAGACCCAGTTCCGTAAGGCTCTTCGAACGGATGGTCGGGATCTCAGTCTTCCCAAGGAACTCGCAGACAAGCCTGAGCTTCAAGAGAACAAGGGCGCTATTGATAATGCAGAGGAAGACGCCGTCATTCACACTCCTCCCGACCCCTTGTGGCCTTCTGGTATCCTGAGCATTGTTGTCCATCAGATCGTCGGCTTGGAATTGGCCAACATCAAGGGCTCCAACGGAAAGCGAAAGGGTCGCGAGTACGAACCAGCCCGCCCTGAGGCTGGTGAAGTAAAGGAGGAGACAGCAAAGGCTCTCCCTAGTTCTTACTGTACCATTCTTCTTAACGACGACCTCATCTACAAGACTCGAACAAAGGTCGTTTCCTCTCAACCCATCTTCAACGCAGGAACGGAAAAGTTCATCCGCGACTGGCGTTCCGCTATTGTTACTGTCGGTGTCCGGGACTCGCGCAACCGACAGCACGACCCGCTCATCGGCGTTGTTCCCCTTAAGCTAACCGATATCCTACAAACCAGTAGTGAATCCACCAGGTGGTACCCTCTCGACGGGGGTATTGGCTTTGGTCGCATTCGCATCTCGCTCCTGTTCCGTTCGGTCGAGCTTCGCCTTCCTCCTCCCCAACTAGGATGGGATATTGGTACCTTCGAGTTTATGACCAATGCCATCACAACCACTGGATACGCCCCGTCAAACCATGTCAAACTTCGATTCCGTACTGGAGGTTCCTCCGCCAGCATTGGCAAGAGCTCTTCAGTGCGTGAAGCTGATGGCATGTCCTTCAACCTTAGCGGCGAGGATAACAGCGGGCGCGTTCGACTGCCAGTCCGTCACCGCTACAGCTCACCTATTTTTGTGGAATTCTACCCTAGTGGTAAGAGACACGCCGATGCTTATGCCGTCCTCTGGTTGCTGGAGCTGGTTGATGGCGAGGACAAGGACTTCGACATCCCCATTTGGAAGTGCAACAATGGCCTGCGACTATCTCAGAATTACATCACTGAAGAAAATTACCAATCAGTTCCTGACATCGATATGGAACAAGTTGGACGACTTAGATTTCATGGTCGCTTTTCCCCGGGAACTGACTCCGACCACATCAAGTTTGCCAGCAGCAACGACGATCGTGAGACTATCGAGACCTGGGAAGCCTGTTACGCGGAAGGCGTGCGCAAACAGCATGTCGAGACCGAAGTACCTCCTGTGATTCAAAAGCTACACGAAGAGTCGTTGACCCATGGCCGTGACGTTCTCGCGCAGGCAGATGAGAAGCAAAAGTCCAAGTGGCTGGCCAAGGACGGCACTGACTGGAGTGGCGCTTTTGGTGAAGACCCCTCTGCTTTGATGTCGGTGGAGAGGCATGACCAGGACAGCGAAGAATATGATGACTTCGACGAGGACGACTCTGATCCTGATCTTGGCATCCAGGACGGCGACACTGAACCGACGGACCCTTCTGAGAATGGCCGCACTTCCGTGGACAGCACAGGTACCAACGCGACAAGTGCAACCACCGATTCTCAGGCCAGTGCCAACAGCAACAGCAAGAACCCGATCAAAAAGATCAAGTCCTATCGCTCTGACAGCCGCGACATGCACCGGAAGCACCGGGGTCTGATGCAGTGGCGTCCAATGCGCAACCTGCAATTTGCAAAGGATGAAGCCAAGTTCGCTGTTAGAAAGGTGGCCAAGCTTGGTGCCCTTGATGGTCGAAAGCCTGATGTCGAGACTGAGGTTTAATGAGCTGCGCTTCCTTTAGTACAGTAATAAATAGGAGGAAGACGGGCAAACGAATGAGATTGATGATGGTACGAACGGAGTTGTCATGATTATGTTGTATAACAAACACGAAGTAGTTTTATGCGAAATGAACCAAACCTTTATTAAATTTTAGCTTGCGTGTTGTATTGCGCAACCACAAACTCAATGTCAAGATACTATCCAAAATTGTAAAAGCAGGGAAAACCATCTTGTACAAACTATTCGTAACGTCTACCGATGGGATGGTTTTTCTAGAAATGTAGGTTTGCTCTGTCTGTATATCAATCGTTCCTTCCATAATGAGGCTCATATTTGACTTTGAGACACGTGAGCAAATGATGGGCTTCGCGCCAATCAATTACATACTCACTTGGCTGTTTATTCTTCATTGATATAACAACGTTTTCTGATAAATGATATAATTTTTAGCGCAAAGCTTCATCAGATCTAGCGATCTCGCTCATAGCATCTTTTGAACATCAAATTCGCAGTTGATTGTTGCCCTGCACGTTCAGCTACATCGCGCCGCACCGCGTCAAGGCGCCTTGAAGTGCGAAACATGAACTTCAGCGCGGTAAACCGTGGCAACCCTGACCAAAGTGTTCAAAACGCCAAATTACCACCACATATTACACGTTGCGATTCTGTGTCGGATAGTGCGGATTCGACAGACCCTCCAGCTGGACCTAGACCAACAAGTCACACCCAGAGTCCCTTTAAGCAACATACAGGATCCCTGAAAAAGTCACCGACAGGACTCAACGCTTATAGAGAGGTCAGCGACGAGGAAGACGGTTTTGATGCACCGGTAACGTCAGATTTGACGCGAAGGGGAAGACCCAGCGCGTTATCCAAACTAGTCAACGTCTCGAGGCCATCAGAGCCAGATGAAACGAAGAATGGTGGTTCCAGCAATGCAACGTCAACAACGCCGGCAAGGGGAAGAGGAAGACCCAAGGGATCAGTAAACAAACTAAGAGGTCTGCCAGGGACAGCCGCAGCTGGTCGGCAGGCCCGACAAGTCAAGCCGCGGCCATATCCCGAAGGCTTCGTTGGCTTTCCTAAACGAAGAGGACGACTGCCAAAGCCTCCATCACCCCCTCCGAGAGAGCTTTACTACCGAACCAATGTTCAGTTCTTCCCCTTTCTGTGTGAGTGGATGGATTGCAAGGCTGAGCTACACAACCTCGAGACACTACGTCGGCACGTCTACAAAGTTCACGGTGGCTCTGTCGAGTGTCTGTGGGGAAATTGTGGGCGTCTGGAGGAGCCTCCAGAGTTTGAAAATGACGAGGGGTTCGATGAGCATGTTGAAGAGGCGCATCTAGTACCTTTATCGTGGCACGTTGGTGACGGGCCAAATAACCTTGCAGAGCGGGGTTTGAAGAAAAAGAAAGAGGATGACGATATACCGGACTATCTGAAAGATGAGCATGGCAATCAAGTCACGCCTTCAATCCGAGATCAGGTGGAGGAGGATCTATTGACATGGAGGAAGAATCGGCGTAAACTCAAGGAGTTGCTTATCCGTATGAACGATAACCTCCCCGACGAGGTCGACGAAGAGGGGGACATCAAGCAGCAAGATGCTTAAGTCACTCAGTCGGTGAGAAGGTTTAGCATCCGATATGTTGCCGACCGATCTAATGCACCCCGAAAGTGAGATTCAAGGTTTAATTTGGCTATGATTAGCCAAAGCTTGATACCAGTCAGCACGAAATCTGTGGCAAGAGGTTCATTTGCTCAAAAAGGTGTCAACCGAAACCTCTCACCTGGTGAGTGATGACTTGAAGGACTTAGGGGAGACGCAGAACCTCAGCACACTATCTAATAGGTTTCAACTTTCGTGCAGTCGTGATTGGGCCTTGCCGAAACTCGAGAGGCTTAAAGTCAATATGAACAGCGGCAGCAAACTAATAAGGCCTGATTACTTGTGCATGATTTCAGAGGATGAAATCAAAATAACAATTCCCCGATCGTACGGCTATCAGGGCTGGGGAGGCGTTCAGCTGAAATGTCCCAGCTTGCATATCATTGGCATCGATACACAAAAAGGTTTATCCAATATCCCGAATATTCAATATGGAGGGACGGGATCTTGCATCAGATCGGCACAGATCGCTTCATGGTTTTGGGACTTTGGTAACATAACCAATCAATTTTAATTATTACGGAAAAGAGTAAAATGCAGTAACTTAAGACGTATATCGAATCCCGAGCACCAAAATTCAATTCCCAACCCCACCAATTAAGTACCAGAAAAAGCAATTGCGTATTCCATCAGTCGGCCAGTTTCTTGAGATTAGCTTCTCAGAGAGGGTTCTGGACCTGGATGAGACCAGGAGCAGCCAGAGTGTAGTTGGGAACGTCATCAGGAGTGGAGATGTTGCAAGAAGTAGTCAAAGCAGCATGAGAGAAACCTGAAGCAACGAGCTCGGAGAAGGGGAACTCGGCATCAAGAGTGACAGAATTTCCTTCCCACTTGACGTTCTCGGCCTTGACGCTGTAGGGGAGCTGTTGGCCAACAGTGTATGTGATGTAGAGATCCTCGCCATCGTGAGACTCCTTGAGCTCAGCACTGAAAGAGACAGTCTGATCCTTGGGTTCCAGAACTCCAATAGCACCGCCGTTGACCACCAGGCCAGGGAAGATGGGGAGGGCGATCTGAGAGATGTCCTCAGTGCATGATCCAGGCACAACAAAGGCTTGAAGAGCAGACCAGGCAAAGGCAGCGGGGACAGTGGTCAGGAAGGGGGACTCAGAGGGAACCTGGTCGAGATAGAGCCGGTAGAAGCCGTTCTGCTCACCCTCCTGACCAATGACGGATGAGATGAGGCGTACCACCTCGTGAGCACCCTCCTTGCTGAAGATGACATTTGCGTCTTGGAGAGCACCGAGGACGGCATCGGTAAAGGTACCGGCCAGCAGGATAGCGGTCTTGAGATCGGTGGTGGGAAATTGGTACTTGCAAGGCGAAGGGGCGAACTTGCCCGCTGACTTGAGAGTAGCTAGTGCACCAAGAGCGTGCTGCTCCTCTTGCTGTCGAGTAGTGTCAGTCATCTGATAAGGGTGAATGATGGTAATTTGCAAGTGGACTTACAGCAATGATAGTCTTGAGAATCTTCTCGGCCTCTACCCGCTTATCGTCATCTACCTTGAAGCCTTCTATGCTATGGGTGACGTTGTAGAGCAGAGAGCTGAAATAGGCAGTCTCAAAGAGCTCATTAAAGGCGATGAGCTGGAAAGCTACAGTGGAGCCATCACCGAGAGAGGTAGGTAAAGGAGCTCCAGGGAGTTTTCCGCCAGCCTGAAGGCTGATGGCATTGAGCTGCTCGGCATCGGGACTGGGAAAGCCGTTGGATGAAGGGATCCTGTAAGATCGAGGTAGGATGCCAGCAAAGGCAGAGCTGATGAGGCCTGCAGAGGCAAAGAGTGTGGAGAAATGCATATCTACTTCAGAGAAGAGACTGAGTATTGGCTATGTTAGAAGTGATGGTGAGAGGATGTTTGTGTAGGATGGGTAACTGGGCAACTAGAAATGAAGAGTGAATGTAATTCTGTGTAATAAAGATGGGAGAATCGTTGAGGGAGTTACTTGAGGTGGTATATATAAGAAAGAGTTTGACGGGGTCAGGATAGTTTAGCCAGACACACGGCGTACGCCGAGGCTGAGGAGAAAAGAGTCTCTCAGCTGGTACCAGTTGGGTTCATGGGGATGTTACCTCTGTGAGGAGTTCGGGTAGTTTGAAGGTATCATGACGACATGTATCTTACCGAGAGAATACAATGATATTGGATCTCTCGAGTCTTATTTCTTACAGCTCCCGAATGGACGGCCATGTTGCAACCTCTACTGACCGAACTAGCGACTTAGGCCAGAGTCAGCGCGGCTAAGACGGCCGTGGCTTCAGAGTTCGTCCAGCAGCATGTAGCGTAGCTATTCCTGGGGGTAGGATCGGAGAATAGCGGTAGCGCAGAGAGACAATGTTACCTTGGATCGTTCTTCGTCATAGACAGAAAGCAATCAATCGTGTCTTCGTGTTTGTCAACCATGGCTGGCTGAGTTATCTATGAGTCGACACTCTTATATTGCCTCTTGCTGCGATGATTGACTACACTGTTAAGTTTACTCCGTATGTGGAACTTGACAATCAAGATAGACAAATCATTAGAGAACATCCATTAATTCCGTAGAAGGAAATACGTTTATGACCTGTTACATCAACTTTTGCTCGGCTCTTCTGCCGTGTGGCTGAACGCCATTCGAGCAGTAAGCACAACCAAAGAGCGATGGATGTTAACATGTCAAAATCTACTCCGCCTCACGGCTTCATGAGTCCCCATTTCTAGCGCCAACCTTGGGATCCAGAACAGACTGGTAAGGCTTAGACCAGACTATTTTCTGAGGGGATCGGGGAGTAACGACAACGAGGTCCCTACATGTTGCAACGGTTCTTGGGTTATCCGGTACTAAATGGGGACTTTGGTAAGCGGCGAGTGAAACGCCATCACATCACATTGTGGTTTCTCTATCGTGTAAGATCAGGATGTTGTCTTTGCCTTTTGGGTTGTCTTTTCTTGTCACGATTGTGTAGTTAAGTTGCAATGGTACTTATATCTGTTAGTCTTGTAGTGGTCATCGCTTGGGTTGTAGCAATTGGACCTATTAGCATGAAGGATGTCAGCACTTGGATTGAGTCAAAAGTAAGAATCAAAGGGCATTGAAGTCAATCACGTCTTGTGTGTCTGCTGTAACTCTAGGATCTTGAAAATCCCTTCCAGTTTCGACTGCGTCTGTCCATTTTGAGTCGAAAACTCTATCGATGATTCATAACGAGTTGATGCTTAAGTTACACGTGCTGGAACAATTTCACGTCTGTCATTTAACCATAAGTATAGTCAACGGTATTGATAGATGCAGGTTGCAGAACGTTCTGGTGAAGTTTAAAGTGTGAGCCGTCCGTCCACCTTTTAGTTTCATTAGAGGGAGTCCATTTTGTTCACGACGGCTATGGTTGAGACTGGGGAATTTCTCAAGCCACATCACAAGCTGTATTTCGTATCCTTGACTAGTTCATATGTTGCTGAGACTTAAAGAGTCTCGATTCTGGTCGCTGTTTTGTGAAACATTAACACAGAGTAACGGTTCTGCGGTTGATAGGTCGGGAACTTACACCGAATTACACAAGCAACTTGCTTGCTATACTATGCAGTCGAATATCACTTGTGATTTTTCGAACGCAAGTTACATCTTAAATGCTCCTTAGATTATTAAGTTGCTAGTTCGATGCCATACGTCATTATCGTGACAAAGCTGGACACACTTTTGGTTCCGCATTACTTCAGATACCTCCCCTCAAGCGATGTGATCAACACCACGAAATCTATGGACATTTACTACGAATGACTCGAAATAAGCTGATTGAAATCTTTCAAATTCATGTTTGATACAATATTTGCTTCTGAAATTTCAGGTGAATATTATACTCATCTATCTAGTTTACATATCTCCAACCAAATCGAGTGTAATTGACTGTTGGTTCCATCCTCAGATTTCTACCATGCGTATACCCTGTTAGCCTGTATAAACTGCAAACATCATTCGTTAGACATAACCAACATCAAAATCGATGAAACATGCCCCCCGCTGCATCCCTGAAGCCTGGCGCTTATGAGCGTCTGCAGATGAGTTGGGCGCTTAGAGCAATGCTAGGCACTCTTATGAAACCCCGTCAGCCCATGTAGTTTTATCAATTGAGATAGTTTCAGTAAAAACTTGAATAGCTAATTACTTACTTTGAATATGCTATCATCGTTGCGACGGGTCTTTCGCACCAAGTCTGGCCTCGAATCCAAGACTGCAGAGAGTCCAGCTTCCGAGCCATCACCGAACCCTCTAAATCGAAAGCGAACGACGTATCTTTATTCCGGTATACATACCTTGCATAGCTCTGAGCATGATGAGATTGAGTAGGTCTTTACTGTTTCAAAGTGCTGCCCAACCATCTAACCGGATCTTTGTAGTGTCGTATTTGTTCATGGACTCAAAGGAGATTGTTTCAAGACCTGGAAAGCTGGAGGTGCTACTGAGCCATGGCCCAAAACGCTCCTTCCGCTTGAACTGGGAACTGCTCGAGTTCTGACTTACTCTTACGATTCGACTGTTACCGGTAAAGAAGATGTTCCCTCCCAGAACCGAATCTCGAATCATGCACAAAATCTATTAGCAGCCCTTGCTACGCTTCGACAAGATGATAATACAGTAAGAAGGCGAATGTCTCTTCCTGTTTTATACCCTTCACTGACAGCTTTAGAGCGAACGTCCTATCGTTTTTGTCTGTCATAGTCTCGGCGGGCTTGTGTGCCAAGATGTAAAGCTTCCCCCCTAGAAGGTCTATTAGACAGCGCAACTGACATGAATAGGCACTTGTCATGGCACATGAGCGATCTCAGCAACACCTCCAAGACATAGTTAATTTCACACGAGGTATTCTATTTCTTGGGACACCGCACCGCGGATCGAGCCTTGCCAAGATAGGAGAGCTAGTCTCGCGCTCTTACGGAATGATCAAAGAAACGAATACCGACATTGTGAAGGTTCTCACACAAGACTCCGAGGTACTGGCTCGCATTCAAGACGGCTTCTTATCACTTATCAGAATGCGAAGCAAAGATGAAGCAAGCATGATTGACATCACGTGTTTCTACGAAGAACTGCCCACCAAGAGACTTGGACTTATTGTTCCAAAACACTCTGCTATACTGCCTGGCTACGCTGCTATAGCTATACATCGAAACCATGCTGAGATGACAAAATTTTCCAGTCCCGATGAGCCTGGGTTTAAACACATTTCTGGTGAGCTGAAGCGTTGGATCAAAAGGATTCAGCAGACCCCGAGGAAGCCCCAAAAGCAAGCCATCACGCATTGTAAGTCGAAAGGGTTGGCCTGATACCACACTGCTAATTTTCTCCAGGTATGATTCCGTACACGTATAACACAGACTTTGTTGGACGGTCTGAGATTCTCGAACTGCTGAAAAGTCAACTCGGTTGTCTAGATACTGTATTACAGAATAGAGGACATCGAAGAGCTGCGCTTTACGGCCTTGGGGGAGTCGGGTATGTCTGTTAACTACTTCTTACAAACCAAAGTACTGACTTGAGACAGAAAAACTCAGATCGCTATCGCCTACTCATATTGGTTACAAGAAGTTTCCAAAGACACGTCGATCTTTTGGATTCATGCCAGTAGTGCAGAGCGATTTTCCGAGGCCTATGCTAAGATTGCAAAACAATGCAATGTTCCAGGTCACCAAGATTCGCAGTTTGATGCTCTAACATCAGTCAGGGACTGGTTAGAGAGCAAAGAGAGTGGAAAATGGATGATAGTCATCGATAACGCCGACGACATGCAGCTATTTGTTCCGCAGACGGAAGAGACGACTGATAATCGCAGCTTGAGCCAGTGCATACCCGATTGCGCACACGGCACTATCCTAATCACTACCAGGAATATGCAAGTGGGCTCAAGGCTTACAAAGGGGAAACGTCCGATCGAAGTAGGCAAGATGGACGAGCACGAATCAACTCAGCTTTTGCGGCGAGGGTTGCAGCAAGGAGACGAAACATTGGGGGATCTATTACAACTTTCATCTCGTTTGGAGTTTCTCCCTCTTGCGCTGGTCCAAGCTGCTGCATTCATACAGGAAAACTGTATCACTGTCAGTGAATACCTCGAACTCCTCGACGGAAGCGAGAACGATGTTGTGGAGCTACTGAGTGAAGAGTTTGAAGTCGCAGGGAGAGACTCAGATACTCCTCGCGCCGTCGCCCAGACTTGGATGCTCTCCTTTCAACAAATCAAGCGACAATATCCATTTGCCGGCGAACTTCTCTCCTTGATGAGTTGGTTTGATCGTCAGGCAATACCTTTGGAGTTTCTCGAGTTTTATGGTGAAGAGAAAAAACGCGCTGAATCGAACATCAAGATGCAGCTTGTTAAAGCATTGGGGGTCCTCAAGTCATTCTGCTTCGTTCGGGCTGAACGAGGTGGCGATTACAACATGCACCGCCTCGTTCAGCTGGTTACAAGAACTTGGTTGATGCGAGAGGGTACCGTAACTGTGTTTGCAAGGGAAGCTTTACTGGCTGTGTCTGAGTTCTACCCTTACGGTGCTTTTGAAGAGATAGCAACCTGCACGGCGTATCTTGCACATGCGACTTCAGCCCTGCGAGCGCAAAAGGTCGAATCGGAAGAAGACAGACTCCTCAGGGCATCGTTGCTGCACAGACTTGGAGGATACTACCTTTATCAGGGTCGATATGCCGAAGCAGAGAAGCTTCAGGAGGAATCAGTTGTCATACGCACGAGTTTGTTGGGGGAGGACCATGCTGAGACTTTAGTCGTTATGGCGGATCTTGCAGCTACTCTTTGTGATCAAGGCAGACTCGACGAGGCCGAGGCGCTGGAGGTTCGCATAATGGAGACATGGAAGCGCACTCGTGGAGAAGAGTATCACCAAACCATGGATGCCATGAGCAACTTGGCCGTCACATTGAGCGGTCAAGGCCGTTCATCAGAAGCAGAAGCCATGAACCGGCATGTGATGGAAGTACGGAAACGTATTCTTGGCGAAGAACACCTTGATACACTAATTAGTATGAACAACCTATCAACGGCGATGCTCGAACAAGGACGACACGAAGAAGCAATCGAGATGCACAGGCACGTCATGGAGGTCCAGAAGAGGATCCAGGGATCTGAGCATCCTGATACCCTACTGAGCATGGGCAATCTTGCACGGTCCCTATTCTCTCAAGGGGATCTTGGCGAGGCGGAGGAATTACAAAAGGAAGTTATGGATATGAGCAAAAGAAAACTGGGGGAAGAACATCCGATGACGCTTTTAAGCATGCAAAATCTTGCCGATACATGGCGTTATATGGGCGAGTCGTGTGATCCAGATATGCCTATCAGAATCGAGGTTATCGGCGATGCTCTGGCTTTGTATAAAGAATGCTCACGTCTACGTGAACAGGTTCTTGGGCCTGGACATGCAGAAACGAAAGAGGCTTACACTGGTTTGGCCGGGTGTCGGGAATTGCTCGACCGCGCCATAAAGGAGCTAAATGCTACCTCTACAGAGGCGAACAGCAACGTGGTGTTGTAGCTTGTAAGGAGATCAGGATACGCCTGACTGGCCGCTTTCTAGGTGATCACTGAGTTATAAAGTCGACAGTTTACAGGGTAACCCACCGAGTCGATTCTTCCAAAATAGAATTATTTAGCAACTCTTCACTTGAATTAATCCAGCGCAGTACTTTTCTAGCAGCAAAAAGTGAAGCAAAAGGGCAAAAACATACAACAGCGGGGATTCGCTGGTCGTCACCGACCCAACTACTAATCCGCCCCTTACCAGCTTATCTATGGGAGAGCGGACGGGATCCCAAGTTCTCTGATAGGTATGGTCGTATGTACAAAAGCGTCTTTTGGAAGGAATTATAGACCTGAGTGAGAGAGAAAGACAGCCAGACGTTCTGTTGTATCGGAACGGGGCCTCTATTCCAACTTATGAATCTTCTCAACCCACCACTGCAGCTGGGCGTTTTATTTTATAACCACAATGCCTGTGTTGGGGTCACAAAGATCACAAAACAACGATTGGAATCATCTCGTTGCCGTGAGAGAATTATGGCAAGAGCACGCAAACAACAAGGCTCCAATAAAGCTTAATTGACTTGGATATATGGAGTACCTCGGTCACCTTAAGACATGAAACGTGTTTGGTCCAGAGCTAACTAGATCTCCGTTCTCGGAAAGTTTAAACTCAAGGGTCTTTTGCACAGCGGTTGGGCATAACCAAAGTTCCCTTGAGCCCTCATCTGATGTGAATGGAGGTGGCTGAGCTGAAAGCTTCCTCCACTACTAACCTTGAGCCAAATCATACTGTGCCTGCTAAATGTTGACAATGAATCCAATGCTCCACACCAGAAGAAGTAATGTCACTGTGATACGTGCGTTTGGGTACATGTCAACGACAAGCCTCAGTAATGAAACATGATTTTGAAGTCATCGATATTGTTCTGGTTCGAGTTCACGTGTGATTGCCAATTGTGCTGGGTTTCCCTAGAACTCTGAGCAACCAAGACCAGCTTGTGTCGAACATTTGCCTTGACATTATGCGCTTGGGTTGAGGCTGACCTTGAACCAATGTAGAAAGGCGATTGAGGCATGCATGAACATGCGCATTGTTTGGTCGATACAATGGACAGTCAGGTTTGTTTCACGATCCAGGTAGTACAAAAAGCACGGTGAGCCAGTGTCGATAATCCTTGACCTGTGGTCGAGCCTCAATTATGTCACTGCTGCTAGGGTAAGGGTAGTTGAGCCGCGAATATCATCCGAACATGCCACATCGATGAACAGCCCTAGGAGTTGTAGTTGTGTATTGAAGATTGGAATTTAGGACGACGGGGATCAGTACTAGATCCCGAAGCCACATCTAAGGCTTTAGTAAATGCTAGTGAAAGGTGGTCAAGAAGGATGGCTTGTCATGACCAAAATCGCGAGTTGTTTGGTGTCATTGTATGAACAGTGCGTCCCCTGGACCCTGCCTGCCTGCTCAGCATCCCCCACGTCATGGTGTTCTAATTATGGTTCATAGGTTGAGTCGCCTCATTCATTCGGAAAGTCTTCTGCTTTCTCATCTATTGTCAAAAAAAGAGACGCAAGGAACAGAACAATCTGCAGGTTACAGGAACCAATATTGGGAACTACAAGGGTTTTATTCCGATCAGGTTAGGCTATTGGCGCCTCTTGATTCTAGTGCAACGACCAACTTGAAACTTACCGTCTTAGTGGCTCGTCTGTACATAGTAGCATTCGAATAAATGGAAGACGACCCTGAAGACTTACTTGATGAGACTCTCCTCTTTGCTAGGCCCTTAGGGAGAGATTGAATGCCCTGACCAGAAATGAGGTTACTATCTATCGCCTGACGTGTTCTCTCACCGGAGTTTGCGGGTAATTTAAGGACACCGAGTCACCGAAGGCGAGAGACATTTGTAAGATGGATAAAGCCAAGCTCACTAGAGCTAACGTTATCAAGGCCAAGGATCTCGCCCCGGGCCAGCCAGATCCTCTGACCCCCTTCTAAGCCACAAGGCGAGGCGCTGGAAGAGCTACCTAGACTAAGGCTAAGCATACTGAGGTGAGTTTAGCTGTACCTAGTGCTTTGTACAGCCCGCAGACTATTGTACCTGTGTATAGAGACACTGGTAGAGGCAGGCAGTCCTTGGCGCATCAGAGATGATACCAATTCAATGTGATTGAACTAGATTCTTAAGGTAATTTCTTCTTCACCCTAAAGTTTAAAACAACCTTTTCCGAATTCACCCTAGCAGACAGTGAAGAGGTACGGAGTAATTAACAGGAGTAAAGGACGGGAAAGAGAGGGAGAGTGCGGCCAATGCCGACCGGATCTTATTAGTAGTGCCTCAGGCAGAAAGCTCCGACGCCGCCCCCATTCCCATAGCCATGGCCCATTCCCATTTCCAATCCAATTCCCAAATAAGTCCAAGACCAAGACCAAGACCAGGACTAGGACCCAGACTCAAAGACCCATAGTCCGACCCAGTCAATACAAGGTCTCAAGGCCAGCGTCATTCCTCTGAGGCTCCGGTGTCTTCTTTCCTCCCTTTTTTTCTCTTATCAATAGTGTTGCTGCTGTTTCTTCTTCAGCAGCTTCATCCGCCCCATCTCAAAGTCAATCCCGACTTTAAATATCCCATCCCGTTGAACGATTGCGATTCCACGTTAGCGCGACTTCATTGCGCAACGACTCCTCCGCACGTCGATCTTCGCCTTGACATCACAGCAGCGACCTTCTTTCGTCTCCCAGCCGCTTACTCCATCGAATATGGAAGCGAATCTCTAATCGAAAACATATCAAGTCTGTTTCCGTCTCCACCTATCTCGCCGTTTTCAACAAAGCTACCGCCGCTATGCCTTCTCAAAAGAACTCCAACGGCACCGGCCAGGTCAGCCACCGTCTGCGCAATTTCTTCCGCATGAACACTGGAGGTAGTACTGGCAGTGCTTCTAGCGATAAGGAGAAGGACAAGGACAAGGAGAAGAACTCGGCCGCTACTACCCCCGATCTCTCGAAACCTCGTCACACAAAGTTCTTCAGTAATACAGTTGGCCGCCTGCGCGCACACACCGTGGCAAGCGAGGGCAACCAGCTGGAAGAAGCCATGAGTCCTACGGCTCACGCCAACCCTTATTTTGCCCACCAAGGTCAACCAGGACTGCGTCACCATAATTCCGACTCTGTCCCTCCGAGCCCCCCGGATACGCCAAGTCTCAAAATCCATGGTCCGGATGGCACTACTGCAACCGATCAAACCACCAGCGAAACCAAGGAGGAGCTTGCCCGGAGACTTAGAAGAGTCGCCAGCGCACCCAATGCTCAAGGCTTGTTTTCCAAGAACGACCCCAATAACGAGCGTCCCGCAACTGCCGAGCTTGGCAAAGATCCCCTTCTTACAAGTTCTGGCGCGCTTGGCCTTATAGAGCCGACCAAAACTCCACAGGCCGAGGAGATGCCTAACCATGCCAACCCGGAAGACATTCTGGCTGCTTTGCCAGCTCCTAACATGTCAATGGCCTTCCGCCGAACGTACAGTTCCAATTCCATCAAGGTCCGAAACGTTGAAGTTAGCCCTTCTAGCTTTGACAAGATAAAGCTTATCGGAAAGGGAGACGTTGGTAAGGTTTATCTTGTCAGGGAGAAGAAGAGCAGTAGGCTTTATGCCATGAAGAGTATGTCAACGTTCCAAATCCACACATGCGACCACAACTAACTGTCTGCAGTACTGAGCAAGAAGGAAATGATCAAGCGAAACAAGATCAAGCGAGCTCTCGCAGAGCAAGAAATCCTCGCAACAAGCAACCATCCCTTCATTGTTACTTTATACCACTCTTTCCAGTCTGAGGACTACCTTTACCTGTGTATGGAGTACTGCAGTGGCGGCGAGTTCTTCCGCGCTCTTCAAACACGACCTGGGAAATGCATCCCTGAGGAAGATGCTCGATTCTACGCCGCCGAAGTGACGGCAGCGTTGGAGTACCTGCATCTTATGGGATTTATTTACCGTGATCTGAAACCAGAGAGTATGTTGTGATATCGTGCTTACAAATCCACCGCTGACCGTTTCGACAGATATTCTGCTTCATCAATCGGGCCACATCATGCTTTCAGACTTTGACTTGTCCAAGCAGTCAGACCCTGGTGGCAAGCCGACTATGATTGTTGGCAAGAATGGAGCTCGCACAGATGCCTTACCGACCATCGACACACGTTCTTGTATTGCCAACTTCCGAACCAATTCTTTTGTAGGCACAGAAGAGTACATTGCGCCGGAAGTGATTAAGGGTAGTGGGCATACAAGCGCAGTCGACTGGTGGACGCTTGGCATTCTCATTTACGAAATGCTTTACGGCACAACGCCTTTCAAGGGCAAGAACCGTAACGCAACTTTCGCAAACATCTTGAGAGAGGATATTCCATTCCCCGATCATGCTGGTGCGCCACAGATCTCCAAGTAAGTTATGTGTAAATGAGTTGACTTGCACTGTTTTCTAACTAAGTCATAGCCTTTGCAAATCTTTGATAAGGAAACTACTCATCAAAGACGAGAACCGACGACTTGGTGCCCGAGCAGGTGCATCAGACATCAAGGCGCATCCGTTCTTTAGAACTACACAATGGGCCCTGATTCGACACATGAAACCACCGATTGTCCCCCATGCCGGACGAGGAGTTGATACCGTCAACTTCCGAAACGTGAAGGAGAGTGAGAGTGTTGACCTTTCAGGATCAAGGGCGATGAACCTGAAGGGGGTGCCTTTGGACAGTGGACTGGCTACTCCTGGCGGTGAAATCGCCGATCCATTCCTTGAGTTTAACAGTGTCACCTTGCATCATGATGGTGATGACGATCACCACCGCTGATTTTGAAATACCGACTTCAAGTTTTTAGGAAGTTCGGGACACTGTTTTTACTGGTTGAGCTCGATCATTAATTGGACATGTCGTCGTACGTATACGCATGGGTTTACGATCTGGAATTGTTGTACTGGGGCGTCTATGCTTTTTGCTTTTTTACATCACTCCACACACTTGACACTCCTTAGGACGGTTGCTGGTTAGAAGGAGGGGAAGAGAAAATCAAGAAAGAAAGAGGAGACAGATGAAATGGAGCGCGAGAAGGCGAAGCGGAAGCATTTGGAGAGTCAAAGAGACAAAACAGGAAGTCTCAACATCCTATGGTTGTCGCTGTCAAAATGGCGTCTGGTCTGGCGTTTAGGGAAGAGTGGGAAAGAGCCATTTTATGTCAAGTTACCGTTCAATAAAGATGACGAGCCATGCACGAACGAGGGCTATTTTACATAAACAGAGCCGGCGGAATATCCCTGATGTGAGAATGTGCGAGATAACAGATCAATACGTATGTCAGTGGCGTGCCAAGGACTGCTAAAGCGCAATAAGAGACCCATGAGATTGAGATTTCGTCGAATGGTTACCACCGACTATTTATGCAATTCCATTTCGCAGGTGGATATGTCGCGTGGTAAGGTTCTTTCATCGCCTGGGTCATCTGGGCTTTGGAAGTCGGCACATGACCTTACAGACACTTGCTTATGGAGGCGCAAGGGAGCATCTGCCTAGTTGAGACATTTCAGGACCCTGAAATTCTTAAGGTAAAAGAACATCTGCCCGAGAAATTATGGAGAAGTTATGCTCTGAGAAGTTCTCTCATGACGTGAATTATGCTCATGAGGTCTTGGGGAGACCGGTGGTCAAATATTGAAAAGAGTGAGACTCCCCCGTTTTGGACTTAAGTCGGTCTCAGTAGGAGAATTATTGACAAATCTTTTGACTAGCCTCATTTCTTGTGAATAACTCTTTTTGGCGATTCGAAAATAATTAAGACGGCGCCAGAACCGAAATGTCGCGATATCCTCCGGCTCCGGAGCCCCGACACCGGACGACTCGGCGGCGATCCTCAGAACGGGGAATTCCTGGCGCTGGCAGACCATATGTTCTAGAATGGAACGCTCAAAGTTGTCGACAGAAGGATATCCTTACAGCGGAGGAGTTCCAACAAGAGATGGGTCTTGTGGAGAGACCAGGCTGGAGAAGAATCGCTCTTGTGAGAGGTGAATGCGATATGGGCGTCTTACTTGGTATGGAGCTAGATAAGAAAAAAGGAGGATGGGTTTGGGAGTTTCCCGAGACGGAAACAAGGAGGAGGAAAACAGAAGAGAGCGAGAATGAGACTAAAGAGAAGGATGATGATAGTGATTCCGACCAAGATGAGGGGATCAGGATCTGTCGTGCATCACTCATGACTAAGGAAAGACTTCCTATTCTACTACTCGATGGCCTTCCGTTTCGAATATCATCACGACCTTATCGACCTTCCAGGATACCCAGCAACACGGTTCCAGACAGAAGTAAACAGGGGAAACGACCCCCAAAACGATCGGGGTTGGAAGACTCCCTCTGGCAAGCACTAGTCGACATTCGACCCATAGAAGACCTTGTGGCAGAGCTCATTTATGACACATGGCTTCAAAAACTCGACTCCTTACCTCCTCTAGGATCCGACTCGGTAGACGTTCAATGGACCATCGCGCGGGCACTGGAAACAAATGCTGATAATACAAGGAGCATGGAGCGACGGGGCGACTTTTGCAGCATCACGTCTAGTGACTGGGCAAATCTTTCCGAGCGTCTCCAAAGACGCATACAAATCTCTGTCACAGTGGCTCTTCAGGCACATGCTCAGCAAGCGCAAGACGAACCCAAGGATGCGAACGCGCGGAGTCTCGATCGTATAGCGTATTTGGGTGGCCTTTTGCTTCCACTGACGGTCGTATCCGGAATATTGTCCATCGAAAGCTCTTATGGTCCTGAAGGATCATCATTTTGGGTATTCTGGCTGGCATCAGGTCTGTGTTCTATCCTTGCGCTCCTCGTCATTTACGCCGATCATCTCCGAACACTGGATGTGTGGATGGAAGTAGCGGCGAACGAGATTCTGGACTTAGATCACAATAAACGGTTCCAAGCCAACCGAACACCGCGAAGACGGGAATACCACAGCAGCGGAGATCCAGAACGTGGAGAGGCCAAGTTGACGACTGCATCGGATGGAGGGATATACGTGGTGCAGCATCGGGGAGATGGGACGAGAGGTAAGACGTGGAGGAGGAGAGAATTGGGGTGGGTTGGAGCGATGAAGAAGATGAGTGGATGGTATGCGTGGAGGGGAAGTCCTGGATTGGAGTTTAGGATGCCAGGTTGGGAGAAGAAGGTGAGGCATTTGGTGTGGTGATTGATAAGATTTGGGATAGAGAATAGACTATAAACACATCGGCATATACGTATATACAACAGACCATCTCACCAAAAGCAGGGGTCATCTTGGATTGGTGTTTTGAATTTGAGTAGAAAACCATACCCTGCCTTCGTATTAAAAAAGAGATATCCAGTTTCATAGCATTCGAACCTCCAGTAGATCCTCAACTCGTACACGCACGCACGCAACCACGTCATGCTTCATTTCGTAGACTCAAATTTACACGCGATCCACGCTGGAACGACGACCACCAAGACCAATCTTCTCTTTACCGTCCATCCAGGGCCGCAGACACTCTGGCACAGCGACAGTCTTTGCCTCCTCATCCCATCCGTTCTCTAGCAGAGCTGCTATCACACGGGGAACAGCGAGGGCAGTGCCGTTGGCGGTCCAGGGGAAGGCGAGCTTTCCATCAACACGAGTTCTTGTGCCGAGACGGCGAGTTTGGTAGTCGGTGCACATGCTAGCTGATGTGACCTCACCCCAGTTGTCACGACGGCTGGGAAAGAAGGCTTCCATATCGATCTTGCGAGTTGCTGAGGCGCCGAGGTCGTGAGATGGCATGGAGAGGACACGGCAGTAAAGTCCAAGCGAGGACAGGATCTCGGTCTGCATGTCGAGCATCTCATCAAAGATATCCTGAGCAGCGTCTTCATCTGGTGCTGTCCAAGCGAACATCTCGACCTTGGTAAATTCGTGCACGCGGTACAGGCCCTTGGTATCAGCACCGCGGGCACCGGCTTCAGCGCGATAGCAACGGGAGACGGCAACGCGCTTGAGAGGGAGATCTTCGGGGTCGATGGTGGTGTTGGCCTTCATTCCTGCAAGGGCAATTTCCGAGGTTCCAGTAAGACACATCTCGGGGACACCACGCTCAGCATCCTCAGTAGACTGAGCGATGGTGTAGACTTGTTGCTCTCCGTTTAGATCACGGGGCTGGAACCCACAAGCAGCACCGATGTGGCTGTATACCATACTGGGAGGCGATACCTGTGTCCAGCCATGACGGGTCGCTGTCGCAAGAGCAAATTGAATCAAAGCCTGCTCAAGTTGGGCGGCTTCACCAAGAAGATAATACCAGCCCCATCCGGAGGCAGTAGCAGCACCGGCGAAATCGAAAAGTCCAAGCTCAGAGCCAATGTGAACGTGAGAGCGCCAGATCTTATCCTCAGGAGATTCCGTGAAAGTGGGCGGATCGTTGATGTAGCTCATCACCTCAAACTCACTTCCCTTGGGGGTATCCGGATGAGTAAGATTGGGCAACTCTAGCGCAAGCTCCTCCATCTGCGTAACCGCTTGAGATTCGCCCTTCTCAATCGTGGAAAGACCCTGCTTAAGCTGCCGGGCCTCGTCTTGGATCTGCTCGCGGGTCAATTGGCGCACCTCCTTGAGATCCTCATCGCCGCTACTGGTGGCCGGGTTCGCGAGCTGACGTCTCAACAGATTTGATCGCTCACGCAGCGCGCGGCCTTGTCGCTGAAGGTCCTGCCATCTTGCGTGCAACTCTAGAATTTTAGCTGGGTTTTGCGCTTGCTTGCGATAATTGCGCTCTACGCAAGTCTGCTGATAAAGTTCTGCATGTTGGCGAATGTGCTTGATATCGACGATGGGTTTTGGAGCTGAGGGTGGTCTCTTGGCATCTGCGAAGCTGCGAGTCAATGCTGGATGAGCCTTTAGTAGCCTCGGCTGCACATTGCGATACCTTAGG
Organism: Fusarium sporotrichioides; assembly: GCA_019054645.1. Classification (NCBI taxonomy): domain Eukaryota; kingdom Fungi; phylum Ascomycota; class Sordariomycetes; order Hypocreales; family Nectriaceae; genus Fusarium; species Fusarium sporotrichioides. The sequence goes on along the minus strand of JAHKNS010000002.1, from coordinate 1,040,458 downwards.
CGCAATAATGTCCTGTTCATGGCGGCTGCTGCTGAGTTGTGAGTGAGCAGCTTATATAAATCATGACTGAGGTACCGGAAGCTGATCAGCGAGTTTGGGGGCTTAACAGTGGAGAGCTTGCTTAATGCAATTACCCGAGCCGCAAGGACCGTTAAGTATTGGACCATCATCAGATTGTAGCTAAGACGTATTCATTCTTGGCAAAAGCGCAAACATGGCGATTAAGCTAATTAAGCTTGTCAGTTACTTTGTTTGTTTGGGTATACTATGAGTAGTTGGAAGCTCTGACTGTGTTTGTCCTGGGTCCCGACCATCCATCCATCCACGCAAGTTTCCACCACCTGCATCGATCAGATCAATATATTCTCATTCATGTCATGATAACGCTCATCTCACATCCTCTAGATCAAAAGTATCTCATATAGACCCCCAAACACCCAAAGTCCAGTTGCCGTAACCTCCTCGGCCATAACCTCCAGCCTGCATGCTCTGTCTCTGTTGTACCTTGTAATCAACGTCACTGGGCCGAGAAGCTCCATTAGCGCCGTGTTGTAACCAAGCATCCCTATCGATTACTGCCATTGCGGGTACTTTGAGTTGACAAAGTAAGCTTCCACCGATCCATGGTCCAAGGGTATGCACCACACGTATTTGGCCCTTGACCTGCTGGACTGTCTCTCGCTGTCGTGCAACCTTTGCCTCGATAGGATCGTGATCATGCTTCGTATCAGCTGCACTCTTGGGAGACTTGACCCCCTCGTATTCAGCTTTTGATAAGGGTGGTGATCCCTCTGTTGGAGATGTGGCACTGGACTGTCGATGGAGCCTAGTAGTGTTCCTGTGCTTGTCCACAACTTTCCCAAATACCGGCTCCCATCCTCTCTTCTTCACAATAGCCGTCAGGTCATCGATTACTCTTTGCTTGATGCCCAAAATATTGGAGCAACCCCCTATGAACATAATTCGTGACATACAAATAGCTCGTACATCAAGGGGTAACTGTAAAAGATGCTTGTACAATAGCAGGTGCAAGGGTAGTTCGTCGTCGTCGAATGTTGCTCGGTCTGCCGAAGGGTCGAAAAAAGTGTCATCACAGATCTCAGCCAGTTTCTCAAACGGGAGATCCAGTGTCAATGGACGAGACCCTGTGTTGATGGGTATTTGGACAACTCCAGTTGGACCGCCAGCTTCCGCCGACTCGGCTTCAATTTCTTCTTGCTCATCCACGGTTTCCAGCTGAGTTGACTGCCGTTGAGATAAACGGAACTCTGATGGCTTGCACCACATCAGGCGGCACATAATATCTTCGCATTCTTTGAAACTGATGGCTCTCTTCTTGGTGGCATCGTGCTCTCCTGGTATCAGGCCCTCCATGGTCGAATAGACCGAATCAAGAAGGGCTCTGCCACCTCGAACTGTGCGCGTAGTCTTGACCTCCCGATACTCATAGATGCTGGTGACCACAGTTTCGGCCCAGCCCATATCGACAACTATAGCAGATCGGACACCTGCTGAGATAGCCGACATTGTGGGGGTGGACATTAATGACACGGTTGGTGACTGAAATCTGTTAAACATGATATCAAGAGTAGCTGTCAATAGCGGGATTGGTAGACCGGAATCCAAAACCAGACCAATCCTTCTTGGTCGAGAATCGATGAGTAGATATCTTTATCGTGTAAGTAAGTATTCATTCGTTCGGGTTCTTTTAATGACTTACCTTGAGAAGGCATCATGCAGCACACGCCCCAACTTATCCTGGAATAGACCGAGCTCGATATCTCTCAAGTCATATCGCCAGAACTCATGGTCCTTTGACCATTGCAGCCCAGCTGCCCGATTTGGTTGCTGCCACCCTCTAAAATCTCCAGCTCGCCGTTGGTCTTCCGGGCTGCACTGAAGGGTTGCCTTTGGAGATGTATCACCCGCAAAGCCGACTCTGATATGCCGTGAACCTATCTCAACAATAATAAACTCGTCATCTGCACGAATGGCCGATGGTGAGCCGTAGCTTGGTACAACAGAAGAGCGGTTTGGCGTGTGTGGAGTAGAGGGACCTGGCCCCTGAGAAGGACCTCCACGGATACTAGCGACGCTTCTATGAGCGAGCGTAGCAGGTCCTGCGCTCGAGGCCATGGTTGATGAGGTTGGTTTGCTTGATGGTTCCTCTTATAATTTCTGGCCTTTGACTGTCGATGTGTTGGCGACGAGATGCTGGTGCCCCGGTCTGGGCGCAACCGTGCAACCTGACGCTGGTTGGTTGATGGATCTTTAACTATCGGCGTTTATAGTGCCGATCTACCGCCTAAAAACATGTCGATTTGGTAACCGCAGCGACGTGGGGCCATCCATGACCGTGAACTTCGACCTACATCATCGACTATTAATTTGAAGGGGCAGACCGAGATATCTTTGTGGGATTCTTGAGGTCGAAATGGGTATCAAGGGGTAAGATATTAAGAGTCTGCATTGCAGCAATCTTTTCTAATTCCTTTAGGATTCACCAGGAGATTGGTGGAGGCGAACGAATCGCCCTTCTTAAACTCGCCGCACAGTCTATTGAACAGCAGGGACGGCCTTTGCGAATTGCCATTGACGTTGCGATATGGCAATTTCAAAATCAGGCAGCTCAAGGTACGTATCTAGAATGCTTCAAACTCTGAATACCTGTAATCTTATAACAAAAACCAGGTGGCACCAACCCTGAAATCCGAACCTTGTTCTACCGTCTTGCTCGCCTCCTAACATGCCCGGTCGAACCTATCTTCGTATTCGACGGCCCTTACAAACCCGCGATCAAGCGAAACAAGCAATCCAGTCGTGGAAGTTCCTTCGCCAATGCACAAGCAAAACGTTTGATTCAATTATTTGGTTGTAACATCCACGATGCGCCAGGAGAAGCAGAAGCAGAGTGCGCTCTGCTACAACAACATGGAATTGTCGATATGGTTCTGACCGAGGATGTTGATGCTCTGATGTTTGGATGTACAAAGGTGTTGCGAAAATGGTCACCAGAATCGAAACGGTCAACGGACCCAACACATGTGTCGCTTCTCGATGCAAAAAAGCTGGAGCTTGGATCGCAAGGTCTTGATCGAGAAGGCATGGTTCTCGTCGCTTTGATGAGTGGCGGCGACTACAATCCTGATGGACTCCCCGGGTGTGGAATCAAGGTCGCTCTCGAGGCTGCCAGGGCTGGCTTTGGCAAAGAGCTCTGTCGGTTGAAGTCAGCAGATAAAGAAGCGATCCAGTCTTGGAGAGACTCTCTGATACACGAGCTGCGCACCAACGAAAAGGGCTACTTCAAACGACGAAACCAGGCGCTGAAGATCCCAGAGACATTTCCCGACTTCAAGATTTTGCGTTACTACACACATCCGGTTGTTTCGCGCGTTGAGAGTCTGGGTCAGATTCGCGAAAAGGTTCACATGAAACGAGAAATTCAGATCGAGGACTTGCGAGAGTTCACACGCGAAGTTTTTGGTTGGGATTACCGAGTGGGCGCTTTGAAGTTCGTCAAGACCTTGTCTCGTTCGGTTTTCGTCCAGAAGCTTCAAGCTGCAGGGGGATACGACCATGAAGGGCTTATAAAGGGGGTTACGGGTTTCAAAAAAGATATCAACCATGACTCGGTTTCCTTGGCCCGTTTACAGCATATTCCGATCGATATGGTCCCAATCGACATGTCTAAGGAGGAAGACGAGCAAATCTTGCAAGCCAGAGCCGGGCTTGCTCTGAACAGCGATGACGATATTGAAGATGCGGACAATATAGAAGCATCGGTCTCCAAGACCGTGGAAAGACCTTTTGATCCTGCCCGTCCCATGGGTGTCTGGGTAATAGAAGCTTTGGCAAAGAAAAGCGAGCCATTTGCCATTCAGGAGTCTGCTATAAACACCAAAATCAGAGCATCAGAGCTTCGAAAGGCGAACCAACAAGCGTCGAAGAAATCCAATGCTCTGTCGAAAACGGGGATGACTGCTGGTGCACTTAACAAGTTTGTGCGAGCGACAAAACCACATGCTGCCTCTACGATAACTTCCAAAACGGGTGCAGCAGAGAAAGATATAGCTACTTCGCCAACCCGTAAAACAACATCCCGCCGTTTGCGCATACCGTCCCCTTTGGAGTCAAGTAAGCAACCTGTGTCCACCTCGGAGAGCCCCACCAGGCAGACTGCAACCCCTTGGTCACTTGCCAGCTCACAAGTGACGCCTAGAAATCGAAGCTCAGCGGATGGAAAACAGCAGGCGATTGTTATCACATCTAGCCCGCCCTGTGCGGCAGAGTCACCTCCCCCATCTCCCTCACCACCGGCAAGGACTCGTATCTCCACTTCTCAGCGTCAGTCTAGCACGATGCGCACGACTACTGTGTCGAGTGGTTCTCACCAAAGGCTGAAAGGTTCAACGCGAGACATTATACGTCCGAGTCAAGCATGTTCTGCTGAGCGATCGCAGCCAACCAAGTTGAAGCAAACCTCTATGGACATGTTCACCAAAAAGTCCAAGACCCCAAGCGCCTCGCAACCAGCTCTGACAAAAATTCCATCCTCGCCTCCCAGACGAAAACACAAATCGCAGCCAACCCTTGACGACGACTTTGATAGTGACTCGTCATCAGGTCTTGCTCCGCTCTCTTCTCTCGTCTCCCGTGCCTCTGCATCACCTAAACGACAACAGGAATCCCTTCCTCCAAGCCGAAACTCAACACCCAGCCCCGCCCCTGCGCGGAAGAAGAAGTTACTCATCCCAAGGGCTAGTGCTGTGGGTTTCTTCAAAGAGGTTGAGGTAGACGCCGAAGAGCGCGATGAGTTGGTGGCTAGGGAGACAGCAACTCTACGACGTAAAGGGGTCAGAGCGAATGTTGTTCGGGTGAGCGACGTTGGATTTATAGATTTGACACAGGATGATTGAAGACGTACACATATCAGGAATAAGCATGGGAACGGCGTTCTCGGGATTGTTTTCAGGCGTTATATAGCGAACAGCATGTTCATACAGCATCACATTTAGAATATTACAAAAGCCTAGATGACAACGTTTATGGTATTGTTACAACTTAATTGGGAGCCCATCATTTCGACCCAAGTCTCCTGTAGTATACATGTTACAAAGCCCACAAAGGGGTACCCAAACCTATCCGGACTCCTATACAATGCAAACCGCGCTTTTTATCCTTTTCCTTTTATCCAGTCTATCCCAGATTCGAATACTTAAATTAAATTCCGCCCATCTCAAGATCTGGGTCAACCTCGGTACCCAAATCCCGGTCCTCGACAAAACGACGTCCAACAAGCTCGTCGGGTAGATACGTCTGTTTCACTCGTCCTTCGCGGTAGTTTGGTGGATACTTGTACTCGGCTCCATAGCCCATATCACGCATAAGCCGTGTGGGAGCGTTGCGCAGATGTAGAGGCACAGGAAGGCCGGCGACACCTGGTTCGCGAAGAGCTGCGTAGGCGTTGTTAAGAGCGCGATACGCTTTGGTACTCTTCGGTGCGTTGCATAGTGCAACGGCGCAGTGGGCGAGGGGGATACGTGCTTCAGGCATGCCGATTTGTTGAGTGGCTGTGTACGTTGCCGTTGCGAGGGGCAGGAGGGTGTTATCCGCCAGGCCGACGTCTTCAGAGGCAATGACAACCATACGGCGGGCGATGAATAACGGGTCTTCGCCAGATTGAAGCATGCGGGCTAGATAGTAGAGCGCCGCGTCTGCATCATTTCCTCGCACAGATTTATGAAATGCAGATATGGTATCGTAGTGTTGGTCTCCTGCACGGTCATATACAAGAGTCTTCGTAAGGGCAGCTTTGATATCCTCTTGTGTGATGCCCTCACGCTTTGTGAGTGAGAGAGCCAGTTCGAGTAAGTTCAAAGCAGTACGAGCGTCGCCATCTGCGAATCGGGCGAGATATGTGACCATAGCTTCATCCAGAAGTGGTGTTGGTGGATATACCGATTCTTCTTCCTTGATCGCTCGCTGTAGAATGCGCACCACATCCTCGGTTGTAAGAGACCGTAGCGTGAATGTACGGCAACGTGAGAGCAAAGCACTTGCTACCTTAAAAGACGGGTTTTCGGTGGTAGCACCAATAAGTGTTACAGTTCCAGCCTCGACGGGCTTGAGGAAAACATCCTGCTGAGCCTTGTTGAACCGATGAATCTCGTCACAAAATATAATTGTTTTGCGACCAGTCAAAGCAAGATCGTTGGTCGCCTCCTGGAAGTATTTCTTGCATTCGCTGACTCCCGTACTGGTGGCATTCAGCTCGATAAACCGACTGCCAACCATATGCGCGATGCAGCGTGCTATGGTCGTCTTGCCTGTCCCTGAAGCACCCCATAGAATCATGGAAGGCACTTGATTCGACTCAATCAGGGACCGGAGAACACCAGTTGGTCCAACGAGATCCTGTCCGCATACTTCGTCGAGTGTTCTTGGTCGCATTCTTTCGGCTAAGGGCGCAGCTCGTTGTGTCTTGGTCTTCTTCACCACTCTTCCATCTTGCTCTGTTGCTTTATCCCAACCGCTCGTTCCGTTGACACCATCTCCGTTCGTCGCGCCGTCGGTATCATTGGTGCTTCCTCCCAATCCATCTCCAGGACCCTCTTCGAACGTTCGTTTCCTCCCTACTATTGGTTGTAGAGCAGCTTCCTTGACCGGCGTCGATGTTCGATTTTCAGAGGCAGCTTGTCGTTTCGGGGCGGGTGTAGAGAAGAAATTTGAGGCATTGCGTTTTTGAGAGTTACTTTGTGGCGTCTGTGAATGCGGCGGTGTCGGATCTTTCTCTTTATCTATCACGAATTTCTCACATCCTGAGTCGATATGGTTGTTGATCTCGGATGGTTTTACCGGCTTGTTGCAGATTGGGCAGTCGACTGCCATGGTCGATGCAGGTTGGTTGATGACTGGGTAATGACAGTGGAGGTAAGCTTTACTCGTTGCACAAACTTGTAGGGACTGTCGTGTTGTGTTGCTGTTGGCTGGATTAGACGTTAGAGATTGAGGGATCGAAGCTTTAGAGGTTGGATGGAAGCTGTTGGGTGCCTTGCTAAAATACAGTGGAACGCAACTAACGTTAGGTACGGAACGCTTGAACGCGTTCAGGTCCGCGAAGAGTGAATCGTGCCTGGGGCCAATCCAGGTTCAGCGGCCCGCTCTCGGCTCCACAGAACCGGTAGTTCGCTGCCCGTTGGTTTCAACGACATGAGACTAAAAGAAGAATATAATCACAAAAGAGAACAAGTAGCTAATTAACGACATCAATGATATGAAAAGATTATTCTTTTTTCATCAAAACTATGGCGACAACTATTCGAATAGTTGAGCTGACTAAAAAATGCTAAAAACGCCCTTAAAAATAACTCCATGATAATGCGCAACTGCCGCCATGCCTTCCCTTCCCTTTCTTTCAATGCTGGTTCCATAACGCCGGTTGTCGCCAAGTTGATATAGTATATGTATGATGTGCCAACGTTCGCTTTCATTTAAGCCGATGTCTTAAGAGATCGGACTTTTGGTGACGCAATGCTTGTTTCGGCTTTCCTTTTGCCCAGCACTGGTGTGTTCTCACGATCTCGTGTTGCTTCTGCGTGACATGAAGCATGGTATGCTCGGTTACCGACCAGAACCGTATCCAACCATACCCATTCCTGTGCAGTGTCGAGCCACTTGTTCTCGAAACGATCTTGACAAATCGGGCAAACGGGGTTGATGCCACGAGATGGATCAGGGACGGGAATGTACTTTGGCTTAGCGGCCTCTGATGCTTTGGAGGCCTGAGCGGCAACATCCTCAGCGGTTGGGACATGGTCTACGTCGACGACCTCTCTTGATTTTAGCCATTCCTGCTTTTGTTAGTAATCTTGTAGTATGAGGGCTCATCAGGTTGGTACTTACGCCTTGGTCAACATACCAACTCCGGTGCATGCCTCGTTTCTCGGCTTCGTTGGTTCGTTGATGGACACGGAAATGCCAGTCCATATGGGCAATCTTTTTCTTCTTGCCAGCGTCATCATCTCGGAACCGTCTACCGCACTGAGTGCATGGCTGGCCCAAGTCGTTATGTAGTTGTCGGACCAAAGAAGGCTGGCAAGGTTGCTTCAAAGCAGCCAAGTTGATGCCGCCTTGTTGAACTGGTGCAGGAGCAGATGCGGGCGCAGGTGGGAGTAGACCCGACTTTCGTAGTTGGTCAAGAAGACTCCATGGCGCCGCCGATGCTGGTGGCGGGACTGGTGTAGATGATGTTGGTATGGTCGGTGTTGCTGACATTGTTGGTATGGGCATAGCTGGCATATTCATGGCTGGCATCGCAGACATCGTAGGCATTGGTGGCATTGGCGGTTCATTTTGAACGGGAGGTGGCTGCGGAGTAGGTGTCGAGTTTTGAGGAGTGGCCGACTGCCTTGCCATCAGTGCTGCCAACGCTCCCTTACCCAAGAGCGCATCAAGCGTCACACCTTCTTGCGCCGGAGCCGGAGCTGCAGGCTGAGGAAGAGCTACGGACACTGGAGGCATTGGGATAGGGCGTGCTTGAACAGGCACAGGAGGAGTAGGCGCAGGCCTTTGAGTCAGAGGCGCCATCATGTTTACGGCAGCAAGTTCAGTTACTTTGTTCTTAATGAGCTCAAGCTGATCCGGGGGCAAGCTAGTGCTGTTCACAACGACCTGCAGGTCATGAAGTGCTCTTAATCTAGTCTGAACACCATGATCATGGGGGTTCCTTGAGGCTTCCGCCTGCGTGGCAACAATTAGATTCCGAATGTCATTGCTCAATGACTGTCCTCCATTTGATGTGTATTGCTGAGCTGGATGGCCTGGTGGAAATCTCATTCCAGGCGGTGTCGGGGTATCACGATGGGGCACAGCAGATCGCGGTCGCCCAGGCATCATTCCCGGTTGGGGCATGGTAGCGGCGCGTGCCTTCAAGAGTGCATTCTCAATGGGTCGCACCAACTCGTGAGAAAACACAGGTCTGCTGTCCATAGATCCAGGAACAGGCTCCTTCCATGTTCTAAGCATCTCTTCCATTTTCCGACGCACAGGTTGATCGACTACAGCGTATGATTCCATAAAGGTTTTGAAAAGATTGCGACCGAAGTAGAGCGTGTATGGAGTGCCAACATTCTTGACGATCGAGTCTAGTACGTACAGAGCTGGGAGCTTCTTGCTTGGAGCTGCCTATAGCGATGGTTAGCCATTGTGTAAAGAGGAGGATACGTCTTGGTTTCCAAGACGTGGAATCATAACTTACCTTGAGGATATGTTGCTGCAGAACTTCCGCGATCGCTAGGGCATGTTCAGTATTCTCGCGAGCAATGACAGTCAGGTTGCTAATCTCGAAGCGCAAATTAGAGGAAAGGTCTTCCAGCGCGAGGCGATAGTCCTCCGCCACCTCAGCAGAGTCTCCAGACATGGCGATGAAATTGGAGACGAGCGCAACTGGTCGTGTGAGGCAAGGTGAAGGTTATGGTGATGTTTGGGTCAGGCTAGGCGAAGCTAGGCCAGAGGCAAGGCAAGGTATAGTTCCCGTCAGGTCAGGAAGGAGGATGATGGATGCCTGAGGCTCCACTCAAACAAAATCGTCTTAACTACTACACCTAGGTATTCAAACGCAATAAATAGCGACAAACAGAACCTTGCGACAGGTCAGAAGAGGGTGAAGGTATTTTTTTCTTTATGTCCCCCCTTCTTTTGAACCAAATATCATGTCTCTATTTCGGTAGCAACTCAGGTCTTTAAGCATCAGCAAGCCTTTGTCGACTACCAGTGCGTTTCTTATTGACCACAAAGCATGACAACAAAGATTGAAAGGAAGAGTTTTTGCAGGAGTTTTTGTCTTGTTCTCTTTCGATTTTGATAAAGCATCTTTCTAATATGCTCTGGCACGTGCGTCTTGAGTGTCGCGTGCCAACCCATGGCACGTTTGAACAAACCATCCAGAGCCAATTTTAATCTGGTTGATAGCCAGGTAGCACTCATGATATTTTAAACAGGCCCACTGCTTACCTAGGAGATGAGATAATTTGGACATTTCATGTTATCTAAAACCAACCGCTCTTAGGCCAGTTTTTTATACGTCTCCAAATGTCAAAGACGTCACGGAATGAAATGATTTGGTCAAGTTGTTTATATAACAGCTCAGAAACAATGCTATGAAACATGCAAAAGAAGGTAATAGATAGCTATAGGTCCTTTCCTGGTGAACCTCCGGGTATTTGACTCCTTGTCCCCAAACGCCTCCTAATTTTCCGTTTGTTCCCTTTCACGTACGTACCAAGGCAGTCCTTGTAACGGTGCGACTTGTCACACTTGCTAGAAGCGAGACATGTGCGCCTCAGAATACATGCTAGGGCTCGCAGGCCGTCGGATGTTCATGGGGTGCAGAGCTGTGTCAGGGCGGCGAACGGCAGGGACGATAGGGCTGCGGCGGTCCAAGTCGTAATCATCGTCTCGGTCATTATCGTAGTGAGGAGGCGCGTTTCGCTCGACATCATGGTCCATAGGTTGGCTGATGTTGGGTCGGGTAATTGGGTGGCTGATGTTGCGTCGTGGTGGAGAGCTAGACTGCGAGTCGTCCTTCTTCCAGAAGTAAGACATGAACGTCTTCTTAGGTCGTTCCTCGCTGAATGAAGCGCTGTAGTTGGAATTCGACTTGCCGAAAGACTTGGCTTCCTCTTTAGCTCGAGCCAGGGAGCCATCAGCGCGAATCATTCGGGCGTTGATGTCGCGGTCTCGGAAGATGACTGAGCAGATGAGGTTGAGGACACCAGAAGTCAGAGTCAGGATTCCAGCTGCCAGAATGAGTTGCCAAAATGGGAGCCCAATCTTGTTGTCGCGGTTGTGAGGAGAGTTGAGCTTCCCAAGGAGGTTGGATCCGATTAAGAGAAGACCAACACCGAGCCAAGTGAGGCCATGCTCGTCGGAGAAGACAGGCCAACTCTTCTGGAAGTAGCTCTTGCAGAAGGGCAGCTCAGATATAATAAGGAAGATGGTGGCGGAGCTCATGAGTACCAGTGACATGGCTTCGAAGAAAAACCAGCCGGTGGATCGGTTGATCTTGATGACGAGAACCCAGCAAGCGGCAGCGGCTGTAAGAAGGCTGATGATCGTGATAACTCGCAGTACCTGCAGCACGATCATGCCAGGACCACGGATCTTTTCGCCGAACATGGCCGAAAATATTGCTGTATAAGATACTAGAATAGGAGAGTGTCCTTGAGTGGGTTTGAAAGTTCGAGATAGTATCGAAAGTAGTGTGTTCAGAGGAAAGCTAGAGAGTAAGGGTCAGAATGAGACTATAGTTGCGATATTTCTACAAAACCTACCGATTACTCTTGAGCAGGCGCAGAAAGTTGGTCTGGCTAGATATATGGAAATAATTGAACAGTGAAAAGACGAAATAATCGTGTAAGTGAGTGGCTCAGAGTAGATGAAGTGAGTAGTTGAGGAACAAGCGAAAGTTATCTGATTGTGGAACCGGTCCGAACAGTCAATAAGTGAACAATAGGGAAGAATAGGAGCGAATTAATGACAGAGAGGAAAAATTGGTGTCAATGGAGGTGTTTGAACACCATTATTGTTGGGCTTTGAATGAATGGAGAACAATGGGAAGTAGAAGAGGGGTTCACTGAACAGCTGGCCGGGACGACTAGTCTTTAAGAATAAAACAGTCATACAGCAGAGACAACTCAATTTGTTGGAGACAATGAGACAATGCATAGATACAGTGGGCATGTAGAACAGACTTTTCCTCGATCCCTGCAACCACCATCAAACAAAGCAAGCAAGCAAGCAAGCAAGCAACAGAAGCTGAGGCAGTTCCTCACTCGAGGAGCCAACCAAAAGACGAAGCGACTCACGATTCAATCTCCTCCGCATCGAATCGCGTCAACGATTGACTCTGATGTTAGGCTCCGCTCGGTCTGAACATGTAGAGAAGCCCATCAGCACTGGCGTATCATGGCCGTCATGTTTGGCCGCGGATGAGTCTCTATCCAGAGCCGTTTCAGCGGTTGCTTGTTCCGAGCGGAAAGGTAACAGGGAGGACGGGCAGCAACAGGTCGCAGCGACTCAGGCCAATCGACCCAGTCCAGCGCCTAAGTCTGGGACTCATGCAATCTCATCCCCAAGCGCTGTGTTCCTGGGCTTTGGGCGACATCGCTGGTGGTTTGGCGTGTAGTCAATCTCGAGACTGGGGTTGACCAGGTGGACGATTGGCCGTGCAGTGTCGAAACGTTGTTTCAGACTTCGACCGACTAGCCAGGGCCCTAGAGTGGACCCATTTGGGCAGCGCTAAGAAGCCTAGCCAGCGGGTGGCCTAAAATCATGGAGGATTTATTGAGGAGAGAGAGCAGAACAAGAAAAGAATAAAGTCGTTGAGTTTTGTTGACTGTTTATAGGAGAAACCAGATTACTGCATACCATTATCATAGTTTCGGAGCACGATTTTGGGTCATTTAGAGTCTACTGACCCAGGCCTTCTACTGATAAATATTGGTCCGAATCACTTACACAAGACAATGAGCTTCATAAGGGCTCGTGAAAACAATTCCACTCCAATCAAGCCAATCGTCCCATCTACTCGAATACCAAGCCAAACTCTCGTGTTCGCATATTTTGGTCGCTTATTCCAGACCCTAGGCTAACATCGAGCGCCCTGAATTAGGATCATAGACGCGTTCCTATTTTAAACCTCCGCTCATGTTGGTTAAGCGCCTGTGTTTCCATAGCCGCAACGTCATACAGTAAACCAACAGGCGCCTGTTTTGAATTGTAGCTTAGATGCAATATCCTCGGCAAAATGAAGTTCTTTTTTGGAGTTGAACGCTGGTGTCCAACCAAGTCTTTAATATCACATCTAATGTTACATCTGATCATCAACTTAATCGTGCATTCTGTAGAGTACGTACGATCTCTTAGACGAACCTGCATCGATTTCCGGTAACTTATATCAGCGATAAACACATTAATTAAACTTGTCTTTCATGGTTTCGGGTCTAGTAGATAGCCCACAGAGAAATACAACCATGGACGCTTGTTGACGCTTCTACCAGTAAGGACAAGAGGTTTTCTGTAAGCGAGAGTTAAGTGGGTTGACGATTTGGGTAAGGGTACATGCACTTACGCCAGTGCCAGTCGAGGTAAAGTACCGATTTGCCCTGTGTAGACCGATCAACTCAAATCGAGGCCATTCAGGTTTCCCTCAAACCTCGTCCTCCGATTGGTCCCATAGCTAGGACTTCCACCAAAACGGAAAGGGCACAGCCTCCTGTCAGGTTTATCTGACGGTCTGGCCGCTTGTGTCGCGACCTTCTTCTTTTCCCTCCTCTTCACCTCAGCTCGAATACGGACGTTTGACGGTCCAAACCTTTCTATATATCGTTGTTGTATAAGTTTTGTAACTCGTATCCCTCGTTTCAATCCGACATCATGGCTCGTGGCAACCAACGCGAAAAGGCTCGTGAGAAGAACCTCAAGAACAGCTTGAATACGGTTCGTCTTACCCCAATCCCACTCTAAAGATGCGCGACAGGTCAGAAGTTGACATGATATGTTTCCCCACTATAGAAGAACAAGAATACCAAGAGTGGTACCCAAATGCAACAGGATAAAGAGTCCAGCGCCGAGATCATGCGAAAGAAGCAGGCTGCTGGTATGTCCGAACCGCCCTAACTCTTCTAATTTCGCCTTCGACCATAAGCTGAGACACAATCACTAACACGACTACCTACAGCTGAGGCCCGCAAGGCCGCTGAGGGCAAGAAATAGACGCTACGATCTGCTGTACGAACACTGCCCTCTATGGCTTGAAGAATACCATCGATTATCTGTACGGAATACCACAACTTGAAGAGATGGAATAAGGGCCACAGAGGGGGCAGATATGTTCGGCACCAGCCACTCTTTTCAGCGATGCAATGGAACGACTTTTGGGTAGCACAGGCGAAGCGGTGCAATAATATGGGTTGTCTTTCAGAAACGATTACTATAACTATAGCCTTTTCAATACATCTTTGTGATGATGTTTGCTCGTGATGGCTAAACAAGCAGCTCTAGGGTCCTCATTTTCTCTCTTCTTTCCCGCTTTTTATCTGTACTTGTAGGGCATCATTCACGGACAGATGATTGACTTTTATGCGCAATGGGAAACATCACCAATTCCTCCTAAGAGCCCACCTCTGCAAATTCAATATGCCATGCTCGAGGTAGTATTTTGAGTCTGCACACACATAGAAGAACATTTCGAAAGGTATTGGTTTCTTTGCGTTCCCGTCTACGGTCGTAACATCATGAATCTGAAAAGTGCAGTTCTGCACTCTAATAGAGAGGTATTGTATTCCTCTAGACAGATTGCACAATCATGATGGTATCAAGGTTCAAGGCACGCATTCGCGAAATCATTATCAAGAATTAAGCTTCGTCCCATAGGTTTTTGTCCCATTAACTAACTAAACCGATCTTCAAACCCGTGAAGATTTCATATTGCCATCTAGGCTACCCAAGGAAATAATTGAGACCGTCTAAAACCCATACATAAATGGTACATTCAAGTAATAACATCATCGCAAACTACTAAGCAATCCCCCGTGGTATTAACACTCCTCGTCTTTCATGTCGTTACTTAGCTCACACCACCCATGTTGTAAGGCAAAGCTCCTAAGGTCTTGTTAGTCTTTGTTGTTACGAGTTGAGACTGAATGTTGTAAACTTACCGGCCATGCCGCCAAATGAGTTGATGCCTTGGGCAGCGGCAGGGAAAGCACCAGCTGCACAAGAAACGTGGCAAACGCAGCTGCCATCGGGAGCGACAGTGCCCTTGCCGGGAACAACTCCTGTAGCCTCAGGAGGGGCAGCTTCGGCGGGAGGAGTAGCAGGAGGAGCAGCCTCAGCGGGCTTTGACTCAGCGGGAGGAGCGGGCTCGCCACCCTGGATAGGAGCAAGCTTGCCGTCACCCTTCTGCTGGATGGCCATCTCCTTGAATTTGGCATGTGTCTTCTCGGCAGTGGGGTTGATGGAGAAAACCATGCCCTGACCACAGTGGTTACCCTGCTTGCAGTAGAACCACAAAGGAGTGTCAACCATGACTTGCATAGCGACTTGAGGTGGAGGAGAGACAGTGTTGTTGGGGTTGGCCATGAAGCCAGAGTCCATGCCAGCTTCCATAAGATCGCAAGGGGTAGCGAAGCCGGACTGAGAGACAGTGTGGTTCTGCGACAGGAACTCAAAGATGACGGTGTCACCAATGGGAATATCGTGGAGCTCTTCAGGCTGGTAGACAAGACCTCCAGGGCCTCCAACGGTGACAGTGTGCGATGCGGCCGCAGCAGGCTGAGTAGCTACCTCTCCACCCTTGGTCACAGTCTCAGTAACTGTGACCTTCTCGGCGATGGTTGTGGTCTCGGCACCAGCTCCAGGGTTTTGCCAGATGATGATGATCTCCGTTTTGTGTTCCTTGGTGACACCGGGGTGGACGACCTCTGCGGGAGCCTCGACGACTGGTGCAGGGTGCTCAGCGGGAGGAGCAGCAACATGCTCGGCAGGAGGAGCAGCAACGTGCTCGGCAGGAGGAGCAGGAGCAGCAGCGGGATGCTCCATGGCAGGCATAGCCATGGCGGGCTCAGGGTGGTCTCGTCGTTGCATGAATCGAGCAAAAGCCATTGGCGCAAAAGCGGCCATAGCAAGAGTTGAGGTCTTCATGATATCGTTCTGGGTATTAAAAAGTAAAAAAGGGTAAGAAAGGTAGAGATGATCTGCCAGAGATTTGAATCGGTTTAGTTGATTAAGAGGGACTCAAATGAAGAATGAGGGCCTGCCTTCAATGAAAGGAAATCTAGGTGCAAAATGAATGAAGCACGAAGAAACAATTGAGAAAATGCGAATGAGAATGAGATATGGGAATGAGACAGGAATTGACAATCGTGGACCTCGCGTGCTCTTATTATAGTACATCAATCAAAGGCCGCTGCAACCCCTTAGAAGACGAGCCCTCCAAACGCATGTTCGAAACACGGCCACTGAAGAAGCCGGCTCTAGGCTTGCCCTCGCTTCGGTTTCTCGAGATCCGATCAGCGTGTCTTGACCTGTAGCGTTGTGGTTTCCCGTGAAACGACTGCTGGTGCGGGGGGTCGTTTCTGTGACAGATCCGTCTCGGATCACGTTTGGTGTTTTGGAGTTTTACCCCGTTTTGCTACTTCACCAGCGCCAAGAGAATTATATGCGACAGATAATGATTGGGTTGTTTTCTTACCCAGCGTCCAGTATAGGGCAAATATTCTTAATTGGGCGTTGTATAGGGTCGTATTGCAAGCCAACAGCAGGGGGCAGGTTTTTTAGTGATGAGACCCAAGCTCTTACACATGCAGACAGGTCCGACGAGCCAAGAACGGGAGTACTCCTCTCCGTTCTAGACTACCACCGCTTAAGGCTATTGCTATACCAGAACTGGAGCCTTGCTGTTATCGACGAGGTGGTGGGCTGAAGCCAAGATATTAAATATTATAGTCCCCGTTTGAACAGTATAGCATTCGTTTCACTAATTGATCTTCATCGTTGAGGTTTCATCGACTTCGTCTGGCCTTTTGGTCAACATTTAGTTCGACGGTTCTTTCGGGTGAGTTCGTTCCTTGTGAGGCTATGTTTCTTGAAGTTTGGCCCGCCATCGTTAGTCGCCTATCTTTTGGTTGGCGTGATGTAGTGGTTATACAGTGGTTAAGAAACATATATCGCTATCCCCACTGATCTATGCTCTAAGCTACATGGGTTTCGTCACGGGGTAAAGGCTTCAAGTAATATCTCCGTATGTACCAATATCAAGCTGCTTAAGCTTCCAAATTACTATAACCGTAGCATAATGCTGATATCATCGCTTTATGGAGACCTGCACCGTACTTAGCTCTGCTATATCCTATCAAGTCATGGCCCATGATTGCTATATCTCGATACTGATATATACTCACAGAAGCATGTAAATATCACGTCTCGTGACTCGTTTCTGTAGAATTCCCCGGGGCCTTTCAGGTCTCTCATCAAAACTCATTCATGCACGTACTCCCGAGAAAACGGCAATCTCAATCTTGCGTCGTCGCATCAACGGCAGCTGGCCGACCGAGAACCCATGTCCAAACTCATGGCTATCATAGCCACGTTGGTTGATGGCTACCGCCCTTCCGTGTTTCAAGGGTAATATGGTTATACCATTGTTTCTTCGCTTAAGATGCGTGCTTCTGTTGAGCTTGTTGTTGACCTTCGTACAACCCTGTGTAGTAGCCAGCATAATACCAAGACATGAGGAGTTTCTTGAGACCTTCGTCTTGTACTATTGCGATTGGCTAGTCAGATTATGTAGTGGACGTAGTGGACGAAGGAAACAGGGCCCAGACTTACCAGAACCCAGGACAGTTTGTATCGGAAAGGCAGGGACACCTTGAGATTGCGACGATGTAGGTTCCTTGGCCTCGTTCCGTGATGGAGGGATCTTCAGAAATGGTTAGTTACACGGAAGATAGGAGATCCAAAGACCGGACGAGACTCAGGTAAAGCAGGTAATTAGCACAAGGATTCGTACCTTATTTTCATCCACCTTTTCTGAAGTCAAAACGCCTTCCTCTGTTTCTATTACATGAGGTTGTTCGGACTCGGGCTCTACCTCAATCTCTACCCTGATTCATGTGTCAGTGGATTATCTCTGGCATTCAATCCAAGTAGGCTTACTGATTTTGAGGCTCGAGATCTCGTACACTTCCACCTTTTGCGTGTATGCTGTGATATTTCTGCCAAACGTCTCAGCGGTTATTCACGATATATCCTTCAGTTACTCACTTTGTACTCCTGTAAGGCCTCATTCCATGAATCGATGAGGGCAGAGTCATCCCACACCTCCTCATGTGTTAAATTCTCTTGCTTTTTCGACATTGTGTATTTGGACGTTGACCTTTGTAAAGCTCAAGAGGTTGCAGGTAAACTCCTTTATTCGGTGTGATTCGAAATCGGGTGAAATTAGACGTTACGTAAGAGTGAATTGATGAAGACTAATTCCTTATCCGCATATATCGAGATCTCGTGTATTACCAGATGGTGGGGTTTCTTGATCTCGGTCAAGAAAGAAATGATGGAAGGGTACAATGTTGCCTGAAATTATTCGCCCATTAAACTATCGCGAGGTCGTTGGTTGTAAGCTTCAGAAGCTCCGATCACTTTTTAGTGGACCAGGCCACTGAAAGGACCCCGACCCCCACTAAGATAAACTGATAGTGGACAAAGTCCTTCACCGCCCAAATTAGACGTGGCAGAATCCCAATTTTTTCCCATGGCCCACGCATCTTTTTCTGCGGGTGTCTAGCTTTTGCGTACCTAGCATCAAGACAAGCATATCAGACACAATGGCACCAGAATTGAGAAAGAGAAAGTGTAAGTACATGCGGAATAACGAATTCTTCATGCGCTGACTCTCCAAAGCTGCTTCTGACATCCAGAAGCCCAACGGCGCTGCCAAAGCTGCCCAGCCTAAGCGAAAGGGTGAGCATACAACACTCGCAATATTATTTCTTATATATCGCTAACACAACGCTTTCAGCCCCCGCCGATGCGTCACCTGTGTCGCTGAAGAAGCAGAAGTCTGTCAAGAAGACTGCCGTCACAACAAAGGCCGCCGAGAAGCCGGCGCAAAAGTCCAAGAAGAGCAAGCCCGTCGAGGAAGTCAAGGTCGTCGAGGAGGAGTCCACCACACTCGAGGTCCCCGATGAGTCCGAGTCAGAGGCTGAGGAGGGTAAGGAGGTCCAGGCGATCGTGAAGGAGCTCGATTCCGGCGACGAGGACATGACCGAGGGCGACTCCAGCTTCAAGCCCGGCCAGGACGTTGGCAAGATCCCCAATGTCTCCAAGGACGTTCAGAAGGCCGCCAAGGCCTCCAACGAGGACGCTGGCGTTATCTACATCGGTCGCATTCCCCACGGTTTCTACGAGCATGAGATGAGACAGTACTTTGAGCAATTCGGTCCCATCGTTGCGCTGCGACTCTCGCGAAACAAGAAGACTGGTGCCAGCAAGCACTACGCCTTTGTCAAGTTTGCCGAGGCCTCTACCGCCGAGATTGTCGCCAAGACTATGGACAACTACCTTCTGTTCGGCCACATTCTCAAGTGCCGAGTTATCCCTAAGGAGCAAGTTCATGACGATATGTTCAAGGGCGCCAACCGACGATTTAAGAAGGTGCCCTGGAACAAGATGGCCGGTCACAAGCTCGAGAAGCCTTTGACCGAGTCTGCTTGGGCCAACAAGGTTGAGAAGGAGAACGCCAAGCGCTCAAAGAGGGCTGCTAAGCTCAAGGAGGTTGGCTACGAGTTTGACGCTCCTGAGATGAAGGACGTCCCCGCCCCTGTTGCAGCTATCGAGAACGGAGAGGCCGAGACCGAGACCAAGGCCATTGAGGAGGCTGCACCCGCTGAGAAGGAAGAGGAGGCCAAGGCCGAGGAGCCCGTCGAGGTTGTTGAGACAGTCGTCGAGGAGACCGAGTCTGTGACCAAGCCCAAGGCAGCTCCCAAAGCAAAGGCTGCAAAGGGCAAGGCAACAAAAGGAGGCAAGGGTCGCAAGACCAAGGCTTGATCGGGTACAGAACTGTTCAATTCAATGGGTTTTCGGAGTTTAAAGCGGCATAGATATAGTTCAAAAAGGAATCCATAATGAAATGAATGCAATTGGACATCACTTTGTTATCACCCAAGAATCCACGTGTCGTGTGAGCAACTTGCGTAATAAAGAACAGTAGAGGAAAAGTGTCACGATAATATGTACGCATACTTCCAGCGGATATATCGTTCATCTTTACATATGTAATAGGAAAAAAGGACTATAACATCGAGAGGAACAGTATCAAAAGTTCAACAAAGCCACAAGGCTGCATGCACTATCAGCACCAAGAACGTATATATCTCAATACATAAGCTCTTACTGCTGAAAAGAGATATACTACTGCGAAGATATGTACGCACATAAGCGAACCCATAGCACTCATAGGAAATAAAAGAGCAAGCAACGGGATTATGAAAGGCGTTCTATAGTCTACTTCGCACTTGATTGTGAAAAAGCCACGGGATACAATGGTCCATTTCAAAAGTGTGATGGCGAAGATGTAAAATATGTGAAGAAGAAAAAAAGATTCGAAGCGCGCGTGCTATAAGGGAAAAAAAAGAACATCGTAAGGATCCACTTTGAAGATGACTCAGCTTGGTTCGTCTGGAGCTAACCTACAGCATGAGCAGAACGTCTTTATTCTCGCCATTATCTTGGAGTATTCTCTTCTGATTGTTAGTTTATAATAAGTAACATATTGTGGATCGCTTTGCATATGTAGGAGGTTTGAGAGAAATCTGGAATATGAGTGAGTTGATACATCTTGGTGGTGTCAGTTTTTGTTGCTTTACATGATCCTGCTGATCTCAAAATCAGAGTGACTTGCCGTGCCACACTTCGACGCTACCAGAGATCAGGCTAACGTTACTGAGTTTCTTAAATACGATGCGCTGTAGATATCAGCAACCCATGTAGGTTCTTCGAGATTGTTCCTGCATGAGTTCGGTTGCAAAGAGTGAGTAGTTTCTGATTTGAGTAAGCCAAGTTTGATACACAGAATATACAAAACATGGAGGGATGTGCCATGCTTGTTAGACAATGTCTTTGCTGAACCGTGTTTTAGAAAATTAAACATATATCTAGGGCTTACTCAAAATAAGATTAATGGTTATATGCAGTGAGACTCGTGGATAATTGAGCAAATTACATCTTGCTTGCACCGCCTCGATAGCGGTAAATCTGATACGTGAATCAAAACCTGCCAGATGTCATTACCCAATCAGTCTCTTTGGTCCTCAAGGTTTCAGATTCGAGGGAAGAAGCTGATATTATAACTGATATAATGCTACAGTAGTAGCCGGCCGGTACTTTCGGACCCGACTTGATGGAATGACGCCGCAGCCGTTGAAACGTCGCCAGCTCCAGGGAGCTTCAGGCACTGGCGTCCACTAATCCCACCATAACCCCAGCTGACGTGGTGGAATTCCATCCCTCCCGTTGACCTACCTTACTTGACACCAACACCAGGGAGGCCACTCTGTACTGTCAATGTACCTACTGACACGCACCCAACCTGACCTGACATGACCTACCTATTTTAGATTCTGCATCCATTATCGCGTAAAAGCAACCCCGGCGCTAACACTATATCTGCACGACATTGAACTTCTGAATGATCGTGACTGGCGCATTCAAAGCTCACCATGTCGTCCGCTGTTACAACGAACCCGACCCAAGTGACGAATTCAGGTGCGTGCGATCCCTACCCCTGCAATTGAGGTGGAAATGGAGATTCGAGAACGTGTCCTAACCATGGGGCCTCGCTTCCCGCTCGTGCAGGGTCGTCCAAAAAGAAGAAGAACAACAAGAAGAAGAACGCGAACAAGAACAAGGCTTCTGAGGAGCATCCTGATACTTCTGAGCCTCAACAGGGTTCGGACAAAGACGCCCTTGAAGACGAGCCCGAGACATCCACTCAGCCCGTACGTAGCCATGACGCTTCCCTTATCATGCAATTGCGCGCGCGCTGACATGTACCAATAATACAGGAGACACCAGTCGATGCAGGAGTCGAAGACGTAAGCGAAAAGCCCACCGTCCAAAGCAACGGGCATGCCGTAGAGCTCCAGAACAAGAGCAACGGGCTCACACCCCCTCCAGTGGATGGCGAAAAAGAAAAGCCCGACGATTCAGACACATCTGCCAAGCTTGAAGCCATGAGCCAGGAACGAGAGGCCTTGCGGGCCGAGGTCGAACAGCTACGGAAGCAGCTCGAGAGCATCCAAGAGACACACAGTAACGAAGTCACACAGCTCAAGAGCGACCTGGAAGAGAGCAATGCCGCCAAGGAGAACGCCGAGGAGGAATATCAGACCCTTCTCGGTCGTGTCGAGAAGATCAAGCAGACACTGAGCGACAGATTCAAGCGTGACAAGGCAGAACTCGAAGAAAGCAAAGAGCGTATAGAAGAGCTCGAGGCAGAGAACGAAGAGCTCAGGAATAATGCAGTGTCATCTGGTGATGATGTCGCCAAACTAAAGGAGGAGCTACAGGATGCGATCAGGGAACTCAACACCCTCCGAAGCCGAAACAACCTATCAGCACAGAATTGGAGTAAGGAGAAGGAAGAGTTACTCCGACATGTTCAACATCTCAAGTCAGAGATGGAGACGACCGCAAACGCCATGGGCGAATGGGAAGTTATTGCCATGGAAGAGCGCTCCATTAAGGAGAGCTTAGTTGACAAGGTCTCGGAACTGGAGGAACAGGTCACCTTCCTACGACAGAACTACGAGAGCGCCACGACGGACAGAGATAGTCAGGCGACTCTCATTGAGAACCTGCAAAACGCCCTCCGCGAAATCCAAGATGCCCGCAAAAAGGAGCTCCGCGATATGGTCGAGACCACCGAAGCACAAATCCAACGTCTCAAGAAGCAGGTGCAAGAAGCCGACGCCCGCGCCACTGAAGCAGAGACAGCCAAGCAAACTCTGACCCAAGAGCTTGAGCGAACTGCACCTTATGAGAAGGAAGTCAAGGAGAAGAACCTTCTTATTGGAAAGTTGAGGCACGAGGCCATTGTGTTGAATGACCACTTGACCAAGGCATTGCGATATCTCAAGAAGACCAAGCCAGAGGACAATGTAGACAGGTTTGTTTCCCTTTTCCCATTTACGACGACTTTATGCTAACCACAACTAGACAAATTGTCACTAACCACCTCCTTCACTTCCTTACACTCGACCGTGGTGACGCCAAGCGTTTCCAGGTTCTTCAGGTCATGGCTGGATATTTGAATTGGACCGACGAGCAGCGCGAGCAAGCCGGTCTTGCCCGTCCAGGCACCTCAAACAATCTGCGTCTTCCAATTTCACCCTTTAATCGCACACCAAGCTCGCCTTCTCTCAATACTGATATTTTTGCAGACACTTCGTCTGCCAAGGAAAAGGAGTCCCTGTCAGAACTCTGGGCAAATTTCTTGGAACGAAGCGCTCAAGAGGGTGCTATAGAGACACCAAGCAGAAAGGGCAGCTCAAGCAGTGCTGCTACGGGGCCTGTGAGACCAGAGTCAACAAAACCAGAGTCCAAGAGCTAACGATGAATGTTGTTGAGTTTTGATGTGGATATTACACTAAACGGATATGTGAGGAATGAACAGGGTGCATGTTTCAGGGGGTTCGCAAGGGGAGATATTTCACTGGACATTGTTACAAGAGAAAGAACGAGATACGGTTTTCAAGGTGATCGATGCCAAGTTTTGATGGTCATAGACCTCTATGTATGAATAGCTCTTTTGGAAGAAGGGTTGGGATAATACGCAGCAGTACGAAAAGGAGTCTAGTCTAGCCCTCATTTGCAGTTTCTGCATGCAAGTTCTGCAATACATTCTGTGCATAACCTTCAGCGTCTCTTGTAATGCTTCCAACGTCAATGCGGTTGCTCAACGCATCATTGACTCCCTCTACAACTTCCCGTTCCTCCATAACTTCGCCCATGAGACGAACCTCATGGCTCCAGTAGGCATGACTGCGTGACCGGAGATCTTCGTCGCGCAGTGCTGTATTCTTGACAATACCAAGTGCGCTAAGCTTGCTTTTAACTACCATTAAGGCACGAGCAGTAGCTTCGATGCGCTCCACGGGCGAGGGAGGCTCGACGAATGCGCGGTTCGTGGCAGATAGATACAGAAGCCACCCAAGGGCCGCGTCAAAGGCAGCAAGAGTCACCAGGCGCGCAATACGGGCAGTCCAGTAGAAGAAGTCAACCTCTGATAGACGAAGAGCACGAGCGTTGGCTTGATAGTTGTACGAGTTGACAAAGTAGATGTCTAGAGCTGCGATCACAGCAGCGGCCATTGTGGCCTTTGGCCGCCACTGTGCGCCAGCTCGGCCTGTGAAGGTAGGGCTCGTGACAAAGGCAACAGCGAACAGATTGGCGATGTGAGGCCACAGAAGCTGCGGGAGGGCATAGTTGAAGAAGGTCTTTGGTTCCTCAGAGGTGCAGAACGGGCAGTTGGCCAGCACGTCAGGACCAAACTGCAAGTAGAGCAGTCGACTCTCCAAGTTGACGAACCTGCCCCTCAGCGCCTCGTCCTGCTTGGTGAGCACATTGTCAGGTCTTCCGACGGCGACTCGGTTGAAGAGAACATCGACGGGGATCTGCAGACGACTCTGCGTCCCGAGGAAGAGGTTCTCGGGTGAAAAAGGCGGGAGTGTCTGGACGATGTAGCCGATGACAAGGAAAGCGAGAAGCGCGAGCGCAACGCCGACTCGAGGCGGGACGGGTATTATGGGTGCGTGACGACCGTGGGGATTGTTCTTGACTGAGCGGTAGTATGATATGGCTTTTGGTAAGAGTATGGGTCCGAAGAAGATGACGAGGGAACGGAGTCTGTTGTCGTTAAGGTTAGTAGTTATACAGGCAGTGAGTGAAGTATAAGTGGTTGCCAAGAGAACATGTTTGAACAGATTAGCAACAATAATAAAATCAACTTACGAGTCCCAAGGAATCGCCATGATGGCCAGTATTCAAGTAAATATGGCCAAGTTAGTTTTTGCTGGTTATGAAGTTCGGGTTGAACACGGTTGTTACAAGTCGAGACGAGGCTGAAAGACACGACGTCAGTCCAGGAACCAGAACATCGATAAGGCAATGGGAAAGGTGGCGCCAAGACTGTCGACTGTCCTGTGCTGTCGTCGGCCAGATGTGGGGGCTTTGGATTGGTGGGGCCGACATTCTTTTTCCAACGTAAAACCGCCAATTTTTCTTTCTCTCGTTGACTTTTCTTTCTTTCTCCAAACTCACAATCACATCAACACAAAACATTCCCTCTCTTCTGTCACGATCTTTACACCCTCACAATCCCAACCATAGATTCGA
Source organism: Fusarium sporotrichioides (assembly GCA_019054645.1). Classification (NCBI taxonomy): domain Eukaryota; kingdom Fungi; phylum Ascomycota; class Sordariomycetes; order Hypocreales; family Nectriaceae; genus Fusarium; species Fusarium sporotrichioides. The sequence continues at coordinate 1,015,507 of JAHKNS010000002.1, read as the reverse complement.
TCAATAGCGCAATACTAATGCCTCCCCGGCTGTCATTCACAGTATCCCTTCGTTCTTGTTCCCCGTGACCCTGGTTCAGAACACTTCGCGTGTACTGTTTTTGGCACTTTCGAAGCTTTCACGATCTCTCCGTGGTCGTCAGAGTCAAAAAGATGCCTAGATCAAGCCCCAAATACCCTGCCAAGGGTTATTCTCTGTCGTGTTACAAAGTCTCAGCTTCGGCAATGAAGAACTTTGCGTCAAATTTCGAAGAGATACATCCCCAATCGTAGTCAAGCTTTTTTTAATTGCTTGTTAAAATGCTTTGCATGCTTTAATTATGTGCGAAGTAGCTATCTATCTATACTATCCCCTAGGGATAAAAGAAGAGATGGCCTGTCTCTTGTGCTCTCAATAGCCAAGTTTTCCGATCTCTTGATGTCCCTCATGACTTCTTCTTCTCCTCTGCGGCGACCTTTTGAGCAGCAACGGGTGCCTCCTTGGTCTGCTTCGCGTTGAGGAGTAGTCCAGCAGTGCCCACGATCAAGTCGCTGAGAAGAGCAATGACTCCTGTGCAAGCAAGCTGCCATGAGGCGATGCTGACACTTCCGATGGGGGCACGAGGGAAAGACAGAATCCATTCCGCCCAGTAAGGGAACCAGCCGTGAGGCAGCCAGAACATGGGCTCAGTAGCGTACCAGAATGGCAGGAAGTATTGCGGCGCGCGGGTGACGACGATGCGGACGACGGTGAGGACTCTGTCGAAGTTGGATCGTGAAGCCTCGGTGGTTTTCTCTGTAGAGGACATGTGTTAGCAATCGCCTTGATTCCCCTGCAATGCTCTACGACAGGTGCAACGTACTGGTCTTCTCTAGCTGTTCAAGAAGCTTATCGTGCTGGCGACGCAGCTTTGCCCACCTGGCAAATTCATCCTGAGAGCTCGTGGCGTTCAAGTCTCGCCGGACCTTGAGGTAATCGGCCTGAAGCTTGCGCTGTTCGCCGGCAGCCTTTGACGTCGAGATGGGAAGGAAGTTGATCAGTGTCCAGAGCTTTTCTAAGTCAGCGAATGTAGCTTGGTAGTGTAGCGCGGGAAGTGACGCACCAGATTATTGATCGCGGTGGCTCCAATGGTGTTGACTAGGTTGACGATAACTTCGACAACGAAGACGCTGAGCATAAGAGAGGCCATTGTTGCAGGCCAAAGATCGAAGAGCGCGATGACTATGCACACTTGGTGGGTGTTTGGTGCAGCGCCGAATTGTACTCGTGCAGGCGAAGATGAAAGTCAAGGCTGTGGTGATGTTGGCTTTGGTGGTTCTTCAAACGTGGTCAAGCCATGTCATAGCCCCGACATAGGCATTGTATGGAGCTCCATACGACCCCTCCACACCACCCAAGTGTTAAGCTTTGAGGTACAAAAATAAGCAGCCAAAGAAACTATATTCCGACTGATTTAGCTGACTTACTAATTTTGTCTACTATTCTTCCAGCATCCAACTTTCCTAATGACAGAGCCACGTCTGCTCCATTGCGCTTACCCTATACACTCATTCCTCGCTTTTATTTCACCCCTTTATTCCAATGTCACGAGCACTTGATAAGAGTGTAAAGGAAGCTCTTAAGCATGGTGACCATCATCAAGTGTTTCTAGATATCTCGGATGTTCTCACAGAATCATCAGGTCAGCTTCTCGAGATTGAGTTACTTGGTAAAAGCCATGTGCTAGATCCTGACTCAACAGTTTTACGAGATGAGAATGCTGTTGCCATACCAAAGTTGCGCATAGTACAAGCATTTATCGTGGCACAGAAACTTCACAAGAAGTTCCTGTCGGGGAATCAAGATGTTTCGATGGACCAAGTCTTGAGGTCAACAGCGGTTATGCTGTTGATGGATCCGGAGCACTTGACTGCTGCCAACACCAGAAAGAGGCTCATCACAAACGAGCTGAAGGATGGAAGCGTTGAGGGCGTATTGCGCACCGAGAAACACTTGCTGGACAGCCTGCTAACCAGTCGTCTTCATCGACATACCAAGTCACCAACATTATGGAACCATCGTCGATGGCTGATGGAACAATATCGTCTATACCGTAATGAGGTTTCGGTGGAAAATGACATCACGAGGATCATTATGGTGTCTGGCGAACGACATCCTCGAAACTACTACGCTTGGTGTCATGCAAGATACTTGACGAGTGCATTCATCTTACCATCATCAAAGGCCAAAGATGCTCTGTCCGAGATCATCAGGTCAACGGAAAAGTGGTGCTTCTCACACCATAACGACATATCAGGCTGGCAGTTCCTGATATTCCTGCTCGACAAGCATCCTTCCGAGACATCGCTTGTCTTCCGAGAAACATTGAAGCTTGCGAGCTCGTTCAAGTGGCGCAATGAATCTGTCTGGTATTTTCTCCGATATATCGCTGCCTGGGGAGCCACTGCTACCGACATGACGGGATTTGAGAATACTCGGAGGGTGTTGTTGGAGAATGCTGCTGAAGATGAGACTGGGAAACGCACACTTGAAAGAGCGCAACAGTGGTTAGAAGTCGTTGGTGGATTCTAAATCAAGTGATACACCGAGGCTGTGGCCGAACCTCGTGGGTTGCCTCTTCGGATACATGCGCCTGAAGAGCATGGGAATATACATTGGAAATAAAACAATTTCGTCTCGGTGGTTATCAAGATGCTCAGACCAACTCACCCCGACGATAACTTGTAGTTATATAGATTAAATGAAGATCTGCCGTCATTTCAACCTTTAGTTTCTGTCGAACAATGGCTGTAGGGTCAGCAACCTATCACAGGTCAAGATACCCTATAAGAAAAAGCGCAATATGCACTGAAATTGGGCTCTACTCTGATCGACGCGACCCGAGTTGATAGTGCCGGGGTTAAGATTAGGCCAGGTCAAGCATTGACAGACCACCAGAGTTGTTTCATCGGCGGGCCAGGTCGCTCCTATACAATGGAGCTGCCAGGACTAGCTATGAAGTCATTTGAGCCGCATGCGGTGAACTACAATCCTTCTCGTCTGAGGAACAATCTATGTGAAATTATGACCGACAGCAGTCTTGGCAGAATGAACCAGCATCGTGTTTAGACGAAAGAGGTTGAGATTCTCCAGTGGGCTCGGCTGCTAGGATATCTCAAAGCGAGTATCTCTGTGCAACACGAACCAAAGACTCGGGTGATTTTCCACTGACAAAGAGCTGCCGCTGAAGGTATGGCGTCTTAAGGTCAGGGATGCCCTCGGTTGTCTATCAAGTCATACCCACGCTTTGACAGGACCTATATATAAAACATATGTTATTGGAAACTTGATGGGATTTTGCATAATTTGAATTCGCAAAAGGAACAAATCTGAGACTGCAGGATCAGTATTTCGAGCTTGGGTGCAGAGAGAGGCAGTGTAACATGTGGGAATATTCATGCAACTCGTTCAATTCGAGATTATAGTCGATATCTGCATGTGTCAAGAATATTGACTCAGACATCAGCTCCGCAGTTACTAAACAGTGCCCGTACAATGAAACAACAATAACGCAGCACTCTCAAAAAAGCATCTACTGACATGCACTCACTAGAACGAAACTGGAGCAAGCTGAGAGTTTTGAGGCTTGCAGCAGTAGTCAGGGGTCGCTGGTTGTTTTGACGCGTAAGAAACGCTAGACCTTTATCGAGTCAGTTGAGGAAACAAAACCCTTGGATCCAATAGCATTGATAGTGAGATGCAAGTCTAGGGGATATTGGATGGCAATGGTGGTCTGACTGCATGTTTGACGCCAGGGCATCAAGCTTTTTTCTCTCTTTCGTACTATTGAAGATCAACACTGTATAGATGTATCGAATGCCATTAAAAGCAAGGGATTCAATAGTGAACCACAATATGCAGCCCAGTTTCCACTGAACGCGTGTATCGTTGTCGCCATCCATAGTTGAACCACTGAAGCTTGTTTTTTAGGTTTCTTTTTTACCGCTTGCTCCACGTTGCTTCGCAGTATCATGTGCGCCGATATGCAGATCTTAGGGGATTTAACCCAGGGCAACTTGACCTGCCTAAACTAAACGCATCCGTTCATCTACAAGAATGCTTATCGTTTCAGGGGTACAGATAGTTAGATGTTTCTGTATTCGGTGACGGGGGTGGGATTGAAAGCAGCGTCTTCCATCTCTTGGAAGCACATGGCAACAGAGGACAAGACAAGCATTAGCTATCGTCTTTGGCCGATATCATTTACCCTTATCCTTCCTTGACTTGGCTTTTTGACAAGGTATACATACATACGGCAGGTTCCATGTAGGTAATCTCCACAGTTGGAGGTCCCACCGGAAACATGAACGCTCCGACCATCCAAGCGGCTAAGACTTGGCGGACCATTCAGAAGCTTACGACCCCTGGCACTAAAAAAGATGAAGATCCAGTGATGAACAGTAGATATATGCACTGCACTGCACTGCACGTCTATCATCCACGACTCGAAGACGTTTCTTTGTTATTGTTGTAAAGTTTCAAGACTAAGAGTTAGTTTGAGGCATGGCCTTGACGACTGATTCAGTTCAAAGAGATGGGCCAAGATAACGAGTACTGTACCAAGATCGGTCGGCATCAAACTAGGTCCAGATGATCATCGAGCCAAGATATTTTGACATCCAATTAGAACCCTCTTCTGGTCTAGCTCTGGGGTCTAGAGCCTGGGTCTGGTGTCGTGAAAGAGATGAGATAAAAGCTAAGGTGACATAAATGCTACTCTATCTTTGCAATGTTTAAATGATTTATCTATTTTGACAGATTAGAACTTGACTACTACTGGTTGGCTTGTTGAACAAGAGGCTCCTTTTAATAAATACGATCAAGACTCGGGGGCTCGGGGCGGGCAGGCACAGACAGGTCACAGGCACAGGCACTCTCACTCACTGAAGCATGCCCCCAAGCCCATGCCGCCCAGGCTCTAGGTCCACTCTCCCCATACCTACTGCTGCACCTAACATACCTCCTACCCACCACTTCCCGTCATTCCCTCCACCTCCGCCTCCACCCTCTTTCTCTCTCTGCATCTGCTGCCTCTCTTTTATACTGTATTGTACCTTGCATTTACCTTAATTCGTAATAATCCCTCCTCCTCCTCCGTCCTCGTCCTTTTCTAGTTTCGTTTCATACTCTCCTTTGCGTTTCCCTTTATTTGTTGCTTGTTCTTTGTCTTCATCGAAGCAATCCGTGCTCCCTCCAACATCGAGTACTTATCCAACCCGACCTCCAATTCCAATTCATACCAGCCCTTCAAGGAAATACTCCAACGCCCTGTTCCAAAAAGAAAGCGAGACTCGGGAATTGGTCTCACTGTAACCAACCAAGCCACTTCCATTGTGTGTCTGTGTCTTCGCTTGTGTGTTCCAACTTGCGTCTGGTTATTACTCGGCATCTTCGCTGTGTCGTTTTGTTTCCAATGCTGGGCTCATAAATCTAATTCTTAATACCCTCTCGGCCGACTCTGGCTACAGAGTCTTCTTCCGACTCGACTTTTTCACTTTCCCTTTTCCAGCCTGGTCAATTTCTGTTTTCACTGAATAGACACGTTTGAGACAAGCTGTGACGAACTGCTCCAATCAGCACTGAATCGACCTTGGTCCGTCTTGTCTCAGTGCAAGCCAGCTCGCGGTTATATCAACCACTTCCGCTTCCGAGTAGAACAAGCAGCGACCAGGATTTTATTATTCTGATATCAACAAAGCTTCAAGATGCGTCCCGGAGCTCTATTAGCACAGCTGGCTCTCGCCTCATCGGCCAATGCATTCTTTCCTTATACCCCGAGTTGGCGAGTCGATGTTGGACAAGAGACTGTGGGGCGAAGGTCTAAGAGCGTTGGAAACGGTGGTGGTGTTCGCATGGGTATCAAGCAGAGAGCCCCCAAGGTTTGTATTGTGAATTGCCATTGTATCACTATTATACTGACCATATACTGCAGTCCAGCCAACCGATGTCAGAGAGAGCAGCCCACGAAGCAGCACGATTAATCGCCAAGTACACAGGAGGAACTGTCCCGGATACAAGTGTGCTAGCAAAGCGTGACAATGAGTACAATGTCATGGAGGCGACGAAATCGACAAAGAAACACACTCAGGGTGTTAACCAAGACGGCACTGATTATTCGTATTTTATCGAAGTGGGAGTTGGATCAGAAAAGAAGCCCATGTACATGCTTATCGACACAGGTGCTGGCTCAAGTTGGGTTATGGGTACTTCTTGTACCAGCAAAGCCTGTTCGATGCACAACACATTCGGCGCCGACGACTCAGACACCCTCGAGGAGACAGACAAATCTTTCAGCATCGCCTACGGCTCAGGAAAGGTTTCTGGCAACTGGGCAACTGACACACTTACCGTGGCCGGTATGGATATCAACTACCAGTTTGGACTGACACATACGACTTCGGACCAGTTTCTCGATTTCGCCTTTGACGGTATTCTTGGTCTTGCGATAAACAAGGGATCCAGCGGAAGCTTCCTCAACGCCTTGGCCGAGTCTAAAGAAGTTGACAAGAGCATGTTTTGTGTCGCTCTTAACCGTGCGGCTGATGGTACCAACGAAGGCGAGATCAGCTTTGGCTCGCCGAACCCCGATAAGTACATTGGCGACATTTCATACACATCTCTCGGCAAAGATAATGACTGGGCTATCGAGATGGACGACATGGGATATAACGGCGAGCAAGCAGGTGTTGGAGGCATGCGCAGCTTCATCGACACTGGAACTTCGTTCATGTTTGGTTCGCCAGCCAATGTCAAGAAGGTCCACGCTCTTATCGAGGGAGCTGAGAGCAAGGATGGCACCACGTACCATGTCCCCTGCGACAGCAAGGGCAACATGACCATCAAGTTTTCTGGAGTTGACCATGTTATTTCGCCCAAGGACTGGGTTTCTCCTCCGGACAAGGATGGAAAGTGTACCAGTAACCTGTACGGTTTCGAAGTCGTCAAAGGCGCATGGCTGTTAGGCGATACCTTTATCAAGAACGTCTACGCCGTTTTTGATGCGGACGAACGACGAATTGGTGAGTTGAAACAATTACTGAGATTAAACTCATTGCTAATAACAACAGGTTTTGCTACCAATGCTATCACAAGTGGCTCTGAAGACTCTGGCGACTCTGAAGAAGAAACTACTTCCTCGACAAAGACAAAGACCTCCAACAAGCCAACCCAGACGTCCGACGACAGCGGAGAAACTGGCATCACCACCAACTCTGAGTCAACTGCGACCGCAGTACCAGATATGGGCCTCGGCAAGGAATCAGTCTCATCTGGCACTGCCACCGCCGAAACAAGCCAGGCGAGCGAGACACAAGACTCGTCTGCACCCTCAGGGCTATTATCACAAGCCCGTTTCACATTCATTTTCTGTATAGTACCATTTTTCGCCCTCCTGACTTAGACGGAGTCGGGCAAGCGGCCGTACATTCTTTTTTAATACCCCGGACACAATCGTTAGACGCGCGGAAAGATGCGCATATATATTACATACCGAGAGCTTCATAGAGCATAGAAAGACCATGCGGGGAACATAAGGACAGTCAGAGCTCATCAAATATGAAAGAGAAGATTGGGTACGAAGGAAAGTTGCAGTTATACACCCGATTGAGGCGAGGGAGAACTTGTTGAGTTTCAAACATAGGCGGTTCAAGCCACGCTACACATATTTCCCACTAGAGATAGAACATCAAACTCAATAGAAATGTTGGATGGACCAGGTTTTTCAATGATGATTTTACAAATCTTATAAGTTCAGTACGAGGTGAACGAAAGCCCGTTAGGCATAGTTGAGGCTCTCTGCCAGGCAAGATTGCGTGGAAAGTTTCCAGAACCTTGATCGTTTTTAGGCCGTTGGAGAGCAGAGTGTAAATTGGACCCCTATTTTTATGCAATTTGTTTCGTAAGGGTCTTTAGGTTTACAGCGGTTCTTGTGATGAGCACTCGATATATCTGAGTAGCAAGAACCAGAAATCAGTAGCTCCTCTCCACTTCTGCTATATGTTAAACAAACATTCTCAATAGAAGCCAGCATTCCGTCTCTTTATTCATATCTTCTCTGAGCATGGTCCAGTCCTGCCGGGTTGATCCGTGCCCCTGCATAAGCACCTAGCGGGCGATTCCAGCACCAAGGACCAGATTTCACAAGGGGCATTTGCACCAATCCTAGCGCCTACCATGCTGGAAGTGACGCTAATCCTTTGATCCTTGCTTATCTGGGGGAAGGACAGACAACCATCCTTAAGCTAAGGTCCTATTGTAAGGAGACAGTACCTCTTTACAACAACTTTCAACAAACAGCAAATATTTTATCCTTTTCTTCGACAGCCGATCATTATTTTGCGCTCCTCAAATACTATCACCTTATAATTTCCCAATTTCACGTATACGTACGAGCGAATCGAATAAATAGGTCTTCTCCTGGGGAGAAAATGTGCACGCAATATCCCTTTGCTGCTCCCCTTCAACAATGACGCACGCCAGGAACAATGGCTCCCCGAACCCCCACGGTGAGGACCGCGGTCTTTTGAGCCATGGGCCCGACTACGACGACGACTACTTTGGCCTGGGCGGAGATGATCACAGCGGCAGCGGCAGTGGAAGCGCGAGCGCAGACTTGGGGAAGGCTTCGGGCAAGACGGATAGCAATGGCCAGCCTCGAACACCCGGCCGCGTGCGCTTCGACTTGACGCCCGAGATCGTGCCGGTCAGCAACGGACAGTCCTTTGGCGGCTTCAGAGACGACGACAGCGAGAGACGGTCATCGGACGATGCATACTTCGATATGGAGGAGGCGACGAGTCCGGCGCGGGCGCATCGTACGCCTCTCCTGACAGACATTGAAGCGCCAAGCGTGACTCTCGCCAACTCAATGGGCGATCCTTCCGAACAAGCAGAACACGAAATGAACCGCCCCAAGTCGGGACTCAAGTCGGCCTTTATGAACATGGCCAATTCCATCATCGGCGCGGGTATCATCGGCCAGCCCTACGCTGTGCGCCAGGCCGGTCTTGTCGGCGGCATTCTGCTGCTGGTAGGCCTGACGGTTGTGGTGGATTGGACCATCTGCCTGATTGTCATCAACAGCAAGCTCAGCGGGACGAGTCACTTCCAGGGAACGGTTGAGCACTGCTTCGGACAGTCCGGGTTGATCGCCATTAGCGTTGCGCAGTGGGTGTTTGCGTTTGGCGGGATGGTCGCGTATGGCGTTATCGTTGGCGATACGATTCCTCATGTGTTGGTCGCTGTGTGGCCAAACTTGGCAGAGGTGCCCGTGATAGGGCTCTTGGCGAATCGACAGGTTGCGATTGCGGTATTCGTGCTGGGTATTGGATACCCCCTGACGCTTTATCGAGACATTTCAAAGGTGGGAGTTCAGCGGGCGGATATACATGTGCTCTTATTCGAAAGAAAGATATACTAACAACCTGTGTAGTTGGCCAAAGCGAGTACGTTTGCGCTCGTTGGTATGGTGGTTATCGTCTTTACCATTCTGGTGCAGGGCATCGTGGCTCCTGCATCAGAACGAGGCTCCTTCAGCCCTTCTCTTCTTCTATTCAACGGTGGCTTTTTCCAGGCTATTGGTGTCATCTCATTCGGTATGCTGTTTTGCTCGAAAACCCGAACTCATACGGAGGCTTACTGACTCTATAGCCTTTGTCTGCCATCACAACTCGCTCCTGATTTACGGATCTCTCAAGACACCTACTATTGATAACTTTTCTCGTGTCACTCATTACTCGACTGGTGTGTCGATGGTGTTCTGTCTCGTCCTGGCTCTGGGTGGTTTCCTCACATTTGGTGACAAGACTTTAGGCAATGTTCTCAACAACTTTCCTGCCGACAACACCATGGTCAACATTGCGCGTCTTTGCTTTGGCCTGAACATGCTTACGACGCTTCCACTCGAGGCATTCGTGTGCCGTGAAGTGATGTTGACATACTTCTTCCCTGATGAGCCATTCAACATGAATCGCCACCTGCTCTTCAGCACGAGTCTCGTTGTGTCAGCCCTTGTATTGAGTTTGGTGACATGTGATCTCGGTGCTGTGTTTGAACTCGTGGGAGCAACGAGTGCAGTGGCTATGGCTTACATTCTACCTCCGTTGTGCTACATCAAATTGACAACACGGAGTTGGCGGACATACATGGCTGGTGCGGTGGTGGCATTCGGCATCGTCGTCATGGTCATTAGTGTGATCCAGGCGGTGCAAAAGATGGTTAACAGTAAGTCCTCCTTCATTATCTTCAAGAAACCATCCACGATATCGGATGATGATGATGGAGTATATGCTAACAAACTCTTGCAGGCAAAGATGGACCGACGCAATGTGCATAAGATACCAATCGCTTTACCTGTTTTACCTTTATTCATATACCATTATAACATACCTAACGAAGCATCAACACACATAGACACTTGTTGGAACAGAAGACATGTAAGACATCAAGCGGCGACGCAAAGCATATGCGACTGCGAGGAAGACTTCCGCTTCAGAGGCGTATTGACCATATATAAAAGGCGGATGATGATTTAGTTAAACATTTGAATAAGACATGTCGAAGAAGACCCGGTTACTTGTATGCTCTTACGCACGCATTCTGGATTTGTATGATAGGAGTTGGCACGGCGTGATACATGGTGTCTGAATTATAGACAGGTTTGATGTTCTTTGAACATGGCACAAGAAGCACATGTTTAAACTTGTCTTTGACAATGCTGGTGAGGAGGTCAAGCTGTGATATCACAAGAAACTAGCCTCTCTGTGCGCAAAGAAGATGACTTTGTTTCAAGTTTACTATTCTCAACCGATGTCTAATCCTCTTGAGTTGTTGGTATCATATCAACAACGTCTCCTCCATTCATCGTCAGCACAATGAGCTGTTTCTCACACGATCCCTTCCTTTCCCCACCTATATCCCCATCTCACCAGGACCCAAGACCCTTCAAACTTCTTTATCAAGATGGAGTGGGCGGGCGGGCGTGTGTGTGTGTGTGTCACGGGCGAATCGCATGAGGGGGTAAAACAAAGCAACAACCCGCTATTTGCGCCAGTGAACCCCGCTTTGGGAAAGTGTCAACGTAAATCTGGTGTGAGGGAAGGATGATTTGTTTGGAGTTGATGGATATATATATATAATTTGAACCTTCCCCTCTTTCCCTCTCTTCTCTTCTTCTCTTAGTGCTCTAGTCTACCTACATAAATCTCAACACATTCAACACTTCGTATCGCATACATCTCTTGATATTAACGCCAAGATGGAGCCTCTCGTCAACTACAACCACAACACCTGCCCCAAGTGCAGCGCCACCATCGAGGGCGCCGGCAAGACCTGCGGCAGCTGCGGTGCTGTGCGTTTTCTTCTATATCCATATCTTCTCATGCTTTACTGACATTACATTCCACAGCACTGCCCCGTTTAAACTCCCGACGGAGAGATTCACGACATGATGAGACAAGACGAGACGAGTTGAGATACTGGGTGTTAGGGATGCATACAACGGAGTGTGGTTGGCGATTTGGGCGGATGTTGTGACGAGGGCGCTCTTTGACAGCGTCACTCTTTTTTTTTTGTTTGGGCGGCGGTGGATGGGTTTAACTTAACCTCTTGCGTTAGAGTCGTATTGTGTAGCAGAGATTAAGCTCACTCTTTATTCGACCTTGTTTTATCGTGAGGCAACAAGGCTGGTACTCACCTCAATCTATCTGTATAAAACATGTTCATGAATGTCTCTGCGTAAGCTGTGGTGTCTTGGCTCCAGACAGACAGTACACGCATATCTGACCCCCATGCTCGTTGATTGATGGGATTACATCACCCGTATCACAACTACCGAAATAGGTTCAGGCGTCGATCAGAGGGTCTAGCATGGGATAAGGGGCCACATGACTGACATTGGCACGTGGATGGATATGCCTGAAGCTTGAGGTCAATGTTGGATGCTACAGACGCCTCAACTCGAAGCTAGCGATCACTTGTGTAACCTGGTAGCCTGCATGATGTATCCCAATGAGCTTAACGCAAGGCAATCACTTTCACCAGAGGCATGGATGGTCACGTCACGTCACGAACAAAGTAGACAGAATATACAAAAAATCAAGAGATTAAACAGGCAGGCCCTACGCAATAGATGTCCCATCTCCATGGTCTAAGTAACGGTCTCGAGGCTCCAAGAGAAAAAACGAAAAGATTTATGGCCTGACCCGACTCGGTTCCCCCAGCCGAGTCCCATATCCACACATAAGCAGACGCAAACGCTCTCGCCGTAACCAGTCCACAGAGCCTCTCCTGGCCTCCTGTAACATCTCCCGAGTGAGTCCTCGTCCATCAGCCTGTACTGACAGACTAGGCAGGAGAGCAAGGAACGAGAGTCACTCCTCCTCCTCCTCCTCAAAAGCCCCCAACAAAAAAAGACATCTGGCCCACCTCCCCATACGCGGCAAGCACATACATAAAACAAAGGTCCCGCTCGCCTGCCAGTGGTGATAATAAAAAAGATGAGGTATCTGTCGGTAATAGCAAACCCCCTGCGAGATTCAGGAGGTCCAAGAAACCATGGGCTCCCACCAACTAGAAAACCATCAATCCAGCGAGAAAGGTCGGCGCGTAGGCCGATGGACCAGACATGAGCGAGACGATATCAAACTCCAGATTCCGAGAAAACCGATGCATGCCGACAGCCATGGCCTTCTTGGCCGCCACGGGCCCGTTTCATCCGAGCTGCCGGGGCCAAGTTGAGGTTGAACTGTGACAAAGGATTATAACGCAGGGTCAAGCCACGGTACATGTGCGCAGGCTGCGTTCAAAGGGCTTCGAAGGCACCCTTTACAGGACAAGACACTTCTTGTGAGACTTGCTACGGGTGCTGCGCGACAGCAGAGCAGCGCGAGTAGCGTGCTCGAACACTTCGCGGACACCCTCGTTGGTCTTGGCTGAGCACTCAAGGTACTTGTAAGCAGCGATCTTCTTGCGGATCTCCTCACCCTGTTGATGATTGTTAGCATGTATAGGTGTGAAGTTTGGCAAGCAACCAATCAGGTTCAATGAACCCAAAATAGGCATTTTGCCAGGGCAGGATATCGTACCTCCTCAGGGGAAACGGGCTTCTGGCTGGTCTTTCGGAGCTCCTCGATGATCTTCTGGTCGTATCGCAAATCCTTCTTGCAGCCGACAAGGATGATAGGGAGACCCTGGCAGAAGTGCAGAACCTCAGAGATCCACTGTAAAAGAGCACGTGTCAGCAAGGCTGTGTGGATGTCATCTGGCAGTTAGCCATTTGGTAGTTGGGGTCGGACGAACCTTCTCCTGAACGTTGTCGAGAGAGTCGGGAGAGTCAACAGCGAAGCAGATCAAGATAACGTGGGAGTCGGGGTAAGAGAGAGGTCGAAGACGGTCGTAATCCTCCTGACCAGCAGTATCCCATAGGGCGAGCTCGACGTGCTTGCCGTCAACCTCGACATCGGCGACATAGTTCTCGAAGACGGTGGGGACGTAGACCTGGAGGTAGAATTGTCAGTACGATATTTGTTGATGTTGTTGTTGTTGATTCTCGTCAGAGATAAGCGCTTTGGCAACGCCGCGTGACGGTGCGATGACCGAAAGACATCAACGGTGTAAAGTCAATGCTTACCTCGGGGAAAGTGCCCTTGGAGAAAACGCTATACGATTGGTTAGCGACAAATTGATGATTTGGTTGAGATGATGGTGATGGTGATAATAAGCAACGGCAGAAGATGGCAAAGTGAACCAAGGGGCATCTACGTCTATCACGATAATGATAGAGCTGATTGCGTCCAACGATACGAAGCGCTCAAGCGAACAGGAGGCCAGAAACAATCATCGCATTGCTCTTCTGGTGTAGCCTTGAACTGGTTGAAGCACCGAGTAAAGTTGACGCGGTGATGGACAGAAACACGACACGGTGATGGGCGAGTATCTTTTGGTGAAAGAAGGCCAACTCACATCAACAAACAGGTTTTACCACAAGCACCATCGCCGACAATGACGAGCTTTCGGCGGATCTCAGCCATGGTTATTGATTAGAAGTGTTTTTGGGTGAAGAAGTTGTGAGAAATGGACGAATTTGCTGGCGTAGAATGCGAGCTTGAGCTTGAGTTGAGCTTGGGAGATGGATGGTGCAGGTTGTGAGTTTCGCGGAGAGCGGCGGCTGCGGGTCGATGGGGATGGGATAGAGAGAGAGAAAGAGGAGAGTGGACGCGGCAAGGCAAGAGAGAGACAGAGCAGAAGGGGGTTTGGTTTTGGGTGAAATAGGCTTGGGCTTGGTTTTTTCCCTAGGACCCGAACAGTTACTGGACAGGACTGGCTACTGGCTGGATAGGACAACGGGCAAGCACAGGACAACAGGCAGCCAGGGCAGGTCAACACGACTAGAGGTACCTCTGGATACGATGTGATGTGCACTGAAAACCAGGTACCAGATGTCAGAGGTCTGAAGGTGCTGGGGGTCAAGCAGGGTTGTTGAGGATGATGAAAGCCGGGACGGGCGTTTGCGATTTGCACTGTGTTTTGATAGGCACTTAGCGGACAATGACAGCTGAAAATAGCCTGCTGGCAGGGCTTGTTTGTTGGTCTATCAGAACATGGTCCAAAATACGGACGGGCACGATTGATTGACTGAGGTCAGCATGCAGTTGTCTCACCGTCTGTCTATTCTTTGAGTTGGATCTAAAGTGAAGGCTGAGTCAAGTGCTGCTTGAGGTTCTGATAAGTCCTCTTGAACATCTTTGTTCGACTCAGGGATCAAGAGCAACAAAACAAAACAAAACATCCCTGGCAATGTTTACAACTGCCAGGTTGTGAGCTTTTGTTCCCATGTTTGAATTTGAACATTTCTGTTGCTGGGGCTGCGAGCTTGCTGGGGTCTCTTGGACAATGATGATGAATGTGTTCTTTCCCCTGGACCTGACCTGACCTGTCGTCACCTACCTAGCTCTCTGTATGTACTCTTTCACCGATATTACCACATAAACGGTACCTACTTTCTTGTCACATTATTACGCGGAAAAAAGGGTCCACGCCTGTCTTTTCCTGAGGCAGCCAACTGCGTCTCGTGGCCCTGGCTTCGCCTGGTGGGTGGCAACAACCGCCAACACCGTCCCCTATTCAGTGAGTGATTAGTGGAGTCCGCTCACAGTGTAGACAGTGTGCAGCTCAAAGACGCCAGGGCGGGCTGGGCTATTTCCCTGGCGGGGGAATTAACTGGCCCATTTTATCTTACCGAGAGTGCTCCGCCAGGGAAACTTTCAGTGGCAGCTTTTGGCGTCCAATCCATCTGCAGTTGCTTCCATCTCTTGCATAACGTGGAAGTTAGGTTAGTTGCTTTATTAGTTGCTCTGACCTCCCGAGGTTGCGTCGTGTTGCGTCGTCTTCCATTTGCGTGAGCCTGAAACGACTCGGATAGAGAGAGTGAGCAATGCCAGCGACAATGATGACGAAATGAGATAAGGGTCTGCCTACATAACACCCAAATGAACCAGTCACTGGTCTTAGATGACGGACAATATCAATGACCAAGAATAATAACGGGGGGCTGGCCGTTTGTTGAACCGTTTTTTGTTTAATTGGGAGACTGACAATCCAGCACAATAATGCAGTGTATGGCCGGCCTCTTTCACAAAAGTTTTGGATCTTTGACTCTTTCCCCGTTCCCGTTTCCCTTCCACCGCCGAACGCCATCATCATTCACAGTCAGCACGTTTTTGCACTATTTCTATCGGTCTGACGTGCACGCCATTCCTTGTCCTACCAAACAGAGTCTTGCTTCAGAACTGTTGCTGTTGGCTTTAAACTTGACTAAAGTTGTATCATCTTATCCAGACGATGGAACGCTTTAGGCTCCATAGCTCCGAGGCTGAAACCGTGGCTCGGCTTGTCATATGAACAGGACGAAACTAATAAACAACAACCAGCCACCAGCCTCAACCACCCCCATTGTCACAAATTGGCTTCTAGGCCAGTAGGGAAATGTGTCTTCCCGTGGGAGATTTCTGGCTGGGATTTGGCGGCCAACACCAACAGTTGTACCTAGTCATGAATTCAGAATGAGCTTATCCCCCGTAGTCAGCGTTTGATGTTTATCACAAGTCATCTCGGCAGGTTCCACTTAGAATATGGACTGGACAATGCCATTTAATAACCTCTTGTGAGTCTGAGTTTTGATATTGGAGGGAGTCTTCTTGATCAAACATCCGTGTCGTCGTCATCAATCACGGTCGTCTTTACAAGATAGTCCATGCAAAGTGAAGCTGGCACAAGCTTCCCACCCCTGGTCCGTCATGCAATGTATGGCGGAGTTCCGTGCTGAGCTGTGCTGTGCCATCCCGTGTCTCCGCTTGCTAAGCCAGATGCCCAGAACTACGGAGCGTCCAGTCAGAGAGTTTGTAGTAGACGGAAAAGTCCTACGCTGCCCCATGAGTGGTAGGACTTTCACTCAACCTCCCCTGATCGTTGAGTAACTAAGGCACAGTAAGAACCAAGGACCCTCCTGATTGACCTTGGGCTGCTCATATGCATTACCCAGAATCCCAGATGATGGTAAATTGCCACTTTTGAATAGCTAATAATATGAGATATCCACGATTCACAATGAAGCTGCCACGCGCACGTAATTCCTTTAATCCTTCTATGATTTGTATGCCAAACAGGTGCTGATCCCGCAGGTCATCTCAGGCATTTCAATACATTAGTACCTGAAGAACGGAACTTTGGACCCTTTGATACACCTGGCATGTGATCCTGTGATATATCCTGCCTGGAGCAGTACTGAATAGCCAATTAGATGCTGTTCTTGTGGTCCTTATCATCTGGATGATATCACAACCTGCATATATCTGCACATATGTGTTTTGTTGTAATGTTTTACCTCTGTGGCATATAGCTGCAGTTGGGACACAATACTAGATATCGGTTCCAACATCAGCATAATAGATAATTTCGAATACAAAGCCTTAGTATGAAGTTGAAACTGAACAAGCATAGTGAGCAATTGGTTCACATATATTGACAAGAGCGATACTGCTTCTCGATCTTGATGTGGAGTGTACAGAGGGTCACAGTCTAACTAAAACCTGGGCGCCTCTCCTAGTAAAAACAGTAACTATATGATACACCGCATTACTTTCCAGGTAACTATTGATATAGGGTATGTCAACATCCATCATGGCTCCTTCGTATGTACGACATGAAGCTATCATGAGCATAGTGCGGGGTACAGTGCGTCACAACTACCCACACCCACACACTACTGCGGCTAATTCCGTTCGATGGTCGAGAATTTCCAGCTCAACCACCCACTCCACAACGAATTATCGTCACGCCCAAAGCGACAACTCGGCGCCGACAGCTTCAATCTGCTCAATGAGCTGCTAGAACCTGCGAATCTCATCGATAAATCACCGCAGCTCATTCTCCGCCATGCAGAAGCTCGCCAAGCGGGTCGCCCAGGCCCAGCGCCAGGCCAGCAAACGAGCCCAAAAGGCCGCCAAATCCGAACAGACCAACTACAAACTTCGAAACCGACAGGCCATTCGATCGGCCGTCTCTGAGGTCCGACAGAATCTTCAGGATGCGCGCCGTGCTCGACAAGAGGATTGGGAGTTGGGTCCTATCGCCCCCAAGCGTGATCTGGGATTCAATGGTTATGGCATGTTCACCGAGGGCGTACGAACGGACTGGTCCAACTATGGTCTCTACAACCCTCGACCCGAGATTTTGAGGAAGAGATGTGCCTGGGCTGGTGGTGTGAAGCAGCTTAACCTTGCCGTTTCTGACCGAGTGGTTATTATGGATGGTCCAGACAAGGGAAAGATTGATCGCATCAAGTCGATCAACATCCAGGCGGGGCATGTAACTCTTGAGAACCACAACCGGGTAGGCATATAGGCTTCACAAGGACTTCAAAAAAACTAAAAAAGCTAACGATATCAGGCTATCTCTGCAGGCATGTTTGGAAACGACAGCCGCTCTCAGCCTATGCCCCTCGCTATCGATGCTATTCGCCTGGTCTATCCTATCACCAATCCCGAAACCGGAGTCACAAGAGACGTCGTCATTCACGAGCTCAAGGCTATTCCACCAAACATGAAGTCTCCCAATATGACGCTTGACAGATGGGAGCACGGATACAAATGGGATCGAATTGTCCCCGGAATCAACGTCATCATCCCCTGGCCCGAGGTGCAAGTCCCCGAAGCGGAAACATTCGAGGGCGACACTATCCGAGAGACTGTCGAGGAGCGATCATTCTACTACAACCTTCTATCTCCACCCATGCCAGAGAACATCATCGACGAACTCCGTAACAAGTTCTCCAAGTTCCGAACACGCCACGAGGATTGGTACGTGCAGCAAAAGGAGACCGAGGCCATGTCGGAGCAGGCCCGCCTGGAGTCTGTCAAGTCTATGCAGACTCCTTTGCAGGAGTTCCACGAGATGCAGCGCGAGAAGCGTGCCGAGGAGGGCGAGCCCGAGCTCAGCGAGGAGATGCTGGAGAAGCTTGGTGCTATTATTGCGCAGCGCAAGGAAGCTGCTCTCAAGAAGGCTGGTGTGTCAGAGGTTGCTGCTACAGATGCTTCATTACCCTCATCAACGACAACGCCTCCAACCCAATAAACGAAAAGAGTGGACGATTTGCGGCCGAGGTTTGGATAGTGGATGATGTGCCAAAAGCGGTACGAATAACGTGTAATTATATCTGTGCAACAATGTACATCATGAGGCGTAAAATAGACGCATTTTCCTGTCTCTTCATTGAAATGATTTCCCGACCAAGTTGTGTATATGACAAGCTATGCGGCGTAGTTCTCGATGGTCATGCTGAGCGAGCCAGGTTGACTCAGGAGTTATTTTTCTCGAACACATGAGACCGAACTCTGATAAAGGCTTCAACCAGCACTGAGGGGATATATGAGAACTAGTTCGTTTGGCCTGGGCAAGGGTCGACTGAAATCTGATCAAGTTGCGTGTTTCTGCGCACATGTGAAATGGCTATTCGAACGAAGGTATGTTTGCATCTTATTGAGGTATACCAGCGATGGAGTAAAAATCTATGGAATCAAATATTTCCACCCATTGTATATATAGTTTGATCCCTTAGGGAAGTGATTCATAGCTTGGAATCCTTCGGCCCCGAATAACCGGCTCCCTTTTGAGATGACTGGCTATCCTCAACCATGGCCCTTATGAGAAGGCGATCCCAAAGCTGCGGAGTGTCATGTATGTAGTAAGCTAGCATGGACAAATTGGTGTTGGTTCTGTAAAACTGTTAGAGTTGTGGTAAGCTATAAGACAGTGCCACCTTACTGTGCAACATCCCCCGTGGTAGTCGAGGGAGCCTGGCTTGAGTTGGACGGCATGATGTGAGAGAGTGGTGTAATTGGTTTGAGAGTACAAAGACTTAGGTTAAGAATATATCCTAAAGAGCGTAGTAGAAGGAGAAAGAGGCAAGACGATGGTATGGCGATAGTTCTTCCCCATGAAAAGTCCGATGGTTATTAATGTGCTGTGTCTCGAGAAGGTCATGACGGAAAGATAGAGAAAGCACCGAATGTAATGAACAATCTGATTTATTATATATACGAGTTCAATACACTTGGGGACTGTCATGATCGAGCTGTTCCCAATACCAAAACCTTTCACGAAGGCCTCAACTTTTCACCCACCATCTAACATTCCGGGCAATGATACGCCCGCAGCTCGAGACACAGCCCAACTTGACCGGTGATCCAAGCTTTGACTTGTATAGCAACAGAAGTGCAGCTCATAGACAGTGTTAGAATCAGGATTGAGACTCGGTCAGTCGCCATGATAAAAGGCGGTGATAACTCCATACATACACACTTACATACACCGAAGAAAATACTGCCGTTTGACGTATGCAGAGCAGAACATATGCAGTTGTGTGTTGGTGTGTAACCAGGAACCTGGTCCCTTCGAGACTGTCACCTCCCCTTTTGGGAAGATTAACAGCTCTCCGCGCTGCGTACCTTTATCAAGTAACGATTTCCGAAAAACGTTGTGTTACAAGACAGAGAGACACGACCAACATAACATGTAAGCCAATGATACCCAGCCCACCATTACACATTCGAATTCTGCATTTTCGTCTTTCTGAAGACTTAAGACAAGCGGTGAAGTGTTCAATCTTTGGGCAATGTTGTCCTTGTTGGGCTCGGTGATGATATATGACTTTGTTGCATAAGCACGTGGGTGTGTAGATGCTGCACCTAAAGCTCACGCATCCGATCCGACGATGCGAGACTCGATGCCGCAAGACTTGCATTGGTCTCGCTTATTTGACATGTCGATATTAATTAACCTTGTTTGAGCGGAGAAAAGAGGGAACAAAGCGAGAATAATGGCATTTTGATGAGGCTCTTCTGAATACCGCGGCTCAGCCTCGTTCACAAATCAATACTTTGAGGCCACCCATTTTCACAAACAGGTGGCGGTGAGCACTCAAATATGATGAATCTTGACGTTTGTAGGGTTAATCAACAGAGAATTCTCAGCTCGGGTAATACAGCCCTGAACAACCGATGTTATCCTCGCCTTTCCTTCATACGAGTCGTTATTGACGTCTTGCGCAGTCGACTTCCTGGGAAGTCAGCTGTCCTAAGACATGCAGCTAACCTTGACCGGATACATGTTTTATGAGGCTACATCTGACATTTTCAGATAGTCGAAACTCAGCACCTGATTTGCTCAGAGATGCTTGAAGCTAAGCTCAAGGTGCTCTCTCTACTCCCATTATGTCGGTCACACCGAAGAAATGTTAAAGTCAGAAGCATATCTTGCATCATAAGCCGCAAATTGTCCTATGTCTACTTTAAGACGAGACTTTGAAACAAATTACGGTGGGGGCTTCATTGATCCGTCTAGGTAACAAGTCAAATATGACAGAAGTTTATGTATTGTAATTAAATGGCAAATTCAGTTGCATAAAACCTGTTCACGAGCATAAGAATACATGTGATGATAATGGAGGTGATTCTAGTAACGTGGGATAGGTTTTTAAAGTGCTTGAGCGGCATGGCATATACCATCGCATCTGCATCTAAGACCTCAACTACTATTACGGCCGACCTGTACGACCATACATTCTGATGAAGGGTCATGTGTTAGGTAGAGAGGATAGCGCTAATCGGGAAGAAGAGAAAAGAATAGAGAAGAAAAACAGAACGTGGCACTGCCATTCCAAGACACTAGTAACTAAGTCGCGGTTCAAAGCCTGCTCTGGTCCGGAGTTATGTCTCGCTGCGGCACAAGAAAACCAGAACCAGCCGCGGACGTATGGGCATAGGTCTCTCTTATGCAAAGCTGAATTTGAACAAGGCGGTCTTGAAGGGAAGAGGTATCATATATGAACCTATCCATAACGAAGCCCATGTCGGAGTATCTAAATACGACAAGTTAGTTTGTAGGCGGACGTACCACACTGGGCTCACTTGCTGTTCATGGCATTTGGTGCAATTTGGATAGATAGGACTGTCTATTGAAGACATTTTGTATATGTTCGTTACAATTGAAATGATGAGGGATGAAATGTTGTACAGTGACAGGACTAGTTGCAGCGTATGCTTAGAGTTCTGCGCGATGGTAGGATCAAGAAGAATTCAGGGCCGAAATACATCCGAGTTAGTTCTAATTAATTTGGAAAGAGGTAAAGTGAATGTGGAAACAGAGTTTAATTGTCAGTGTCTGGGGAGAGTGCCGACTTATGTAGATGTGGCAGCCCCGGACCCGGGGAGTTTAAGGCCAATTCCCGTGGACATGAGATATGGACCGCAACCCCCCCTCAAAGAAACCTACGTAAGCTAAACAAGGAGAAGAGACACAAGTCCTACGCTAGAAAATACAATACCAAGCGCTAAGAATTAAAAGATGAGCCAACTGTTCGAGCCCATCGGCCTCCGAAGTGTGGATACTCACCATCTTCCGTGGGAGTCGGGAAAAGTGGGGTCTTCCGGACGGAGCACCGGCGATGCACCCGGTATGTTCTGCTTTGGGTCTTTGGCTAGGGAGATGGTAGTAAGATATAGGGGGGGCTGGGTGAAAACGCCAGGGGTTTAGATCATGAAAAGCCCTGCTCACTATTCCTGAACTTGTATACAGTTTATGACGACTAATAAGTATATTCATCAAATTAAGAATCATTTTAGTGCATGTATGTAAATAAGATACAGGAAGGCTCTATCATGTTCAAAGGTATGTTCTTTACCTATCAGTGTATTCCTAAGTCCGTGACAATCGAGCGTCAAACGCGGCCATCCATTCTCAACGCTCGCTCATATACACTTTGTAACGCTTTCTTACAACCTGCTGGGAATACGAGAAGGAGTCCCCATGACGGAATCAAAACCAACGATCATATCCTTCAAAGCTTTGAGCCTGGCACTGCTAGCAGCAGTACCATTAACTGTTTCCGATGGGTTGGTAGTGGCTGAGGCTCCATAAAGGAGTGCCTCCTGGATGGAAGAGACGTCGTAGATATGCAGAGGAAGCATAAGGCTGCGAGGCTCAGGCCTAGATTAATTTCACCAAGTCAGCTTAGAAGTATCAGAAAGATGTTGCTACTGACTGCTTCTGACCGCTCGCCTGGGCCTCCTGAGGAGGCGAGTCGGCAGAGTCCATGGTAGGCTGATACACAACGCAACGCAGTGTTCTTGGGATGTGTGAACGTATGTATTAGGAGGAAATGAGTTTTGAGACTTCTGGAGCAGCTTTATAAATAGTTGATGCAGAACTCTTTCACTCTCAACCCAAAATGGCGATGTGAATGATCAAATAGGCTGGACATCAAAGTCTGGAGAGTCATTCTGTGAAAAGGGTGAGTTCTTCGGAATCGAATCGACATTATATATATCTGGTGGGAAAGAACAAAGGCAAAGTAAAATTACAAAAGGCTTCTCTGCCCTAGCAGGTACCAGAAGCCGCACCGACGCTGAATGGTTGGTATGGGAAAAGATGAGCGCCTGCAGATATCGAGATCATATGCTACATGCTGTATCTTTCACATTGCAGATGAGTTCCGATGGGATCTGTCATATTTCAGAATCTGATAGAACAGCCGTGAAAGACGGTTTTTGAGGGCGTGTGGCCAAGAACTGGTGGGTGAGAACGTCTCAGAGAGAGAAGAGGGACTTGAGAACGTTTGGATCAAGTATGCATGGCAGGGGGGTAAACGAGAGGCAAAAGCTTGGGCTCCGCTGATACCGGGCGGAAATGACATGGGATAGGGTGTGTTGTAAAGTCGATATATGTCAGAGTGGCCCTCGGTTGATCATACGATGCTGCAGGCGATAAATAGTTCAAAACGTATGGCCGCTCTGAACTAAACGCGATCTGCTTATGGTGTTGAGCAATGCAAAGATGTGCAGTATCAATCATGATTGGACACCGTCTCATGCAGTGTCGGTACTTGAGACGCTAGATGGATCTAGGAACAGGCCCCAAGACTGTGGGTTGACCATTGACCTCGAAGGCAGACCGAGTAAGGACACTAGTCCAGACCATGTCGTCGTACTATCAACGGTGAATGTATAGTTCAGTTCCACGATCTGCAAGGCAAATGTTGTGTAACGCTTCTGCCATGATATGAGCTGTTCAACTGACCGTCTTCACCAAAGTAATTCTCGGATCGTCATAATCAGATCAATTGCGTTACCTAGCTTAGTGCGGGACCTGTTGGGGCCAAGAAGCAAAACTGATTAATATCTGTATTGTAAATCTCAATCTTCATCGAGTACTTCACCCACAAGATACGAGAACTGACAGATATACGGGAAAAGAGGAAACCCCACGTAGCAATATCATCATATCCATCACTTCTCATATTCTGCCGGTTACAGGTTCTCTGCGCCCGATCAGACCACCCAGCGAGACCTGAAATTGAACCACAGAAGAAGATTAACGTAGTTGTCTCACTCACCCTCTAGACCACCCACACCACCTATTTTAAGCGATGGAGATATTGCTGGATCTCAACATGCGGACAGCTACATTTGAGTTGTAGCGATCTACCGTGCTTGTGCGATGCAATATGCAAATCTCTTCCCATCACTCACAATTGAGCTCTCACCATTGATCGAGGCTTGCATGGTTGCTTTTTATGTGACCACATGTTTATACACTTTGTGCCGTGCGGAACGCCATCCGTTCTAACCGCCCGCCCCGAAGGATTTCTTTTGTATTTTTTTTGTATGTGCGTTAAGTTCCTAACTTGGTCTTGGCCATAGCAATGCGGTGCCAAGGTTACACAAGACTGTTGGGTTCAGATGGCTTCGCTCTATACGCACCGTAGCAATCAGCGACGGAGTATTGTGTCCGCTGTAGCGAGAAGCACCTGGCCGGGATTGCTATATTGCTCATAGATGTTCTCATAACAACGGTGTTTGTTAAAGGTGTTCGTTAAGAGAGAAATAAAAATGTGGCTGAAACAAGATCAGCAATGATAGGTACTTCACTCGCTATTAACTCCTTAATGAGAGCAGAACTCGACAGACCGGCACTGTCATATCATAGAATCAGTCAACTAACTGTAATGTAAACTCATTGTTACTCAATATGTGGTATGTGTGTTCAAGAGCCGTTCAATATGTACTTCCAAGTCCCTGGACATCGGTGTAAGTCGAACCCCACTTTTCCCGGCACCTCAACCGCCCGCTCGCGCCGCCGGCCGCCGGAGGGTTTTTGAGATTGGGTTTTTGGGTAAGTCCCACCTAGACTTGCTACTTGCTGTTTGCCCCGCGACCCCTCTCCCCCACGTACGTCCCCTACGTCTAGAGCTTGACCTGTCAAACTGATAAGGGCAACTTTCCAACGTCTTATCAAGAAGCTTCTTTCCCCTCCTTCAATTCCCACGATATAGCTCACAACAGCTGCCTGACTTTTTCTTCAAGCAATCCCACATTTACTCTATTCAATATGTCGCACTCTCACGATGGACAATCTCACTCTCATGATGGTTTCAATGCGCAGGAGCATGGCCACTCGCATGAGATCCTCGATGGACCTGGTAGCTTCCTAGGTCGCGAAATGCCCATCGTTGAGGGACGAGAGTGGTCAGAGCGAGCCTTTACAATTGGAATTGGAGGGTAAGACCAATCGTTAATATTAATTGCTCACAGCATTCAACTAACATTACCAGTCCCGTCGGCTCCGGAAAGACCGCTCTCATGCTCGCCCTCTCCCTCGCTCTCCGAAAGGAATACTCCCTCGCCGCTGTGACAAACGACATCTTCACCCGCGAAGACGCAGAGTTCCTTACACGAAACAAAGCTCTCCCACCTTCTCGTATCCGCGCCATTGAGACCGGTGGTTGCCCTCACGCCGCTGTCCGAGAGGATATCTCTCAGAATCTTGCTGCGCTTGAAGACTTGCACCGCGAGTTCGACACCGATATCCTTCTCATTGAGTCGGGAGGTGACAACCTAGCAGCGAACTACAGTCGTGAATTGGCCGATTTCATCATCTATGTTATTGATGTCAGCGGTGGCGACAAGATCCCCAGAAAGGGTGGACCTGGTATCACGCAGAGTGACCTGCTGGTCGTGAACAAGACCGACCTGGCAGAGCTTATTGGCGCTGATCTGGGCGTTATGGAGAGGGATGCCAGAAAGATTCGAGAGGGAGGCCCTACAATCTTTGCGCAGGTCAAGAAGGATGTTGGTGTGGACCATATCATCAGCTTGATCAAGAGTGCATGGAAGGCTAGTGGTGCAGAGGAAGAGAGACGAAGCAAGGGAGGCCCAAGACCGACAGAGGGTCTGGAGCAGCTGGAATAAAAAGAACATCACGTAATCACTAAAATAAGCGGCGATATTGGAAATAGTTATATAAGAGGGAAAGCAAAAAACGCCAACTTTTTAAATCTAAGGTATACCGAGTGTCGTGATATTCTATGCCTGGTCATCCATCATCATATCGCCGTCCGCCTGCATCTTGCCAGTAACAACATCCAGTAGCGGTCCCTCAACGGGAACGGCACTTCGTGGCCACACCCGCTTGTACAGACTGACACCAATAGAGTCTTGAGGGTTAATACGTCCATCGAATGTAGCCTTGAAGTAACCATGTGTACCAAGGGGCTCCTTGATGAAGCCGCTGCGTCCTCGCTTGGTCCACAGTGGCAGGGCCTTGAACCACTCGACATCTTCTCTGTTGAAGAACATGTACCGGATGGTGACGATTCTCTTGTTGATATGGTAAGGGTGACCGGTGAGGATGATGCGCTTTGCGATGACGCGAGATGTTGAGGGTGGTATGGCAGTTCCTGTACCAATGAGCGACATGCCAATGTGAGGGCCATCTTCCTCCTCATTCCTGTCGACATCCTCGGCAGTGGTTCGCTTGAAGAATAGTACAGGCACGGCACCCCATGTTAGAGGACCCATAAAGGTCGCAATGGCTGATTGCCCGGGGTGGATGAATCGGCAGTACTTGTGGACGTCGTTTGGTGTCTGTCCAGGCTGGGAGTATAGGGGCTTGATCACCATACGGCGAGGTCCGCACTGGACGATGAGCTCCTCCTTGGCCTTGATGGACTTGGTAAAGTCAGAGCTGAGGTTGAACAGATAGTTGACAGAAGTCTTCTTGTTCTCGTGTCGTAGAAGAGAGAAAAGTGTCAACGGCTTTTTGGGGTCGTAGGTCTTCTCCTGGATGGGAGAAATACCCTTGATGTAGATGTGAACACGGGTTCCAGGCTCAACTCCTCCGACCAAGGCCTCTCTTGTGACCTGTGACTTGGAAGATTGGTAGTTGGGAACTTGGAGAAGACGTCTCCACTCCTCAGGCTCGTATGCACGATCCTCAGACTCCTGCCACACACTGGTTCGCAGACTCTTGAGACCACGGTAACGAGCCAGACGCTCGCGAGCCAGTACACCAGGATGTAACTCAATCTCGTCAGGAAACTCCATATCGTCCTCCTCCTCAGTTCGCTTGCCTGCACGATACTGTGCGAGCTGCTTAATGTCTTCCTCCTCATCTGGCTCAATCATCATCTCCGACTGGGGATATTCTGAAGGAGCACCCTCAGTGCCGGGCGCAGGGGCGTAACCCTCAATACCATCCTCAGGACGGGCTTGTTCGGTATCCTCATCCGGCATCTCGTAATCCTCCATGTCGGACTCTGAGTCAGAGACATCCTCCAGATACCAGGCGGACTGGTAATCGGATGTACCCTTGGGCACTCGCTTCTTGATCTTTCTCGCCTCCTCCTCTTCGTCTGTGAAGTAGTGATGGTCGTCGAGAAGAACACCCTTCTTCTCGCTCGCATCGGCCTCCATCTCAGCAACATCAGCGTCCATCATGACCTCCTCGGGGGCCAGCTCCACCAACTCGTCGCGGTCTGCAGAGGGCTCATCCAGAACCTTACCAGACTCTTCAGGGTCGATGGTCATTTCCTCGCCCCTCTTCTTGACTTGCTTAGGCAGAGGAGCAGACTCGATCTTCTCGATCTGGAAGGTTCCCCAATCGCCAACTTGAACAAGACGATCGGCCTTGAGACCCTTGCCACGAACGATACCAGTAATGACTGTGGGCTCGGACTCGGAGTAGGCGAACTTGATATCTTCGGCAAGCATCCAACTCCTCTCGTCTCTCCATCGGACACCCTTGGGTATTGTGCTGCACAGTGATCGCATGAGGTTGGCGCATTCCTGTCGGCTCTCGATGCTGTAGAGCTTCTCTTGTCCAGGGTGAAAGTGAGTGATGAAGGACCTGAGAGATCCCAAAACGCTCTGTCGCTGCTTCGCGGGCTCGACTTTTTCAAGACCCTCGACGATAGTGAAGAGAGTGGACATGCCCTGGCTCTCGACACTGCGCAAAATCAACTCTCCAAGCTCGTCAACCTCAACACTGGCAGATAGGACGACAATAACAAAATCGGCCACTCGGGCGGCATCGAGACAGGCGTTCAAGTCTCGCTCGATAGGAATGTACTGAAGCTTCTGCTTGAATCGGTCGACCGTCACTCGGTAGTTGTTGCCTTCAGCGTTGTCTTCGATATCGACACTGTCGTTCAGTTGCTTAATCGTGGCGTTGAGGTCGGTACCAGCGCAAAGAGGAATGAGAGCGACATGTCGGGGAGCGCCATCCTTTCCAGCAAAAACCAGAGTCTCCTTGACTTGGTCCTTGTGCTTGTTCAAACGAGCCTGCTTGGCCTGGTTGCGTCGGTCGAATTTAGACATGACTTGTTGATGGGGGGTCTTTCGGTTTCCCTTTTCGTTGGAAACTCGACCTGTTGGGATGTCAGAATGACGGTTCTGCCAGAGAAATACATGAAGGAAGGAAAATTACCCTTTGCGCGGTCCCTCAACTCATGTTTAGAGGCAGCCCGTGATTTGAAGGACTTGTGTGTAACCTTTGTGGTTGGCCGATGGGAATGGGCCACTGCGGTAGGCATCTTGCTTTCGCCTCCGGCTTTAAATCGAAATGGTAGCGAAGCCAGATTGAGCGACAGAAAAATTATCGAATTCCGTGTGAATTACAGGCAAAATGATGGCAATATCGTCGATATTGTAGGCGGTGATGGCGGGGTTAAATCCAAAATATTTTTGTGTTTATCGATAGTGGCGGTTCATATGTGGACATAAAGGTACCTGCATCCAAAAAAGAAATAGACTTGATTCATATTCGCCTTGACATGGAAAGTTGTATGCGAATAGCGATCTATTATCATGTAGCTGTGTGTTCTATCCAGTAGTGCGATCTCTTTATACTATAATTATTATATCTGGTCTTTTATAGAGACATTTAAAATATATTGTCATTTCCCTATGATTTAAACAATTGAAGGACTGCTTATTTATTCTGTCGCCTAGGGGTGGAGTCGCTCAGCCAATAGACTCTACACGATAAGCTGTGAATTTTTTTGTCGATAAGGAAAGTTGTATGCCAATCCATTCTACCGTCCAGCTCAAAGTTGCCTTTTTCCCAAGTGAGCGCGTCCACGATACGAAAATATGGAAGTCGACAAAGTTGATACGACCACTTCCAAAGTGCGCGACAATGGCGCACTTGCCGTTGAAGGTGCCCGAACGGAACTCGTTCCTCGCAGTGAGCGAGAACGTGCTCGTCGAATTCGAGAAGCCCACAAGGCCTACGGTCGAGGCAAGAAGGTCAACCTCAAGGCTATCAAGGACAAGAAGCTTCGCAGTAACATGAAACGTCTCGAGAGCAAATACGAGGATGCTACGCTCAAGGCCAAGGACGCAGAGATTTTGCTCGAGAACACGTCGGGTTTTCTCGAAGCCGAGGACGAACTCGAACGAACATACAAGGTCCGACAAGACGACATTACCTCTGGTGTAGCGGTCGGCACTGCGCAGAAGCGATTCGAGCTTAATCTGGACCAACTAGGACCTTATCAGTTCGATTACTCCAGGAATGGGCGGGACCTGTTGCTCGGTGGCCGAAAGGGACATGTTGCGACAATGGATTGGCGAGAAGGCAAGCTTGGCTGCGAGCTGCAGTTGAACGAGACGATTCGGGACGTGAAGTGGCTACACAACAACCAGTACTTTGCGGTTGCGCAGAAGAAGTACGTCTACATCTATGATCACAACGGCGTGGAGCTGCACACCTTGAAAAAACACCAAGAGGTGTCTCACATGGAGTTTCTGCCATACCACTACCTCTTAGCAACAATTGTTAGTACCTACTTTTTCGCACAAACTTGCTCTTACTAACAAATCTCAGGGCTCCGTAGGTTTCCTCAAATATCAGGATACATCGACTGGTCAATTAGTCGCCGAAATTCCTACCCGATTAGGTCAACCTTGCGCCCTTAAACAAAACCCCTGGAACGCCATTCTACACGTCGGCCACCAGAATGGAACAGTCACACTATGGTCGCCCAACTCATCAGACCCTCTCGTCAAGTTGCTAGCACACCGAGGGCCCGTTCGAGATGTAGCCGTCGACCGTGAAGGTCGATACATGGTCTCAGCAGGCCAAGATCAGAAGATGGCAGTTTGGGATCTCAGAATGTTGCGCGAAGTCAACAGTTACTTCACACGCCAGCCAGCTTCGTCGCTAGCAATCTCTGATACAGGCTTGACAGCTGTTGGTTGGGGAACTCAAACAACCATCTGGAAGGGTCTCTTTGATAAGAACGCCCCTGTCCAAGAAAAGGTTCAGAGCCCTTACATGGCGTGGGGTGGTGAGGGCAAGCGCATTGAGCGCGTACGATGGTGCCCCTTTGAAGATGTCCTCGGTATTGGCCACGACTCTGGCTTCTCCTCCATCATTGTTCCTGGTGCCGGTGAAGCCAACTACGACGCTCTGGAAGTCAACCCATACGAGACTGCCAAGCAACGACAGGAGTCCGAAGTCAAGGGTCTGCTCAACAAGCTGCAGCCCGACATGATTGCCCTCGACCCCAACTACATCGGAACCTTGGACTTGCGATCCGAGAAGCAGCGTCGTGCCGAGAAGGACCTCGATGCCCCTGCTGCAGATATTGCCGAGGAGATCCGCAAGCGAGCAAGAGGCAAGAATGGTGCGCTCAAGAAGTACCTGCGCAAGCAGCGAAAGAAGAACATCATCGACGAGAAGAGAATGCACGTGGACGAGATTTGGAACGAGCAGCAGGCCAAGAAGAACAAGAAGGAGCTCGAGGCCGAAGCGGATCTGGGACCGGCGTTGTCAAGGTTTGCCAAAAAGGAGTAATAGAATTTCATGTACAAATGCGAATGCGAATAATACCCTTTATCACAGAAAACACGATTCTCACAAGTGAAAAAGTGCTGTCTTTTTTTAATCTATCAAAGCTCCGCTTGAATGTCTATAATCGTAGTACTTTTAAGAATCCGGTCCCAAATTTCGTAATCCCGTGCATGTCTTCGTATGTGTACACCCCCAAGTTCAACGCCTCTATTTGTTTCATTGTCTAGAGCAACTTCAGTCCGCCAGTGACCTGGTCGACGAGGCTGCGGGGAGCAGGTCCAACGCCCAGCACCGTCATGCTGCCCGCCTCGATCTGTGTTCGGCCAGCATCCTGGATCACCTCGGCAGTGAGACCCAGAGAGCGTGCTTTGCGTCGGAGCTCGAGGATTTCATCTTGGCTCTTGACTTGCACGGCGATCTTGGCCTGGCCAAGACGCTCCCATCGCTTGAGGATCTGGGCCTGGGGAGAGTTGGCGGGGGCGCGGACGAGGGACTTGTAGCATGCCAGGGTGGCGTGGGAGCATTGAGCAGCGATTTTGCCTGTAAAAGTCCACGGTTAGCGTTTTTCGTCGAATTGAAGATACCTGTCAAACATACCTTTTGTCATGCCGAGATCTGTTCGCACGACAAGAACAAGCTTGCACTCCTCCCCGTTATCCTCAACAACAGGCTCCTTCTTCTCCTCTGCGGCCTTCAAGCCCTGCTTGCGATCGGCATCAGCGCCGTTTGCCCAGTTTGGTGCATGGTCGAGCACAGTATCGTCTTCGTCAATGTCGCTCTCGTCGCTCTCGACAGGATCGTGCAGGGCGCGCCGACGCTCTTCGACTAGGGAAGGCGAGATGAGGTAGCCACGGATGGTCCAGATACCGAAAGCGTAGCCTGTGATGAGGGCCACGACGGCCGTGGAGATGATGACTCCTGTCTGCTCTCCTTGGTTCATGGTGATTGACAGAGAGGGTAGCGAATAGAACTGGTTTAAAAGGCTGGCTTAGCTTGTGATACCATTTAGTGGTTTTGGTGATGGAGCTAGGTTGGTTACATCACGTGGGGCGGCAGTTATGACTACGACTGTGTCGAGGAGCTCAAGAACGTTTCAGTTTGTATCATGATGATGTTTCAAAGAACATGAAATTACTTGCTTTTTTATTCTTCAATCGTTTCATTCACAACTTTCATTAAACCAATAATGCTATTACCAATGGTACAAAATCTTCCCGGCGCAGCCGTTCGAAGTTCTTTTTCGATAGGAAAACTGATGTACCCATTTCCTCCTCATATACATGGCAACAATATTGCTCTCATGCAAACAAACTACCATGTCGTATTGAGCCCTGTCAGGACCTCACATTACTAGGACACCACGCTGAATGTATCCTGTCTCGTCGACCAAGGGGTGGCATCCAAACAACTTGGAAAAGTGATTGAGGCAAGCACTTCGCGCCTCGATATGCCCCTTCTTCATGCTGATTCCCACACGAGGGACAAAGTTGTAATACTTTTCGTGTCCATTAATGAGAAGAGGTCCCTCGCCGGTGAGCAGCCCGTGAACATAGTTCAGCGCAAGATCCTCGCAGTTGAAGCCCTCATCGACATAATCCCTGATTTGCGTCATGATGGTGTCGTTGGACGAATAATAGTCGAGGAACGAGATATGCGAGAAGGCAAGATTCGTCAGGATCATGTTATAGTCGTCCTGTCCCTTCTTACTTGAACAGAAGGTATAATGATGATATCCGAACGTGTCCACGGGTGTACATCGAGCGAGAGCGCCAACCATTCGATTCTTACCGAACTTGCGCCATGTCTGGAAGACGAACTCTAGATCGCTGGGTCGGTAGTATACATCATCGTCTGAAAGCAGAATTGCCTGTGTCTTGTACTCGGGATCAGGCCAGAGCTTTTCGTTGAGGCTGTTGCGCTTCGACTTTCGGTATCGAACAGGGACGCCGTACTTGGAAACGTAGTCTGGTGGAGGGTTGTTTTCGAGGTCGTTCCAGACGATGACTATCTCGAGAAGTGAAGGGATCTCCTCGCCTAGGATGATGCTGAGAGTCTCTTCAAGTTCCTTTGGTCGCTGGTATGTCTGCATGGCGATGCTATAACAGACTCAACATTAGCATCTTCGCAATCGAGGAGATTACGTGAACGTACGTAAACTTGTCATCTCGCAGGTTCTCGTATTTGTGCCTTGACATATCCCAAATCTCTTGTGTTCCATTGATTCCCTTGCTCTGACACGTCGGATACCGTCCAATCTTTTGGATGACCTTTGGTATGAACCACCCTGCGTTGGTGTACTTTGCCGTAAGGACGATGAACGATACGGCCAAGGTAAAAGCAGCAAGAATAGTCGTTGTCTTTCGAAAAGCCCGCGACTTGACAAGCTCTGGTGCATGAGCCTTCGCCCACTCGACCTTTTCCGCCATCCTCCTCCTGAGGGGCTGTGCTTTCTCCATGATGGATACTGAAGGCTTCAACATTGTTGTCGGTTGCAGAAACTGTGAAAATCGTCCCATGATGTTTTAAATAGGGGCAGCGGAAGAGGAGTTGTTCTCAAGGGAGATGTTTACGGGAGAGGCGTCTGGCATGTATCGATCGGGAATTACTGGGTAAAGATGCCCAATTTGTTTGCTGGAATCTTGTTATGACTCGAATTTGTTTCACATAACCATCATTTAGAGAGCTTGGCGTGCTCAGATGCAAGTCTTTCAGCTCGAATCACCGTCAAGAATGGCGGACAGGCAAAAGGAAAACATGTGAGGTCAAGATAGATAGTTTCGGGGTCGGAGCTGGAAAAAGAAACTGTCGTGTAGTCAAATGAATTATTCTTTTGTTGTCTCGACTTACACGGGTGCAGCATGTAGTACATACATATAATCCTCCCTCGCTTCACATCCCTTGACTCGGGCTCCAAGTTAAGTCTAAGTCTAAGTCTAATTCGCACAAGTCAACTCTGGCCATCTCTTCCATGTGAATGTGCCAATAGTAGCAAAGTGTTGTCGCACGTAGAGACATGTATATCCAAAATGAGTTGTAGCATTCCGGTCTTGCTAGCAAGTCGTTTGACCCAATGTGACGGTTGTGGTCTGTGGTTCGTCTTGTTCGATTCTTTGACTAGACTCAACATGGAAAGGATTGGTTGGTCCAGGATGTGTAATTTTGGGATGGTGTTGGGACTCTTATCTGAAAAGTACATGCGCGAGACCATTGCAAACATTGTCTTTCGGACACTCGAGGCATAATTAGCACTGCTTTTATTCAGAAGATGTTGCCAAGAAGTTAAACACGGCAATATCCAAGTATCACATACCAAGATCTGAGAGGCTCAACCAGAGGAACCCCTGCAAGTCCATCCATAGCGGCCGACGCCACTATCGAGCCCTCCCCTGCATATGCTACGTAGGGATTGATGAGAAAGAGAGCTCTGCCGAAGCCAGTTTACCCTGTAGCCTCCTTTGGACTGTCATTCGGCTGTAATGTATATAGCTAGTAGGGAAACACTTCCGTGTAAGGCAGAGAACTAGGATTCGAAGAAAACAGTCAGCTGAAGATATATACAGTTCTAGTTGAACTAGATAATTTGCTGGATTCAGGCTGGTAAGGACATCATGTCTATGATTGAGGACTCCCAAGAAGGGAGCTTAATCTTCAGCCCACTTTTCCTGCAGTCTTGACTAATAACTCTGTTCAAGCCAACCACATGTGAACCACATCAAAAGCAACTCACCAGCACAACTCATACCTCGTTACACGATTCTCACTTTCTTCGGATATTGACATCATGAGTGCAAACAAAGCTCTCATAGTAGGCATCTCAGGGTGTTCCTCGAGCGGGAAAACCACTCTTGCGAGATTGCTGCGGGACATTTTCCCTCACACTTTTATCCTGCACGAAGATGACTTTTATAGACCTGAGAATGAGTATGAAACCCTGAAAATTACAGCCGTAAATCTTGACTAACAGCAGTTTAGATTACCAACAAAGAATGGTCTTTTAGACTGGGACTGTGCCGAGGCTCTTGATATCCCTGCCATGGCCGAATCCCTCGCTTATATCCGCCAACACGCTGCCTTTCCTGTAAGTCTCGCGTCATAACGTTCAGCCTCATTGACTTACATTCAATAGCCTACTCTTGACTCCAAAGAGGACCAAAACTCTGTGGGCAAGTGTCCCGTCCCAGATTCCACTATTGAAGCTCAGCGTGCCAAAGTGGACGCTGCCCTAGGACCAGGCCATCCTCTCCGCAACAATCTCCGTCTATGTCTCTTTGATGGATTCTTACTCTACTCGCCCTCCATGGCAGCTATAAAGCCTAACCTAGATATCAAACTCTTTTTGAGGACGACTTATGCGAAAGCCAAAGCGAGAAGAGAGGCCAGAGATGGATACGTCACTCTTGAAGGCTTCTGGGCGGATCCTCCGGGTTATGTGGATAAGATCGTTTGGCCCAATTATGTAGAGGAACATGCTTGGATGTTTGAGGATGGTGATGTAGAGGGAAAGTTTAAGAAGGATGTTTTGGATAGGGAAGGGATCAAGGTGCAGAGTGACGGGGGTGCTGATGGAGATATTGAAAAGACATTTGAGTGGACAGTAAACACTATATTGGAAGAGCTTGAAAAGCAAGCTTAGATGAAACGAAAGAACAGCAAAATACCAATTTCAATTTCATATATCGCTTGATAATGTTACAAACAATGGTCTGTTTCTATAAGCCGCCTGTGGCCTTCGCTCTGTGTCGTGTTTACTAGCCCTGATTCTCTATACAAATCGTTTTCTAGGAGAGGTCCATGGCGACAAGAAATCGCGCCACTTCATCCTGCGCCGCTTGTTCTGCACGTCTCTGCTCCGCGTTCAAAAGATTTACGCCCTCTTTGGCAGCCTTAGTCATGGCCTCAAGCTTATTGAGTGCCCCTGATACGACTCCCACGGCGCGATCTCCAACTGTGACCGTGCAGAGGTATTCTGTAACAGGTCCGTCAACCGGAGTATAGTTATAGATGACTTTTTGGTCCACTGCTAGTCTTCCGAGTTCTTCTTTCGGGTGTTGGACATGGATATCTTCGCGCAGAATTCGGACGAGATACGGTAAGATGCCGAACTTGTGAAGGAAGGCCGCGCATGTTTCGATGTTTCCTGAATCAACCCAAATAGCACCCAGAATGGCCTCAAAAAGATCAGAGTAGAATTTCTTGGGATGAAGACGTGCGAGCAGTGTCCAGGGGTAGTGTGTACCATTGGTCTTAGCCGCATTGATTTCATCTTGAAGACTTTCAAATCGGGTCTGTGTCTCATTCATTATTCTGCCCATCTCTGGAGAGCCATGGCGCATGAATTTCCAGATTGGCAGTGAGACTTCTGTAGACACCGGCTCGTCATCCTTGAATTCAATTTCAGGCCGGCGCAGTCCATGTTGCATGTTTGTAAAAGCAAGAAACTCGGCGTTGACCATGGCGGTCTTGATCATGTGCAAGCGTGAGTTGGGTACTGGTGGGTCGAATTGGAACATCTGTGTTACGATAATATAGTCAAGAACCGCATCTCCAAGAAACTCGAGTTGTTCGTAGGATCGCTGCTGCCCATCAGCTATATAAGATCCGTGGGTCATGGCCTCAATGAGTAGCGACTTCTTCTGAAATGTGTATCCGATCAGCTCCTCCAAAGGCTCCATCGTAGGGGGTAACTGCACATCGCTGAGTGCTGCTCGGAATAGGATCTCTCTGGCAACTCCGTCATTATGCCAGTTGCACTTGGAGCCCAAGAATATTTTGATGCAGTCCAGAGCTTTGTGCATATCTCCGTCCTGGTAAGAGGCTCCAACGAGGGCCTCGACCACATCAGCAAGGGTCTTTGGGCCAATAAATCTCGATGCGCCATCGACTGGCTTTACGTCCAGAAAGTCGTCTCTATATAATGGCCGCCACTTTATGCCGGTAAACGCCTTGGAAAGAATGAATTTGGATAGGCCTGTCTCGAGGCACATGCGAGTCAATCGTTTGTTGGAGACTAGTCGATCTTTGAAATGGTTCAGTAGACCTTCAGGCCAAAAGGGGTCTATAATCCTGGTTAGTAAAAGTGACGATAAATGGATGTGGTATGCTTACGCTCTGAGTAGGCTTGAGTAACCGTGCAAAACTTCAAAACCGAGTCACCCAAGAATTCAAGACGTTCATAGTCGACAGGCTCTACGGCGCTGCGAGCGCTGATGGCTTCGATCACCAACTGCAAATCTGAAATGCCAACTGGCGCCAAAAGCGTCGAGGACAGTTCTGATGCAATGAGCTGAACCTCCAATTCATGAATGATGGAAGGAATAAGCATACCGCACTTAGCGGCACGGCGAGGAACCTCATCCACAGTCGCCCAGGAAATGGGAAGAACCCAGCGGTAGGGTTTGGTGCAGGAGCTCCCACTCTGTCCAGGCGTCAGTTTATGCAATAGATCCGATCTGCGCGTCCATTGCTCTACAACCAGGTACGGTTCTTCTGGTG
The DNA here is from genome assembly GCA_019054645.1 of Fusarium sporotrichioides. Taxonomy (NCBI): domain Eukaryota; kingdom Fungi; phylum Ascomycota; class Sordariomycetes; order Hypocreales; family Nectriaceae; genus Fusarium; species Fusarium sporotrichioides. The sequence continues at coordinate 978,313 of JAHKNS010000002.1, read as the reverse complement.
CCTCTTCGTATTCGTTGAATGGATGCTGAACTTGCTCCCTTGGGGGCTTTGAAGGGATTGTTTGGATGTAGTGGAAGGGAGTGTTTCTCGGGCCCCGAACTAGGACTCTTTTTTCCAGAATAGCATCGATACTTTCGCTGAAGGGTATAGATCCAATTCGATCCCGGGAGAGACCCTTGATCTCATAGATTAACTTGATCACATGGTCGCGATCTTCCACGTTCCAGCGGTGATCAAAATGCATCGCCAATAGGGTGGATGTATGATCTGGTAAGCCCAAGCATTCTTCGTTTGAGATTTTCTTTACTGAGGTGCATTTGACATGCCACGTAATTCCCAGTTCGGGGTGGACAGTGATGTCGCGGGGTCGCGGAAGGCCTACAGGTAGGACAATCTCGAAACGAAGAGGAGTAACGTACTCGTGGTCGAAGAACTCGTAAGCATATAGCCATTTGTCTGCGGCTGTCTGCCACTTTTGTGCAATGTCTTGCCATGGGTTGAATAGAACTTCGGGTTCAATTAATTGCCTCTCTTCTTCTTCTTCTTCTTCTTTTGAGTTTGCATTCAGGGGAAGGAGGTGGTCGCTAACCAAGCCTTCTTGGTACAGCGCGACAAATGCACGAAAAGCTGCCTCTTTCATAGCATTCTTTTCAGATCTCCATCCGCCACCGCCTTGGCAACTACGGAGGTGTCGAGGCAGAGCGGACGGAAGAGTGACAGTGGCACTGAAAGTTGGAGGTGCCGTCCCCAGTTCCGTCTTGTGGAACACGTACACGGGCCTTTGATCCACGTAATCGCGCTGGAAGACCTTGTTGCAGAAATGTTCGAGGTGCTGGCGAGAGTTCTCAAGATCCAACCTAGCTCCTGAGTTTGGTACAGTATATGAAATGGAGCTCGTTGCTTCGGTGCGAGCCTCTATCTCCAATCTGTCCAACTCTTCTCTTTCCTGCTCATAACGACTCTTCATCTCCCTCTCCAGAGAATCCCATTCCCGAATGTCAGATGTAGATCTCGCAAGTACAATCATCCTTGACTTTTGTTTGCGGGCTCGTCCACGGCGTTGGATATGGGACTTGAGGGTGGTTGTCTCGTCGAAACAGATGACGAGGTTACAAGCAGCGACGTCTATGCCCTCTTCAAGGACACTCGTCGAAACCAGAAGATTTATGGCGCCTGATCTAAAGTCGCGTAATATCTCAGTACTAGAACTGTAAGGATATTCGTAGATATTCTGCTTTCGAATCTTAGAAGCAGACCCTACTATAGAGCCAACACGATAACGCTTCCGAATCTCGGGGTGCTCTTTTAATAGAGCACAAAGGACATTGGCGGCAGCCCTTGATGTGACGAATATGATACCGACAACGTCCTCATCTGCTGCAAGAAGTTCTTGAATCAATTTGTTCGTCTTATCGGCCAAGTTGTGTCTGGCCGGTAATTTGGGCTGATGGGGACTGGCAGCGATCTGTCTCAAATGCCCTGCTAGGTAGGTTCTGTCCTCGTTGTTCCAGGCATCTTTGCATGCTGTTGGCGAGTCGACCCTCTCCAGAAACAGATTGACTAATTCGGAGATGTACTTGTCGGCAGCCCAAGGTCCCAGCTCAACAAGAAGGTCCTTGCTTTTGTTCCACAATGACTTGAGCTGCTTCTGGGAGAAGGTCCCGTGCCTCATCAACAATTTTATTATCTCAGGTCCGGTATTATCGCTCTTAGCAATAAGTTCTCGAATCTTTGCAATACCTGGATCATGGGCAATGTCCATCTTGGAGTACTCAGACTGCAAAGTTTGCATTAAAGGGGTTCGAGTCGGATGCGCTTCCACGTCGTACAATACCCGGGAAAGATTGGGTTTGTTGACGTGCTGGAGGAGCTCCTCTCGATTGACCGTTGGGGTGACGCATATCGCATCCATGGTAATCTCGAGCTCAAGGGTCTCATCGCCTATCGACTTGGACTGCACCGGGCTGGCTGTTAAACCCAGAATAGCAGGCACAGGCATGCCCGCTTTCTTGTGTTCGTGATAGAAATTTACCATGATCTTTCGACCAGAGCTATTCTTTACACAATTGTGAACTGCAAGTAAGTCAGTAATAGCATTGTAAGTGCCAACGTTGTCTTACCTTCATCGAACACGATAAGAGACAGCATGTTCATTTTGACAAATGCATGATCCAACGCATCCCGCAGGATGTCAAAGGTCGAGACAACAATGCGAGTCCCATGAAGAACACGGGGCCAGGTTTCCTCAGACCATGCATCGATGTTTAGCTGCCCAGTAAGCAGTCTCATCGACACCGATGGCATTTGTCTTTGAAGAACGCTGTATTGCTGTTCACACAGCGATACTGTCTTACCTAAGAACCAGACTATCTGTCTCTGTTAATTCTTTGTCCGTAGAAGGGTATTCCTTTGTTCACCAACCTTGTCTGGTGCACATGTCTCAAGTTCATGTTGGATACGCATCACGGCCCTGCGAGTGATAATCAGTCTCTTCCTTTTTCGACGGTATGGAGGCGACATACACTTGAGTTTTACCACTCCCTGTGTCCATCTAATCTGGTCAGCGAATATATATTGAACGGATGATGCTTCGGGTAACTTACTGCAACGATGACATTCCTTTTGAGGCTTTGTTCTAGCATCTCTCGCTGGTAGCCGCGAGGATTTACCGCCTCTGGACTAGACGTCACTTCTTCAGATTGGACTTCTTCTCCTTCCTCTTTCCCAGTGACCTGGCCATCGGAGTCAATAGATATCGGCGTTTCCGCAGCAGGAATATTGGTTATTATCTCCTTCTCGTCGGCAACAGAGATCTCGAGAACTGAGGACCCTATCGTTTTGACCTCGGAGGCCGGGACAGAATATGTGTCCACCATGACTTTATCGTCGGAGGACATTCTGATCTGTTGAAGACCCCTATGGGCCAATATCGGTTTGCGCAAGTGAGGTCTCCAAAATGAGATTATTCTGATAAAAAGTAAACGATCAAAAGTGTGAGAAGCAAGGAGCCTTAGGTGATGATAGGTCCTCAAGCCCATACAGAAAAAATAGTCCAAGGTATTCTGTTCCGAATAAGAAGAACAAAAAAGGGAATGTGTAGGAGTGATGTTCCGAGAGCCCGATGTTGGGCGGGTGGTGCAGAGAGGTAGATTTGTTAGTAGGGTAGGCGTAGTGGTGTGCAACTGCTCATCAGCTGCGAGTCCAGGAGGCCAACCAGAAGTTAAGCTCTCAATAAGGCATTCGGCGGCAAAGATGAAAGCGGGAGGGAGGCCTGCGCCTTGTGTAGGAGGTGAAAGAGGAGACCTGTTATAAAAGGCCGGCCAGCTGGTCCGCAGTGGCAGTGATTCACTGCCAACAAGATATTCGTCGTTGGAGAGGGTGGATTGTGCAGCAGTGCAGGGCAGAATCGCCCAATATAGCAGTTGGAGCTCAAAGACAAAGAGTTTGAAAGGGAACGTAAGTACAGTATGTCAACTTTAATTCACAACTTTATGGTTAATTGGCATTATTTGCTATTAAATCGTCCTAACCTTTTCTGATTGTTTTTTGCCAGGTCGGGTATCCTATTGTTCTGGTTGATTTCTATTGATTGGACGCCCTGCCTGTGGCTCTGTATTGTTTGCTTGTTAGCTCTCTTCCTCAATATGGAACCAAATCGACGAGTCCAACTTGAATAACAGACTCTAAGAAAAAAGATTAGTATTTATAATTTAATCCGATCTCAATGATCAAACTCGCGTTTACTGAACTAAAATTAGATACGGTGCAAAGCTATTTAACGTGGTTAAATTAGTGCAGCGCATGCATCCTATCTATTTTAGATAAAGTCAATACTTTGAAGCTCTGCACCTTTCGCTTTCCACTTGTTTACCACACTCCGAAACTCTTCACCTATCAGTGAGATCGACTTTCACCCTTTCAGCATGCAACTCCCAATACTTCTATCTTCCTCAAATGAAGCCATAGGCCTGTACGTAACGGGTTTCAATGCATGGAACCAGCTTAATTTTGAATCCTCGCCAAGTGACCAAGAGCCTGATGATTTGTTCACTTTTACAAAAGTCTTAGCATGCAAAACTATTCGGCACATCGTTCCAAAGATGTGTTATACTGCAGGTAAAAGCTGTAGTTCTACCCTTCTGTTGATCACCACTCTAATATTCGGCAGTGCAGCAAAATAATACATGGGCTTTTGCTGGATCATACCCCGGCAAGCTTCTCTATCGTGAAGCCAATGCTTGCCTGTTCGACTCACCAAATGCCGAATCAGGAGACGGAAAAGTTTTGACTGTTCAGGGCTCAGACATAGCTCAGTATACATCATTGGCTGCTTGGAACGCCAACAAGTGCATTGAAACCTGGCCTTGCAAGTCTCTGGTCCGCCAAATAGCAGCTTATGATACCGGTTTCGTGATTCTTCTTGATAACGGAACCGTTCTTAGCTGTGGCGATCCCCGTTTTCGAGACTGCCTTGGCCGCGAGGTTGACGAGTCATGGTATGTGTTCGAGATCATGTACAAGTGCACCATACACCGCTAACTCATCTTATAGTCCTGCCAATATACCCAATGCTGTAGAAGATCTCAATGATCTCGGCGAATCCATCAAGAAAGTATCTGCGGGAGGATACACTATTGGAGCCCTAACAGAGAGCGGTGGAATGTACCTCTGGGGCATGAGACCACCCGGTTCGCAACGTCGACATGCCGCATTCACTGATCTTGACCCTCTACCAAGCTACGTGGAAGTTGATGGAGATAAAGACGTGCAGGACTTCGCAATTGGAGAGTCACACGCGATCGCCCTTACTACTGATGGTTGCATTTACGTGATAGGAGATAACATTAATGGCCAGGTTGGTCTTGGCAAGTCCGCAAAAGAGAGTGCATTGTGGTCAAAGATAAATTTTATACTTTCTCCAGGTGAGAAGGTGGTGGCTGTTGAAGCTGGTCCAAGGGCATCTTTCGTAGTCACAGCAAAGACGCAATCATGATAACGTCAAAGCTCAGGATGAGCTGCCCTTCTATCAGAACCAGCTCTATTGAGCCCAGTGACCCTCTATTGTACAAGGCTTCTCGTTGTGTTCATCTGCATAAGGGTAATCATAGACTCGTCAGGTAATCCTCAATCTCTTGAGGGGTCAGCTTTCTGAAACGGGGTCCGACAGCCCCCTCAACGCCCTCGAGACCCAAAAGGTGCTCTGCGGGAGCACCAACAATACCTGTAGCATGTTAGTATCATTCCGCATAATAGATCATTTGAAACGTACCGATCTCGATGCTGTCACCGTTCATCTCACCCTCAATGTTGTCCTTCAAGGTCAACAGAGCAATGTGGATAGCATCCTCAAGCTCAAGCTCCTCCGAGTATCGCTTCTCCAAGAATGTCTTGGCCTTGGTAGCACTCTTGCCAATTGCTGTGGCCTTCCATGGGTAGTAACTGCCAGAGGGATCGACCTGGTACAGCATAGGACCTCCCTTGTGAATGCCTCCGGTCTTTCTGTTGACTTTCTTCTCTTCGCTATCCTCCAGGGAGGTCTTCTCCTCATCCTCAGGCTCAATGCCCTCATCCCAACCAGCAATCAGGAGACTCACACCATAAGGTCGTACACCGGCTGACTGGGTGGCCTCCTGCATAACTCGGGCGACGTCTTGCACCAATATCCTGGTAGGAGGGTACTCGTTGTAGATGCGCTTGTACTCGGTATGCGAAACCTTGCGTGCTCGGTCCACCAATACTCGATAGTCGGGGCCCATGCCGGAGTATACCATGCCGATGTTGGGGGTGATGTCGCTGATCTTGGAGAGGGAGCTCTGGTCGGCGAGAGGAGATGATGATTTCTTTTCGGTGGCGATGACAATACCGTTGGTAGCTTTTGCTGGTCAGTAGGAGCTCCTCAAGATCTTGAGGACGGCGCGAACCTTTGATGCCAAGGGCAGTGATACCCTGGTTTACAGCGTTGAGAGCATACTCTATTTCGTCATATTAGTTTTCTGGGTCAAGTTGTTGGCAAGAAGCTTCGATCTGCAAAAGTACCCAAGCTATGCATGGAGCAATTACATACCAATCTGTACCAGCTTTCCGCTACAACATTGTCAGCCATGATGTTCCCATGTCAAGATAGCAGTGTCGTCACCGAAACATACCTGGGGGAGAAGGTTGTGAGGGAGAAGGAGTAACGATCCGCCATAGCTCAAAGTTGTGGGTTGATAAACTCGATCTGAATGTGGTGATGGTTGAACTATGGTCGTTTATCAATTCGTGGGGTTGACAAGGAGATATCGAGCAAGGCTACAACTGGAGCTTTGGTGTTTGGCCAAAGCAGCTGTAGCCTCTAGGCAGGCCCAGCTGCGCGTCTAGCTCAACCGCCCGGAGCTGTATGCGGGGCAACAGATTATCCGAAGTCCGCTCCGTGGCTCCACACGAAAGCAGAGCTCTTCTAGCAGTTTGGTGACGGCTGGTTCGGCTTTCTTCCTCAATTTTCTCCTACAAAAAGAGGCTGAGCTGGCCTCTTGCATGTTACATGTCCTTGTCATGATCTTAGCGAGCATTTGCTTCCCCGCTCTCCTGTCAGTCTCATTTAACTTTCAGCTTTGCAAAAACATGTAGGTTGCGCCTGGCACGCCTCAACGGCCGACTACGTACTCGCACATTCCGCATTTTTTAGTTTTGTTCTGCTGTCACTACCTCTATCTCTTTCACATCCACAGGTCCACGTGAAATCATCATGGATGCGCGCCCTACTTGGGATTGGTCCTCGGTAGGAGACAACTCTGCTCCTCATGAACCCGAACCAGAGCCTCATCGATCATCGCAATACGCTTGGACTCCTCAAGCAACTACCACATCGCGAGAGGAGACGTCAGCGTCATCTCAGCAGGAACCCCGCCCTGCGCCTGGGAACAGGCGCTATGGCACGCGCACTTGTCGCATCTGCTTCGATGCCGAAGAGCCCAAGTTTCCTGATCAGTCGACCACTTTTGGTATCCAGACGGGATCATCTCGACCTACGTACGTCTCTGACGACCCGGAATTGGGGAGGTTGTTATCACCGTGCAAGTGTAAGGGATCGCAGAAATATGTCCACGAAGGATGCCTCAACGCCTGGAGGCTTGCAAACCCTATGGAAGCAAGGAACTACTGGCAGTGTCCAACCTGCAAGTTTACTTATCGCATTTCCCGACTGCATTGGGGCTCTGTTTTAAGCAGCAAGTGGGCACAGGTCGGCTTAACCCTGTGCTGTTGTATACTGAGCATCTTCTTGCTTGGCTTCATTGCGGATCCTCTCTTCGATCTATGGTCCGACCCAATTGGAACCCTCGGCGAGACTGTCACAAGCGTGGTAACAGATATCGAAGCACTGAGGCAACCTCCACCACCAGAGCCCACCTCGTGGATCGAGCACTTCACCAAAGGATTCTTCTCCTTAGGAATTGTCGGATTGTTCAAGACGATGTTCACGGTGAACCCGTTCCATTGGTGGCAGCTCCGAAACAGCGGGGTGGCAGGTGGTGGCAGGAGAGGAGGCACAGGTCGAAACCGTGTCGAGAACATCAGCCTGATCTTCGTTCTCATCGGCGCATTTACGTTCCTCATGGGCATTTGGAAATTTGTTCAGAAGCTGAGTGCTCGTGTACTCAAGAACGTGAGCGACAGGGTTGTCGATATCGGGGAAGACGATGATGACGACGAAGACGAGAGTAAGAAAGACCAATGAAGCTCTCCAGGCTTTTATCCTAGAACCGGCCTTTCTGTTTTGTTCATGACCCAAATGCTTTGCATCGTGTATGTATTTGCACACTCTTAAGTTGCCTAGACCTTGCTCTTCCGTGTCAAGTCGACTAGTCTGTGTGCAAAGATTTACGCTCGGTTGTGCCTTGAGTTAGGGATCGTTTTGGTTCCTTTCTCGCTGGCCAGCATGAGATTATCAGCCTTCATTCACGCATCGTGATGCCCTTGGGCGTTCATAACGGTGTGAGACATCTGCTGGGTACACTACCCCCGTACATAAGCAGTAAGCAGCTTGTCGAATGTTGTCTGATACATACCTATCTATCCTTTAAATATTAATTGACGGTCGAACAACGACCCCATCTCCAATCCGACTCTCAGTTCCTAAGCCCAGTCATTTGTCTAGATATACAATTTAAGAACGTGTATGCTACATTCTTACCATTGTTTAGCATGTGTACTTTCGCCCGTATTAAATCATAGGCAGGGCGAGAAACGACAACCTAATTATATTTGATATCAATCAATACGAACTTACATCGTATTCTCTGTATGCATCTATTGTTTTGACCTCTTACCATTGCCTGGTTTAGGCGGATATTTATCCCCCCGACACCGAGATGACGTTGGAATTTGGGGTCCTAATCCCTGCATCTGAAAACGGATAGCAGACAATTGATGTGGGCCATCACTCATGAATTCGGTCGGGGCTGGACAAAAAGCCAATCTATCATCAATTGACTGCGCCAACCATGGCTCCTTAATGCCCATTGCGGACGGACCTGATTTCTCACCTTCGCTCGTTTCTCTTCTTTTATAACATTCAAAGATCCCTCTTTCGAACCCAACATATATAGCGGCGTTATCGATTTCACACGAGACCCTGATTCTTTTCCCAAGTGTCCACGATCAGTAGACCCTTGAACTGTCGCATTGACTGTTCTCGGCCGTTCAGGACAGCATAGCATCTCTCACGACTCACAAATATCTGAATCGATCGACATCAAATTACAATCTGCCCATCATGCATTTCGCGTACCCTCCTCGGAAGAACTCCAACCCACCCCCCTTTGGGCGACGCTCAGGGAATATACCACCGATTCTACGACGACTTCGCAAAAGAACCCTACTGCTATGTTTCCTAGGCGTTGTTGGGCTGCTATATCTTCTCCTTGGGTCGAAGACCAGCTCACCTTACCGCGAGCATGTACCATCAGGAAGCCCTCCAGTTGTCGTCGTTACAGTCTCCGATCATTCAGAGTACAGTACCTCTTATCTAGAATCGATTCGAAACAACCGCGAGCAGTATGCCAAAAGACACGGTAAGAAAACTACGGGCGCCGGATACGTACGTATATGGGAACTGATATCTGGCTGTAGGATATGAAGCCATGGTGGTGAAAGTTAGCGACTACAATACAGGCGAATCTCCCAAGTCTTGGGCCAAGATCATGGCAATGCGCCATGCGCTCTCGAAATACCCCGACGCCACATATGTTTGGTTCCTCGACCAGAATGCCTACATCATGGAGCTGGACAAGACATTAGAGGAGCAAGTGATGGAGCCAGCAACGCTGGAGAGTCTTATGATCAGGGATTGGTCTGTCGTGCCTCCGGACAGCATCATCAAGACGTTTTCCCACCTCAAGGGTCAAGACGTGAACTTCGTCATCAGCCAGGACGAAGTTGGACTAGTCACTAATAGTTATGTCCTCAAGAATGGCGATTGGGCAAAGTTCTTTATTGAAACCTGGATGGACCCTCTATACCGGAGCTACAACTTCGAAAAGGCTGAGCGTCATGCTCTTGTAAGTTCAACCGAGTACGCTAACAATGAGCCCGAACTAACATTCCCGTAGGAACACATCGTTCAGTGGCACCCAACCATCCTCTCCAAGCTCGCCCTCGTACCTCAACGCACAATTGCCTCGTACGGCCGTAACAAGGAGGGCAATGCCTATAGGGACGGCGACTTTGTGACGCTCATGGTTGACTGCACCGTCACGGGCCAGGCATCATGCGATAAGATGTCGCATGTTTACCAGCAACAGTTGAGAAAAAAGTTTGGTAACGAGGTTGCGTAGAAGAGGAAATTAGCATCATGACATGACATAGGCATTTGAGCACAGGTCATTGGGCGTTTTGTGATATACTCGGAGGGGGGGTTATTTGCTTATAGGATTGGAGAAGGGAAAAGGCCAATGGGTTATTTTCTTGGCGTTTGTTGGTCATTTTTCGGTTGCATTTAACTATATGTTGAACTGGGCATCTATACTAGGTATCTATGTGTCGTCGACTCGATTGTGTGAGGAAGTGTTTAGAGGAGTGATGATAGAACAACAAGCATCAGGTCGCACATTTGTGATCCAACGAGTGGGATTCTGGCTTCGGCGAGCTTAGCCGGAGAATCTTAGCGCTTCGTATTCTAATTGTAGAAGTTGTTGCCGCAGTTGATCACCGTAAAGGAGCTGGGACCTTTTCTGTAGGATGAACAAGGATAATGTAGTTGCAAGGCTTGCCTCTCTTCGGCAAATGTGTTTGGTAGAATGGAATAGTTCCAGCAAGCAGGTTGTTAGTTCGAATTATGTATATCTTGTTGACCAATCGCTTGGTTATCTACAGGTATGGATGCGAGTGCGAGTTTGTCTTTGTAGATCTCCTGGATCTCTTATACCAGAAACCGAGAGATATTCGGATCCTTGTACGGTTATTCTGATCGATTATCCGTTGCACCCCCCGGCACTTGTTGATGAAACCCTCGGCGCCCGTCCGATCTTCCGACTAAGGTCTAGCTAAATCGGCTCAGTTCATCTTGAATTGCCATGTTAGTAGACAACCTGGATATGGGGGTTGTACAGACAAACGAACTCTTATCGCAGCAAAGAGCTGCATTGTGGCGGGTCTTTTGGCCCGAACCGGGTAGTTGATCACATATATTGATGTACGAATTATATTCTAAACGAGACAGCACGCATCACCAGATACAAAAAAGTGCTTCAAAGTAGGCAAATCGTCATGCATGTACAATTACGGCGTCGAGACAGGGTATCCCCCAATGGAGGGTCGCTCGCCTCGGTCCACGAACCGTTTACAGTGGAGAGAAGATGGACGCGTTGGAGGGTTCGAGCACTATAACTTTAGGGGTTATGCGTACTGTACTAGGTCCCCGCGGAGGCCGGTCCCCCCGCCTAGGCATGTGATGGGTGAGGTGCCGAAACGAAATGCGCTAAGAAATAATCAAGTAGTCGCTATGCCCCGCGATATTTACAACGTCAAGCTTCCTTCTGCTTGGGTTTTATTTAAACCTCCGGCATCCTCCCTTTTCGAAAAGTTGTTTCAATTTGTCTTTCATTGTTGTTTGTGTCTCTTGTTTCAATTACTATACAGGACAAATGGCTTCTCCTCCGCATATTGGGAGTCTCTCCCGCCTTCCCGCCAACTTGCGTGGTAGTATCGAGTCTGTCAAGCGCGGTGGACATAATGTGTCTTGGCCTTTGCTAAACCTCGATCTGTAAGTCATGATGCCACTTACAATGCATCACCATGATGCGCCCCCCGGTCTCGACTGAACAATTGAAGTCGCAAATACTAACCATACCTATTACTGTTCTAGATTGCGCAACATCCTTCTCTTCCTTTTCTTTTGGCGATGGTCCCGTCGCGCATTTTGGCAGCTTAGAGGTCGTGGTATCATCGGCTCCGTCGTCGAGCTATACACCAACATCCGTCGCATCCTCTACGGTTACTTCCTTCGAGCCCCCGGCGTGCGAGGCAAGGTCCAGCAGCAGGTCAACGAATCCTTGGTCAAGCTATCCGACAAGCTGGTTCCCAAAGACCAGATTCGTTATCTCACCTTACCAAAGGAGGGCTTTTCCCATGATGTCGTGCGCTCCGAGCTCGAGAACCTCGCCAACATGGACCACACACGCTGGGAGGACGGTTTTGTCTCTGGTGCCGTGTACCATGGAGAGGATGAGCTGTTGGCTCTACAGACTGAGGCGTATGGAAAGTTCACTGTTGCCAATCCCATTCATCCCGATGTCTTCCCTGGCGTGCGCAAGATGGAGGCTGAAGTTGTGAGCATGGTTCTGAGCATGTTCCATGCTCCTCCTGGAGCCGCTGGTACATCTACTAGTGGAGGAACCGACAGTATCCTCATGGCTTGTCTGGCCGCTCGCCAAAAGGCTTATGCTGAGCGTGGAGTCACTGAGCCCGAGATGTAAGTCAAGCTCATGTATCGTGCCACTAAGCACCAAGACTGACCATCTATAATAGGATTCTCCCCGAGACGGGCCACACTGCTTTCCGCAAGGCTGCTGAGTACTTCAAGATCAAACTCCACCTCGTCGCATGCCCAGCTCCCGAGTACCAGGTTGACGTCAACGCTGTCCGACGTCTAATCAACCCCAACACGGTTATGCTAGTCGGCTCTGCTCCCAACTTCCCCCACGGTATCATCGACGACATCTCTGCTCTGTCCAAGCTTGCCCTTCGCAAGAACCTCTGGCTCCACGTCGACTGCTGTCTGGGATCCTTCCTGGTTCCTTTCCTCGAGCGTGCTGGTTTCGAAACTCAGCTCTTCGACTTCCGACTGAAGGGTGTTTCCAGCATCAGCTGTGATACTCACAAGTATGGTTTTGCGCCCAAGGGTAACTCGACAGTCCTCTACCGAACCGCCGAGCATCGAAAGTTCCAGTATTTTGTTTCCCCTGATTGGTCTGGTGGTGTCTACGCTTCTCCCGGTATGGCTGGTTCTCGACCCGGTGCCCTCATCGCTGGTTGCTGGGCTAGTTTGATGACCATGGGTGAGTCCGGCTACATCGATGCCTGCACCAAAATCGTGGGAACCGCCAAGAAGATTACCGAGGCTATCCAGACCACCCCAGCGTTGGGTGGCGAGCTTGAGATCATGGGAAAGCCGCTTGTCTCGGTTGTTGCATTCACAGCTCGCAATCTAAACGTCTACGATATTGCTGACGGTATGGGTGCTAAGGGATGGCATCTCAACGCTCTTCAAAGCCCTCCTGCTATCCACGTCGCTGTTACTCTACCCATCACCAAGGTCTGGGAGAAGCTTATTGCCGACCTCGAAGCCGTCGTCGAGGAAGAGCGTGAGAAGGAGCGTGTTCGTCTTGTTGAGGGCAAGGGAACACATGGTAAGGCCATGGGTGATGCCTCAGCATTGTACGGTGTTGCTGGCTCTTTGCCCAACAAGAGTGTTGTTGTCGATCTGGCCAGCGGATTCTTAGATCTGTTGTATAAGGCGTAAATCTTTTGGAGGGAATTAAACGGAAATGAAGGCGCAAAGCAGTGGCTGTTAGTTAAGGACTGCATTTTTTGTTCACGGGTGTAGGCGTTGGCGTTCTAACCACTATAGGACGCTTATCATGCATTGACTCCTGCAGTACATACCATATCGGCGCTGTCGAGGGATTATCGTTGCTATAGTTGTTTGATGTTCAGAATCGAATCGAAAGATAACCATGCTCAGGTGCCAATCATGTGAGGCGAATGTCGAATACCAGATCGTGATCTGGTACAGTAAACCTCTCCAGGTTATGACGAATAGGATAATATGTTCCTGACTAGTTCATACCTGTTCCTAGTCTGCGTAACGCGGTTAATGTGTCAAAATGTTTCTCAAATGACAGACTCTTCCAGACCGCAACTCTCTTTGCATATGTACTTTGATCCTCGGCAATCGCGTTGAAACGCACCAATGTCACCGTTGGAATACATTGGAAATCGTGGGTCTCTGTCTCTTCTCGTCTACTGATGTAGACGTCAAAACACTTGTTCGTCAATGATTCAACATGTCAAAATTCCAAACCTCTTTGGTTGGTCAGAACATCTGCCGAGCCTTGGGGAGGATCTCACTCACATCATATGCATGCCCTATGTCATCTCTGTTTCCAAGTCCCACTCACATCTTGCTTTGTATCTTTCTTTTCCCAATAGCCTCTTGTGTTTCATCGTGTAGTATAATGCAGTTTTCAGGTGTACGTACATACACATACATCTTTTTCTTAACAGGAAAAAAAAAACATTCTTTTTTGTTTCGCCTCTCTCGCCTCGTTGGTTCCAACGGATCAAGTTATCCAATGAGGGTTTTACGGGATATGTGAAGTTTCATGCGTGTTCCAATTGGAAAAGAGCGGCTGTCCTGGGACGATCAACCTCGTGAACATTGCGGCCCAATGAAGAGGGGGAGCGTGGTTGTTTGGGAAAAAGGGTCCTTTGGTGTGGTGGGTTGGGTGAGTGACTGAGTGATAAGTGAGCATTCTGGCATATGGAGGGGGAAAATCAGGGTTTTTTTTTTAGTTGTGACATGTTTATACCATATGTCAATATCGTAGGAACTCTACGAGCTATAAGTCTTGCTGTTAATCAACATCACCTGAAGTTGTGGATTTCATACCAAGTTAATTCCTAAGTCTGTATACCATAAATAGTTGATAATCGCCTCTTGATAATACCATGGACCGTTATAGTTGCTCCAGAGATAGAAGCATGTATGTCATATCGGGCAAGCCTGACGCCAACATGCAGGGATCTATCAAGCTGCACTTGTACCCATAGTCTCTTGTGAAATGCTTCCTTCTCAGCTCGCCCGACCAAGCAACGCAACGCAACGCAACCTGCAACCACGATCACTTCCTATCTTGTCACCATCACCGTGAGACCCTTACTCGTGGTGCCCTTTGTCCCTAGTTAGTGTCTCTACGGTACCAGCGGGCCTCAGGGCTGCTGCGTAACCCATTTACTCCATTATGGAGAGGCGATCCCTGTCTTGTTGCGGTCAAAGATGGTCCTTTTTGTGTCATGTTCAAGTTTATATTCTACAGTAGTCTGATAATTTATTTGTTGCTAAGGTTGCTATCCGTTTCTGCACGTATAAGCCCGACATTTCGTCCCTCCTCACCCAAACTTACTTATCCTACTCTGCTTTAATCAGCCCAGCTCACCTCCTCATTCTTCTTATCACTTATTGTACTTCTTTTATCTCTTCTCTCTTGTTGATGAAGCTGCACTTGTTGCCTTTTATCTACTTGTTGTTTTAATACCCTTTCGTTTTCCGCCTATTCCTTCTTCTTCTCGCGTGTATTACCAACTTTACATTCTCCTTCTTCTACTTCTTTTCTCTCTTACATGCTGTGTTCTTCCTCTCACTAAAAAAAAGTGAGCAACCGCTGTGTGAGGTTACCATGCTTGCTGGACCATCGCCGTCTCCGATCTCCGCGTTGGCTATGAATGGAGGGACGTCTACTGGGAGGGTGCACAAGGCGGAGACAGGCAGCATTCAAATACCCCAGAGAAAGACTGTCCCCAAGGATGATGAATCCATTGCTTCCGGCTCAACTGCTTCGACTGACAGTCATATGAAGAAGCGGCTCAGCGTAGACATGTCCAAAGAACAGGTTGAAGATCTGGTGAGGAAGTTGACGATTGATGAGATGAAGTCGAAATGGTTTGATGAGATCTTTGAGAAAGTCAAGTCTGAGCGTAAGTCCACCACTTTCAATAACATTAGTGTCATTCCATTAACTAAGCTTGCAGTCGTCGAAGAACATTCACCAGCAAACAGTACGCCCTCGTCTTCAGAACCTCCCAGTCCCAAGTCAAAGCCTGTCAATCCCACTCCTTCTCAACAACCGGCTCCTCAAGAACCTGTTCGAGAGAACACAAAGAAACCGGAGCCAGCAACTTCTTCCTCCGGGTCCAATAACAAACCCAATGATCCCATATCATCCAGTCGCAACTCCTTCGGTACCACTGATAACCCTTCAACATCCTATAACTCCGACTCTACCTCATCCAACCACTACCACCACCAGCAGTACCCATCACGACCAAAGTCAGTTCCGCTGCCACCTCAACCTCCCACCTCGAAAGCGCGACCTTCTGTACGATTCTCCAAGTCTCCCATCATCTTGAATGAGGAACCTGAGCCTCGACATTCAGTGCCGCAGCGTCCAGCATCACGATCAGCAATACCTTCTGATCCGGCAAAACAGGGTCCGACACTATCCGCAGTAGACCTGAAATGGGGACGGCTGTTTGATGATAGAGGCGATCCCACTCCCAGACTTGGCCAGGTTCTCCGGGGAATTTCCAATTACTTGGTAGGATATCTCAGCGTAATGGTTCTGTTGCTCAAACTGACTCTATATAGATTGCGGAATACAGTCCTCGCAACTCACTAGTCGTCACACCAGAAAAGCTCAAAGTATTCTACCACGAATACAAGCTTGAGACAGAGACATTTCCATTCCAGCGTATGTATAGGCTCTCGTTGCAGACACAGCTCATCTAACCCATACCAGAAATCTTTGACTGTCGACCACACGGAGCTCTAGATAACCTCGAAACTCTGTATCAACATCTACGATGTGAGAACCACCTTGTCCAAAGACGACCAGGCGGCATGCCTCACATCCCATCTCTCACTCCAGCTGGTTTTGAGCGTTGGATGACTTGTCAGATCCAAGCGTTCCCTGAGCAGGAAGCCAAGCGATTGAACCTCATCATGGCTGATCTCCCTATCATCGCCGACGGTGCTTTCGAAGACGGCAAACCTGAACGACTACCAAAGCAGCTTTCTCGACATCTCCTGCCGGTGACTCGTAATCGCGAGACATATGATGACGTGGTCGATGCCATCACTGGATGGATCAAGCGCACCGAGGAGAATGAGTCTGATCTCAGACGGACTTCATCCGAGGACGTTTACAAATCTACACCAAAGGAAGACAAGGCAGGGCGGTACAGGCCAGATGACTACCGGGATCGAGATACCAAATATCGTCGGGGTTCCAAGGATAGCCACAAAACACCACCGTTATCTCGCTCCGCCTTCGTCCCCCGCGTCAACTCGGATAGCGCCGTCCGCCCGTCCAAAGACTCCTCCCCCGTGCCCGCCGGTTCAAGTCACAGATCCAGAAGTCCTATTCCATCCAGCCGCTATCGCCACTCCACCTCAACGCTTGACAGCAGTGCCAACACGCCTGACAACTACGACTTACCTTCTCCTGGCCATCGGAACGGCAGACGCAGCCGGGATAAGGATTATCGATACTCCTCCTCAGCTCGTGATTCGAAGTCATCCCTTGAATCAGTTCCTCGAACATTACCTCGTAGGGATGGTGATCGTCGCTCGAGTTTGATCTTTGAGGAGACTGGCAAGGATCCGAATGGGATGACTTATGATGAATACTTGCGCTTGAATCCACGACCAATGCGGAATGCTGTTGTGGACGACGGAGGTCATTATCGAACTCCTTACTCTAGCGGAAGCGATGAACGAGTGCGCTGAGATGATTTATATTATTTCATCTGCAGTACATTTTTCTTCAATGTTTTTTGGGTCGGTATATTTCTTTGCAAAAAGTCTTGGAGTCTTTTTGGTGGGAGGATTAGCTCTTGACCATTTTTCTATTTTCTCTTTCTCTTTCTTTTTAATCTTCTTTGTCCAAGAACTCACGACTTTACGCGACAAAATTGACGGAATCCATGACTTCTTTCCCCTACAATAGCAACTTCATTCTCAACTGGTGTTTTGGTAGAGTACGATGATCGCTTGATGTGGACCTTGAATGAGGCTCTCTAACCTGGCAGCCTTCACATGAAATACAACCACATTCGTTGCACGTTGCTTTTGTACTCTGTCCCTCTGATGATCGTGTCAGAAGAAACGTGTTTACGAAGTTTTACAGCCACGTGGCCTGGCAGAGCACAACTTATTCGTGATCAACATGTTTGTGAAAGAAATCATTGACGTTGATAGAGTACGACAACTTGATGCTACGGCTCGAGGGAAAACAGTGTCGTGCTTCATGGAAACTGTTCCTAGGGACCCATGTGCTATCTAGCTGGGTTGTTCCTGAAAGCGGGGGGAACGCGGTACCAGGGTGCCTCAACGTCAAGCATTGTTTGCATTGATATTGATGGAGATTGATCAACAACACGGTCAGGGATGTTGTGATGAGCATAGGGCTCGCTTAAAGGATCCACGTCAAGATTGGGTCGATGCTAATTTGCGAACACAAAGACAGTCTATCAATTGATGCTATCTGATCAGGAAAACTCATATATCCCCTTTTATTGTCATGCCTGCTGTCATGAATTGTCGAACAGTAAGAAAAGAAAAAGTCCGACTTTAACAATGCGAAGAAACCAAGACTATGGGTTTCAGTAGATACCGTGACATTAAAATGTTTTTGAGTGTTGAAAAACGATCGCTATGTTGCAATGCACCAGTTTTATGCAAGAGAGAGAGAAAGAGAAACACAAACGTGCTTGCTTCCGAAAAAGGGTATCTGATGTGGGTGGATTGCGGTGGTGTAATCAAAGGTAGCATTACGAAGTTGAGACGGTAAGAATGAATATGACATTGGTCATTACTTTGGCTGAATAATGACGATGATTGAGAACGAATCGTATAGAAAAAGAATAAGCGAAACGTCGTAAAGCGTTAAGGCGTGAGCGCGCAATTATAGTGAGAGATTAAGTACGTCGTGAGTCGTATAAGCGTTGTGCATTGCTGCCATTCTGTCCCCGTTGCGAACGAAAAAGAAGGCCGGTGTCATGCTGGTGATCCAGGATATGGCGAGCCGAGACTGGATAAACTGGCGATACTGGAGCGGTTGACACGTTTTCGTTTTAGGGCTTGGTAATCTTTCTTGAATGAGGATATACATCTTTGGAGTTCTTTGTCGGGGTGCGCAGGCATTTGAATCTCGACAGCCTTGAGACAAATGCGAAGATACTGGAGTTCATCGTCGTTCTCGCGCAATTCTTGCTCGCTGTTGAATGTTAGAATGGCCGGTAACGTGGAACGAAGCGCAGACTTACAGATGAGATATGCGGTTCTGAAGGAAGATAATGCGCTGAGCAGCACGCTCTGCGCGCTCAATGAGAAGGCCTTGGATATGCTGCAGAATTGTAAGTGGATGGATAGATAAACGTGAGAATTTCGACATACATCAGACTCTTCTTGACGAGCCTTGAGGTTTTCAACGAGTTGGGACATCTCCTCGTTAAGTTGTGTGACTTCCTGGATAACCTTCTTCGCCTGCGCTACCGTCATTCCCAGATTGGGTGGAGGATCAGGCTCTGGTGTCGGTTCTGGTGCGGGATCCCTTCTAATAGATGCACCCAGATCTGAGAAGCGTGTCTTAAAGGCCGAGCCTGGGGTACTGAAGATGGATTCACCGGGGCTGTACATGTCCAGACTCACGGGTCGTCGGATGTTTGGTCGGGGCGAGGGTGTTGATGGCACGGAAAATGAGACAGTCTTCTTAAGCATCTTTGTCCCTTCCAACTGATCCAGCTGCGCAGTCAAAATGTCAACGCCACTATCGTCGAGAAGGTCATCTTCGCCAGTGGTGAGCTCGTGGGCGAGCTGGCTCAACCTTTGCGCCAAAACATCGCGACTGTTGCGCGGTAGGTTATTCCGGCGCACAGAAGGAGAGGAATTTCGAGATGAGTCGTTTATGGAGGATAATCTCGAGTGACCGGACTGCTCTCTCTTGTGAGGGCTCACGCGGCCGGTGGAGAATCCGAGACTGGAAGCCACACTTGGGCTAGACAATAACGAGGGGGTCCTCAGACCTGGAATGTCTTGGTCGTCGTGGTATCGGTCTCGAAATTCATTGCGGTAATTGCTGTCGATGGTGCCATAAGAGAAATATCCGGGTGTTGTGGCGTTAGATGATGGACTTGATAGATGATGCTTGCGATCCGGCGTTGAGAAGATGTACTGCTGATCCGAGACTGAAGACGCGGCGTCGGCCTCTACTACGGCAAGTGCGGCAGCAGGATCTTCGTCAATGGAAGCGAGATCCATGATATTGTATTGTAGTATTGTATTGTTTTGTTTTGTTGATGTTTTTGCCTCGATTGGTGGTAGTAGTAGTAGTAGTCGAGACTTGAGGTAAGCGACGATGGGTAAGGTAGTACAGAAACAGACGCGCGCAAAGCAACACACATGTACACACACACAAAAGACAAAGCTCCAATGTTTCCCGCGAGCGAGACCTTTTTACGCGCTCTTAACTTAAGAGAAGCGAAGCGAAAGCTCAACTTCCAGAACCCGCCTAAAATAAATGAGCACCACCTCAGAACCTCGACCGACGTGTTCAAGAGTGGAGCAAAAAGGGATCCCAGCTTCACCGACTCCCCTGGGAAAAGCTGGCCACGTCCACCAACCAGCAGAGCAGAGATGAAAAATTAAAGGGCCCCGCGTGGGCCGCAGCGCAGGGAGGAGCCAGCCTGACCTGGCGCTGTCCAGGGCCTGTCGAAGTAGAAGGAAAAAGGGGGGCGGAAGGAAGGAGAACCGAAATATGACTCTGGTGAGGGTTATCAAAGATTAAATGTCGATAAAAAATTATCGGTTTGAAAGCCACCAAAATTCTGGTTGCTCTTTCAACACCGGCCGTTTCTTGTTGGACTTTGGTCCGATCAAGGTAACATAAGCATATCTTATCTGCCACTGCTTTTAGACCTTCCGCCGTCCCGTTGAGAGGGCGGGGAAACTCACAATGAATGGACGACAATCAACGGCAAGGGATATGGAGATAGACCCATACTTAATCCGAGCCAATTAAATAACATCAAAAGCAAGATAACGTCATGCTTCGATGCGCTGCGCTAGGTCGCCGATGCCATGCCTTGCCTTACCCTTCTTCTAGACGCCCAATTTTCATGTACGATTGAGTGAGTTGTTCACTTTCTCAATGAGCTGGTTCAAAAAATGAGGCGTTTTTTGTCTTTGTTGCTGGGCAGCTACGTTGCGTTGCCTTTGTCTGTCAAGCAAACCTACAGGACAAGTCACAGGTGCTTCTGTCCAGTCACGTGAATGAGTGAATTGATCAAGTCGAGTCATCAATGGGTTGGGCACATAATCCGAAAGTCGGATGACAGCGCATAGCATAGCATTGGGGCTTGAATAGAACCGAGTGAGGCCTTTTGAGTCTTGAGCATTTCCTTGAAACTGACAAACCTAGGTATGAGTTGGAGTAGAGCTGTGAATACTCTCTCTACTTCATTAAAACTGTGCGCCGTCTTTATATTGCTAGCACATGACTATTTGTCGTACCTGAATGTCTCACCACGTCGTACGTACTTCAAGTGCTTGCATGAACTCACGATATTCACCATGGCTCCTACTCACCTGTATGCTAACTAACTAACTGCCACGACTATCGATGGTTTTGTGGTGCGGTTTTTGAAGTCTAAGACTGAAGTCTAACACTTCCCTCACTATAACTATCACGACCATAACATGACTTGATATTATCGTCAACTTACCAAACAGCTAGTCCGTGTCCTCGATGGCGTGCCTGTGCTGAGGTGTGGGGTATTTAGTCAACTTTGTACAAAAGGGTGATCTCTCCATACCGAGTTGGGTTCAAAAGTCTGGGGAACTCCTCTGCTTGCTGCAGACGACTTGGCCGAGATCAGAAGAGACTGCAGCGAATCGAGATTCTATCCGTGTGCCGAGCTTCTTTTTCGGCAGGCTGGGTAGGAGCTCTACAATGTAACAAAGACTCTCGTGATCACAATGTACACCAATGTTGGATCAGATTGACGTAGGTATACTATCCATCACATCCATTGCCATAAGCATCTCTTCCGTAGGTTGAATAAGTAAGCTTCACAACAGCAACATTGGCACTCTGTATTATGAACCCAAAATCTAGGCCGAGATCTGTTGTCCCGTTATTACTGGGAGAAACATTTCTGTCCCTCCATCCGCGAATACGGTAAGATTATGGGAATAGTGGTATGTTATCATGCAGTTACTTCCGTGGTCTGACATCCCATGCCGACTGACCGAATCTTGTCCCGAGCTGAGAAATCCGTGGCCCGACATTGGAGCTCGGAGACCGGCGGTGTTGAGTGGGAACCATGACAGGCTTTAACTACAAACAAATTGCCGTGACTGATACAAAGTCATGATCAAGATAGTGAGTGCTCTGTATTTTGTAAACTCTGAGAATATCAACGTAATTGGAATACTCAATCCTCAGAACCCCCCATATTCCCGTAATCAAATTCCACAGAAAGCTGTCTTGTTCCATGTCTCCGTGGTTGATGATGTTATGGAGGTCTCCATCATGTGCTTGTAACTACCCCCCTCTACTCTCTAATGGAAATACTTCCCCATACCTTAGTAGGTGGTTATTTGATCCCACATGTGCAAAAGCCAAGCACAGATAACAGTAATTGGACCGTCTTTCCTCCACTAGAATGACGTTTTTGTAGTATTGGACTCTGTTCAGTTCCCCGGAAGAATCATCCAGGTCGGTTCTCATCAATCGCTGGACTCTTCCCGAGCAGTTCCGCATCTTCAACCTTTAATTCCAACCCCCGTCTTCTTCCATCGTCTACTGTCTCTCACTCCGAATTATTCCATCTTCATGTGCGCGTCTCCTTCTGATCTCACGCGACACTGTTTAAAAAATATTTAATTGTTTGTTGTTGAAGCACGAGACCTGTCTGTACGTACCTCGGCTTCTCCCGCTATTCGCACGCCTGTCTAGTACTGTCTCCATCTTCATCCCCATACATACGCGGGGCCGCCATCATTGTTACTTGTTACCCTCTTCCCCGACCAACCTCACCTCATCCTTCCTCTTTTTTTGGTCCCCTTCTTGTCTCTCCACGTCAATTCTCCTCTGACGATCCAGTCGCTCGACTCTTCTCGTCTTGATTGACTATTCAATGACGACGCCGTGAGCTTCTCCACCATCCAAAACTCTCTCGGACGCTCTCCCGCAGCGGGATCCCGGTCTCTCTCCGTCCGTCCGAGCTGTCTCGTCCGAGTCCGATTCCTCCTTCTCTACAACACCGTCACGCTCGACAACTTTATCTTTTGTCCTCTGATTCGACCCACGTCTTCCCATCATGTCGTGGAGAGCTTCGGAGCGTCTGATGGACACCATCCGTCATTATGCTCGGTTTCCCGCCACTGGTGTCAGCTTGCGCCAGATGGTGCAGTTTGGCGAGAAACCCTCAGTCGGTATGTTGTTGCTTGTTTCTGCGTCCATTGAGGACAACCGCTGACTTTGGCTGCTTCAAGGCACTCTATTCCGGGCTTCTCAATTCTTAGCCGAAGAGCTTCCTATCCGTTTAGCTCATCGCGTGCAAGAACTCGACGAGCTCCCAGATGGCCTCAATGAGATGCCATCCGTAATCAAGGTAAAAGATTGGTACGCCCAATCGTTCGAGGTAAACTTTCTACAAACCGATCGTCCAAGAATATCATACTGACTCGATCTTTAGGAAATTACACAGCTACCTCGGCCAGAACTACCCTCGGATGTCAAAACTCGTCTCATGAAACCCAGCAAAGCTCTCGGTCGCAATGCTTTCCGTCTCCCTGCCGCAACCCCCAATCCCTCCATTGACGAGGGCGAGTCCGACGGTTGGGGCGGTCTTCAGAACAACAATGGCAAGAACAAGGGCCTCACGCGCCGGTATTTTGCTGTTGTTGACGACTCAAGCGACTGGCCTGCCGATCTTCACCTGTACAATCAACGTTTCGCCCAGACTCTTCACCAAATCAAGCGCCGTCACGATAGCGTCGTTACCACTATGGCTCAGGGCATCCTCGAATACAAGCGCCGCCGCCAGCGCATGCAGATTGACGGCACCATCCAATCGTTCCTCGACCGCTTCTACATGTCACGTATCGGTATCCGTATGCTCATCGGCCAGCACATTGCCTTGACAGACCAGAGCCATCATCGCGACCCCACCTATGTCGGTATCATCTGCACAAAGACCAACGTCCAGGATCTGGCCCAAGAAGCCATTGAGAACGCCCGTTTCGTCTGCGAGGATCACTACGGTCTCTTCGAAGCCCCCAAGGTCCAACTCGTCTGCAACCCCAACCTCAACTTTATGTACGTTCCTGGCCATCTGTCGCACATGCTCTTCGAGACCCTTAAGAACTCGCTGCGCGCCGTCGTCGAGACCCACGGTATGGAGAAGCAGGCTTTCCCTGTCACAAAGGTTATCGTCGCCGAAGGCAAAGAGGATATCACCATCAAGATTTCTGATGAGGGTGGTGGTATTCCCCGAAGCGCCATTCCTCTTGTTTGGACTTATATGTACACCACTGTCGACCGCACGCCAAGCTTAGATCCCGATTTTGACAAGAGCGACTTCAAGGCCCCAATGGCCGGTTTTGGTTATGGATTGCCCATCTCACGTTTATACGCCCGCTACTTTGGTGGTGACTTGAAACTCATCAGCATGGAAGGGTAAGTTTCTACTTGACAGTTTACAGAATCTCCAGCGCTCCTGTCATCATGAGCAAAGTTGTGATTAACGTTTCTCCACACAGATACGGTACCGATGTCTACCTTCACCTCAACCGTTTATCCTCGTCCTCCGAACCTCTCCAATAGCAATCACTTAGCGCCGGCGCACAGAACCTCCAGGTTCCCCCTTGGGTTCTTCGCAAACGACTACAGAGCCGAAACCGAGAGGTATCGGAACGGAAACAGGTGGGCGACGCCGAGGCGGTGGTCAACGCGCCTCCACGAAGCAACTACAACAGTCCACAGGAAGTCTAATGGGTTTTTTTCTTACACAAAGGGAATTATTGTCGCCCGCGGAAGAGCCGTGCGCCGGAGCAAAACAGAAACGAAAATATATCGTGATGCTACTATATCATCAGCAACCATTGCGAGAAATAACGGCAGGAGGAGGAAGAAGATGGCGATAAAGAGTTACAACAAGACCGCCAACACCATGCCCACGAGGCTGACGACGACGATATGCCCGGAGGAATATCACGCAAACAGAAACGCACAAGAGATTTGGTTATTTGAAAGAGGAGGAAAGAGGCTACTCGAATCTGAGGACGAAGATCCCTACGCGCAGGAGCGCAAAAACGCATGGTTCACAAGACCAGAAGGGTCAACGTCCGATCTGACAGCCAACGTTGAGAATTTATACGGCCTGACGAAGCGTGTTGTCGCACGCATGTTTGGAAAATGAGAGTTATTAGGCTGCGGTATGGTTCATTTTATTTTTTCTATATTCTAGGTAAATCCCTTCCCTAAATCGAAAAGAGGGAGGTAGACGGGCATCGTTCTCTTTGTAACGATGAAGGGTACATTTGTACATGATGCATTGGATACGATACGGATAGGGGATCAAGCTCGAAGAGATGGAACAAGAGCTGTCTTGATGGCAGACTATCTAAGCATGTATATGGAACAAAATACTTCTACGGGAGTCTTGGTCATGGGTAGGAAATATCATTGCATTTTGTTTTTCTGGGTTACTCTTTCAGCGCCACGGTCTGGATTTGACTAGCATTCAGGCACCTTGGTAGCAATCTCACAGTGAGCAGCAGGTTCCCTGTGTGCCGGTATCCTTCGTTTTGCTAGTCAGATGATAAAGTAAAGAATCAATTGCTAAACTTTTCTGTCTAGAGTGACAATAGCTTCCGCTTCTCTCAAGATTCACGCTCATTTTCATTTCCACCTTGACGATAATCCTTTCGAGAGTCACGCTTCTAACGGTCCTTGGCTATGGCATGAGTCCGAGTTGCTCAACATAAAGGACACATGCCTTTTTCCTGTCGACGGAACTGCTCCAGACTGAGTGTTCATGAAAGGCAAACAAAATCAACCATTTCCTTCTTCGTGAGTGGATTGGGATGTCAATAGCAACCGCGAAAAACAAAAGCAAAAGACCGATCAGGGGTCTCTGGGTATGGAGCAATCGTCCCTTTACTGTCGGAAACGTTTGGATCGAACCTGTTTCCATCCGTCGAAGTTCTTGCGACGCTCTTCATCAGTGGGCTCTTCCTATTTCGGGCGACCCAACGCTCGCTCCTGCTGTCTGAGCTCAGCCTGGGAGAAACGGAGCTGTATGGTGGGTCAGTTGACAGGCTCAACACAAAGCTTCGATACCACTTACCTCACTGGCCTTGGGCCACTTGCTGTTACCACGGGTCTGTGGCATCGGGGCAACGGGAATGTCGTCCCAGTCGCCAATTAGGTTGGAGTCTCGATCTGTTTTGCCGGAAGACGAAACGACGGAGGCAGAGCTGGATGCCACTGTAGGGTTTTTGATAGCTCTGTGCTGAATACCTTTGGAATCCCACGCGTTGAAATTGATCTTTCGCGAGGCAGTGATTTCCTCTTGATCCTTGCGGAGAGTCGTGGCGGTAGAAATACTACCAGTAGTACTCCCGTCCATACCAGGAGTGCGTGCCTCACTGCCCTGCTCTGGCTTCTTTCTGCCTTGCAGGTGAGGGGGGAGCTTCATGCCCACAACTGTGTGGCTTGCCATGCCATTTGAGCTCTCCGCAACAGAGCCTCCGTCTATTACCATCTTGCCCAAGAGAGCTTGCAAGTGAGGTGAAACGTCGGTATCCCGGCTGGACGTGACCGACAAGGCATCATTTGTGATACGACCTCGAAGGTGAGGTGGGAGACGACTTGACGTAGTCGACTTGTTTTCGTTTGCGATGCTAGACGTCTCCGAGTACGACACCGTGGTCACTCGAGCCGATGTCTCCGCGTTACCAACGACCTGTGAGAACGCCCTAGCGACAGACTCAGTCGGTTGCAGGCCGAGGCCCTCAGGGCCGGTGATAGGTGCCTGTATTATGTCATTAATTGATACTCTCTTCTCAAGGCCATGTGACTTACGCCAGGGATAGTCTCGGGTTCGAAAAAGTCGGCGGTGTTTGTTGGCGCAGAGTATTCTTTGAGTTTTGGCTCCTCAACAGAATGGTGTCCGGTGGCCAGTGGGATAGGGACGACACCATACTCTTGTTCTGTGTCCCAAGCCACACATTGTTGGCAACGCTATAGGATGTCAGTGGGTGATGCCCATTTAGGGCTGCATTAGCAACATACCGGGTCGTCAGACTTGCGCTCGTTGTGAGAGTATTCCTCGATGGGTCTGGCCCTGTCACAGACGACGCAGGTGATCTCGCAGCGGACTGGCTGACTGTGCTCCATGCAAATCATACCAGAGTTCTCACGATTGCCAAGCTTGGCGCGCTTCTGTTGACTTTTAGAGAAGGCAGCAAGATCCTTCCATTCGCCGCCAGTGGAGCAGCGATATTCGTTGGCTTTGGGCATGGTGCTTTGTATTGTATGCTTATGTGTGCGCGTGCGTATGATGTGTGTGTGTGTGTGTGTGTGTGTGTGTGTGTGTGTGTGTGTGTGTGTGTGTGTGTGTGTGTTTGGATGGTGAAAGCAGAAGAGTGAAGGAGATGCGTGGTTGAGAATTGAGGAGTTATTTGTAGGCAGGCACCCGAGCAAGTGATTCACTGTCACCAAACATTAGCCCGCTCGTGCCTTCCGCCTCTGTTTTTGCAGACAGCAGCCGTTTTCTGTTTTTTGTTTGCTTTGCCGATTACAATAGCTATCCTCAGCCCGCACAGTATTACTCCTTTCTGACGGCTGATTGTCAGTGCAAGGTACCAACATCAAGATAACGTTAGGAGAAATCGAGCAGAGTACTGCAACCAGGTGTCACTACTTATCCATAGAGTCTTCAATAACATCACAGTAGCTTTCAGAGCTTAAATGGAATATAGAATGATAGACATTTAACATAACAGAAAATCAGGTCCTAAGCTTCGGATACAGAGAATGAATAACTTAGGAGCAGCTCTGAGATAATATAAAACAACAACACTTTTCCCTCGGGTAAGATAAGTTAAAATTATTAACTATTCGGACATAATGAAACAATTTAGTCACTGAAGAAAGATATAGACTAAATAATTCTTATGCTATCGATCTGGGTCGCTAATCACTTACTGCCTGGCCCCTTAAAAAGAATTTCGTTGAGACTGTTTGTCTTCTACACGGTGATGATAATGCGAACAGTACCATTAGACAGAGAGTTATGCTTTAATTATGTGGTTCTTATACTTGGTTGATGTTGAACTTGTAGCACACTGTGGCTATCTAGAATATCCATATAGTTTGATTGTTATTTAACAGTGTTTGTATGATCATCCCGTTTGTATTAACCCCTTTACACCCTTAACCCTGCTTCAAATGCATCTTTCCGAAGACATTGCCTCGGCCACTCGGCTCTCGTGCGCCGCTGTCATATTATACGTGCATTAGTCCGAAGGCCTCTGCGTTCGAGTATCTGAGTAGCATCTAAGCATACCTGTGCTGATCTCATTGTAGGTGGATGAGGCTCAAAATGGCCCACGCGCGATGTTCACCCACCACATGGCAATATCCAACACCATCCTCTACCCTACGTACTGACAACGTCTCTATTGACCTTGTCCTGGAAAAGAAACGACATTATGCATGTCGTTTCTCTATTCAAACACCCTCCTTGCGCGGCACAGGCTGCTAGCGAGATACCTGGTCTCTTCCGACATTTTCACCGCCATCTACCCTACAGAATCATGAATTGAATCAAAATCTTCACCGCTTGAGCGGAACCTCACATAGCGCTGAGCTAAACTTGATGCCGAACCCCAGATGATCGATCATCTGCTGGCATGATAAACAAGTCGACGATTCGAAACTGCTACTATGACCACCATGAGGCTTTGCGTCGCATGTTTGTACTGCATTATCTCGATGACTGCATGTGCTTAGGTCAAGCAGTGTACCGCGCTCGTATGTGTACGATATTCTCGGCTTCCGATCGCCTCGCTACCGCATAAAGACTACAGAATCTGCCAGACCGCATGGCCATTATCCTGCAACTACCCTGCGCCTCTCGAGAAGCCATTGGCGTTCATCGCGTGGCTGGACAAGCAGACTCTGCAAGTGACCGACCGCCTTAGCCGACGGAGCAAGCATCAAAACTTTTACTGTACATGCTGGGGTCAGACCATGTTGCTGCAGTGATGTTGAAGAAGACGTGTCAAGCGACTGCAATATCTGCAGACTATTCGTTGCTAAAGGCATGTCTACGGTAGAGCAGGTATCCATCACCAGCGTACCCATGACGAACGGCCCATCTACTATGGGGAAGTAAGCTTCACTTTCTGATCGCGAAACCCGCAGACACATGCTGGCCACCAAGTTACTGCAGACAAGGACAGGTCTAGTCCGCAAGAAGATAACATTTGCCGATAAGGGTTTGAGGTCTTCCAGATCAGGCCCAACCATACTCATCTCGGTCACAAGATCTGGGGTAGGCAGGCTTTTGACTTGGGCTTCTGCAAGCCTAAAGCAATGGGCTGGAGCTAGACATCCAAAACGACGTGACAAGATTCACCCAGCAACATCGAGGAAACTATAGCATTGGCTTTTTTTCTGGGATGAAACAAAAACTGGTAACAAGCGAGATCCCTTGCGGTTTGTCCCTTTACGGGCTGATCCTCTGACAAAAATCAGCCCGCGGAATGCAGCTGGACCCTAAAGTCGTGCTTCGAGATAGCATCTGTTGCGAGGAGCGTCACTGGGCCCAGTGTGTGATCATCGTGATTATCGAAAGAAAACAAAATAGATCGACGTGTCGCGTTGTCGCGTCCAATCGTCGTCCATGACTTCACCACGAACGATGCCACCGTGACAGATGATCCAAGCGGGCTAAGATCGACTACCATAGCTCTCGGAATACATGGACGGGCAAGATATCGCCACATTCGCAATAAGTCCACGTAAAAGAAAATGCCTGCCTCGTTTTAAACCCGGCCAATACGGAAGTGCCAGCTCAGGTTCCGGGCTGGTTGATGATGCATCACATCAACAATGGTCCCTAGAGAAACGGAACACGTCAAAAAAAGGACCCGACAATGCGGTGACTGGGGGGAGGCAATGGGATCCCCAGCCAGCCAACTCTTAGCATTACAAACTTCTTTCTAATGCTCATGCTAATTGCTAGAAGGATTTGTTGGAAAAACTCTGCCCTGAACATTACTCAATTCAACGAATGCAGCACCGGTATGCTGCCGATCAGCAAAAAAAGCCTAAATCAATCAATCACCACTAAAATTCTCAGACGCAGTCTAGTAGTACAGATGGATAGCCTGAGTTTTACAACTCTCTACCGTCGACGGTGCGGTTGGACAGCACGCTAAAGAAAAGCCAACAACGGGCTTGAGGCTACCGACGGTGGAGCAACACGGGGCGTCCCATCGGGAAGAACCCTTTGGACATGGCTGCACTCCACAAATGTCAACAGAGAGTTGAGTTGAGTTGAGTTGAGTTGAGTTCCCCAAGGCTTCGCTCGGCTGTTGCCCAGACCATCCATCCATCCATCCATACCTTTCAAAGAAGCGAGGAGGTGGTGGGTGGCAGGGGAAAACTATGTAAAAACTCAAAAGGTGAGGCATTACAGACAGACTAGGATGAGGGCTGGGAATACGAAATACTATCAACAGGCATTGATTGCCATTACTCGTGTGGCGCAGGCTCCATCACGATCCCTCCCAAAGCCAATTGAGTCAAAGCAGTGAGTAGACATGGTCAACACCAATGGATGGTAGATGGAAAAGAAGGGTTTTTCGTGGCAGACGACAAAGATGATGTGAGCCCAGCCACCTCAAACAGACACAAGTCAATGAATGGCAGGCAGCTGTAAGAAAAGAAACAGTGCAATGACGACAACGTTTGAGCTAAATCGAATGGGATCGAGGCACACACACGTTTCCCTCTTTTTGACACGGCACGGCACGTCAAGGCTGAATCAGGTACGGGCCCTGAGTGTGTAACCAAACTGCACCATGATGTCGTTGGTAGTGAGCTCATCAGTTCTCAATGTTGGCCAGAAACCGGCCACAACTACCCATCGCGGCAAAAAGAAACGATCCTATCAATCAATGTCTGGCTGTTCACCAGCCAGCCCAACCTCCATCTGTGCGTGCCGCGTTTCGGCGCCTAGGGCCCTGATACTGCAGGCCATATGCTGCGGCAGGTCATCTACAAGGTCAAGCAGGCACTGAAAATAACGATAATGATCCCTTCAGTTACCACTATAGGTCCCTCAAAACTGCGTGAACGGACCTGCGAGGGATCTGAGTCGCGGGTTCGCTCACATCATCTACCATCTGTGCATCTGGTCGCTCAGTGACAGACCAGACGTGTCTATCGCACAGGGAACTCCCGGACAGCCTTGGGCCGTGACGGCGGACCTTGATTGAGGGTTTGGCTAGGTTGGAAAAAATGCAGGGACAATGGCATCAGACTTCACCCCGCCTGCGCTGCGCTCGCTGATTCGAAACGCTTGCGACCCAGGCAGTCCCTTACATCGACGTTTACCTGCCCTGCCACCAACAGAAATGCGAGGCTTGGTAACAGACGCGGCGGCTCCTCAGGTCTCGCCGCGTTTCATGCAGCGCAAATACTACCTGTTTGAACAAGAGACAACTTCAAGGGAGGACACTCATCTATCACTTTCTGTGAGGTAACAATAGAAAAGCAACGAGAGGATGGATAATGGAGGGGGAGGGGAGGGGCCCAGGCAATCTCAATGACAACCAAGGAACGTGACAAACACCACAACTGAACTGCACTGCGAGATGGATCGACGTCTAGGCTGGGCAAGTCGTCCACTCTGCTGGGCCAGGATAACCTTTCCTTCGAGAAGGTCTGATGGATTTTTCCGTGACACCGGGCAACCCGGGAATGTTACCGTACGGTATCATCGTGACCAGGCTCGCCAGTGGTTCTGTCGCAGGCAATCTCCGTTCCCCGGGCGTGTGTCCTTTGCATTGGGTCGATGATCCTGCGGCATCGTGACAGGCGAGACCAGGATCGGGAAACGTGCCCCGAGAGGGACAAAGTAGGTCGAGTGCACGGTACATTGAACAGTTGCTATTCACGAGCAAGCGAGCGAGTGAGTCCATGTCCAAGTGCAAGTGCAAGTCCAGGGTTTCAGAGATACTAGTTAGGGCAGCAGCTTGGACTGGTAGACTGGTACCTGAGTATTTGGTACCTGCAGCAGCTCTCTGGAAAGTACCGATCGAATGGATGGGCATCCACTCATAATCAGGCATGAAAAGATGTTTGGTAATTAACGAGCAGCGCAGGCGAAAGTGATGTGAAGTGAAATTGACCTGGGCCCTCCATGTCGAGTCCACGGTCCGGCGGCTGGCCCCTGGCAGCGGCCCCACACCCCGGACGGTTGGTTCCAAGACTGGTGGGTTAGAGATTGGTTGATTAGCCATAATTAATTACTCTATGTATGTACATAGTCATGTACAGTACTACGCTGTTGTCTCCCAGTAAAATCCATGGAGGAACAATCTCGCTCGCATGGATGAAGGAAAATTCAGACCTTCCCAAACCCTGGATAGAACATCTCCCGTATCCGTACTCTTGGAGAGTCTTATGCCAAGTAAGACATGATATCAGATCGAACACGATCCTGTTGCTGATACAGAGCGGAGGTGATTTGTGATGATAGTTATACCAGCTTCCACACGACGTTGCATTTGTTAATAAAGCTCAGGCACGATGACACCATGTTGCCGGATAATACTGTGTAGCATCGATCTGCCTGAGAGTACTCTGTAACTTGCTTGGACTGAGTCCTGTCCCCAGGAACCACTTTAGGGCTCACAAGTTTATCCGTCATGATCGACTTGTGAAGGCAGGGACAGTGCCTGAGTGCCTTTCAGCTCAACGGTTACAAGACTTTGTGGCGTATTATGTCCCAGTTATGCCCTGAATGGCGCTGCATAATTCGCACTACCAACGGACCTGTACACGTGTGTTACAGGGGTCCGTCCGTTTGTTTCGGAAAAAGCTGGTCCTTGTTTCCATCGCCACAGCTTCAAACCGTCCCTTTGTGAATTTGTAAAGCAGTTGATTCCCAAGCAGGTTTAACTTTGTCCCCTCGGCGTGTTTCGTCACTTTGGATACTCCAATGCCCCTCGTTGATATCCCATCTCCCCTCTTGTCCCCTCCCCCCTTTTCCCAAAGTATTTATTCTAGGCCCCTGGGAAGCATAATCCCAAAGGGCACGTCCCGACAGAAGGAAAAGCGTCAAAGCTAGACAGGTTGTTTGATTAATGGCCCCCGGCCGCTGGAAGACGGACGGCCTCCGCACGTACCAATTTAGCCCGCGAGGGTCCTGAAGAGTGCACCCAATGTTGGGTTTGGGGGGATGAACGAGGGGCAGCCTGAGAAGCCAATTCATGCGACCCCGAGACAGTACATGGACACTCGGAGGCTCTTGCATATGGAATTTGACGAGCGCCACGCGAATGAGCCAGAGATTGTTCATGTTCAGTCCACATTCAAGGATAGGATTTGATGTCTCGCTTCGAGGAAATCGATATGGGCTCGCCGTATTCCTGGCCATCCGTATCCATAGATAGACGGTTGTAACTGCATGTGTACCAGTCTCTCAACATAATCAAGGGTCTGTGGCGCGAGGCCACGAGAATCCGCCGAGGCTGAGCAGAGTAGCACGCGCTTGTAGGTAGGCAGTGAACGAGAACGCGTCTGTGTCTATCAGAGAGTCCAAGACGCGTCTGGTAGGATTGGCGTCCAATCTTAGCATTTGGCTTGGCTCATCAAAAGTTAAGCTTTACCAACGAGCATCTCCAATAAACGCCGCACTGTAATACCAATACCTGTCTGTCACCTGTGATATTTATTACTTACCGAGCGCTTTTGGCGATCCAATATCAAAAGGCATGGAGGTGGTGGTCATGGGAGACAAGACAGGTTGAATTGCTCATCTCCTTGACCCTGCGCGCCTATCAAATGCTCCACGGCTGGCAAAACGACGTGAGTGCATCCATCCGATTTGCGCCCAAATTGCGACAATTTACAACGCGGAGAACTATGCCCGAAAAGAGGTTCTTAAAACGTGGGAAGGTAGAGGCGGGCCTTTTTTTTGGTTGCTCGCGAGATTGGGATTGGTTTTTCTTGCAAGTTGGGCACTAGGAAGTTAATCTGTACCATTTTAGCAAGAGTCCCAAAAGGTCCCCAATAGGTAGGTAGTTACATATAGTCGAAATGGTCCCCTTCTCTGCGACGACGCCGTCATCGCCGGTGGTTGCTCTAGGTCGAACGGTCCAAAGAATCCTAGGAAGCTTCTAGGGGATCCAGGGGAGCTCTCCCGCGGCCCTAGGTCGTTTCTTTGAGTTTCGTCCCCAATTGTTCTGTCATCCTATTCCAACCAGGCTCGCCAGGCTGTGTGTGAGAAAGCTGATTTCCGTTTATCTGGGACCACCGGGGACTGACCCTTATTTCCAAGAGCCGATGGGCTCAAGTTGGAGGTCTGAAATCTCCCGTGATATATCACGACTCATTGCTATTCGTCGTCTGCCACTTGGGGAAGCCGGGCATTCTAGTCCATACCAGCAAGCAGCCAGTCCCCGTTAGAGTTGAGAGGGCCACACGACACCATGAAAATAGATCCTCTGACCATTTGAGTGCTCCATACCCAAACCTTGCACACCATGAATCTTTTGGCTGTTGCTCGTGGGACCTTGTCTTCATTCCTTGGCTGTCTGGGACATTTGATATCCCCATCCAGAGCGTCGGAATTCATTTGGTAGCTACCGCAAATTCGCGTCGATTCGATTATGACACACTTGGGAAATTTTCTCCCTTGGCCCACGACATGAAAAGAGAAATGCATGCTGGAGGTTATTTTGGAGGTGGAAGATATGGTTGATTCCTGTACATGGACTTGCAGCTTGAGAACAAGCCAAGACAAAGTACCTGTACCTGAACCGTCGTGACTCGAACTAAGTTCGTAAGGCTTGGGTTAGCCAGTCTTCTGAAGGCCGCCAAATGTTCATCCCCGGCAGCGCAGTGATTGTAGGCCACTGTTCACTGTCCAGTGCTCTGCTGGCCGTCGGGTTCCGTCTCTCTTCGAACCTCTCAGGTGTAAAAGTGCACACCGGAGTGCGGGTACGTACACCCATCTTGGCAATTCAAGCCTGAACCGATGGTGTTGCTGTGCTGTGCTGGTTTTCCATTTCTTCGACCGGGGCACCTAAAGTGGGCAGTCCAGCGCTGTAGAGTGACATAGTGGGAGGAAAAAGCTACCGTGGGCTGACGACATGAATACCTTTTTTCCCAGCCACATTCTCACAGGTCAGAAAGTTTCTGCAAGGTCCCGCCCACAACTTGCAAGTACTTGGACTTGACCTCCTTATCCCATCCCATCCCATCACAGTATCCTGGACGAGTCTCCATTGCTTCTTTTTCCATGGCTTCCCTGCACCGCACCTGAGCTCCACCGGCCCAAGCTACCCTCTAAGCTGGCTGTTGCTGTTGCTGTTGACGGGTACCACGACACGCCCACGTTCGCGCACACCCCGTCTCGTCTCACTCACATCTGCTCATGTTCTTTGGCTTCTGGATTTTGGTCTCTAGCTATTGGGCTCTTCTGGACGACTTGCTGGTCTGGTCTCTCTCGTTCTCCCTGGCTTTTTATCATTCGCTGTTGAGTCTTTTCGCTTGGCTCACTTGCATTTCGCTTCGTCTTTCCCCTCACTTTCCCGATGCGAGGTTAAATAAAAACAATAACAACGTCTACTGATATCGTCCAAACGATAACCAGTTGGATTGGGGGCAATCAATACAACACCCAGCGCATCGCATTAATCACACTGCACTAACGTTGGAGCGGGAAGCTGTTCGCTGGGGCCTCTCTGAAGAGTGGCCGACACTCACTAGTGGACTGGACTGAGGATCCTGCCTCGATCGGCAGGTTCAAGCCACTCCCCCCCCCCCTGGCCCTTGGCCCTGGACAAGAGCTTTCCCTCTCCTTTTCGTTAATATCGACCCTATCCACTTCTGCAATCACCCTCACTTCAGTCACTCCTTTTGCTCATCTGGAACCTGGACCCTCTGGGACGATCTCATCTCCTTGATTGACGTTTATTCTCATCGTCGTCTTGAATAATTCTATTCTCCCCATTTACATCCCCTCCTTCTCAACATCCCATTGTTCTGTTCAGTCCATCGTTACTTCACTTCACCCATCCAAGAACACCGCCACTACATCCCTTCCAACAATTAAACATACAGCAGAGGAACCTAGTTACCCTACCCGTCTGTCGCTATACAATTGTTCTGCACACGCACCCACGTCCTTCATTCGTCGTCTTCACCAGCAACCTCGCCCATCTGAATGCTCCGGTAACTCGATATTTAGCTCTTTGATAGAGCTTATCGTCTCCGACCTGGTTTTAGGTATATTCTTACGCCGCCGGTCAATATCGAGAACCCATCGAATAACAGCCTATCCCAGGACCCCGACTCCTCGCGTGTCACACTGCATCTCGACAATAGAGTGTCTCGATCATACCTCGACATGATGACTGTTCCAAGTGATTTGACCTACCGGGGTGCAAACGGCCAGCATCTTTCTCTCGAGGACCGATTTGAAGTTTTGAAGGAAATTGGTGATGGTAGCTTCGGTAGCGTCGTCCTGGGTAGAGTCCGGACGGCTGGTGCCAACGTTGCTCGCCGAGGTACAGTGGTAAGTCGATACGATGTGTACCGTCTTGTGTGTGACAGCTGCTAACCAATTCCAGGTTGCCATCAAGACTATGAAGAAGACCTTTGAGTCTTTGACACCATGCTTGGAGCTTCGTGAAGTCGTCTTCCTCCGCACACTGCCACACCACCCTCACCTTGTTCCCGCTCTCGACATCTTCTTGGACCCCTACTCCAAGAAGCTCCATATCGCCATGGAGTACATGGAGGGTAACTTGTACCAACTGATGAAGGCTCGCGACCACAAGTGCCTTGACAACGGCAGCGTGAAGAGCATTCTCTACCAGATCATGCAGGGTCTGGAACACATTCACTCACACCACTTCTTCCACCGTGACATCAAGCCCGAAAACATTCTCGTCACAACCTCCGGCCACAATGATGCTGGCAACACATTCCGACGATACTCTGCTCTCGTTACTCCGCCTTCAACCCCACCCACATATACCGTCAAGATCGCCGACTTTGGTCTCGCCCGTGAGACACACTCCAAACTTCCCTACACTACATACGTATCTACAAGATGGTACCGCGCTCCCGAGGTCCTCCTGCGAGCGGGAGAATACTCCGCTCCTGTCGACATTTGGGCTGTTGGTGCCATGGCTGTTGAGATCGCCACGCTGAAGCCGCTGTTCCCTGGTGGAAACGAGGTTGACCAAGTCTGGCGAGTTTGTGAGATCATGGGTAGCCCGGGTAACTGGTACAACAAGTCGGGCAACCGAGTTGGTGGAGGTGATTGGCGTGACGGCACAAGGCTTGCCGGTAAGCTGGGTTTCTCGTTCCCCAAGATGGCTCCCCATGCCATGGATACCATTTTGCAAACACCGCAGTGGCCTGCGTCTCTGGCTCAGTTCGTTACCTGGTGTTTGATGTGGGACCCAAAGAACCGCCCAACATCGTCACAAGCTATCGCCCACGAATACTTTGTCGACGCCGTTGATCCTACTCGACCCAAGTCATCAGCTTCTCGAATCCTGGGCCGCAAGCAGTCCGATCTCAGCCGAAGCAGCAAGGAGGCCTCTACCACCCCAACTTCCGTCAAGCAATCTTGGTTCCGCAAGTCCCTCATTGGCCGTTCTGAGAGCACTGACTTGGCTACCATGCAGGTCCAGCCAAAGGAGCCTGCTGGTCCTCGTCCTGCTCCCGAACCTGTCACAGCAAAGGCTCGCCCTGCTGCCGGAAAGAGAGCCACTTGGACAAACGGTCCCTCGAACGTGGCACCCATGCCCATTCTTCCTACTGCGCGGCCAATCTCGCCAATCCCTGATGCTGTAAATGCCCGTGCCAACAATGCATACGACGACTCTTACGCTAATGGACATGGCCAGGGGAAGACCAAGAAACTTGGCCGACAGCTCTCTGTCGCTTCAAGCACAAACAACTACACAGAAATGCATCGGCAACAAGCCGAACGGGCTCTCAATGGGAATTCTGGCCTCGCCTCCCCTCCGAGTGGACAGAAGGAGAGCTTCTTTTCACATCTCCGAAAGCGTGCGAGGCGGTTCTCGGGACGACATCAGACCCCCGTCTCACCCTCCTATGATGACGACGACCTGGAGGCCCAGGTTGGATGTGGCCCTTGGGGTAGCAACCGGTCGTCCATGGTTATTGACCAATCGCAACAACCGGCTCCCGTTCCCAAGTCCGAGGTCTACGAATCTCTTGACAAGGCCCTCCGAGATGTTCAGACCAACCTCGATTCGAGACCTCCCGTTCCGCCCGCTCACCAGATCTCGCCTACCAGCACCCTCAAGCGACATCACTCGCTACCTCAACAACAAGCCCGGTCAGTAGACAACCTGATCGGTGCCGCTCGGGGTGGTCCCATCTCCAGCCGTACACGACGAGCCCAAGCGACTCATGGCGTGCATCAGTACGAGGCCCCTGATGAAGAGGAAGAGCTTATGGATGAGGCCATGTCAACAACTCAAAGGGCCATGAAGCGAATGGAACAAAACCAAAACAAGCCGCTTCGACAATCGGCTAGTAACATTGGGTTGATGAACCCATACCCCACTCCCTCACCTTCAGCCAACGGCAACCAAGTGTTGTTTGCCGATGGGCAAGCTATTACTCCCAAGCCTCTCGATCTCAGCAAGAAGACTGATCAGTACAAGTGGCCCACGCCACCGTACGAGGAGAGCGAATGGGCAGCGTCGGCAGCAGCCAGTATATGGGCTGCTGGCAGCCGCTTTTAGGGTTTAAAAATCTGGGCGCAACCTATTACGATTACGTCCAGCGGCGTGGAAAAGTTATTTTGATATCAACTCGCATGGTCATGGTGTTTGGGTGTTTGGGTGTTGGGTTACGATATGGAACCCTTTTTTCTTCTTATCTTTTTTGACATCGTTGCAACGTGGGCGGTTTGTTTGACTTTTGGGCATATTGGCTTGACTATACATACTTTATTCCCCTTCTCTTCAGCACGCTCGACGTTACACCAAATACCCGGCCGGACTTTACGCCGCCTTTGCACATAACATTATTATTATTATTATCTCTTCGCAATCTCTCTCTCTCTCCCTTTCCGCAACCGTTTGCTCTTGTTTTCATTTCGTATACCTTGAGTATCAAATACCCCTATAGACCACAGGCGAGCGCAGCCGCAGCAATCTGCTTGAAGCAATATCACATACCACTCAATCCATTTCTTTCCTTTGTCTCACTATATATAAGAAGGGGAAACGGAGTCTTGGGTTCTTGGGCTGAATATGACCGGCCATTTCTCTTTGTCATATTAGGTTGTCTCTGCTTGGTGGATGCACAAAAAGGGTCAACAGGACGCCTCTTGGGAGATGGACAGAAAGAAGTCATCATTTGCGTATTGGAGGATGTACAAAAAAGGTCATCGCGTGTTTACGAGTCGCTCAGTTGATGTGTTGGGAGATTGCCAACCGAATAGAATTGAGTTTCACAGTCTATCTAGGATGCCAAAAAGGAAAACCCATCGTGCGACTTGATGATGCGAGAACTGTATATAATTACCATATACCCCGGCAACAAGAGATGGAATGCCTCGATGCGAGGAGAAGTCATGGGGTTAATTAAGGGAAAAATAACAAAACAATTATTGTTTCATCTTGCTGCTGTACACTGTGACATGTCGTGGGGTGATGCCACTATGATGGATGATTTGATAAAAAGGGTCCTATGGTGTTGAGTGAAGAATGTTGAAAGTCTCATGAATCCATTCTAATGTGGAGGGTTTCGGCCTCCCTTTATGAGCGAGCGATAGAGTCAGAATAGTAAGGCAGCATTTGTAACCAGCGGGCAGGCAACCGAATTCATTAGACTGGTGATGGGAGATGAGGTGGCTTGAGTAGTGAATGCTAGTATAGCATTATTTAAAACATGCACAAGAAGCAAATACATATACTTTGCCGTTGGGTATCATTGTGTTGATTGGCTTTGTTCCATATGATAAAAGCAATTGAAGTTTATGTGATATGTTCTCATACGAAATAGCAAAGAGAGCCAGTCGATCTGAAGTGAGATGAGATGAGATGAGATGAGATGAGATGCGATTAAGCTCAGCCAAGTCAAGTCAGACGTCACGTGGTTGAAGGAACATCACGACGTAGGCTTACCTTAGGCAGCACTCACTCGTCCAAGCCAAGAACTGACGACAAAAAGCTGTGAGTGGTCATTACGAAACAAGAGACGATCTCTCTCTATATCTCCTTTAAAAACGTGTTACACAACCTCTCCTTTTTCCTTTCGGGATTTGTTTGCGATTCTTGAAAGTTTGTTTTTTTCTCCTTCGTCTGAGAAGGAACCGTAACGGTAGACGTTTCACCTGTCAGCGACGAGTCAAACCTGTTGAAGCATGAGTTGAGGCGCAGTGAGATTTGAAGAGAGAGAGAGAAAATACTCTGAAATCTTTACTTTTAGATCAACATATTTTCCGAGCTTCATCCTCATCTATTGTCTATCTACCAATCATTCATTCATTCATTCATTCGAATCATCCCACCAAAAAACAAAACGGCCAGCCATCCATCTCACGCGGGGGAGGGGTAAAACGGTTGGTTGTTGGACTCATGATAAAACGGACTGGCTTGGCTTGACTTGACTTGTTAGCAGAAGGAAATCATCATCATCATCATCGTCTTCACCATGAATCTCAATCTCCCAATCCGACAAAGCACAAGCAGTCAGCGCAATCGCGAAAGTCGCAATAATTACTTCAACAGCTATACACCGCCAAGCTCCACAGAAGCTATCAATGGTCCTGTTAGGGAGTTGGTGAGAGAGCAGACGCCTCTCAACGATCGCTTGATCGTTGGTGTTGACTTTGGTACTACCTTCTCAGGGTAAGTCTTGAATTCCTGCGAGGTTATAATATAATACAATATAATATGAGATACTGACTCTTGTAGTGTCGCTGCTGTCTACACATCCACCCCTGATGATATAGAAATCATCAAAACATGGCCAGGCGGCAATGGTATCACCTCGGACAAAGTCCCGACTGAGATTGCTTACAGCTTCCCTCCCAATGCACCCCAAGGAACCGAGCCAACTGTGAAATGGGGTTTCCAATTCAAGCCCGAGGAGTCTCGCCTTCGCTGCATTAAGCTCTTCCTTGACCGTTCACAGAAACTCCCCTTTTACGTCAGCCCTCTCGACACAGCCGCTCAGCTGAAGCGTTTCAACAAGAATGTCGTTGACGCCGTGAGCGACTACCTGACCCAGGTTTACAAACACACCATGGATACCCTCACACGTCGCTATGGAGAGTCGTTTATGGCTTCGACAAAGGTTGAGTTCGTCTTGACGTGTCCGGCTGTTTGGAGCGATGCGGCCAAGAATACGACGCTGCAGGCTGCTGAGAGAGCGGGCATGGGGTCCAGGTCTGAGATCCAGATGATTAGTGAGCCTGAAGCTGCAGCTGTGTATACACTCAAGGCGATCCAACCTAATCATCTGAATGTGGGCGACAACTTTATCGTATGTGACGCTGGAGGTGGTACCGTCGAGTGAGTTGACTTTGCTCCATTGAAACATTTGCAGCCACTGACAGTTAGCAGTTTGATTGCATACAAAATCATCTCCCTTAAACCGCTCCGAGTCGAGGAGTCCGCGGTTGGAACAGGAGGGTTGTGCGGAAGTGCCTTTTTGAACTACCGATTCGAAGAACATGTTCGAGGCCGTCTTGGTCAGACGCGCTTCGACGAGATGAAGAGCAAGAAGGGCAAGACGTGGCAAATGGGTCTTCGATACTTTGAGGAGTTTGTTAAACGAAACTTTAACGAGGATGAGCATCAGGAAGTCAACGTTCCGTATGCGCACCCGCCACCAACCTCTCAATCTGAATCTTGCTGATGTTTTTCTTAGTTTCCCTGGTCTTCCCGACGATGAAGAAGCTGGGCTGGACTCGGGCTTCTTGGTCATGACGGCAGAGCAGGTCAAAGACATTTTCGAGCCCGTGGTGAAAGAAGTCTGCGACCTTGTTCAAGGCCAGGTCTCTGGCCTTCGATCAAAGGGCGGCATTGTCTCTGGCATAGTGCTGGTGGGAGGCTTTGGCCAGAGCGACTACCTGTACCGCCGTCTCAAGTCTCATTTTACGAGCGCTGCCCCGCCGCCTTATAGTGAACGACCTACGCACGCCAATGCCAACTCTACGCAGGAGACTGGATCTATCGAAGTGATGCAGCCTGTGTATGCCTGGACAGCTGTTGTGCGCGGTGCTGTTTTGAGAGGGTTGGAGGGTAATATGGTCATCTCTCGTAAGTCGAGGATGCACTACGGAACATCATATGCGACTGTGTATGATGAGGATAAGCATTCGGTCAGTGAACGATACTGGTCTCCTTTGTGGGAGCGATGGATGGTATCTGACCGGATGCAATGGCATATCGCCAAGGTATGTCCTTTTTTAAAACTTTCTATCAGCTGTACAGTTACTAACACATCCCCAGGGCGAGGCTTTATCACCACTTGCCCCTATCGCATTTCACTACACACGTAACTTCCGCCCCGGCCAATCCCTCATCGTCACAGATGACTTGATAGCTTGCGATGCCGACGAGCCACCCGCAGCATACACAAGGGATCTGATCCACGTGTGTACCCTTACGACAGACCTCAACGCGGTTCCGAGAAGTCTGTTTACGAGGTTGACGACCACGAGGGGAGTTGAGTTTGATAACCTAGATTTTACACTAGAGATGAGGGTCGAGAGTGCGGGTTTGGGCTTTGAGTTGAAGGTTGATGGAGTGCGTTACGGAAGAGTTGAGGCCGAGTTTCACTAAGAGATGGATATCGGGAGTGATGGTATATAACGACTGGGTGTTTGGGTTAGACTATGGTAAATTAAAGTCTTGTGTGCTCGACGTGATTGTTTTTGGTATAACCTCATCTTTCAATCTATTAGTTACTCTCTGAGTGAGTAACGTAGAACCTAAATTTCTCAGCTTCCTTTCTATATATTGAAATCCACGGAAGCCATGCTTTTCAAGATAAACTACACATCCGACTCCATCGGTACAGGAATCTCTCTCCTCAACCTCTTCTGAATCTCTTCAAAATCCCCTTCATTCTCCTCCGTGACAAACCCCCTCCTCACAAGAAAATCAATCATGACGGGACAAACATTGGGCTTAAACTCCCCCTTCAACATTCTCTCGACAACCTCTCCACACCCCATCAGGACAAACTCCTCCACCTCGTCGTCACCAGGCCGTGGAATCACATCACTCGGCATCTCCAAGTCAAACACGTAGATGATATCCGAGTGGAACAGCTTCGACCTGGGGTTAATGTTTGCCAGCGTTATGGCACCCGCGGGCTCTAGAAGTGTCGATACCAAGTCTGGCGGGAGGCAGGCTTCTTCTGTGGACTCAGCTTTGATACACGCGAGCGGTGTATCGCTGGCTTTTACACCACCGGCTACAGTGCTATCCAGAAGACCAGGGTAGCTGAACAGATGGCGACTTCGTCTCGCAACCCATATCTTGATCTCTCCATCGTTGTCGCGGACATAACCCGTCAAGTGAGCACCACGCGTAGCAATCCCAAACAAAGGAGCAGCGAATCTCTCAACCTGGACGAAACTCCTGGCGCCGACTACGCGGAAGTACTCGCTGTGCTCCTTGTGAAGAATAGGAAACAAGTCTTGGTCGATGGCTTTGTCAACAGCTTCTTGAAACGCTGCGTTGGCGTGCTCTGTGAGCGATGAAGAGGATGGGGGCTCGGTCAAAGTTACAGTGCGGGCTTCGTTGTTGATGGTGAAGGTGTCGGGCCATGGCATGAGGGTTACTGTGGCGGGGAGGATGAAGCCATGAGGGCGGGGATCCGGAGAGAGAAAAAGACGGTAATAAGGATCAAAGTTGGATTCAAAGTCCAAGGGGGCGCTGAGAGTGTTAGATGCGGTACAGGTGTGGTTGGAGAGAGACTTACTTGTCGATATCGGTGATGAGATGGAGGAGTTTGCGGGGCGATAAAGTTGAGGTTGTCATGATGAGAAAGATGTGAGGACAAGTACTACAAGACTTCAATATTTAGAGTGGTCTTTTTCTCTCTAACTA
Organism: Fusarium sporotrichioides; assembly: GCA_019054645.1. Taxonomy (NCBI): domain Eukaryota; kingdom Fungi; phylum Ascomycota; class Sordariomycetes; order Hypocreales; family Nectriaceae; genus Fusarium; species Fusarium sporotrichioides. The sequence continues at coordinate 934,623 of JAHKNS010000002.1, read as the reverse complement.
CAGAGGGTTGGTATTTGTAGAGAGGTTGATGAGTAAATTGAAGTCGCAACTTAGTGGGTGGAGTTCATGTGAAGCCAAACCTGCATGTGGAAATATATGCAGCCAATGTGAATGGATGGATGGATGGACGTATAAGTACCAGTCTACAAAGCCTGCCGCATAAACAAGCCTGATCTTGTACATTGGCTTTTTTAGATCAGCTTATGGCCAGTTTAGTGGTTTAGGTACTGTCTAAATATCTCGGTGCTTTTAGTTGAGATCTATTTCCCTTTTGCAGTCTATATCCTTCAAGCTGGCTGGACCTATTCCTCCTCATCCTCACCAAACAACTCATCCATATCCATAGCCTCAAGCGTATTCTCAAGAACCTTTCTACACCTAGCTCTGTAATCCAGCGCCAACTGTTGATTCCTCGTCAAGTCTCCTCCACCAACAACTTCCACATCCGTCTCGAGCAACCTCTCCAGCTCCTGCATCACCTTGTGCTGAATGACGGCCGCAGTCTGCTGCATAAACATACGTCCGTCCTCGCTGACCTGTCCGCTGAAGAACTTGTTTTGTTGCTCCTGCTCTGAGCCCTCACAGATGAACTGTGCGCGCTGCTCGGGTGGTGCGAGCGTGCAGAAGATGTCCCACACCATGTCGTGCTGAACATGCTGGAAGACGCCGAGTACGGACGTGGATTCGTCCAGTTGCACGGCTTGCTTGGTTCGTGCAAGGAGAGAGCTGGCGTGTCGGATGGGGCGGAGGGAGATGTAGTACTCTTCGGTAGCTTCACCCTGAGCGGGCTGGCGCTTTCGTACGTGGACATAGTCGTTGTGAAGTTCTTCTGTCTCTGAGAGCATGAATCCGTAACCGAGCAGCAGCTCAGCATTTGTCTTCATGCTGTAGTTGTTAAAGACCTGCTCTCCTGCCTGATACGCCTTCCCGACCTTGAGACTGCAGTCGTTGCTCTTTTCGTCGCGCTCCCACCTTACTTGAGTGGTCATATCGTGGTTTCCCACATCAAAGAGTGGCATGAGAACAGAAAAGTCGTCTAGTTTGATGTTTTCGGGGAGACGCTGTTGGTCCCCTGGTCCTAGAACGAGACTTGGTCGGAAACTTCTGCTGGAAAAAATGCTGTATGCCCATTGGTACAACGGCAGAGTGAAGTGCTTCAGAAGTTCAGGCTCCCAATCCTCCCTGTCCAAAAGATCACATGCAGCTCTGAACTCGCGCTTCACATTGGCCTTTATGTTGGCGACGCCAACCTCGATATTCGTCCCCTCAAACAGCTCGGCATCCTCATCGGGCCAAAAAGGCGGGAGAGACCATGAATCGACGTCGTTTGGCTGCGGGAGAGCCTGTATATACGGCGTCCAGAAAGACTCTCCTGTGAGAAGAAAGTGTTTGATGAGAACGAAGCGTCCAATGACATGGGGTGGAGTCTTGGCCAGGAAGTTTGAGGTGAAGGGCCTAGGATCGTCACGCCCGGGAAGAGTGTTGAGATAGGAGAGAGTTAGAGAGGAAGGGATGCTGACGATTGTGTCAAAGGGCGATGTAGGAGCTGTTGCGCAGAATGAAAGGCCTGTTTCGGGCAGGTGAGAGACTTGGACTGAGGGGTTGATGGTGGCACCGTTGGAAGTTGCCCATTGCACGAGTGCGGGTGCACGTTCTGAAGGAGGAGAAGAGGCCATATTGTGATGTATTTGTTTTGTCTGGATATAAAATATTGAAAAGATTGAGAATTATTGATATAAAGAAAGAACTCGGTTTGGTTGATCTTGTTTGTGCCCCACATCGAAAAGTGGAAGAACAAACCAATTTGAAAGTGACGTCTATAGAGATTTATTTAAATGGTCAGCAATGAAAGACAAGTAAGTAAGCAACATCTTGATGGTACTTCAAATATGCATACATTTGTGATTCTGAATCTCGTGATAAACGCTCTAATCTATACAAGACTCTCCATGTCCAGCATATGAACCATATACTTGCCTTCCCAAGTACTAAGGTACCTTATTCATGCTCTTGACTTGAAGTTTCTCACAACAGGATACACATCCTCTCCAGAGCCAATCCACTTTATAAGGCTTTTCCCCATCTTGACACACTTGACATCCTCCATCTCCATCAACTCATCCGCCACGAAACCGTAAAACAGCATCATGTGCTCCTCACCCTCGACCAAGCTATCAACGGTCAGTCTCAGCTGCGAATTCATAAGGATGATACTGGTGAGCTTCATGTGCTTCTGGTGCATCTCACCCGAGATCTTGTCCCGGAGAGCTCTTCGCCATTGACAAACAGCCTGGTGCGCTTTGTCTTGGATCACTGTCCAGTGAGCGTTTACATCGTCGAGTGGGTTGTTGGGCCATTGGATCCAAGGGACCAGGAGAGCGACCATGATGTTGCTGTTTGGGTTGTCGAAGCCACGGTGCCAGCAGATGAAGTTGGGGTTGTCTGGACGGGGCCATTGGAAGGAGAGATAAGGGGAAGAGGACGAGGAAGAGGAAAAGGAATAGAAACTTGTGGTAGACATTTTGATAGTTGTTTTCTGTAATGTGCTTTTGTTTTGAACGTGCTTGTAAATTCTGATTGATGCGAATACATTCTAACTGGGATGTCCATCTGGTTTATATGTACGATGTGTGAAGCATACGCTCTCTCTCTCAATTGTGTTGTTCAGAATATTCCCACAAAGCCATCTTGAGGTGTTCAAGATGTCTTTCATCAAGATATGTTCCTATGCTGGTGCAACAAAGGAAGTACAAACTTGAACAGTTCGAGGCAGTTCAAAAAAACAGATCCAGACCAAGACTGTCTATACCCAATAGCCAACCAGTATAGTTTATTAATACCATCATATTGTGTCTTGTTCTTGACAACTCCTTCGAATTATATCACAATTCTTTTCAAAGTAAAAAACACAAGTCAGCCAATTAGTCACCAATTTCCAGGTGTCTTTTGTTTACAGGGTAACCAATGCCCGTAAGCGTAGGCGTGTCCGTCTACAGTGTAAAATAGGTTTCTCTTCTGTTTAACGAGGCGAACCAAGCCCAGTAAGTATCCTTCCCCCACCACAAAAAAAGTCCACCTCCCCTCGTTAAACACCCCCAAATTTCATTCAGTCAGCAAAGAAAAAAAAAGGAAGAAAAAAAAATCACATCTTCTAGCCAGCGACAAGCTATCAATTTTTATAGCGACATGCAACATCGATTCAACAATAATTAATATGGCTTTGAATCAGTCGTCCGTCTATTAGTATCCGCGCCTTTCGATACAATATTTTGTTAGGCATGGTATGAACTCTCTCTCTTTGTCTGCTGACCTTCTCTCATCAACCCCGCCTTGACGGATCATATGCCCTCTGTCTGCTTCACGCCAGCCATCCAACCCAAGGGACTCATTGATATCGCATTGATACATCTACTTTCACCATACTCTTTACAAGGACGACCACGGAGAGTCCTGCTCGCGATATCTTCACTTTGTTGTCCAAATCGGTCATTTTGACATTTACTCTTCTCTTCGCCTTGCCATCTCTTCTCCATCATGGCCTTATCAAATAGCCTTCAGCTCATCACCCACGTTCCTCTCCTCTCCCTCTACACATCCATCACTCTCTGATTCACTCACTTATTATACCTCCTCATTGCGCATACCCATACAACGTTAAACAAGTTCATCTTACCTCTACTTTTTTATCACGGAATCGACACACTTGATGCCTCAGGATTCTTCTCCCTCCACACACGGTCGCCTCGCGCCCACCCAAAGTTTATGAGGCATCACCCATCCTTGTGCAAAGAACCAGACCAGGACAAAGTTTACTTTATCCCAGACAAAGTTTGTCAGGTCCAAGTACCAGCAATGCCTGTCAATCGTTGACCCCGCTACTCGTATTTCAACATTCTCAAACGCGTTAAAGTCGCTTTTGAATCTTCCACACCTGCTACCTGCATCATCACGCTTGACACCAAGCGCAGACGTCTGTCGCCCAGCACGACACAGCACATACACATACATACACGCACCACCACGAAGCCAAGACTCACAATGGCACTGGAACGAATGATTTGGCCAAGGTTCACTTCTCTCCCATCATCAGCAAGCAACAGCTGCTATAGCCACAACGATTGCACGACATTGACCATGGATACGGCACACACGCACACATCACATCACATCACTACCACTACCCAAGGCTCTGAAATTGATTTATTTTATACATTCAATACAGCCTATGTCCGATAAGTGATACCTGGATGCCCACTGCGTCCAAATCCACATCCATGCTGTCATCGTTTCTGCTTGCTCGCTCGGGTATATCCCCAAAATCTTGCTCGCCAGCTCCCAAACTACCTCAATACTTTCCCCCACCAGAAAGTCTGTCCCTCTAGCAATGCACTCTATCTACCTATGTGCGCGTCGCTTTGGTAGTTCCCAGGGACCAATGGTTACTTGGGAACCATCACGACGTCTTCATTACCAATCTCATCAGGCTTGGCTTGCGTCTGCCTCGTCTGAGGCGGCATGATCAGTATTGCCGACCATACCATGCCACTCCTTTGAGCAAGCATGACACCTGGTGTAGCCATGTGGCTGGGTATAATGGTGCCTCATGCTCTCCGGCCGACTTGGCTACCAAGCTCCCAAAAAGGAAGTCATACAGCTCATACAATCCGTCCGTCATCGACGTCTTCTTTCTTTACTCCTCCTCCGAATCCGATTCATCACTGGATTCGGCGGTGGGTGTAGGTGCTTGCAGCACAGGCTGGGCGTCTCCGGGCTCTTGGCCAGGTCTGTACAGATCGCGAAGGCCGCGAAGCTGTGCGATGCGCTCCTCCTGCTCACGAGCACTCATGGGTTTATTCTTCTTGGGCTTTGCCGACGTCGACGACGTCTTGGAATGCTTAGGAGGCGCCGCTCGAGATGCTTCGGGAGAGGATGGCACGTTAGAGTCCTTACCAAATCCTGGGAGCACCTTCCTACACAGTTCCCAGAGCTTGAGCAATGCCTCGTGGCTAAGCTGGTCAATATCCAGTTCCAGCTCTCCGTCAGTGTTCTCCTAAAGACATATTAGCATTGCTCGATGCTGTGACAAGTCATCGATACTTACGTTCTGGCCTGTGTCTCGCTTGATGATGTCAATGGCACGATCAAGTTGTGCACCATCAAGATCGTTAATGGCTGAAGCAATCGCGTCTTTGTCCGCTGCTGTCAGGGTCTTCTTGGTGGCAGCCTTCTTGGTGCCACTGGGTTTCTTGGGATGGGGCACAGTTCCGCTAGGCTTGCGAGGCACAGAGCCACTGGGCTTGGGCTTGCTAGGCTTGGTGGCCTTCTTGGCAGGCTTGTCCGGATTCTTTGTGCGATGCTGACTGAGAGCCTGCTTCGCCTTGAGGAGACTATCCTGCACAACACCGAGAATAGCCTGCTGTATGGAAATCATGCTTTCATTGGGAATTTCAGCGGCGTAAAGGTCAGTGAGTTTGCCGCTTTCTTCTCGCAGCTTGGCCTCCAGGTCACGCACTTCCTTATTCGGATCAGCACCAGGGGGGCCTGCAGCTTCAACGCCCTCAGCCTCATCCTCATCTTCGTCCTCATCATCGCTACCATTGGGAGCAGGAGCATTAGCCTTGGCATATCTAGTCAACCAGGCATCTTTGTCCTTCATCAAGCCGTTATAGTATGCTTCCAACTGGGAAGCTACGTAGGACACCGAGTTTCCTTGGTCAACACTGCCGTTGAAGGTGTAGCAGTTGGTAAAGATCAACCGCACATTCTTGTCAAAGTCCTTAACACTGGTTATATCACCATTCTTCAGCATCCGGGAAATCTTGTTGAGGTCCATGGGCTTCTTGATGATAGAGTAATAGTGGGGGATGTTCAATCCTTCGGCATCGACAGGGTCCATGAACCAAGAGTTCAGGGCAGTGTTCTTTGGATGCATCATTTCGCCCAATACCTCTTCGGAAAACTGCAACTCAGGCTTGAGCTTCTTACGCGAAGGCTTTGTTGTGTAGTCGATATCTTTGGATTTGGGAGCGCGAACAGTTCTCTTGGGACGGTCACCTTCAGTTGCATTGGAAGCGCGACGCAGTTCTGAGGCCGCCGCCGCGGCAGCAGCAACTTCTTGAGACCCATGCCTTGGCTTTGACGATACACTCTCGGCAGCAGGACTTGTGCCAGGCCCGACAGAGGGCTTACGGGCAACAGAGTCACCCAAGGAGCTGATACGCGGCTCACGAGGAGGTTTGGGCTTAGGGGCAGACTTGGGCTTGACCGCCTCTTCCGCAGGGATGAGGATGATGTTTTCCCAAATGTCTCGGATGGCATTGAAGGCAGCAGTGGTTACCTCGTGCAAAGTGCCATTGAAGGTTTGGGTGTTGTCGTACATCAGAACCAAGTCGTTTTGGAAGTCGCCAATGGTGGTGTACACGGCATCGCGCAGGGTTCGGTCGATCTCGGATAAATCCGTAGGCTTCTCGATCTTAGCAAGATAGCTATCGGCGAGTGTTGGCCACAACTTCGGGACAGAATCCTTGAAGTGCCCGCCCGATTTGGTCTTCTTCACACGTCCGAGCACTTTGCGGAACTCGCGTCGTTGATGAGCGGTAAGCTTCTGTTCCTTGAATTTTGTATCGTTCCATCGCTCAAGGCCAGAGAAGCGTGACATTTCCTGCTCAGGAGCCGACTCGTTGGGAGCTGTTTCGGTCTTGGGAGCGGGTGCCATAGCGTCGGCAGGTTCCTCAGATTTGGGTTCTGTCTTGGCTCGTTTGGGCGCAGGCTCATCTGCAGAATCCTCCTCGCGTTCGCGCGCAACTTTAGAGCTACCGGAAGCGTCAGGAGCCGGCGCATCCTGCATCGACACTTCGGTGGAGGGCTTAGGAGCGTCGGCGTCATTGCTATCGGTAGAAGGCTTGGGGTCATCAACATCATTGCCATCGATCGCAAGCTGAGATACACTAACGGGTTGGTCATCGGCCTCGGAGGCAGCAGCTACAGCATCTTTTGACGTTGTCGCCTTGTCATCAGTTGCGTCGGCTTTCTCAGGCGCATCAGAAGACTTCTCTGTCATATCAACGTCTTTGGCGTCTTCCTCGACAGGGACTTCAGCGGACACGTCTTGCGCCGGCTTGTCATCTTGAGTTTTGTCTGCAGGTGAAGCATCTGCCATGTCGACATCCTCAGATGCAACAGTTGGCTCATCTTCAGCAGCTTTAGGTTCGCCCGACTCCTTATCGCTCAGCTCCTTCGCCTGGTCGGCACTGTCTGACTTGTCCTTGGCATCTGCAGCGTCGTCCTTGGGTGGTGATGGGGATGCCTTCTTCTCATCACTATCTGCCATCTCGACATCCTTACTCACGCCGTTCTCGACTGGATGGTCCTCTGTCTTGTCGTTGCCGTTTACTGTTGTGGATTCAGGCGCGTCGGCTGACTTCTCAGGAGTCGCATGTCTGGTAGCAACAAAGTCAGCGAATGCTGGGGAAAGACGAGATTGCATCGCGACAATGCTGTAACACATCGCGCACCAGCAAGACTAAGGGGCAACTTACCCGTTGACTTCGGACTTTTGTTCCTTCTCTGTGGTGACATCGCGCGACGGAGAATCGGCGGCGGGAGCATCGGGGTTGGGTGAAGCCATAATGGCTAGTCGCGATAAATGCGCGTCAATATGAGTGTAGCTTAGTTGACCCGACGCGACATGAAATAGCGATGCGGTTACGTATCAAGGTGAGTCGTAGATTATCGAAGAGGTAGGCGACGTGTATTTGATGCGCGATGGAGATGGTTGGGGTGGGGACTTTGGAATGGAGGCGCGTCGCGCAAGTGCGAAGTTGGGATAAAGGCGGGGAGTCGCGATCTTTTATGCGCTTCTCTGCTTTAGATTTTTGGCGGCCTAGCGGCAGGTGGTGGGCAGGCGCAAGCGGAGGCGACGGCAACAACAACCAAGATCGATGTCGTAACCCGGATGTAAGGTAGGAGCCAGGTAGGTCAACCTTTAAAAGAGGAGTAATGCCGAAGCAATGACGCTGATAATTGGAGAGCAATTGTTGCGATAAGCTTCGCGCGCAGATGGTACAATACAGTACGTAAGTAGAGTAGAGGGAAGAAAGATGAGTCAAAATGACCAAAGAAAAAGAAGAAAGCAAGAAGTAAATAAATAGAAAAACAGTACAAGCGACGTAGAGCTAAGTTGTAGTCGCAAGACTTATTATTGATTATAAAAAGTCAATGGTGGTTGCAGTGCAAGTGCAGACGCAGTGACTTTTTTTTGGTGGTGATCGCCGGCTTCGAGAACAACAAGAACTGAAAGAAGCTCTTATCGTGATCGGGGCGCGGAAGGTGCTTTTTGTGCTTTGTGGTAGCCTCAAAAGGTGCAAGGTGGTTGCCAAGAGGGGGGAAGGGTTGTTTTTGGCTTGCGTGAGTGGCCAATGCTGGGCAGTCAGGTCCCAGTTGGCAGCGCAGTGAGTACCTAGACTCTCTGTCTGTCTCTCTTTTTTTTCTTCTGCTTGGCCGAGAGCCGGAACGGAAGAACGTGGAGGGGGGTAAGGGGGGGGTTTGGCTTTAGGGGGAGTTTCGGAGCCTCTGAGGGAAAAGCGCGTGCACGTCAGTGAATTTTGCCCGGTCGGAGGCGCGGTGGTATTTATGAGGGAAGAAGGCAAACTCCGCCGAACCATTGACTTGTGTCTATCGGGGTGCGCGAACTTGGCAAGGGGAAAAATTCATTTGTCCGAGATTTGTACTGAAAGGGAATGACGATAAAATGCACGGGCCATCCTTTGTCCCCATTTCTGATGATCGCTGGTGGCTGGGGAACGTTGTGGCTGCGAGGTTGGGTATCATTGTCATCGAGTTTGTTTCATGAGATTTTAATCATGTTTAGTATAGATGAGATCGAGTAATTACCATCACTATTAGAAAAACGTTCGAGTTGACGTTGCAAAGCTTTGTGTCAACCTCATGCTAGATAATTAGGCAGCTCCAATAACCAAACCTTACAGACCAACAAGTGTGGCAGAGTCTGAGCATGATCGGAAAGGGAAGGTCTCCTCTATCCCGAAAGGACACGGATGGGATTACAGACGGTTCCAGAATGCCTCCGTTTCCCGAGTACTAAATCTTACAAGAGAATCCGAGTCTATGAAAGTTGAGTTGACCTCTTCTTTCGTCTTGACGTGAAGTATGAATAATCCCCAACTTATTTGAACAAATCAAGAAATATATACCTTCAAGAAATAATGTATATCAAAAGTCTAACTCTTTCACTTGTGGACACGTGCTTTAACTTTCGCGACACTTCTCTTACACGTTCGCGTCGCGTCACCAGCTCATCATGCAACAAAGCATCATAGCTTACCAGCGGATCTTAGTCCTATATCGAAGCTAAACCGCATCATGGTCCAGCCGGGAAACACGGGCCCGGGTCCGCTTAGCGATGTAAATCAGGTGACCGTGTGTTCCCGTATCAAACGAGGGAAACGGGCTTTCACATGGCTTGTGATACCCAAACTTGGATGATTTCTGTACGTTGAGACGCATTTCCTTTACAAATCATGTTTGTATGTGACTATTTTTCTCATGGCCACGGATGATGGGTTGATCCTTCCGGGAACTGTAAAAGAAGTACATACTGTCCAATTATAGGCTGTCCTCGACTCCGCTATCCATACATTTTGTCCAACAAGCCAATCACTGTAATTAAAAGGTTTGCTAAACTCAACAATTGGACTTCTTCGACGCCACACATGATTCGGCCTGTGGCGCTTACTGTGGCTTCCACACGTGACGAGTTTCTGATCTTATCGCTCTGTGGGGCACCACCGAGTTAAGCTCAGGTCCCAGAAAAAAAGTTCCTTCACTCGAGACTGAGCGACGGCTTCGTCAAATTTTCCAATTGATAACGCTCAACATTATTCCTTTTCTCTCAATAATACTGAGAAACCGCGCTATCAGCGACGCAGGAGTTAAGACTACTTGACTCGCTTCTCGATTTGAACATCACTTCTTTGATTCTATTTACCTGCAAATCCTTGCACGCGACCCGGGCTATATCCTTTCTGCGCCCGCTTAAACAACTTTCACACTTCTATCTCCATAATGTCGACAACAAAACGCAAAGCGCCGGTTAAGCTGGCTGCGCCTGCGGTTCGAACCAGCGCTCGAATTCCCAACAAGGCTGTCATCGACGAGTCAAAGGCCTCCATCGCCGGCCCCGATGCCTACGGATCCTCCCAGGTCGAAACCATTGAGCTCTCTTCCGATGCCGACAGCGACGAGGATCTGTCCGACGCTGAGAGCCTCACTGAGGAGCAGGAACAACAGAAGCCCACTGAGGAAAACTCCACCCCAAAGCTTTTGAAGCAAAAGTCCAATGATGAGGCCAACGACGAGGACGAGGACGCCGAGGGCACATCGCCTTCATTTGGAGAGCTTCTCCGCGCCGAGAACGACATCATTGATGTGCCCTCAGCCCTGAACGGCGCAATTGTTTCTCACCCTACGCGAAATGCTATTGTGCCTCCCAGCCACCAGTCTCTTGCTACCGTCCTTTCTCAGGCCCTTCGCACCGACGACACAGACCTTCTCGAGTCGTGTCTGCACACCACCGATCTCGCCACCGTTCACAACACCATTGAGCGTCTCGACAGCACTCTCGCCGGTACCCTTCTCACCAAGCTCGCAGCCCGTCTGTACCGTCGTCCTGGTCGCGCCGGTGCCCTCGTGGCTTGGGTCAACTGGACACTGATCGCCCACGGTGGTGCTCTCGCATCGCAGCCCAAGGTTCTCCAGAGCCTCAGCGGTCTGCAAAAGGTCCTCTCGGAGCGCGCGAAGGGTCTCTCCAGCCTTCTCGCCCTGAAGGGTAAGCTCGAGATGCTCGAGTGCCAGATGAAGCTCCGACGCAGGGTTTACAGCGGCGGTCTCAACAACAGCGGTGACTCGGACTCTGACGACGATGAGGATGTTATCTGGGTTGAGGGTGAAGACGAGGCTGCGCGCACACCTGGCCGAAGGCGCGCATTGGAAGGTGATTTCGACGACTCAGACGATGACGTTCCCATCACCAACGGCTTTGTCGGCGATTCTGACGACGACGAGGAATCAGCTGGTGAAGAAGCTGACAGTGATGCCGAAGAGTCCCTCGATGAGGACGAGGTCAACCACGACGATGTAGACGAGTCCATGGGCGAGGATGATGAGAGCGATGTCGAAGCCGCGGCTGCACCGCCGTCTAAATTGCAAAAGACTGCCTCCAACTTTAGCAAGAGAAGATGAACGGACCTGGAAGAAAAGCATGTAGAAGAGTGAAAAAGGGGGGAGGGGATAACGGCTTGTTAACATCCTGGCGTTGGTCTTTTAGACATTGGGTTGCTTTAATTTTTCTGTATCTTTGTTTTGGCAATATGACGAGTTGATACCTCCCCATACTCTGCATCCCTTCTAATACACAGTTTGAAAGTAGATTTGTTCATGTCATCGTTCATGTTCTGATCTAAAGGTGGATGCTGCCAGAATACAATTCTAGAAACAGACAGATTATGAATGAATAAATTGTTTCCTTGTCAAAAATCGCTGCCCTTCCAGCTTTACAGGTATTTCCAGCGCCATGCCATGCTAGGTGCCATGCTGAACGAGAAAAAGCAAAGTCCCTGAATATGTAATACCGTCTATCGTCTCCAGTCCTCTATCAAATACACCTAACACCATATCGATAGCCATGCCATGCGCTTGAGATGCATTGTTCCCCGTCTTCTATGTTTCCTCAAATATATCAAAACAAAATTGTGTTTTAGAGTTGTCTCTCAGTTAGGATCAATGACTGCTTCGGGTTGAAACAGGCAAGTCGAGTTCCTCAAGGGAGAACACCCTGGCGCCATTGTTCAATTCTGTTGGTAGGGCCAGCTTGACCAGGCATTTGCATACCGGGCTGCATCATGTTCCCACCATAGACGCTCACACCGCCGGCACCATACGCAGCTGGCTGCATCGGGGTACCATATGTACTAAACACGGCACTCTTTCGATGGTTAAGAGCTGGCTGGTTGAAAATCTGGGTGTGAAGAGCTGGCGAAGACATAGCAGCTTGGGAGTTCTGACCGCCAAGGCCATTGTTGAAGGTACCGCCACGGTAACCGCCGGAATGGGCATTGCCCGCGACTCCCAAAGCTTGAGGCATTTGGTTTCTATAGGCTGCCATCCTTGCGTCACCTTCTCTGACCAGTCTTCTCTCACGCTCAAGGCGCTCGCGCTCTGCCATAGCTTCATTCACGCTCCTCTTAGGATGAGCAGAAAGAACACTCGACATCTGGTGCATCTGACCGTTGACTCCAGGAATTGGCACCGGGGGCTCCTCGGAACTTGCATTAAGCTGGTTGAAGCTCATTTCCCGCTCACGGGCTTCGCGCTCAGCTTGCAGGCGACGGCGGCGTTGACCCAAAGTTTCCTCCTCACCAGACTTGGGCTTGTTCTCCTCTTCCTCCTTCTTTTTCTTCTCCTCAGGATCCTCAAATTGATTGAGAAGTTCAATGGAGAAGGCACCACTGACAGCCCGGGCCTTGGGCAATAGATTCTCGGCCTCTTCCTTGGCAGCAAGGCGCTTTTTCCTGTCCGCAAGTGTCTCCCCTTCGAACTCATCATCGGGCTCGGTGGATGCGTTCTGCACCGAGTGCTGTGCGACAGAGTGAGGTGTCGTAGGGAGGTAGTTGGCGCTGAGGTTGTTCATGCTTGGTCGGTTGTTGATAACCATAGATCGAGGGTCTTGGCCATGTAGGCGGGCTCGGCGGTGACTGAGGGGTTCATTCTCTTCCATCTCACGACGCTCCATCAAACCTATGGGGCGGTTCAGATCCATAACATTCTTTGCGCCCTGGTTGCGAGCTGCGATGACAGCCAAAGGTATGTCCTCATCATCAGAGCTCTCATCAACAGGCTGTGCTTGGCCCTCTTCCCAGGCCAAGTTGATACGCTTGGTGTTCCTTGCTTTCTTTTGAGTCTCGGCAACAGCGTCCATTTCCAATAAGGTTGCGTGCATACCTCCCGGGAATGTTCGTTGAGTACGCTCCTTCTGCTGCTGTTTGCGCAGCTGCAGTTCAGCAAGTAGTGTTGTCGGGGGGCCGTGGTAACCTTCTTCATCAGAAACATCTTCAGCATCCTCCTTGGCAGCCTGCTGCTCGTCATCACTGTGGCCGTCCCCGCGACCATCTACGCTACGAGTCAAGCCGTCGTTCTCGTCAGCGTTTGTGTCTGCGTTGGCCGGTCCCAGTCCAGACTCGGATTGGGCCTTTTGATCCTTGTTGTCGTCACTGACATGACTGTGACGTTTACCAAGCCACAGAAAAGAAGAGCGTTTCCTGGCATGCTTTTTGTCAGGCTCGGGCTGGAGAGCGACAGATGCAGCAACCGATGCACGCTTCTTTTCTTTGCCGTAGACCTCCTTTCCGAGCCTACCGGCACGTTCGTGATCGGTAAATGCACTGACAGGGGCATTGGCAGAAGCATCCAGAATGCTTTCGAGGGTTGCCATTGCTGATCCGTCCTTGACTTCTATATCTGGCTGTGTGTTATCGGGAAGATCGAAATAAGCACTTGCTCTGAGTTGCGGTGGCAGATTTGACATTCTCGACTTTCGCTCGTCGGGATTCTTCCGAGATAGCTTTTGAGGACGCCTCAACGTTTCAACCGACGAATCAGCAGTGGCTTCAGGTTGCACAGCGGGGGCGGCATCGTGATCTGAATGCATAGAACGAGCTGGATCTGGTTGTTGACCAAGTTCCCTAAGCTCATCAGATGTCAGGGCAACAAATGATGCTCGGTGGCCAGCAAGAGGATCGGGTAACCAGGAGTCTCTAGTTGTATCCCGCTCCGGAGCAGGAGCATCTAGAACCTGTGATTTTCTACCCCCGTCAAACATAGCACTCATGACCTGGGAACGTCGCTTGTTCCTTTCGTCAGCCTTGGGCTTGTTGGAGAGCTTGGGGGGCAAGTTGAGCATAGCGGGGACACGAGCTGGGTAGTATAGCATTTGTTGACCCGATTCGGGGTCCATGTACGATTGGGGCCGGATGTCTGGACGTGGAGCGGGTCGGTGTGCAGCTTGGTGTCGGGGTTGGGGCTCTACGTCGTCCGGAGGAGCGTAAGGATCATCTTGGTCGGGAACCCAGTGAACACCATCAAAATCACCAAACGCATCTTGACATTGTTGGAAAGTTGTGTCTGAGTGTGAACTTCCAGGCCGTTGGGGATCTCGGGACTCCTGGTGACCAGCGTTTGCACCGGCATGTGCGTGCTGGTTCTTGGACTCCATAAAGTCATCATCCCCCATCATGTTCTGGAAAACATCCGTAGCGGGCATGTTTGCATCGCGAAGCTCTTCAGGTAATAGGGATTCACCCTCGTGGCTCTTGGCAGGGGTCTTGTCGGCCATGTCGAGGACGTCTTGGGTCAGTGCAATAGGCTCAGATTCTGAGATCTCCGCAAGAGAAACTTTTGTGGAGCGAACACTCCTGACGGATGCCTTGCCTGGGCCGTGTCGTGACAAGACGGAATCGAGGTCAAAGTCTGGTCGGCCTGCCGAGTTCTTGGATCCTGATCTGAGTCGCCCGGTAAAGGAATGGTTCGGAGAAAGCACGTATCCAGCGGGTGAATAACCACCGTGCCGTGCAGCGTTGTTGGTTGAAACGATGGAGGAAGCGATAGAGGGATGTCGTCTTAATTGTTCGACGGCGGAACCGGGATTGTTGGTGTAATCGTCAATGGACCCTGAGGCTTTGAGACTAGCAGCAAGTATAGAGGAACGTCTACTGTCGGATCGCTTTAGTTCAGTGTGTAGATCTCGGATCGCATCGTCGATGGAACTTGTCATAGACAATCGTTCGGCAGTCGCTTCGAGTTGTGCGATGTTACCAACGTAGGCTCCGGATCGTGCCTGGGAGGTAATGTCGGGAGTTGGATGTTTGATATTAAGGGATGGAGAGTCGGGCGCGGTGCGGACGATTGGTCTTGGCGTCGGCCTTATAAAACTTGTATCAAGTTTGATGCCACTTAGGCGAGAAGAAAGGGATGTATTGTTAGAGGGAGGAAGGCCGTTGTCGTGTGAGGAATGATCGTTGCGGTGTCTTTGATGCCCAGGGGGAACAGAATTGTTGCTAGTGGAGGAGGTAGTACTGGACATGGCCCGAGTGGCGCCTTGAGTAGCAGTGCAGTGGCTGTTTGTCTGTGCGGGTGCTGTGGCTGTCCCTCGCGCAGGGAGCGCTCCCACATATGAGGGCACTGTGGGTGCTGAAGCAGTCTCGTGTTGCTTGTATCTGGTTAAACTATCTATTCGATACTCGTGCTGATCGGAATGATGGCCCCTGAGACCAAGCGCAGGGTCGGCGGCGTTTGATGGGGTGTTGCTATTTTGGGCCGACAAGCCTGTCGTATTTAAAGCAGATGGCGAAATGACTTTTGGCTGCGCTTGCGATACACCGTTTTTCGACTGACCTGGTTGGATGATTTCTAGAGACTTGTCGCTCGATTGCCCATCTGAAATTGATTGCGAATTGGAATCCTTCTCGATTGAATGAGGAACATTACCATCGTCAGCGGCACGTGTCGGTTCGGTGTTGCCGTCATCTGCAGTCTCTTTACGTCCAAGAAGATCTGCACTGCGCTTGGTGTGAGTGCTGGGGTCTTTATTTGTAGCAGCAGGCAACCCCACTGAATTCGATGATGATTGGTTGGAAGGCGATGTGGTGTTGCCGACACTAGCTGGAGCACTAACACTGCCCGCCTCGAGACCAGTCGAGATGCACTTGTCAATGTCGAGAAAACATGAGTCGTCCATCATGCTGAGTGGTGTCGGGTTTTGGTCGGCCAGCGACTGAATTGAGACCAGCTCCGGGCTTGTGGTGAGGGGAGTTGAAAGAGGAGAAGAGAGGAGGAGGGATGCGTCTCGGGCCTCATCGAGTTCTTGGCTGTTGTGGGATATCGTAGGCTTTGAAGGAGTCATGATGGCTGATTGGTGAAGACACAAGTCGATGCGATCCTGCGCCAACCGAACGAGGCAGGGAAACTGGCGACTTTGTCCTGATTCTTATCAACAAGGATGCGTCGTGCATCCAGATTGCGCTGGAACAGGCAAGCAAGTGGATGTAAATGGACAAGATTGGCGGGGATTTGTAGAAGGTACCCGATTCTGAACGGCACAGCACAATCAGTCGTTATCGAGCTGCGGTTGGAAGTGTGGTAATGTCAGGTCACGGGCGAGCATCCCATGATATAGTGAGCTGAAGTCGGTGTGAGCTTTGATGATAGCTGGCTGCAGGCGTCGCAATTTTGAGAGTAGCTTTGTTGATAGCGGGAAACCGGTGTCAAGGATTGAGGGGTTCGCGCGCAACTCCCCAGAAGCTGTCGAGATTATCGAGACAGCGCAGCAGTGACTAGAAGTAGGATTAGACTATACCCAAGTCTGACGGAAGACGGATATTAGAAGAAGGGACCCTTGCTTGTGTACAAGCGGGAACAAAGCGGGAAAGGCAAGGGAAAGAAGGGGAAAAGTCGCAGGAATGAAAGTCAATTTGGATAGAAAACAAGACTGGATTGACTGGAAAGTATAACAAGACGGATCGATCCTCTGCAGCACAGACTTGCACTGACAAAGAGGACGATTCACCAAATTGTAGTTTTAGTGTAGCGTGCACAAGCCAAGGTAAGGTATCCTGGTGTTTCGCTACCAACCGGGGCGCGTCGCATGGAAAGACAGGATGATCCCAGGTACATGCCGGGCCAGGTACAAGCGGAAAGGCCCGTAACATAAGACAACCAGCCAGATGTGAAATGAGATGAGATGAAATGAAACGAGACGAGGGGGGAAAGGTGGCTATCAGAGAAGAAACCGTACCTGACAGAGAGAGTATTTGCATCTGCATTTGCATGTGCAGTGAAACAAGAGACTGACTGGCTCGCAATGAAGCTTGACTGAAGGAAGTCAATATAAAAATAAAGCAACCAACCAACCAAAGAACCAGGTGTTGACAAGTGCACGGTCTGATCTTCAGGTTGGACAAGACGCAAGACCAAAGCGTACAAAAAGCAAGCAACGAAATAAAGGGTCGGTCAAAGTGGTACGTACGAAAGTAGGTAACGAGAGCGAGATTTGATTGCTGGACAAGAAAGGCAGAAGAATTGGTCTTGACGCGAGAGTGAGTGAGAGAGAGCGGATGTCGTCCGTCGTGGGGGAAGGAGGAGGGAAAAAGTTGGCAGTTGTTTGTTTCGCCCGTTGGCTCAAGTGGGACAATTCATGGGAAAGTCAAGACGTCTCTCTCAATTCGATATCACTCGAGTCGTACAGTTGCATTACAGATTGTCGGTTGTTGACTAGGGGAAAGTAAATAATGGCAAACTCTAAAAAGAGAAGAGAGAGCTTTTAGATGGGGTTAGTAGTAGATTGTGTCACACACACTTTCCAGGACAGGACTCATTAATCTACACTAAACTACTATTACTCTCTGTAATGAACTCTCGTTCTACCTGCAGGCGCCTAGAAAAGTAAGCCTAACTTTAATGATTCCTTCCAAAGCAAGCCACTGCATATTTTGGGCCAATAAATCATAAGGCTTCCAGCTGGAAAATGCATCAAAAGTACAGTACTGTACTTCCATGATCAGCATACCTGCTGGTATACATGCAGACATGGTAGATCATAGCGAAAAGCAACGCGTTTTCTTTCGGAATTGATCAAAAAGTCAGAAATGACGAAGGCACTGACTGGATCGCAATGCAAACTATGGGTCTTTTCTCTCTCTCTTTTTCCTCCTCTCTCATTTTTTATTACCTATTAGTACTCGATCATTGTAACCTGACAAGCATCGGAAACTGCCTAGGTAGAAACAATCTCTGTATCCACACAATCATCCTTCTCTTTTACCAGTGACCAATGATCTAACATGGTAAAAAAAGAAACGAACAAAGAGAAGACTTTTTCTCTCGGCGTGTCTCACTTACCACGTTTCGCTTGTGGAGACTTTTTCTTTTTCTCTTTCTGCTGCTCATCCCCCAGATTCTCTCTTTTTTAATCGCCCATCATAATCAACAGAAGGGTGTATGCAATCAAAAGCCACTTGTCCAATAGTTTTGCAAAAAGAGGCTGTTCTTAAACACCCAATAGCCTTATCGAATTGAAAACTCAATTGAATTAATACCCCACCATCTTGGACCACGTTCTGCCCTGTTTTTGTGTCTGTTCCCCGGAAGCGGCAGAGGATTGATCTCATGGAAAACGCCAACTCTACATACCGGAGCCCACCTTTAGCCAGGTTTACAGTCCCTGTAACTCATAGCTCGTAGACATTCTCATAGGTTCACATGCAACGCTAGACTCCGCTTAGCTTCCATAAGCCGGAGAGCATGGCTTGGCTGAAGCAAATGGATCTCTACCAAAGTACGGTGTATGTAGCAAATCAAGATATTGGTCAACTATGACGATCCCAAGCTTCAGCCTTGAGCTTTCGACAGCTCCTGTCTTGGCTGTGCCGCTCGCAGGCTAGTAACGTCAGCCTACAAGGCGAGTAAGCGAGTGAATCAGCGCCAAGTCATATCTTGCCATGTCAGTTACCAAGAATGCTGCAACATCTCGATCATCGACAGGGGTTTTAATGGGCACACCAAAGCTCTGGGCCATTTCGACAAGGGTCAGCCAATTCACAGTCATCTCAACATCGAAACGTCTCCTATCGATCACCAACGGTTGATCAAGCCTCAAGAAAACGATAACCCTTCTCCCCCAACGTTCTCCCTCAACAACTGTATCTGCTGCCTTCCACCACCACCTCTGTGCCAGCCACTGTTGCGCAAATCACACGCTGTGGCGTCTCTGCCCCTGGCGCCCACGTTGGATCCTTGTTAACCAAATGAGTGATCACGCAGGGGAAACGTTGCGATTTGGTCGTTTCATGCAGGGGCATGTGGTCCTCTGCATCGCTGACTACTACTCTACAATGGAGGAGGCTGCAACCAAGAAACAACAGAAAACTCAACGTAAAGGATTCAAGGCGCTCCGAAAGGTAGAGTAACATCGTGAGTTTATTGTTACAGTCGGCATCTTCTCTCATATCCGGACCGTCAATTATGGTTCATGTCAAACGACAGCGGCAGTTGTGGTCCCGAGGCAATATGTGAGGTTTGTTATTCAATTTCGGTGATACTCAGGGTCTTGTTTACTCACCAACGATCCTTAACTAATTTCAACGGTCTGTGCTTGTCCATTTTCGATAATATGTCAAGTAACATTGTTCCACCGACTATTCATGATATAGACTGCAACCAAATAACAGGCACTATCCAACGCCGGCTTTGTATCAAATGCAGCCCTATTATTCATCGCTCCAGAATTGGGTCCTCAATCCCTGAACCACCCGCCAGCCGAGATATCCTTCATGCTGAAATCTTCGCTTCTCGCTCCCTCTCCGACTCTTCCGTTGACCGTTGTGGGTTCTCCAATCTCTGCCGCTCTTCCACAGTAAGATCGCTCTTAGCAGACCCGATGTTGAGGAATGGAATAAAGAGCAAAGGAATACTTGCCACACCGAATGCCAGCCAAAATGCCACCTTGTAACTCTTTCGAAGTCCCAGGTCTGATGTCTCTGCAACAGCAATGTCGGCAATACCAAGGAAAAAGCTGATTCCTAAGAAAAGAATACTATTGATCAAAGCACCTGCGAGCCCTTGCCGATGACTCGGCATGTTGGTCGTCAGGAAGATGTTGCTGACTGTAAAGGTGATATCGATGCCGAGAGTGCAGCAAACCATACTAGGAAATACCCATGCCCAATAGTTTGGATCCTCGGGCATGAGGGCGAATAGTAACATGCAGATGGCATTCGCCATGGACGAGATGAAAAGCAGCACCCGCCCTGGTAGGAAATGTAATGTAAAGCCCCCTACAGTGCCGATAAGGAGACCACCTACACACATGGGAATATACCAAACAGCAGTGATGAGTGGTGATCTGTGCAACACCAATTCCATGTAAAAGCTCGAGTAAAAGAGAAAAAGTCCAAAGGTACCGAAAGCCATGAATAGAACCGCCGTAAAACGTTTCATGCCCTTTGGCTCGAAGAGGTCGGCCGGCAATAAAGGAACTCGAGCCTTGCGAGTCTCAACATACCATGCGGTTATCAGAAACAGGACGCCCAGGATCAATGTCACGATGATGTACGGCGTCGCCCAACCATTGGGAGCATGCGAGCTGTCGGTCAGAGAGTATACAACGAGAAGGAGGCCTGGTACGATCGTTCCAACTCCCCACCAGTCCATGGGGATATCAACCTTTCTATCGCGGTAGTCGAAGGGGACCGCGACCAGTGAAATTCCACACACAACGGCAAAGATGATAGTGCCAATCCAAAAGTACCATCTCCAATCGAGAAACTCTGCAGATAGGCCTCCGACAAAGATGCCTAAGAAGAATCCTTCAATGGTATTAGTAGTATTCTAGGTGATTTAGATATATCACTAGACCTACCAAGAGGTGCAAAGCTACCATATAGAGCAAAGACGAGGTTCTTTCGAGGCCCAGGACGATATATTTTGCCCATGAGCATAACGCCGCCTGGTAGGTACGCAGCAGGGCCAAGACCTTGCAGAGCCCGGCAGAAAATAAGCATTATGTAGTTCTTACTGAAGCCTGCAATGAGAGCCCATATGAAGAACCACAATAGACCGGCGTTGTACACGAGGTAGCCACCATACATATCGCCCAACCGACCCATGGGAAGCAGCATTGCCCCTGTGACGAGGGAGAATACACTCGAGGGCCATGTCTGTGACGCAGCAGGGATTTCAAGCTCTTCAGATAAAGGTGGAAGAATGACATGAAACCCACTGACGAAGAATTCCTGATGATGTCAGTATTTAGAAACGTTGATTTAGCAGAAGAAGTGAGTGGCATGTAGCTTACTGCCAACAACATGGAGCAGAATACTGAGAAACCGAACCCCAATTCAGACCATATCGACTTGAACACTTCTGGTCGTTGACGGCCGAGTTTCTCAACATCAACTGATGAATCTCGGCTTCCATCTCCGGCTCGAACACCGGAGTTTTCCTCGTCTGGACGGCTCATGACGTCTGTCATCCTGGACAAGAAACAAAGAGAGAAAAATAACTTTATATTCTCAACATCGATATCGAAGTCTTAAGCCACGGAAACAATAAGAAGAAGATATACATATTTACTTTTCAGATCCGGATCCGGATCCAAATCTCGGTTGCCCCCTCTAAAAGCCAGGGAGCCGATGCTCTTGGCGAACGGGTGTGGATCTTGACGTGGAAAAAATTGCCCCCTTGGGATTAGCGGGCCTACCTTATTATGATCATAATTGCCCGCTTACAAACCGAAATCCTACCTAAACCATCGTTGGGGGTTAGATATTAATGATAGTGACGCCCGAGGTGATGGCATTTTTGCTATCATGACGACCAAGTCGTGGAGTTGAGCACGTAAGATGACGACCTCGACTGTAAAATTGAGCCCTTTTAGCGTGAGATTTATTTATCATTTCTAATGAAACTGTCAGAGAAATACGAATTGTTCAGCTTATTACAAAGTTCAATGTTAATGGGGAACAACTTACAGTTTGATCATCGATAGTCGAGGATATATATTAAATTTGGCCATAAATCGAGTACATACGACCATACCTATCAGAGAACTCGGGATCCCGTCCGCTCTCCCATAGATAAGCTGGTAAGGGGCGGATTAGTAGTTGGGTCGGTGACGACCAGCGAATCCCCGCTGTTGTATGTCTTTTGGCGTTTTTGTCTTTTTGTTCTTGATGGACTTTGATACAGCAGATCCGCGCGCGAACTGCGTCTCCTGTTTCGAAGTTACAGCATAGCATGGTGATTTCTGTCAGAGGGTTTCAATAGAGAGGCAGCTCATCAAAAAGTGGCTCAAACCAATCGATACATATGTGTTTCTACTAGACGTGTCGGCCGAGGTCTGCCGAGGTGAGTTGCCAAACAATGTCCGAGACCTTTGCATCTTGGTGCTGTGACTGTCTACACAGATCTGTTCAGATGTTCTGGTGATGAGGACTTGATAAATGATTGCGCCTCAACTGTCAAGCTTTATGCATCTCCTTGTATAGCAGATTCAGTTAGGTTGAGAAATGTACCACGCTGTCGAACGGCGTTGACCAGACACTAATTGTTTCTCGATACAATATAGTTGGTCAGGGAATGCTACCAATTCCCATGCGGACTTGAATTGTTACTATGACTGATACTCGGAATATACCATGCATACATCTAGTTATTATACCAAAGCCTCGGGTATCCTGACTGCTCCATCGCTAATTGATCAATGTGTGCAGAAGCTCAACTTTCGACACTCATGAATTACTCACTTCCGCATTGATCAATATTTCTTCGCAACGAACTATAAGTACGGCATGGTTTGGCTTAGTCAAGGTTGCCAATTCGTTACCAGTATATGTTGTTTGTTACGTGGACAATCCATCAATTATAAGTCTTTTTGTGAGTAACGATGCATATCAGCAATTGACTGAACAACATCAAAAAGTTTCATACTGCATGTTAGTATATTACCAGAGAAATATTCCGAGCTCCTTGGCCTTGTATTCCAAGGAAATTGGAATAGAGATCAATTCATCACAGCCAAGGAGCAGTTTGCAAAAACCGGTGTTAATCATGGGATGTGGTTGATTTAGGCTACCCTGGACATGGCGTTGGAGAAACAGCCGCAACCACACCACAACCGCAAAAGCAATAGCGTTCGATAGATGTCAGCTAAGTCTGAGATCGCCATAAACAATGACGCATTAAGAAATTCATATTCGGATCTATGATTGACAATAGAGATTTGCCACCACCTGTGTTGCATGTTGTCTCATTGTGTTACAGAGCGGAACAGTCCCTTGACGTGTCACAAATGAATGTAGTTGCTATTGTCCCGCTGGTGCCCTACATTGTGCGACTTTTTAGCTGTACGTCTTACGAGGGAAGTGTTGGACTTCAGAAGTCACCCCAAAACCATCAATTGTCCCGCTGGTACTACTTGACGACTGGTCTTGAAGTGTGATATTCTAGAAGCAGCTGCCAGAGGTAACTGAAAAGCTTGCCTCTTAGCCTCAGGCTACAAAATGATCCAAGACTGTAGGGGAAGATAGCATAGTTGAACTCATCTACTCTTAACCCGCTCAGCTGTTTGACCACTCGAGGCCTGGAGAGCGAACACAAGTCAAGCATTTTCGCTGACTGCAGAGCATTAGTTGCAGACTGGAAGCAGATCAACCTGACGAGTCACGCACGTGAAACACAACCTGCAGATCTCGCTGCACGACTTGGAGAGAACAAACTCGCATCGTGAAGATGTGACTGTACGCGTGACAAAGACCCTTTATAATCCGCTACCAGTGATCGACAGTTTGGAGACAGATTGTTGGCTGAGATTACAGACCTTCATTCCAGAAAGACAACCGGATCGCATTGGACAAAAAAGTTAAACCTAGGGCTGAAGCTGATTCGATGCTCATCGGCAGGCAAGAAAAACTTGAGAGAGGAGGGGGGTCAAACAAAGTTCAAGCGAACGGGACATGAATCAAAGCACATGGCGAGTGGAGTTGACTCTTTGAGATCTGAGGAGAAAGAAGATAGTGATCGCTGTGATGTGAAAACCAAGCTGGAGGCTTGCAGGTAGCATGTCACTGCACGGTACCTTGGGGGAAAACTAATGCAGTGCGGTATCAGCCGACTTCGGAGAATCAATGATGGGGAAGTGAGACAGTGGGATGCCATCTGGGGTACCACGATTGCTGAAGTGATACATAATAACATAAGCACAAGGTTCGTTGCCATGGTTTGAGATGCCACAAGGGAGATAGGCCAAAAGGGTAGTCTCAAAGCCCGCTGACGAAGAAACGTTGAGCTAACATGACATAGAGGCTCTGTACGATGCGACACTGACAACAAGACAAAGAAACACCAAGGTTTCAGTCTGCGAGCGGTGTGCAGGAAGTAGTAGCACCGCGAGACAAAGAGATGCATGCATGTGTCTAGCCATCAGCACCTTGGTCGAGCAAGAAAATCTCGTTTATTGATCGAGATGTTGGTTCTACCGGGTTGATAGAAGCAAGGCTGAATCGCATAATAACTAGGATAGATTCAAGAGGCATGAGCAAGGGGCCAAGAAGCGGATGTCACCCGAGTACCGGGGGTAAAGGATAAGAAGAGCCGCATTGATTCGACAGGGATAAACTCTAGATCAGCAGCGTCAGGAGAGAGAGAGAGAGCTAGATTCCGATGCATAAAAGAGCGGACGTTTGGTTCTATCGTGAAGTGAAATGGCGGAGGTTAAGATCCTTGATCATCAGAGGGTCCCGTGTACAGGGACGGTTCCGGGGATAGAACAAGGGCGGGCGGATGCGGTGAGTGCGGGGGATCAACAGGGTTATGTACTGTACCTCACTGGAAACAAGGTACCTGGAGACGAGCATCACCAACTGTTTATGGCGGTGATGGACAGTAAAAAAGATGACTGACAATGGCTTCTGTCCCGCGGTTCCACAGCATATTTGGTGGTGGTGGAGAAGAACTGTTGAATGCAACGGTTTACTGTGGCTGCTGCTGTTGCTAATGCTTTGGAAGTAAGCTGTGCTCAGTCAGATGTTGTCTCTCAAAAATGACCGTTCTCGGAAGCCGCTGGGAGCAAGTGTCGCATCGTATTGTGATGGAGGGTTGGGAAAGCTGAGAAGAATGAGTGGCTGTCTTGGATGTGACGGCATAAGATGGATGGTGCGTATGATGCATGCAGCAAGCAGACAAGCGCATCGGATGGGATGGATGGGATGAATGTGTCGCGTGGGGGATTTTAGTTAGATTTGCCATGGAAAAAAGTCAATGTTTCTATTATTATTGAACTTTGATCACGATGGCTTCAAAATCTTTTGAATTGAGGATATGCTGCTGACATTAAGAACAATAGAATGACACGTAATTGATGCCATGCACATTCTACAATTGTCTCAGATTATCTCCTCAAAACCAAGGAAAACAGAGACTTGAGTGAGACCTCTATTAAATTGCACATCATTCATCCTCAACGGAATACACAACAATTATGGCGTTGTTCTGCTGTGCAACACAAGACTTTAACAGTGGTTGCATCTAGCTACGGCTGGCTGCGACGCACTGCAGCCACCAGAGAATCAGATCTCACAGCGAGAAGAGGAAAGGGGGCTTTTTTTTCTTGTTCTCTTGAGGCTCTCTGACTTTTAAGCGAACTTCCGAGAGATGGTGTGAAGTACGACGCCTGCAAGTACAAGGACGCCCAGTGAGAGAGATAACGGACCTGGCGATGGAGGGCTGCAGTCAAAATGCCACCCACCACCCATCCACTCTGACAAAGAAAGAGAGAGAGCAGATATGAAAGACATATGAGAATTTTCCTTTTGACGGCTTCGCTATTACATACTGCATTACCGCTTTTCTTTGACTCGCCACAAAATAGCTGCAAGTTTCCGAGTCTTTTTCTTTGCCCTCAAGTCTAGTTTGTTACTTTTTCACCTCTTTTGATGTTTTGTGCATATCTAGTTTTCGTTTATTCTGACGCTTGCTACACTTTATTAGTCTGGACTGAAATGGAGTCGTCGTTAAATGTACAAAAAGGTAGGTAAGTAGGTGGTCATCAGAGTTTCGCTTAGGTCACTTTGGTTCCAAGATAGTGGATGGATGGATGCTGTAAATAGTCGGTGAGGACGACAACTGCAGGAACCAGACTCGTGGAGAGGATGGACCTCAGCGGCCTTCCGGGGGCTTGCGGCTTCCGGGGCCGGGCGGGAACACTACAGGAGTCCCCCCCGGTGAGCGCGGAAGCGGGTGGCGAGCATAAGTTTGGTTTCTGTGTTTGTTCGTGTCGTGTCGTGTCGTGTACAGTATCAGTAATAGCAGGTTATATTATCGCACAGCTTATTATAGGGATGATATGAGATCATCGAGCGCCTGGCCACAGTTGGATTGGAATTGTTGGACGTGGGGAGCTGTCTTCGGTATCTGCGCTTGTGATTAATCTGAGTTCATTGTTCAAGGTCACCAGCCTGTGTGAGTTGATGAGTAAAGTACTGTAGACCCCGAGTCGGACTGCGATTGCACTGTTAAATCATGACCTCAACACAGTATTTAATTGACTCTTGTCTATCAAACACTGTATCGCTACTCTTCTCTCCCCATGTTAATAAAACCCCACCATGAGACTCCAAGACACCCCCACCAAGAGTTGGCCTGGGCTTTCGGTGACAGAAATAATGAGACATGGTTCCCACAGGGAATCCGCTTTGATGGCTGGGGTAATGGCAATGCGTGGACCAAATATCGTGAGCTTCATGTGAAGATTGCACAGATACACAGGGAGTTATCTCTTGCCCAGTTCATGAGTGAGAAGAAATGAAGGGATTGTTATTTTCAGACACGATGATATTCATGGCCCCATTTTCAAGGCACATGTTGATCATCAATTATCGCCACTCACTCCAGGTACAGCAGGTCCCTTCAGATCATCGTTTTTCAGGGTATGACAGGCGACAGGCTCCATTGGTTCAGAACCCTTTCCTTGTGTTCCAGGGGTCTTCTTTTCTCTGTCACTCTCTTTTTGCCTCGGGAACTGAAGCCCGCCCTAC
Organism: Fusarium sporotrichioides; assembly: GCA_019054645.1. Lineage (NCBI taxonomy): Eukaryota > Fungi > Ascomycota > Sordariomycetes > Hypocreales > Nectriaceae > Fusarium > Fusarium sporotrichioides. The sequence continues at coordinate 907,966 of JAHKNS010000002.1, read as the reverse complement.
CTACGTCGTCAGATGTAGAGGTGGCATGTCGGAAATAGTCAGAGCTGTCCATGTGGTTATTTTTCACTTGGCATTTTGTTTCAATGGCATGTTCACATTCAATACTTGCTTATCTATTTGAGGCAGCTGGAAGAATACACACCAAGATGGATGGTGGTAGGCTTGCGGTCGGCGATTCGATAGTTTTGTGGCGGTATCCATTGAGAATAAACTGAGACTGACCGAACTCGACTGGATGAATGAATGACATGGATGCTTGGTTTGGGACCTTGACTGAAATGTGAACTTGTGACCGCCGGCGTCGGACGCCAGCCATTTTTCGATTTGATCCGTACAGTAGTCTCATATCTAGTATCCATAGGTGTACATACATGGGAGAGACAGAGCAGAGGGATCAAAGCATTCATTCATCATCAATCTACCCCATGTACCACTGCCTACCGAAACCAGACCAGACCGAACCAGACCAAAACCAAGACCAGGCCACTGCAGAACCGCCCAGTCTTATCGGATGCTCATGACCCTTTAAAACCAAAATACCCAAGGTTGCCCGCCCAGTTGATCTCTCTTCTCGTCCCCTCCATACCTTTCTAATTCCAACCTACTGCTTCTTTCCATACTTTGTCTTGTCGTCACTACACGAGACCAACCGGCCTAACATAACTTTAGCAAACCACCATCACATTTTTTTAATCCCTATCGTTACCTTTTTTCTCTCCTCTTCCATTTACATAGCCTTTTTCCTCCTATACAGTCTATTACTTTTTTTTGCTGTCGAGGTCAATTTTCCTTGTCGCCTTTGTCCAAAGTCTAAATCAAGCATTACTCACTTGTTTTTGTCCGCCCCTGCCCCTCTATCACAGGCCAGGCCAGGTGCAACGCAAAGCAACGCAACGTAATAGCAGACCTACCGAAACAAGTACAACCCAGTCGAGTCCGGCGCGCACGAGTCATCCAATCCGATCCCTGACCTCCCTCCGTATTTTCTCTTTCTTTCATCATGACCACGCCAGAGAAACCTCGGCGACGGTTTGTTCCAGAGCCCATTGAGACCACCTTTTCGACAAGTCGATCAAGCAAAAAGACAGATGACCAGAACACAATGCGACCCAATCCAGAACCGACACCGGAGCCTTCTCCTCGCTCGCCATCCCCTGGTCTCCATGAACTGCACCAGCAGCCCCGACCCAAACGACATTTCGCTCCCCAGTTGATTGAATCTTCGCGCAGGAGTCGCAGAGTCGGAGATGCAGGCCCCGCGACCAAGCCTAGCGATAAGACCGATATCACTCCCTACACAAAAAACATTTACACCGCCACAAAACATCGCGGAAGAAGACGAGACGATGCCCACGATTCTCCCTCTAACGGCCCCAGACGTCGCGAGTCCGAAGACGAAAATGTCGTCCAGTTTCTCCTCGAGATCGCCGCAAAGGAGGCAGAGCGCCAGATGCAGGAAGCCGCTCTGGCTGCTTTCCCCAATAGCCACGTGCGCGAAGGAAATGTAGACCACTTCTACTTCCGTGAGAGTTCAGGAAGTGATCAATCTCCCGAGAGCACTTCTCCCGTTCATGAGCACCATAACCACTCAGGCAAACACCATCACAAGGTGCGGCGACAGTCGTCCGACAGCAATCTCGGCTGGTGGCACAAGCACATGCAAGAGCATGCCGAGTCTAGGCAAGAACAGCAAAATGATGATGCTATGGCTATCGATGAGAAGATGGACGTTGTGGTCGAAGAGCCAGAAGCGCCGGCAGATAAGAAAAATGAGGATACTATTATGCGAAACGACACAACCGACACAGCGGAACTCGACAAGATGGATCTCGAACTTCCCCCGGATCCCGTGTGGACCACTTCCAATACGCCCCGTGATAGTCCTAGCAAGCGCTCATCGATTGGAGTTAGTGGCCCGATTGGAGAGACGCATATGCCGCTGCTTGACACTGAGTCGTATTTGACCGCCGAGCAACGCAACAAGGCCGCGTCGCCGGCACCTGCAGCGTCCCGGCATATTGGTGAATCTACCATGCCATTCATCCCATCGGCGCCGGCCATCGGATCCGCAGATACTCCCTTTAGCAAATCTTCACAAATACCCCCAGACACCGGCGGTTTTGCGTCGCGCAACATTGCCCGGCCCTTTGGACGACCATTCGGAGGCTTCGGACGTGCATCGCCTGCTCCATTGTCCCAGAAGAAGCGTTTTGGTGTTACTCCCCCAATGCTCGGCAAAGATCTCGTTTTCCGAAAGTGTCCCTCTCCCAAGCAAACCAAACTCGAACCCGATCACCCGTTTGCAGAACGACATAGCGAAGAGAAGTTCCGGGATGTTTCGGGCCAGAATGGTCTCTGGCGAGGTTACTGCTTCAGATCCGACTCGAACGATCCGTACCTAGTGCCAGCAGACCTGCATGCCCCACCAATGTTGACTACGCCCAGACCGGTGGTCACACCCGGTGATGCCTCGCATATCAGCTCTCCACCTTTTACAGACGAGCCTGTCTCCATCAACGGCATAGCCAATGGCCAAGTGAATGGTACTGCAGACAGTCGGATACGGGCCGGTCCTCCCAAGGGGCTCCACATGTTGCATGGCATCAATGAGCGCTTGCAGAAGGAGAAGGCAAATGCCGAGCGGGAAGACAAGATTGAACATGAGTTTGACGATAGCTTCGTTACTCAAGTTTACAACTACCTGTCTCTAGGCTACCCCGCTATGGCTCGCGCCTTTGATGGCGAGCTCTCGCGAATCAGTCTCATGAGTATTGAGGATCTCGAGAAGGATGACGAAAAGCAACTTGCTCAAGGTCACCTTGTCGAGTCCGAGAACGACAAGCCTCGTGACCAGAGATGCCCTCGATGGCATGCTCTTCAGTCTTATATCAAGGAGTGGGCCAGACAGCACCCTAACCTCGACAGTATGGACCCTGTTGGATGGGGTGTTCGAGAACGACGAGGCAGCTGGGCTGTTTAAGCTGCATATTCTTATTTATTTTGCACTTTTACCGATTGCGTGTGCTATGTTCAAGACCTCGACTTACTGAGGAAGCGGATCGATTGATTATCATTGTTTCGACCATGGATGGTCGTTGTGTTTGCGCAGCATACGAGGCTGTACGTATGCTTGTCTTTCAACATTTACAATAAGCATGGTGGGACGAGGATGTCCCCGGAGCGGGGTTTTCAGATTCAAGAGTACCTAGAGGAGGATTGAGATAAACAAAAGCTGCACTTTGCAAGGCTTGAATGGCGGTGGGTTGTCTAGACATTATGAAAATCGTCTAAAAGATCGAAAGATGAGGTGACGAGGAAAGATAGAACGAAGGAAGTGCCTGGATTGGAAGACGGCGTGTTATAAAGGGCATTGCTATATTTGGCTGTGGATGAGTCTCTAATTGTTTGGTCTTGCTACACGATAGGTGTAGAGAATAGATCATACTCTCGTCGGAAACAATCGAGAGTTTTTGTTCACGATCAAGGTCCTTCGTGTGATTCCAATATGTTATACTGCCCACTGTGAGCATTACTTTGAAATGGTTTTACCACTCGCTTCAATGACCTTCCATGTTCTTCCACCGCCATCAACACTGTCACCCTCATCCAGCATCTCTTCGCCCAGAATATTCTCAATAGGCAATCCCTCATCACCCATTCTAACCGTCCTCTTCCATCCACCTTCTGTCCACTCCCACCTCTCCAACGCAATCTCCCCACCAACTCGGATCAGTCCCTGCGCGTGCCTTCCTAGTCTCACAACGCATCCTCTCACGCCCGCCTTTTCATCCTCAGTCTGCAAAACCAACGCTCTGACATTTGGTTCTCCCGGCACAGCAGTCGGCGTAGCATCGTGCCAGAGTTCTTCATACGCCGTGTCAATACCCGTGTCCGGATTCACCATGCTGCCTTTTTCAAGTGTGATGTCCTCGCCGGGTTGCGGATACATGAACCCCGAGTCGTTTACCAGTTCGCGTGAGGATATCCATTGGTAAAAGGTTGAGTGGGACGTTAGATCACCTGAAGGGTCGGGTTTACGAGTTGACACTGTTGTGCCTGCTATAGCCCAGTCTAGACGGGAGAAAGGTAGGGTGCCTGATTATATATTAGTTGTTGCGAATATAAATACGAGATGAATGTTGCATACCATCTTGGCCGGTTGAAACGTTGTTGTCCGATAAGAGGATTCGTAGATCGACAAAGCGTTTTAGTCGTGGGCTTGTGATTACGAGGGTTGTTGTTGGCTCACTGGGCTCGTCGGGGAGCCAACGGATGAACTTTCTTATAGAAATTGTTCCCATTTTTGTAAGTTGGTTATTGAGTATGAGGTTGTCGATGATGAGTGAATGAGTGAATGAGTGAAGGAGATGATTGGGGTTGAGGTGAGTATGAGGGGTGGATGCGGGGGCGGAATGTGAGCGGAATGAAGCTGGAGCTAGACTCAGCTGTCTAGATCACTGGCGCTGCGAGAGGTTACAGGGTCTTTGGCGCCAAAACTTGGACCCTGACCTGAAATCCATACCTCCCCATCTCCATCAATTCAGGTCGGGGGCTTCGACATCTCGAATAGCAAAGTAACGTCAAGGAATAGAACACCAGCGGAAATAAGGAATGACCGGCTCGAACATGCCACTTGACCGGAGAAAAACCAACGCTGGACCCCATCGGCGGATTCTTTCTTGTTTCGCTTATTCTTGAGGCGTTCAATAGTTTCCCAGACCAACCCAATCTAGACTCGGTTTCGAAGCAAAAAAGGAAATCACAGCGGAGCTATTGAACAGCAGCTGAAGAGCCATCGAATAAACCCACGTAAAAACACCAAAAAGATCATGGCCAAGACTGATGGAAATTTCCAATAATGACAGGGGCAGGAACCAATATATCAGGGTCCCCGGGAGAGGCGTCAGGAAGCAAACGTCTTTTAGACGGTGGTATATATATCATGGGTCTGCTCAATACTGCAAGCGTTTCTCTCTTCACCCGTCTTTTGTCCAGTCTTTCGTTTCGAGCCTATTTTTGGCTCATCCATTCTTTACTTACAGGATGCGTTCAGTCTCTGCCCTCGTGGCCTTGGCCGTTGCAGGCTCCTTTGAACTCGCGGCGGCAAGCAAATGCAAGCCTACCTCACTTCTTCAGGTAGACACAACTGCACAGTCTGCTTCCATCACTAGTGGAACAGCAACAAAGTCGATACCTGCCTCTCAAACTACTGACGGTCCTGTCATCATCACCAATGCTGTGACCAACGGCGACTTTGGAGGTTACGACCCTTCTGCTGACGGCGGCATCTACGCCTTCCAGGCTGGCGGTGATGCCAAGCTACTCCAGGGCCCCGGATACCAAGGCCAAAGCGAGGAGAGGAACTGTGTACAGCTCAAGACAGGCGTCACCCGAAAGCGACAAACACCTCCCGAGAACCCCTGGATCCAGCAGCAGCTTGAACAGCTAGAGCCCAGCGAGTACACCGTTCGCTTCTGGTACGCCGTCGTCAAGAACGATTTGGCTGATACATGTCGTATCGAGGGCTACTATGGCGGTGAACAGTTTGGTGCAACTCCTTACTTTCCTGTTGTTAGTGGTGATGGTGATAAGTGGCTGGAGTTTGTTGATAACATGGCTGTCACGACCAACAGTGGAATGATTCGATTCGAACTTGTCTGTGTCAATGGGGGCTCTGCAGAAGCTTACTTTGATCAGGTCTTTGTGTCTAATAAAATTGGTGATGAATGGGTTGATGGCATCTCGCTGTTCTTCCCTACTTCTAAGCATGCGGCTACTGTTGGTCCAGCCCAGACCAGCACGGCTCTTACGGTTAACACTGCTGTTACGAGCAGCAACGACGTCGAGACATCAGATATCCCTACAACACAACCTCTGGAAGCACCTTCTACCACAGACGAAGCTTCAGTAACTGTCAAGACAACTGACACAGCCTCGAAGACTGAAACGTCATCTGCTCCCACCAGTACAGATGATGAAGTTACTCCATCTGGTCCCAAGGTCTGCGCAAAACTCGGAGCTGGCGCTGCTGGTCGAGGCTGCGCCAAGAGGCCATACAGCAGCAAGCAGGGATACAAACGATTCGGCGGAAGCAAGATCACAAAGGAACAATGTGCCGCTCTTTGTCTAGCAGATACAAAGTGTCTGAGTTTCGAGTGGCTCTACTCCGGCAGCGGCTGCGCAAACACATGTAACCTCTTTGCCACAGAATTGGCCGACATGCTTACCAACGGAGGTTCCGATGCCGCCTGGGCTTATGATCGAACCTGCATTCAAGAGGACGAGTGCTCTGAGCAACCTGCTGGAACTGTTTGCGTTAACGTCAACGCTGATACTCCCGCCAAGTCCTGTACTCAACTACAAGGTGTAGCCAAGGCCTGTGCTAAGCCCTTCCTCACAGCTCCCACCAGGGGATATTGTGGTCTGACCAACGAGTGCCGCGATCTTTGCGCTAAATACCCTTCGTGCAAGTCTTACTCGGCTACTTTTGGAAGCTGTAGTCTGTACGATGCTAGGTCTTCCGAGGTTGCGGAACCTGCAAATGCGTATAGCTTCTTTTACGACATGGACTGCCATGCTTGTGGAACGGGCAATGCCTACTTTGATTACATCACTCGTGGTCAAGACCCAGATAACATGCCTCAGTGGACATGCCCTGCCGAGGAGAAGAAGACTTCTTCGACTCTGGCTGTCTCGACAACTGATAAGCCGGCTGTTGTAACTACTTCCAGTGTTGACGCAATCACCAGTGCAGGCCCAACAGAAACCGACAACGCCGTGACCACTACTGCGCCAAGCTCTACTATCTCACCTCCTTCTGCTACGACTTCAATCTGTCCCAACGGTGTTCCGTCCCCAGGACTCTGCTCTAGTGCAAATCCAGTGCCATCAACGGCACTCTGTGGAAAACGTGGCTGGCCCCGATTTATCGACGCTTACGGCTATGGTCTCAATGACCGCCCTAACCAACGCTCTGTCGAAGACTGTGCCCTCATCTGCAAGACCGATCACGGGTGTCTGGCTTTTGGTTTCGACGATAGCCAGCCCAGACTCAAGTGTCTGCTCAGTCCATCGGACTTGGAGGATGCTTCTGTCGATGAGAACTCTGGTAGCAATGCTGTATGGTACGATCTGAAATGCATGGACTGCAAGGTATGTGGTGAGAAAGAAGTTGATCCTACGCCTTCACCACCTGAGCTGGGCTGCTCGGTTCTCAGCAACAACGCTGGTTGCAGATACAAAGAGAATGGCGAGTGGCCTATTGGCAACAACGGAAGAGGAGTTACTGGCTACACCTGTCATAGCAACGGAAAGGTCACTCTCGGAGAACCCTTCTCAGCAGACACCGCGACCTGGCCGCGGCAGGCGTCTGAGATCCAGTGCACGGAGACATGCTTGCAGCTCGAGAACTGCAAGTCTTCGGCATTTAACAGAGACACTTTCCGCTGTGAGTTCTTCAGCACATCTCTTCAAGACGCCGGGTACAGGTTCCGCGATGGCAGTAACGTGTGGTATAACGATAACGCATGCTTTGACTGCTCAGGGCTGTGCAAGGAACCTCAGCAGCAGGGACATACGGGGACCGAGAGTGTTCCTTTCTTCCCTCCACCTACTGAGGCCCCTACAACCATGAGGACCTCTACTCGCCCTGCTGGCGAAGAACCTCTCACCACAGAAGCTGCAACGAAAGCCACATCTGCTGTTAGCGAGGTCACTACATCAAGCGCCCCACAAACGGAGCCTACAGTCTGTGCCGCACCCTTGGCTTCTCTCAGTGACAACGTTACTTGCGGTCTTCCAGGCGTGAGCAACGCGGCGCAATCCAAACAAGTTGACGGTTACATGATCAAGGTTACAGGAACCTTGGAGAAATGCGCTCTTGAGTGTCTGCAGATTGCTGGGTGCAAGGGCTTCGTCTTCCAGAAGGACACTACCAAGTGTAATGTCTTTACAGCAGGGACTGATGGGCTGGAGCTGGTCTATCATCCGCCATCGGCTGATCGGTTTTATGATAGGGATTGCTTCAAGTGTGGATCTTGACGGGGTCTCGGACATTTATCATGATATATTATTATACGGACATGCTTCGGGTGGGATAATATAAGGCTGGTAGCACATGAGAAGGGATGAAAGTCCACTTAATCTAGTAATCAACAGCGCTTTTTGTTATGAATATTGAGACAATTCTTCAGCCAAGCATAGCTCCACGTCATGTCATCCGGTAATAAGCCCAAACTGCCATCATGAAACACAGCCAAGAGTCGCTTGCTCAGCGATAACCGCCCAGACGTTTCATTGTTTCCACTGTTTATCTGCAGAATATGGAGAACCGCTCTCTTGGCGCCGGGTTGGTCGGCTGCCCAGGCGGGAATATTGCTGTCCTCCAAACATAGACTGAGGCGTGAGGCTCTTGGCCATTAGAGTTAATTTTAAGGATGCTCTAATCTCTTTATCGTGGGGGATGTGGGAAGGCCCGTTTGTTTATATATATACCTGGCACTTCTTTCGACATGTGGATGATTTGCTATCTCACAGTCTTCCACCATCCATTCTTTTGACCAACTTGTTTTACATTCATTCATTCTTTTACTTGTCTATCGTTAACACGGCCGTGCCGACATCATCATCATCATGAAGCGATCCGTTCTCATCTCTCTCATCCCCGCGGTGCTTGGCTGCGCCAACATCAAGTCCAATGCATGCGCCATGTCCGTCGCAGCCAACGTCGCTGGCTGCGCCGACGTGGACGATTCTTCGTCTGTTCCTGAGTGGGCTTCTGGTTGCTCTAAGAAGAGCTTGATCAAGGAGTGCGAGTGTCAGTACACCGCCGGCGGTGACGCTGAAGCTCCCACGCCAGCTCCCGCCGTTACTACCCTTGCCACTCGTGTTGCTTCCGCTGTGCCTGAAGCTACCGCGGAGGAGCCTGTCCAGTCTGCTCCTTCTGCTGGCGGTGCTGTCGCTGGAGGTAGCTGCGGTGCAGCTGAGGTCGATCAGCTCGTTGGATATGGTGATGGCACCACTGGAGGTTCTGGTGAGCCTGTCGTCGTCAAGTCTTGCTCTGAGCTCAAGTCTGCTCTTGGAAATGGTGGTGTCATCCACATCGATGGCCAGCTGAGCGGCTGCGACCTCATGGAAGTTCCTAGCGACACCACTATCGCTGGAGTTGGTTCCAACTCTGGTAAGTAAACACCATCCCAAAGCAAAGTGACCCATGTTAACCTCCATCCCCCAGGTCTCACCGATAGTGGTTTCCGCATTAAGAAGGCCAACAACGTTATCGTGCGAAACCTCAACATGCACAACCCCCCTAAGGGAATGGACCTCATCGACATTGAGAGCTCGACCTACATCTGGATCGACCACAACGTGTTCTCGTCCGAGGGCATCACCGGCGACAAGGACTACTTCGACGGTCTCCTCGACGCCAAGCGCGGCTCCGACTTCCTGACCTTCTCATGGAACAAGTTCGTCGACCACTGGAAGGCCAGCCTGATCGGCCACAGCGACGACAATGGCTCTCAGGACACTGGCAAGCTGCACGTTACATACCACCACAACTACTGGAGCAACATCAACAGCCGTGCTCCGTCTATCCGCTTCGGAACCGCGCACATCTATAGCAGCTGCTATGAAGACCTTCCTACTTCTGGAGTGAACTCTCGCATGGGCGCCAAGGTTCTCGTCGAGGCAACTGCTTTTGTTAACGTGAAGAAGCCTATCATTACCAACCTTGATTCCCGAGAGGATGGTTTCGCGGTTGAGAGGGATAACCTGTTTGAGAACAGCGAGCCGGCCATCACACAGGAACAAGAGTTTACGCCTCCTTATGAGTACACTACTGATCCTGCTGATTGTATTTGTAAGCTTGTTAAGGCCAAGGCTGGTACTGGTGTCATCACTGCTTAGGTGGAAAGTTAGTGGGTATCTGAAGAGATGGGAGTGGGCTTGGTATCTGTCTACTGACTTTCCGTTCCCACAAACAGTATTGCTCAGATCTTAATTCTAGATACTTTCCATGGGATGATGTTTGTCGCATGTTGTGCGTTTGATATGCTGATGATGTGAAGGAAATTCTGATGTTGGTCCCAGCGACTGAATGAACATGTTTAATTTGGCTCTGTCGTACTCTAAGGACCTCTTCTCTGAGTGGCCATATCTGACAGGAGGTATTTGAGCTTAGAGTCAATGCATGCCTGATTTAGTTTGATAAAGTGCGACGCAACCATTTAACCACGTGGTAAAGCATATAGGTGCAGATCCTCGGCTTCATCCGAGTCAATGTTACCACACACAACCTCTAATCATAACATGACTGGTTAGTTGGTGACTTTAACTGTTAAGTATAGTCTCTAGGCCTAACATGATGGGATTTCATGCCGTCATAATCAAGATAGATCCTGTCAACGTTGATATAAACAATGTGTCAAGTGAAGGGCAAACTAGTTGTAAGCACTTCCGAAGCCAGACCGGGGAAAATGGAGCGCCTTAAATAGCAGAAGTCAAGTTGGAGGCAGAGTCATCATGCGGGGATTTGATGGCAAAGAAACAAATTTGGAGAAACCAGCCATCTTGTGTCTTTCTCTTGCAATAACCGATCTAGATACCCGTCTGGACTATCCCATGAGACCAACAAGCTTTACTCCACGACCGGCTAAATACATTGTCTAGGTTGGATTGTCTCGTATCTAACGCCATTCGTTGGTGGCAGCATTCCATTTCAAGCTTTTCGGGAGATTAACCAGACCTGGAAATAGCTGCTGTTAGGATGCCAAGATTAGTCTCTATTAGAAGTCATTACTGGGTTACCTATTGACTCCTATATGCAGTAATTACCCGGACAGTGAGACTGTGTCCCATCTGTTGGTGGACATTTCCCAATAAAGCCACCACGATAATTCACAGAAACGCCATACTAAAGATCGACATGGGCAAATACGCCTCCAACAGCCTGACTACAGAAAAGAGAAGTGATACAGAACAAAGTTAATGCAACGCAAGTAAGAAAATACGACGCCCAACGGGTGGCTGCTGGAGCTGAAAGAGCAGCCCTGCAAGACAAGAGCACAACATGTCAACACGAATAAGCCGTAGACACTGACTCTTTGTTTAGGGTTGTGACTCGGTAAGCGCAATTAATACCTTGTACTTAAGCTTATAGGCTGGTTGTCGATCATATCCACCTACCGGAATGTTCAAGCGGCAACTCCCACGAAGGGATAGGCTATTGCGACGTGTCTCTCAAGGATCGACTTTATCCAAATCTTACAATGCTTTTACGAAACGGATAAGACGGCACTCTTGCTGCAAACTGGGGTTTGGTTGGCAGATCTTCATCTTGATCTTATACCATCCCTGTCGCTGCTGTATGGTCTAGACTGCGAATGTATTGCAAAAGATCCCTGCACGATGCAAGTGAGTGGCTTTTCCTTCCGACAGGTTAGTCGCGTTTGTCTCTGTTGGTTGACTTGTCTTCATTCGTGGCTTTAATTCTGTGTTTCGTGTGCAGGGCCAATAGCCTACAGCAAGCCGCCTGCAGGACAGTCCCCGGCATGGCAGAAGGCTTGACTCACTAAATAAGCAAACATCTCATTGGCAATGGAACGAATGAACAGTATTGTTAAGAACTCTGACCATGAATGTCTCATTTGCTATATTGAGATGTCAAATTGTCTAAGTCTCATAACACAAAGGTTGAACAAACTCTAGAGAGAACAAATTTTCCCAGAATGAAAAGCCTTTCCATTCAACTCTAGGCTCTTTCATGATTTCATAACCCATTTCGCTGTGATACCAAATGAACGCTTAATATATATAAATAATGCAATTATCTTGTAAGATGTTCTGCAAGATATCGCCTCCGACACAAGTCCCGTGTTTTAGACGGTATATCGGAAAAAGGTGGCGTTGTCACCTTTGTCTTGCTCCAACTCCTTCTCAGCGCGGGTGTACTCATGAGGAGCCTTGTGAGTCTGGTCACGGCGGGCGTTCTCGCGGCGGAGGTAGATAGTCATGAAGATGCTGAGGATGCAGCTCATGGTAGTGGTAGCGACGAGAGTCCAGTGACCGCTTCGGTAGTTGGGGGCGTCGTCCTTGCGGTAAACAAAGCCAGAGATGGCACCACCGAGGTTACCAAAGCCGACGTGCATAGCAATACCAACACCGCGCTTAAGAGAACCACCGATGTTGTTGCCGTTCCAGGCGACACCCTGGGGAACGTTGGGGTAGATACCGCAGGTGATGAGGAAAGCAGCAAAGTACTTGGCGCCATGGGCTTCGACAGTGGCGAGGATGATGAAACCAACCATACTATTCAGAAAGTGTTAGTGAATCTGTTGTCCTAAATAAGCATGCCAAGTCGGGAGATCTCCCAGTCTAGAATCTTGGCAAATCTTGGAAGTAGAATGACTTACGCGACAATGCAGAAACCGATCATGTAAAGACCACGCTGGCCGTGCTTATCAGCAGCGAAACCGCCACCAATGGTGAAGAGACAGGCGACAACGTAAGGAGGGACAGACATGAGCTGAGCAACCTCGTTGGTGTAGCCAAGACCCTTGACAATGGTGGGAAGGAAGATGGAGATGGAGTAGAGAGGGGTGTAGATGCCAATGGTGATGAGCATGTGAACCCAGATCTTCCAGTCCTTGAGAGCATCCTTGGCGAACTTGAAATCGAAGGCGTCAGACAGAACGGAGCGATCCTCTTCAAGACGACGGATAACCTCCTTGCGCTCAGAGTCGTTGAGGAACTTGGCAGTATCGGGGTAGTCGTGCATGACGAAGAAAGCCATGACAGCAAAGATGAAGGTGAGAATACCTTCAATGACAAAGATCCACGCCCAGCCGTCGAGACCACCAGCGCCGTCCATCTCCATGATACCGCGAGCAAAGAGACCACCAAAGGCACCAGCAGCAGTAGCAGCAGAGAAGAAGATAGCCATACGAAGACCGCACTCGTGACGCTTGTACCAGAGGGTAATGTAGTACGTGATACCAGGGAACAAGCCACCCTCAGCAAGACCGAGAGCCATACGAGAAGCAAGGAAACCACCAAAGTTGTGAGTGATACCCATGAGGGTGGTGCAGATGGCCCAGGCGACCATGATGGAGGGAATCCAGATGGAAGGGCGGAAGCGCTTCATGGCCATGTTGGAGGGGATCTCGGCGGCGACGTAGAAGGGGAAGAAGACGGCGACGGCGATGTTGTAATCCCACTTGCCCGTCATGCCCAGGGCCTCCTCGAGACCAGCGAGCTTTGCGTTTCCGATGTTGGTTCGGTCGAGGAAGGAGAGAAGGTAGAGGAGAGCAAGGAAGGGGAGGAGCTTGACGTCCATCTTGCGCAGGAGACGCTTGGTGGCGGGCTCATCGAAGATCTCCTGGGAGGCATCTTCGTGAAGAGAGACGGTCTTTTCATAGTCGACCTTTTCGGTGGATGAGTTGTCTGTCTGGTGGGTGGCCACCTTGTTGTCTCCGTGGTTAAGCATTGTGGGCAGAGATTATCAGATGAAGAAGAAAGAGAAGAGAGAGAGACAGGGAAGTGTCCTCAAAGGGGGAAGGGGTATGGGAGAGGAGGAGACGAATGCTTCTGATCTGGAGAAAGGATCTGGGGGAGAATCTGGGGAAGGGGTCAGACTTTATACCGGGTGAATGTGAGATGGACAGTCCATGTTGATCCATATCAGTGCAATACAATGCAATACAGGTAGACAGGCTTGTCATGTTGGCCATTAGATTCATGGCTAGCCCTTTTCGTAAAGCCTCCGTAGTGGTTGTCTCTAATCCACCGCACGAACGGCAACTAGTTAACTAGCAAGGGTCAACTTGCAGACCAGAGATAAAGTATTACTGCAATCTCAAAAGGCAAAGGCAAAGAAGGATGACCTCCAACTTTGGGGAGTAAACAAGGATGTACTGTACTTGCAAGGACTGAGTACCTAGTGTCTCTCCACTCACACCCACTTCCCCATGTCCTAACTCTAGTTAGTGGGCTTTACCCCATGCTCTTAGTTTGTCTATTGTTCCCCCGCCCTTGACGAGAATGAGACAACACCCGGAGACTAATGGCCGACCCCCAAAGGGACTTTTCTCTCTTGTGATTTTGCCAAGAAGAGATCCACACTTGTCCAGACCTTGATCCATCTTATGTGTGCAGTACGGATACGCGAGAGCAGGCAAAAAACAATCAAGAATTGAGAAGGGCTGGTTGTCTGGGAGTACCAATTGTTTCATCGTACGAGGGTTTGTAAAAAGAAATGTATCTGTTGGTGGTTCTCTGCCGATCTTGTACGAGTGAAGAGACTATTGTTACAGTCCAAGAGATTTCCAAGCTGTCAGCCAAGCTTGACAAAAAGCTTGTCCCAGAAACATCCCTGACTGTTGGGATATGCCAAGTCGGTACTGGGCTAGTAGCCTTAGAGTATGTACAGTACTCTGTATGTGCCTACCCAATGCGACCCTCCACCAACATGAACTTCAGAATCCCAGGCTGAGTGAGGCCAGCCAGCAAGTACCACGCGTAAGATGGACAATTTGCCGTCCGTACCGGCGGGTTGACTGACCCTAGTGGTTAAGTAGCAATGAGGTTGGGCGCATGCACTACGTGAAGAAGCATCGAATTTCTGCATATCGAGATTTGTTTGTTTGTCTAGTCAATTTCCACAGAATGAGATACCGAGACAGACACGAGGGGTCTAGATTCGGTGCGTCGTATAATGTACTCAGGGACGAGGTTCCATCATGTAGAACCAACGTCCAAGTCGGGTAGTAGCAAAAATCCCCCTTGATCCCCAAGCAAATCTCCATCAAGATCTACGATAGGAGATGTCAGATTCATCAGGGCAACGTGTCTTCTCCAAGGAATGTAAAGACAGTACCCCAAAGAGCCTCAAAACGTAGGGGCTTACCCTCAACGGCTTCGGCTATCGTGACAGCCGTAGCTCACGTCGGATCAATGGAAGGCGTCTCTTTTTGATCTAGTTTAGTCATTCTTAAGTTAAGCTTCCTTGAGAGTCTTGGTTCTAGAGGGATGGAGGGACGCCACGCACATGGCAAGCCGTGGATGGAGGTGTGATGATGAGTGAGGGGAAAAGTCTGAATGTTTAGAGATGGAAGCTAAGAGATGACTAGCGCAAGAGACAAAGTTCCGTGAGAAAAAGAGATTGTTATTGTCATGATGGTGGTTGGTAGATTAATCTCTGACCCCAGACTAGGTCATTTTGCGGGGGAATCCAAACTTGGGCTGATTACCGCGCTCTACAAGGGCCTTTAGTGGATGGATGCTCTGAGGGGGGGCTGGGACCAGGGCTCGTCCACCAACATGTCCTCCTAAAACATATGGCGGAGAGGAGGACTATGGACTCCATCTCAACTCCATCAACCGGTCGACTCCCGAAATGGCCCCATCTTATAAAGAATCTGGGGAACGGAAGATGAAGGGATTCGTAGTTTGATAGATTCCGGGGAAGCCTGGTTGAATAGAATACGGGGTGCATTTTGGCCTCCAGATGCCAATGTCAGTCTTTGTGCAGTATGTACGCAGAGTGAGTATTTGGTGATGGCTTCACTTGACTGGTGCAATTATTTGGAGGTGTTGACTACATACTATTAGACCTCCGCACGTCCGGGTTGTTTATCATTTTATCCTCGGCTAAAGAACATTCTCCAAGTGTGTGTTCCTCCTCTTCTTTTACCGCCTAAACTTGGAGAAGGGACAGTCTAGTTTGAGCTTGTTTCCCCAAAGACAGAAGATGGAGGGTAGAGTAGTGTACAGTACAAGGGATACCCCTTGTTGTAGTAGGCGCAGCACTAACTACTCTAACCAGGGACGCATGCTGTGTCGTATCCCGGCTAAGATACCGGATGTTGCAATTTGTGTGTTTTTTTGTTGAGTGGGGGAATAAAGATATCAAATTCTGTTCGTCACATGGCATTGGATGATGAACAGTTTCTTCTTGCGAGTAAGTTAAGCTTGATAATGGTATCCACTGATCCTCGACGCCGGTGTTTTGTTAGAAGCCGTGTAGCGTAGCTACCTAGATACCGGTACATATCTCGGATGCATAACATGAGGCCACATTGTGGATGAATGGTCTGAGGATGAGTCAAGTACCGACAGAATCTCACTCTTGATCACAATCTCATCTGTAATGTCGCCATCACTCCGCATTCTCTACCCCAGACATTTAGTCTAGTACTAAGAGAACAGTCAAGGCAATTGAATCGGGAAATAAACTCGTCCAACGTAGACCAGATTAGCTTGACTCTACTGACTCTTAGCCT
This sequence comes from Fusarium sporotrichioides, assembly GCA_019054645.1. Classification (NCBI taxonomy): domain Eukaryota; kingdom Fungi; phylum Ascomycota; class Sordariomycetes; order Hypocreales; family Nectriaceae; genus Fusarium; species Fusarium sporotrichioides. The sequence goes on along the minus strand of JAHKNS010000002.1, from coordinate 891,689 downwards.
CCGAGTCTCAGTCTATCTCGGCGTTAACCGCCCACAAAAGCATGGAAGTTAATGACACCATCTTTAGCGCTATCCTATCAGCGCTCGTCATGCCCTGAAGTGATGCCCCAAAGCCACGTTTTATTCATGTCAGATCACCCACCACTCGGTTCCGCGTTTTTTGCCTCTCATCACTGTTTCATTCCGCACATACTCAGACTAGTTCTTCTTTACCTTCTTCTTTCTGCCTTCTGATCGTCATCGGGTTGTCTGATGGCGTTTACTTAGACATGCGTGTCGACGCTTTCGCTCGTTGATATGTCACTGCCAGTGGCAGTCTTTTGTCTCTGGGTAAGACACAACCCTCCATATATCATGTCTGACATCTTGTTATTCGTTACGCTGTATTGTCCACGTTTTTGACATGTGGAATCTGCAGATAAGCTGTAGAGATACGCAACCGTGTGCCATCCTGCTGGGTTTGCACATCTTTGAAGACAGTTGCATCAGACCATTCTCCAACAATTATATGATCCCTTCGACGCCAATGCTTGGCTCTGCCTAATACTCCGAGCTATCCGCCGTACCGCTCTCTCAAAGCCCAGACTTTTACCCTAGATTGCGGGGGATCTTGGCGGAGAGTTTCTCCTCACTACTAATCGACATGGATCGTTACAGACGTTAAGCTTGGCGGGATGTTTATTAGTGATCGAAACTCTATCACGTTTAGTCCATTCAGCAACCACGCCCGATACGCGTCGGGGTCAAATCATTCACGACCTCTTCCCACACACACCACTTCGGTCTTCATTGTCCAGACCCTCTTACCCCAGTTTCAGCTGTGGCAAGCCAACCATGCAAATCTGGGATCATGGTTGCCTTGTTTTAGTGCAAGCCACTGCGAGCGGCTAAAGTTGACCTTTTAGTTGGAGTTGAGATGTTAGTTTATGCTCAACAATATCCACTTTTCTCGTGTCATGGACTTGGACAGAGTGTGTGGTCTTGGGTGCCGGAGTAATTTGGCTTTCATATGAGTCTTGACCGTGAAAACGACACCACTTCTATGGCAATGATGTCTCGTTCGGCAAGGCTCCGAACATGACTTGCTAACCCCATCATCATATCTGAGGGCTGAAGGACTCACCACCATATTGAAAACAGACTTCTGCAATACAAGTTAGACCTCTCCTCAGTTGGTGCGGTAGACTGACTACTGGGTGGCAGACAAAATGACCCCTAAGCTTTAGGATACAAAAATAAATGAACCAAGTCTATAGTCTAAATGGCATAAGCTGACCTACTATCCTTGTCATCCACACCTCAAGCGGCCAATCTTTCTGATACCCTGAGGACTGACCCCATAAAACTTGTCGAGGAATCTAGGGAAGTCTGGGTATTTCTTGGGGCTGTGACGCACGTAATGCATTGTTAAGGGTTACCCCAGATGTATGAACGCTACTCGTTGCTCGGCGAAAGCCCGTATACCGAAACCAAGAGCCACAATCATGCCATCAGTCGGGGGCCAAAAGGATCAGCTGTAAATCAGAAGCCCGGTTCGAATTTCCTTTTCTGAGTGAGTATCTGCACACCATATATGATGTTCTGGGCTTGAAGGTGTCGCACTCTGCCTAGTCGAGGCTTCTGCTTGACACTCGACGGCTGACGACCGAGACCAAATTTGCCTCTCTTCTATCGAACTATTTGGAGTCCATGTGATACTTTGAGAAAATTGACCTGATGGTCTTAAGGTGAACTGTATGTTGTGTTCTTCCTTGATTTGACTATTCCATGAACACAAGGGATTGCAGTGGACGACCAGTTGAATGAATTTTTTGCGAGACTATTGTTTACCTGCAAGAGAATCCATTGTTTCCCAAAAAACCTCCTGAACGGGCAAGCCACTCAGATTGCTAAAGGCTGTAGATTATGGCCTGTTCCGTGATTCTTCGTCCTTTGACACTTGTTATACCAATAACTTAAATAGTTGGTAAACCTCTCTTATTATCAGTGTGAAAGGATATCCAACGTCTCGATTTCATTTTGAGTAGTAGGATATGTATGAATAATCGTGTTTTTACGTTATTTCGGATAATTGTTGCCTTTGTGTTCTCGGATGAATGGGCCGCGGTTAGAGGAAGACAGCCGGACTGAGGGAATTCATCAACTCTCTACTACCGCCAGAACTTTCCAAACCTTCCACTTCAAATCTCCTTTCTCTTTTTTTTTCTTTCTCATCAAAGTCGTTTCGATATGGATGTTTCTTGATTTCCAGAGGTTGTGGCGGCAAGACAAGGACAACCTGGGTAACCGATCACATACGATGCCAGTCGCGCACGATAGAGGATTTCCCACCTGACGATCCGCCCGTCTAACTCATACAACGTCGGAGAACTTCAACTGATATGATTTCGTTACCTAAACTCTGATTCGATCTATGGCAATTGACGGAATATCAAGCCAAGCCTCTACTCTTCCTTACCGTCGATGTCATATCTTCCCGATGCTATCCCATATACCGAACGTACATCCATGCTTGTCCTGTATTGCACTTCCACGATGTGTTTGTAGATACACCAAGACAGAGATAGATCCGCTGCTGGCTGCGAAAAACTGAGGCTAATGGTGGCCCACTGACAATAGCCCACATCCGCTAGTAATTGCCAACTATCAGATACCTGCTCGGTCTCGCCTCGTTCCAGACTTTTCATCTTCTCCCATCCTTCATATCGTCACGCGAACTAAACTGGTATATCGAACCTTACAACTCACCGATCGATATCGAGTACAACCCCGGTCTTTTCCACAGGTCTGTCGTATCAAGGTTGCTCATGCTGTTGCGCAGGCCGTGCACAAGATTCGGCAACACGGCACCCACAGCGTTATCGAGATCGTCGACGAACCTTGCGTGATACTTGGACCATATTTCAACGTTGCACACAACGGCTATGGGGGACCATGACACAGTGTGCCGACAACCGGGAAGGGCGAAGATGACGGAAGGGACTGAGATGCGTCTATATAGACGCGGGAGGAAGTTACAGCTTGATCACACGGAGCCACAAGGGGTTCTTGGTAACGTATAGGAGTGGTGCATCGTGGATACTGTCTTGTGACATACGAGCCACTTGAGCAACGCACACTGCGTGTATTCACGCACGCTTGCCCAGGAACATCATGCGTTTCTTACTCGAGGAAAGAACCAATACTTCTTATAACTTTTAGTTGTGCTCCCACATGTGCTCTCATCGACCCAACTCTTGGACGCTTCACGTAAATCACTGATCCTGGACACTCGTGACGTGGCTTTCGACGCTACCGATGATGGCAGATTATGTCTTGGATATGAGACGGAGGTGTGACAAAGAACTTCCTCGCACTTCTCGAAACGAAAGAGCGCTTATACTGAGCCATATACGGTAAGCCGGCAATTACAGACGAAGTTTTGGATCAAATGATTTGCGAGGCGATACTGGTCAAGGCCTGACTTGAATCTCGTCTATTATGCTTTCAGCGACCAAATACTCTAATGTTCCAGAGCCACCCCTAAAGTCTTATGACTTATCGGTCTGACATGTAGATCCCATGCGTTTCTTTACCTAGTCAAACAAAATCAAATCTGACTCGGAGATATCCGATGAGCTTTCCGAACCCTCCCTTTTGATCGTTGATGGCCGGACACGCGGGACAGGCTTTCCCACGTTACATACCTCGCACGAAGGATGGCCATGACAACGCAGAGCCCATGGCTTTCGTGGCCTGACAATTCGTCCAGGCGCAGGTTGGCAGGCCAAGACCCGTAAACATGAAGGATCCTCGAGCTCCCACGAGCCCTCCTCGAAAATGCGAAACATGTCAAATGCGGTGTGATTCTCATCATCATATGCTTTATCGTACTCACTGAGATACCATAATACCCCGATATCTTCTCTCTTAACCTCGGTGTAGATACAGTTGCCCGAACGGAAGATCTCCCTCACTTGTGATGTGTCTACGGCCCTGTTCGGTGCTAGTACCAAGCCATGGTCGATGAACCAAACGGTTCTTTGCGCGGTCTCGCACAAAAAAAGGCACATGTCGAACAAATCCACAGAGCGCGCTTCCAATGATTTCTCTCGATAATGCACCTTTCTCGAACTGAATTGGTCTAATATGGAGCGATCATAGTCCAATGCAATGTTCGTTCCAACGAAGCTAGGCTTGACTACGGGATCGCCTTCCACTTCCAGCCTCTTGTCGAAAACGAGCTGAAAAATATCGTTTGAGACGTGGAACCAGTCGATATTCTCAATATTGCATAGATAGCGAGGATCTAGATGGATAAGATCTCTCTCGTAGCCTATAGTAATGTGTTTAACGACCCCGTTGCAGTCTGTGTATGACGCCGTGTGTGCGGTGTCTTCCTGGGCAAGATATTGACCGGGCATCGCTGTGCGTTTTGGATGATGGGGAGACTTGATATGTGACCACCATTCATTCCTCTTGAATCGTCTTTCCATTGCATCGCGTGAATCCTTGCACGCAGTCCAGAGACCACTGTCTGACAGGTAGATAGAATCATTGATATTGCCTTCTACGTCATCCAAGGGTACGGTCAAAGCAGAACAGGAAACAAGTCGCGAGGTGCCATTAGGCAAGTGATTGGTCCTTTGTAAGCGTAAATGCTTTCGATTTGTATGTCTTAGAGGAAAACCAGCAATGGAAAATCGGTGGACATAACGGTCACCTGGTGGGCGAATGGCGGCTTCCCAGATCAGGATTTGAATCTCTTTTGGAAGACCCAGGAACTGTGGGAATGTAGAGGACATAATAACTCAAAGGGTTATATGCATAAAGCTGTTCTGGGTAGATAGATTTGACAGATGTAGAGCGACTTCTGCCTGGACAGTTAGCTGAAGTCATCTGTCAGCAAATGTGACGCCATGATTGGTCAATGGCTGCGTCATGTGCAAGCATAATTCTCCCTTCCCTAAAAGGTAGACACCGAGGAGAGGTCTAGATAGATCAGGATGATATCAATCAGACAAGATTATCTTGCCTCTCCTCTCTCAAGTCAACGTGGATGACGAATAGGAACGTGTCTCATTGGTCCTGCATTTTCGGATCCGAAGCCACCGTATGCCGTGCCGCGCGGGGGCTGACTCGAGCTTCCGACTTTAGTTGCTTGATTATCAACATTCAAAAGTACCTACATGAACATGCATAGAAGGATCATTGTGTGCGTCCCAACATTCTCAATCAGTAAGCAAGGTGTTGCTTCTTTGGATGATATGATTGTTAATTCAAATATCCAAAACACATGTACATATCCGCCCTATGACAGAGCTCGACATATATATGAGTGTCCTTGTCGCCTTGATTTTCCCATTTCTATCTTAGTTAGCTCTGGATTTCACGCTATTCCTACCAACTAATTCAAAGATCGTATCCTTACTTCACCTTTATACACAGACGCATCATGGGTGATCATGTCCGTTCATCTCATTCCGTCCCAACTCAAAGTTACTTAGGCTAATAACATCCAAGACAGATGAAATCAGGCTTAAGCCAACTAAAGATGGCTCATTTGTCCGACCTACGAGCAGCTTTCGTCAATTCATCTCTAATGAACCAGGCTCTCAATTCCCGCCTGAGAAGAATCGATACGTGTTGTATCTCAGCCCAGGCTGTCCTTGGGTATGTTACCTTCCATCTTTTGTCTCGACCATCACTTTAATGGATACCTAGTCCCACCGAGCCATGATCATCAGAAGTCTCAAAGGCCTCGAAGACATGATCGATCTGTACATGTGCTCCCTCCACATGGGCAAGGAAGGATGGATGTTTGAAGATAACCCAGAAGCAGCCAAATACGGTTCCTTTCCCAAAGATCCCCTTTACGGTTTCGATACACTTAAAAAGCTGTATCTTAAGGCAGATTCACATTACCAGGGAAGATATACCGTCCCAGTCTTGTGGGATACAAAGACCCATACTATGGTGAGCAATGAGTCCAGCGACATCATCAGGATGCTATCCACTGAGTTCGACCATCTCCTTCCTGAAGAGCGTCGGGATATCAACATGCCTGGAGGCGGTTTGTACCCGGAACATCTGCGACAAGAAATTGATGAGCTTAATGAGTGGGTTTACGATACCATCAACAACGGCGTCTACAGGACTGGTTTCGCAATGTCGCAAGCTTCCTACGAAGAAAACGTCGTCAAAGTCTTCAAGTCGCTCAATCGTCTGGAAAGAATCCTCGATAAAGGCCCGTTTCTGATGGGCGATAATATCACTGAAGCAGATATTCGATTGTACCCGACTATTCTACGCTTTGATGTCGCTTACGTTCCGATCTTCATGTGCAATTTGGGCACCATCCGAGATCACTACCCCAACTTGCACTTGTGGATGAGGAGGCTTTATTGGGATGATAGTACTAGAACTTACGGGTCGTTTAGAAGCACGGCTTCTACTTGGATAGATCAGTACAAGATTCTGTATTCAAAGGCGAGACGTCGGGTTCTGGGGCTGAATGATCTTGATATCGTTCCCAAGGGGCCTTTAGTTTCGATTCATGAGTTGAAAGATGGAGAGGCATTGAAGGACTAGGGGCCTTCCAGCACAAAGCAACTTTTACATGTTTCTTCTTAGGAAAACAAAAGCAATACTGGTTTGGAACTGGATCATGTGGATGACAAAGTGGGGGCGTAAGTGAACCACATGGTTCAAATCTAGATAAACTCTCGTATTATCTCACATACTCTCTTTTAGTTTTTCAATGGTGATAAAGGTTTATATCTAGTTGTTACATTGGTACTTGGAGATCCGAGGACTGACTTCTACATAGTAAATCGATTTCTCTTTCTGTACAAAACGACCTAGACAGCTTCCAGTTTTGGATACGAGAGATCAGTACCCTGTTACTTGGTCGCCCAATCGCAATCAGCAGGCTATGATAATTAATATTCAGCGTCGTATTCTTGGCCTTTCAGAGACTATTCTAACGGTTTAAGTACGGGTACTTTGGGGCTCAGTATACAGGCTAGCCTCGGAGCTTTTGTGTAGAACTCTCTATTATGTAGTACCTTTTCTAGCAGTGTAATACTACGCTGATAAGGCCTGCAATTTCCATTAAGTACGTATCATCATATGGCCTGCTAAATATAGAGCATAGCTTACCTTCATGTTCAATTCAACAGTTGAAAATGCTCAGCCATGTTGTTCGCCTACCCTACAGCATACGTTGAGGGACGGGTTGACGCGAGTGCTCAGATCTCCTACATTCCTCATTCTAGATTTGCCTCTGGATTTTCTAGCGTGTCCATAAATAAGGATGTGACAGTCCGGTCATTGGCACTTTACCAAAATTGGATAGATCAAACCTTTGAAGCTATGTAAATGCTTTCATCCCGGTACTTGTTCTAACCAAGCGTAGCGCACGGAGTAGAGGATGGAATGCGCGCTTCTTTCGCATGACTTGTGTTCCAAGAACGGCTCTCAGTGGATTCACAGCTTTTTCAAATGTTGAAGAATGGTTTGGATGAGATGAGATCATAGGAGATGGAACGATGCAGCTTTGTAGACACTTGGATATGGTGTATTGTCTATTGCCTTCTTGTACTAACTATATTTTGTCTCTCAAAATGTCATTTAAAGAACTCTTCAAGGTCTACAACATAACAACCCCATAACTAGATTAGCATCTTAATCCATTCTGACTATAAAACTACAGTGCTTTGACAAGTCTCGGCCGGCACTGACAAGCCGACAGCTAAAATTAGATAATTAAGCGGCATTGACTTGCAAGCATTAACTTATAATCAAGTCCTTACTATTGGCTTGCCTTGAGTTCTCAAATTGACCCCTGACAGTGTTAGCGTATTTTCACCACTAAACCCACTCGTATTCCTTTTGGGCTGGGCCCTTTCCACGTTGATCACACGGCCTGTCCGCCTTTAGACGACAGAGTGGAACTTTTACAGAGAACCTTTTCTCGTATAGCCCGAAATTGCCTGCCCAATATGAAACAGCCCAGATCTTAAATCTTTGCGGATATGGGGAGAAATCCAGTATAAGACAGCTCACATATCGTAGTCGATGTAATATTTCCTCTAGCTATTCATCACTCACACTCGTTCTATCTTTGCCCATCATGAAAGGCCCCACCACTGTCGCTATTGCTCTCGTTCCCTTCACAGCTGCCAAACAGCTTGTCTGGCCTTCAAAGTTCGATTACCTCGAGGATCTCCAGTACAACCAGGGTGGATACAACAAGTTTGGATTCGCTGATGGTAAGTCACTACCAATAGTTCTGAAGTACTAAACTTTGTGCTAACAGTAAATAAACAGCTCTTGTAACTTGCACATTCGGCAACAGCCAACCCGGACGACAAAATTCGGCCGAATGGATCCGAACAGCTTTCCACGACGCTGTCACACACGATGCCAAGGCTGGCACCGGAGGTCTTGACGCCTCCATCTTCTGGGAGACCAACCGTGCTGAGAACCCCGGCGATGCTTGGAACAACACTTTCGGATTCTTCAGCGGTTTCCACAACCAGCGCGCCTCTGCTGCTGATCTCATCGCTCTCGGCACCGTTGTTGCCACCAAGGGCTGTACTGGCCCCGACGTTCCATTCCGAGCCGGCCGTATCGATGCCGGCAAGCCTGGACCCTCCGGTGTCCCTGAGCCTTCCACCAACTTGAAGGAGACTTTTGCCGCTTTCCAAAAGGCCGGCTTCACCAAGGAGGACATGACTGCCATGGTTGCTTGCGGCCATGCCCTTGGTGGTGTTCACAGCGTCGACTTTCCCGATGTCACTGGCATCAAGGCCGACCCTAACAACGACACATCCGTTCCTTTCCAGAAGGATGTCTCGAGCTTCCACAACGGTGTCGTCACCGAGTACTTGGACGGAACTACCAAGAACCCTCTTGTTGTTGCCAAGAACAACACTCTCAACTCTGACAAGCGCATCTTTGACAATGACCGCGCTACCATGAAGAAGCTCGCCACCAAGCAGGGCTTCAACACCATGTGTGCCGACATCTTTGCCCGCATGATCGACACTGTCCCTAAGAGCGTGCAGCTCACCGATGTCATCTCTCCTTACGATGTCAAGCCTTATGTTAAGGAACTCTCCCTCAACAGCAAGGGCAAGATCGTCTTCAAGGGTTCTGTCCGCCTCATGATCTCCAACAACATTCGGGATCCGGACGATCTTGTCGTTCAGCTTGTCTACATGGGCCACAACGGTAAGAAGACCACTGTCCCCACCACCAGGGCCAACTGGCAGTCAGGCATCTCTGCCGGCTCCGGTCAGAGCTTTATCAACTTTGAGTTCGACACCACCATCGACGCCAAGAACGGTATCACCAAGTTCTGGATCAAGGAGACCAAAAAGTCCACAGGAGTCAGCAAGTCCCACGACAACCAGGGCACCCACGGCTACAAGGTCGACGACACCGTTTTGTACCAGATCGGGGAGTCCTGCGTCGACGCCGCTAAGCTACCTAGCGCTCCCATGACCGTCAACGCCGTTGTCCGTGACAGCAGCGCCAAGAATGCCCTTAGCCTCAAGGTTACCCACAAGATTGACCAGCAGGGAACTATGGTGCCCAAGCTACAGACCGAAATCACCAACTTCAAGGCCACTGGCAAGAAGTTAAACGGTTACACTGCCTTCAAGGCCCAGACCAAACTCAACGATAATGGCGTCTGGTTTGACATTGCTCTTGCCGGAAACGCTGCTGCTGGTGTGCAGTTCCAGGGAGCTCTGGGCTTGCCTAGTTGCTCTTAGACATGTTTTTAGCAACTGGAACATATAGACCTGATGATTTGGCGTTTGGGGGTTTCAATTAGCGATTTGCATATTGTCTTTATATATTGCATCTTAGTAATGACTATATGGTTACAATGCTTATTTCTGACATGTATATGTGCAAAGTCGTATCCAAGTCTTGTTTCATTTTTGTGATTCTATGTGATTTTCAAACGCTAATACTGACTTCGTCCCTTGCTCTGTAGCCAATAGTCACAATGCAACAAAGTTCATGCATCAGACGTATTCTCACACGTAGAAGAGCGCTGCTCGGCAGCTAGATCCTGCTTAATTTTCCTTCAACGCGTACTGCATACCACTCCTCAATCGACCATCGAGGCTTCGACCGTTCTAAACTCATAATCATTCGCCACTGCAATAGGTCACTGGGGTGATAAACGAGTGAGAAATCGGCAATGTCTTGAACTCAAACTGATATAGCTAAATGTTTGGCATTCGTTTCCAGGGTACTCGGAAACAAGTGACTAACTACGCAGGCAATAGGAGTCGGACACTGTATAACAGGTTCAAGAGATGAATGTACGTTCGTGTATGGCAGCACCAGCACGATGCAGCTCTGATGATGTCGTAAAGTCTCAGCGAAAGTACAGTCCTGTTGGCCCGCCGCGTCGTGTCACCAGTACAAGACCTTGATGCTAACTCCGCCATCCTAGGCATAAGCAAAGGTTTTCTTCCTTTGCCTCTTCCTTCTAGGCCTCTAGACGAGGATTTCTTCAAACTTCATAGAGGCGATTTAACTTCCACCCTCCGGGGAGGCCCCTTCAAGCGGAGGGCAACCCAATGTGTCGCCCACGGCTCCGGACTGTAGCTGGCTGACCGGTTGTGATAGCTTCAAGTTCAAAACGACAAGACCCTATGAGTCTACAATGGACCAATGGCCGAACGATTCGAGATTAGGGTGCCCTCGTAATAAGGAGACAAAGCCGGAAGGACCTGCCATGCACATCGTTTCTGTGAAGTTCCTTCGGCCGGCTTTGCCTACTAAGTTTCTGAAGAGGCAGATATGTACTATGGTACCCTGTCACCTGACTTCGACCTTGGGTATTTGGTCTAGTTGGGCCTTTGTGACAGTTCCTGTGTCTTTGATGTCGATGGAAAGGCCGGTCAGACATCAATCTGTCCCCCTGTTATGCGTTATAAACTACCCGAAGCTTTCAAATGATTTTTCTCTAGGCCGTGATCGCACAGTTCAATAGCCATTCATGACTCTGAGAGTTCGAGTGACATCCTCTACATTGTGAGCCTCATCCGCCCTGTCCTCTGGAAGTTTGTCCTCAGCGAGTTCGGATTAGAAAAGCCGGCCACGAAGGAAACTCACACAACCGCAGCGTATGGAGAAGTACGTTCCGGGCTTGTCCCTATAAAATCAAAGTAGTTGATGGCGCAAAAAAAGCTAGCTGCAGGCCCTCTTGGAGGGTAGTCATGAAATTGCCTCTCCAAAGACCGAAGAAATCCTCTCGCTACGGACACCGACATTCTAGGCACAGTTAAAGTCTCGGTCCAGGCGCAGGTCTTCTTGCTAGGCCTCTTTCTGTGTTTGTTATAGTGATTGAGTCCTAATGCTCAATTTAAGACGGACTGCTCCCCATCTGAGTTATGTCTCCCTCTACTTTAAACAACAAAGTCTTGTTGTGAGTGAGTTGCTCCCCTCAGAGTGCTCCCCTATATTAAATCCACTATCGTGAGACGCTACGGGACCATGGGCCGCCTAACCAGTGAATCAGCACGCAGTGAAAGTCTGCAAGATCAGGCATTGGACGGGTGATTTCTTCTCAACCAGATAGCGACGGTGGTACTGTAGGCTTTTTGTCTTAAGGCCGAATGGGGGACCTTGTTTGTGTTTGGTGCGTCCAGATCGAAGGGTATAGAGTGATGCGTCCGGCCGGCGGGATGTCCAGACTTCGACTAGAGCAAAAGGAAGATTTAGACCCAAAGCGACCATCATTCTTGATGTCCACATAGGTCTTAATGTAGAGAGACAGTAGCCTTTCGTGCGACCTCCTGTCCTGCCTGCGGCTCGTTGTAGAAACCCTTGTAGAAAAGAAAGGTCATGATGGGGAATAAGATAGCTGTCCATAGACATTGTGTGGCTGTAAAGGTAAATCTGCCGAGCAAGACCTGTTAGAAACATTTTGCCAAGTATGAGATAGGAGGATTGAGAAAGGTATGGGCCGCTCACTGTTGTTTATCAGGAAATGCCATTCTGAATGGTTCTTGCATTGATGCTGAAAGTTTCTGAAGAAGAATGGGGAAAAGAATGAGAAGAAAAATGCAAGAGAAGAAAGGAACATTGAGGTATAGAATTCTGTGATTCTTTTAATCCTTTGAAGATACGTATGAATGATTGAGTTGCCCCAGTTTCAGTAAATGTAAAGTCAATATTTCGTTGGGACGGAAGAATCAAGACCGAAGTCTTGAAATGGCCGAGGTTGACCAGACAAACTCAATCAGGTTTCCTACCTGTATCCCGGTCGGTAGAAATAAAGAGCAGCCCTTGCCTACCGTCACTTGATGAACGACGTTAAGAAAACAGATGAGATATCAACAGGGGAGTTCGCCAAGTCGTGGCTTCGACTCTAACCGTATCAGAACAAACATTTAGTCCGGGAGCAACAGAACATGGGTAGAGAAACAACATCCTTTGTAGAGAAGAAGCTTAGATATACATTGGAAAGGACCAGAACCACTGGGGAGTATGGCATGCCAACCTTGGAGATTGAATGCCTTGTCTGTGGCTCTGACTGTAGTTGTGATAGCTTCTAAATGTCGCCAGTGCCGCGCCCAGAGTATGGGAGTTGTGCCGTAATCCACTATCGCGATCTTTAGGGGTTTGGAGATTTTACAATTTATTGGAAAGGTTCGCCAGTATCTAGCCACCGTCAGCTTTTCCTAAATTAAAATCACAAGTCCACCCAAGGGAGAATCTTGTCTGTATCTACATGTATCATGCTTTCACGCTGGCCACGTATCATGAGTTGACAGCATTCATTATTGATATCCTGCACCCTCTGGCACTCAGGAGGACTCCTGTGCAAGGGAATACCAGCACTCCAAATTTAAGTCTTTTCGACATATTCCCTTCCAAGAAGGAGATCGACAGTGTGGTTGTTGAAGATAGTCACCTGACACAGATCGGATGTAGCCAATAAGAACTTTGAGGCTGAGCCAGCCGCGCCTCACGACTAAGCAAAACGCCAGGCGAACAGCATATTAAACTTAAAACTTGTTATCTCCTTCTTTTATCTATTTTATTTTGATTCTTTTATATTAACTTTATTTGATTCTAATAAAAAATGAATCTTTTTACTCGTCTGAGGAGTAATACCAAGGGTAAAACCCCAGAACAGACCCATGACCAATCAACTCTTGATCCACACCAATGGAAACTTCCATCCACCTACGCAACATCATCTCAACCTGGGGCCAAACCGACGATAATTCCCGATCCAAAAGTCTTTGCCAATGTATTCTCTATCCCCACCGAATTTGAGCCTGTTAGGATCGAGACGCTCCTAGCATATCCCGATGCCAGTCATGCTGCTGTACATCTCGCATTGCTCGAGTGCTTTCGCAACTTGAGAGCCAGCGCCAGAGCTCTTGACGTCAGTATCGTTCAACCACCATCATACAACGAGAAATCCACAGCAACCGCATCATCTTCAGAAACTGCACCACTACCAGAATCTCAAAGATGGGATTTCCTCATCAAGTTGGCTGTCACACGCTTCATGGCTTGGTGGGACAACATCGATATGGTCTTGAACCACGCCAGTGTCTATTCTCATCACGCTGGTAGCCATGTGGCTGTTCAACTAACCAAAGATTACCTCCCGCCTCTGGATATACTTCTTGTGTGGTATTCATTGATGCTCAACACAGATGTTTACATTACTGCGTGTCAAACTCACGGTGGCAAGGTTGAACGGCTCAAGAATCTTTGCTTTCCTTGGCCGGCTGTACGCGATGTGATCGATATGGACAAGATGGAATATCAATTGCCTCGCGCTGCTCAAAATCTTTTTACGAATCTATCGTCTCAATCATGCGATATCCTGACATATCTTGACAGCCCTCCAGCATACACTGATCCTGGCAAAGCGCTATTCAAAACAGATCTATTCAGCGAGGTGAAAAAGCACGATGGCTTCATCGATGAATCTCACCAGCGGCTATGGATACGTTCGCCGGCTTTGCATGGGTCGCTGGGCCGTGTGGGCGGAGAGTATCTAGACTTTCACTTGCGAGAGCCTAATGCTATTGAGGAAGATGTGTTTGGAAGTTTGCCGTTTGGCGTTCGACTATTTTGGAGGACACATCGTCTGTTTCCACGACAGTACAAGGCTTTCCTGGTGGAGATGGGGAAGAACAAGGCCGTACCCGACTCGAAGGATAATTTAAAAATAATTATGGATGGGGAAGACGAACCATTTCAATCTGGTCAGTACTGTTGCTGCTGGATTTGCGAACGAATTCGAGATGATGTCCCGGAATTCTCTCACGCCCAATCATCATCGGCACCATCCTCCTCGTCTACAGATGTGCCATTAGATACGGTTCAGAAACAGCTGTCATCACTATCTTCCGAGCAACTACGCCAGATACAAGACGATGTTGGTTTCTACCTTGCCGTTGAAGATGCCCGCAAACGTCAAGTTCCGCTGCCTACAAGACCACCTACTGCAGCAGAGAAGGATGCTGATAAAATAGCTAAACAGAAACAGAAAGAGATAGGATACTTACCAGGGTTGAATGAGTATGTTGAGGTATTACCTAATGGGACACGTAAGATACGGCAGAGAAAGGGGAAGGGGAATAGATACTACTACATGATGGCTTTGTAAGGATTGGGATTCGTACATACATCTGTCGATTTCCTTTGAATATTATGCCGATTTATTCAGTTTGTGCAGAGTCTCTGGCTGCCTGGTGAAATGCAACAAAGTGTGATAATGCCAGCACCAATCTCCACATTGTTTGACCTGCCAGAACGGTCAATAGTTGGATACGTTAAATAGTTAGGGTTTGCCACTAACATGGACCGTAGTCTGAGATCCCACAGAGATCTATGAGTTACTTTGCAGATACGGGATCACTCGGTGGCCAATGCGTGCTTGCGGATCAGATTCATGGGATACGCGCGGAGTGACAACCCGTGTTTAGACAAGAAGATCCAACTTTAAACTAACTATTAGAGCATTTGGGAATCAATTAGTCGACACCATAACAACGGGTTGAATCGTGACAAGTGCGCATCGGAGACACTATGGTTTTAATTTTAGGTACGTACGTTGGGGGGCCCTGCGGCGGCACAGCACTGCCTCCAAAATAACCTAAAAAACGCCCGTGGCATCCATCAGCCAATCTCGGCCGGGTGGGATGGATGTCAGGATGTCTTGACGGGCGGTGACATTTTGTGGCTTGCGAAAGAGGCACAAGCGTTGATTTACGGGCGCTCAAAACTGTGGGGTTGACGCTGTAGGCTTTTACTTGACAAGAAGATCCTGCAAAGGAAGAGAAGAGATGGATTTGTGTAGATTGATACCGTTTTAATCTTGTGTTTTGTTTTAAGAAAAGCCATATCCCAAAGCATAATGGAGTTTCATGTTGGTTGGTGCCTAAGCACTAACTTTTAGTAGGACGACATAGTCATGGTACTAACGAGGTAATTAGGATTTCCGGGCCCTGAGACATGCTGTAAGGTTTCTAAAGGCTGATATCACGAGTCATTTCAAACTGAGTTCTTTTGCGAGCATTCACTGATTATTTGGGCTTGACATGAATGTCACTTTGAGACATTGTTTGAACACCAATAGAATACTTACCACATGCGACAGAATTGGGCATGAGTTGGTAGGTAACTCTTCTGCAGCAGCAACTTTTACTTGTTTATCCACAAACTCTAAATAGCGGACCCCAGACCCCCTGGTAAGGGAGCTCCAGCTCCCCTTCTGATGACATTCACAGCTTCCAACTTTGTCTTGAACATTTTTTTTTTACAAAATAATGATAACTCATTTTTCTACTTGAACGGACGAAGGGAAGGCCCGGGACAAGATTTGATGACAGAATAGGTTCAGCTTGGCATTGTGGTAGTTTGAGAGCCAAGACTGATCATCTCCAGGGGCGCTTGGCGCGGGCTGACTGTCTTTTAGACTCAGGAGGTGGTGGGAGGTGGGAGTGGGAGACGGGAAGGGCAACCCGTGGCCATGCCACTGGAAACCAAGGAATGCAGATGTTTCCTTGACTGCCGGCTTGGCTTGAAACAATTTGTTATTTATGTTAATTGGGTGGTAGCATTGCACCTACGGATCTCAAATCATGGACCGAGTTTGGATGGCAATATCATTCTAGACCATTACTCCATCGTACTTAGAAATTGACAGCATTACACACGTTTTTGTCATCCCTCTAAACTCCCCCCGTACCTATACGGACGGCCACTAACTCTGAGCTGTAGCTACCTAGTCTAAACTACAGAGAGGTAAGAGTAAGACCTGGGCTTGAATCATGGTTCGGCGTACTCCTCAGTCTTTGCCTCGACACTAGCGGAAGCATCCATGCGACGCCAAATGCAGGGGGAGGATCATGACGATTTATTAACTGCTCTTGGTAGAAGTGCGATACATACAAATAATACGAATTACCCGAAAATGACGCGCTGCCTTACAAGTGATCTTCATAGTTAGGGT
This sequence comes from Fusarium sporotrichioides, assembly GCA_019054645.1. Taxonomy (NCBI): domain Eukaryota; kingdom Fungi; phylum Ascomycota; class Sordariomycetes; order Hypocreales; family Nectriaceae; genus Fusarium; species Fusarium sporotrichioides. The sequence goes on along the minus strand of JAHKNS010000002.1, from coordinate 875,197 downwards.
AACATTTCCAGGCTGAAAGCTTTCCACCTTTATTTCCCTTCCTCTCGCTCCCACTCTGTTTCCTTGCTCCAACGTGCGTTTTATCAGATCTTATCGCCAAGACCTGCCAATCCTTGATTTCAGGGCCGGCAAACTAACCATCCCCAAGACATACGAAATGGGATCTGCCCTAATTACTACCGAGACATAATTAATTGATTCCGACTTTTATTTCTTTTTCTTTCCTTTTCTTTTCCATCTCAACAAAACTCTTGGCCTTTTTTGTTCTCTGGTCATGACCGTCATAGGTTCGACGACGACGACGACACCTTGAACATGGCGGTTCCTGGATCAGGCGAGACGGGGCCCATCGCGGGTGTCTCCCTCGCCGTCAACATGACCATCGCCGGCCTCTTCGCCATAGCCCTCTACAACTGTCTCGAGATCCTCATATCCCTCCTCTCCCGGTTCAAGCGCCACGACGGTCTTTATTTCTGGAGCATGATGGTCGCCACCTTTGGCATTATCCTCCACTCCATCGTTGTCTTGCTCCGGTACTACAGCCTGGGCCCCAATTTCCTGCTCTGTGTCTTGACATGCATTGGATGGTACGGCATGGTTACGGGTCAATCTGTCGTTCTTTACTCGAGGCTGCATCTCATCGTCGAGGACAAATCCAAGACGCGATGGGTGCTGTACATGATTATTATTAATTTCTTCATTTTACATGTCCCCACGACGGTTCTTTTTCTCGGCAGCAACACCGCGCGTTCGAGCTACTTTATCGGCCCATTCAACGTCTACGAACGCATTCAACTAGCAGGCTTCTGCATACAAGAAACGATCATCTCAGGCCTTTACATCTGGGAAACAGCGCGCGGTCTGAAACCCATCTTCGCCGTTCGAAAAGCTATGGAGCGCAAGATCATACGATACCTCGTCGTGGTCAACGTCCTAGTCATCCTCCTTGACATAAGCTTAATTGTGACGCAATATATGAGTCACTTCAACATACAAACAACCTACAAACCCGTCGTGTACAGCATCAAACTCAAGATGGAGTTCGTGGTACTCAACAAGCTACTCCTGCTGGTGCAGCACAGCGACTGCAATTGCATGCACATGGTGGGCGAGCCCGAGAACACAGCAGAGCCGGATCCTTCGCAGACGGAATGCCAATCGGTCCACCGAACACCTTCTACTAGTGATATGCCAATGCAATTAAACGGCGTGCACAAGTTTGATGACGATACACCACCGCGATTGGATTATAATAATAGGACCAAATCTCTACAATTTCTGACACCATACTGTGAGTTTCTTTCTGCCTGCCTTTGTTTTGTTGAGTCTTGTTGCTGACACGAAATTAGGAGGCGTTTCTCCGCGAAAGAACAAAGTTTACACTCACGACGCCTCGCTCGCTTAAGCTCGACAGCCACCTGAGCAAATTACCCTTGACCGCTCAAATGGCGTTTCCCACTGCCGGAGCCATCCACGTCGTCCTTCACATACAAGATAAGGTTCAATGGCGGCAGGAATTACAAAATCCGTCTTGGCACTGAACCGGCTCCATTGAGGCTGTTTCATGCCTCGTCCACGTCATTGGCGCTTGGGTTACGGTATATCGTGACTTTCTTGATCCAGGTCAATAACCATGACTTGGATACAATTATGTCAGTTCTAGCACTGGCCACCTCTCTTTATTCCATTGGAATCCCCTGAAGGGAAAACGCCTCACGATATAACTGAGGCGCACATCTACGGAATGCAAATAACATCGGCGACACGAAACATTTACATCATACAAGTCATCATTGGGAGGAGTTCAGGAAATATGTAATTTTGAAGGGGAACTACGGTACCCTCGTCACTTGGAACAGCAGCACTTTGATACCCTTTGTCATTATACACTTTTTTTAGTCACATAGGCAGCTTAGCCCTGCAAAAGTCTTTATTTACGTTTTAAGCTCAACTAAAAATCTCTCTTCTCTTTTTAGTCTTTACAGTGTCTTTCCATTCAAGACAAAATGGTTGATCGCGTTCTTGAGCCACCCACCGCCAGACTTGCAGCAGCTCGTCAGCGGGTGGTTGAAGCTTCTTCCCAGCTATTCTCATGCATGGGTTGACTCTCTTGCTTGTGTAGCATACTTTATACCCACCCACAACACCAACGTTGATATCCATTCTTCTCAAACGGGGCATGTGTGATGCTGCGCGTCCTGCGGCGTAGAGCAGGCGGTGCGCGTAATCTGGATCGATCGGACCTCTGAACTCATTGATCTCGAACGTTGAAAGGCTACTCCTTGGCTTTTCACTTGGTGCACCCCATCGTTCGTCTCGGAAGCAATCCGTATTAGGTGTGTCGGTGAAAGGAATAGCCAGCCACTGTCCGGACGGGGTGATGACTAGCAAGCCAATCTCGTAGGTTTCCAACTTTGGCCAGCCTGAGCTTGCACCCAGGGCTTTCTCTGACGTTCCCATGATATTCAAGTCAAAGCTCCCTTTTGCTGAGAATCGGATCAGGTTCTTTCGTTGCGAGAAGTTGAAAAGTGCTTGGCTGAGAATGTCGTGCTTTTCGTTTGGCGGTATGATGCTTGCAGAGGTATAAGAATGATCACGAGGAATGCGTCTAGAGTAGTGGCACTCGAAATCAAACACGGTATCTGGTATTTGGGACAACGACCTTGCAAAGCCTACAAGTTTTAGCATGTGTGAGAAAATACCGGTTAATAACACAAAACCCACCTTCTCTCAGTTTGATTCTCAGAGCCGGGTTCTTCCTCTCCATATCGCTGAGATGCATTTTGATTTTTCGGACATGCGTCATCTTGCTTACCATTGTACAGGCTGCCTGTGGCGTAATGAAAAGACTCCAGGAAACAAGGTCAAAACGACATGAAGCTATCACCGGCAACTCTGGTAATTCATCCTCACCAAGGTCCAGATCGAAATAGAGAGGCGTGCACCAGCCCGCCTCCGTGCGCTCAGCTTCGGGTTCTTCAATGCGAGTTGTTACACACCATCCATATTCCCTAGGAACTGGAAATCCAAGACGGAGATTGATATATGGTTGTCCGTTATCGTATACAGGAGCCAATTTTAGCATTCGAAAAAGTGCTTTGATAATGGATGCAAACATCTTGTCATATCCTCTTTCTTCTGGGGGTTGTAATTCGTCCTCTTCGTCGAAGTAATAATCATAACCGTCCGGATCCTCGCCTACATCGCCTTGTACAACGTCTTCCCGGGCGGCACGGTCTTCATCAGCGGACTCATCGTCTTCAGTCAGTTTTTGATCTTCAAGGTGTTCGACTTCGGACGGCGGAGGCCATTCTCCCAATTGAGAAAAAACAATCGGAACATCCCAAGGCCATGGCAGAGGAAATGTGATGGGAACAGCGATATTGCGGATGTATCTAAGCCGCCTCCGAGTAAGATAACCTTGTCTCTCAGCCTGCACTATCCTTTTTGGCGAGAGAACAAGTGTGTGGAATGTGAATGGCTCGAAAGCGAGCTGCCAGTCGCGAGAGACTGCGGTATATGGAGCCAGAGAGTTATCGTGTGGTTTTCCGGTTGCTGGGAACTTGGGTTTGTCTTGGAGACCCCAGACATCATAGACTTTGTCGAGGTCAATCTGGGGTCCGGATGATGCGACAGCTGATACGATTAATGAAAGAATTTCGAGCGATATACGGTCCATTTCAAATGAAGGCTTGGCACTGAGAGGATTTCATGGAGAGTGCGGTTTGATATCGGGACGTAATACCACGTGACCATTTGACGTCACAAAGCCCAGAAAGCCAGCGGAAGGTGTTAAAACAACAGAGACAGGTGAAACCAGGCAGGCAAGAGCTCCTGGATAAGAGCAATGTATGAACAGGGTTAGTTGCTGGTTATTTTACTACCCATGTAATTCGATCAATCTTTCAATAACATCACTGGGTAGACTTTGCACACTGCTATTGACATACATCACCGTTTTCTGGTGTTTCGGAAAAAGTAGCTTTACTTGTCTTTTACTGCCTCGAAACACATGAAAGATTGTGTATGGGTATATGATGTGTACCGATCAGCTTTGGGGATGTGTTCGGGGATCGTCATCCAATTATGAAGTTATCGATGTGAAACACAACACTAATACTATCCATACATCCCTGTAGGGAACACAGCCCATACGAATGATACGACATGTCACAATCTTTTGTGTGCCTGACGAGGCTGAGTTGGTCCGTCCCAGAAGAGAAAACATCCGTGATGGTGTCTGGGGTAACGTGCAACGACTGCTGCCTCATCTCTGATGAGCCAGCCAAGCTTTCTATTGACCCTAAGCTGATGTGTCGTTTTTTCAGTACGGCAAAATAACAATTCAAAGCTCTGCATGTGGTTACAATAGACCACAGCTCAGATGTAAGAAGTTGATTGAAAGAGGCGTTGGGGCTATGTGTCTCGGTTCGTATAATGTTGACCATCAGCCTCAGACATATCAATACCACTCAATCATTGGTGGCCTCATTTTAACAGGCAATCAGATAAAACCTGCAGCTTGAAAATCAGGCTTGGGAACGAAACTTCAGCTTTACATCATTTAATTCCCGCATTTCTTCACTGACTGTTTCCGGATTCAAACTAAACAGACAATGACAGGTTTCAACTCATCTGGAATCACTCAACCTTTCAACATTTCCATTGTGACTAGCAATGGAACTGATCAGCTCAAGACACTCGTTGCTCCACCGTGGGTTAGTACGCCGAACATGCGAGGGACATCGGACATATCACAAAGTTGCATCTTGACACTCGTCGCGTGTATCTACACAGCTCTGCACCTCGACGTTCCTAACAAAACGACGTGGCAATATTTGTTATGGAAAAAGTTCAAATAGGTTGTCATCACCCTCTTTGCACCTGAGGTAGCGGTTTTTGTAGCCGCAACTCAACTACGCTACGCTTGGAACCTCAAATCAGCGCTTCGAAAGATTCAGAAGGAACAGCAGGAGTCATCCAAGTGGGCACCTGATGCCGACGTATGTATGGCTTGATCTAACTACCTGAGTATTACAGCTAGCTGACTTTCCAGTTCGGGATTAATCTTCAATACGCCTTTTTCATCGTTATGGGAGCTGTTCGCTTCGACGTACATGATATCTTGCTTACAGATCTTGACAAAGCTCACCGCGACCACTTCGAGAAGACTGTGTTAGGCCTGCGCTCTGTTAGATCCGCTCCAGCATCCATAATTTGGCTCGCAGAACGTGGCCATTGGATAAAAATCCGAAAGCAAGATATTGATGATAAGAGCAAAGCCGATACTGTTCAGAAAGTTCTTGTGCTTATACAAGTTCTCTGGATGGTCACACAATGTATAGCGAGACGCATAAGCAACCTGCCTTTGTCTTTGTTGGAGATTCACACCATTGTTCATGTTGTTTGTGCCGTTCTTCTCTATATTTGCTGGTTTGAAGTATGTTCTTCCCTCCTGACCCTTTTAACTGCTTTGATGCTGAAAAAAAACTCAGAAACCACTTAATATCCAGGAAGCGATTATCATACCAACAGAAAGGTTCAGAGGCGACCTTGCCATCATGCTACAAAAGCACTTCTATGCTGATATATCATGCAAGATGGCGCTTACCCCACCGAAGGAGAATGAGCAACAGCTTTCCCCAATTGATTACAATGGGTCGAAAATGCATTGGATCCATCGCCGACCGGGAGCGGCCATGTATGAGGGTGATGTTTTGCCTACGGGCCTTGCTCTGTCTGCGTATGAATTGATTAAGCACCGAGGCTGTTTCACTTTCTATCCTGTTCCGAAGGGCGAGACTACAGGCATATTCCTTGTTTTGGAGCCTTAATTCCTGGCCCGTTGGGATGTTATTCTCGCCACATTGTCTCCTGAAAGTCGGGAAAGGTTGCCTCAAGAGTCTGACATAATTATCGGGCGGGCCATCAACCGACCTATCAATGGACCCCCCAACTCGCAAAATCATACGTTTGTGAGAACGATTATGCATATCCCATTACTCAAGGAATTCAACCCCCGCGGATGGGTTACCGATCAAGAGAGGCTATTTTGGGAGAGCGAGAACATCCTCCATCTTCACTGGAGGAAGGAGGAATCAGAAACAGCTCTTAACAAACATTGGACGGAGTCACTCATAAAATCGGATCTCACTCCTCAGTCTTGGAAATTTGCCGTGCTTGCTACGACTCTTTCAGGCATATATGGCAGTGTTCATTTGACCATATGGGGGCAAGCCTTTCCTTTGTACGAGGAAGAGCTTCTATGGAAGTTTAGCTGCCTGATGGTAATCTCATGGACTCCTGTTTTTTTCCTTTCTTTTGTCGTCGTAATCGGGTTGTTCGACATCGTACTTGGGTGGGAAAAGAAAAGAGGCAGGAAATCTATTTTATTTTTGTCTAAAGTGGCTATTATCATATTGCTTGAGTCCGTCGTCGTTGCCGGTCCGGTATACATAGCCGCGCGTATTTTCATCATTGTTGAGTCATTTCTATGTTTGCGCCAGGCACCTGTTGGCGTTTTCTTGTCTCCTGAATGGTTGGAGCTTTTCCCACACTTCTAGTCCTTATCTTGTATATATCTATCATAGATACAATTCAGATAGTTTCACCAGGGGAATAAATGCAATATCTTTGACGGTATGTGATGACTGTCGGATACTTCACTGAACCCTCTCAGCGTACGATTTGACTGAGTGGTACATAACACCTAGCGACTGCAAACCTGACTTGATTCTTGTTTAGACTCGAGGGGTGTGTTTTCAAATAGCGGCCAAGTTTGTTCGCATTCCAAGTTTCACATCTAACGTCGAACGAACCATAACTGTTAGGCAGTCGCTTATAATAACTCTTGGCTAAGGGGCCAGTGGGTGGCAGAAAAGATAACCTCTGACCTTTAGGGTACAGAAATAAATGAACTAAGCTCATAGTCCAAATTACATAAACCGACCGGCTGACTTTATCATCCACATCTCGAGCGGCCAACGTTTCTGATAACCTGAGGGGCGAGGGAATATAAGATGGTGTATGCTAAGGAATTCTTGTGACTAAAGATCAGATAGGTACGCACGGAAGCTCAGATTGAAAGACCAAGACATTAATAATTAAGCTATATATAAACGCTCATAGAGAGCCAACATGAATTAAAACCTCCATTTTAGTTGGTGCAAGCAGCCGCGCCCTTGCTGGTCCTCGTCGCCCAATTAGTCTTTGTCTCCTTCACCACAGAGGTGCTCATCTTGGAAACGGTACTCCTCAAAGTCACAGTACTGGAGGGCCTCAGTGTAGACTTGACAGTCGTCCAGTTTGTGATAGTGTTCTGATCCAGGGTCACAGCAGATGTCTGCTTAATGGTGCTGGTCGTGGTGACCTTGACAGTTCCCGAGGGCAGTGTGGTCGAAATTGTCTTGTAGATGGTGACTGTGCTTGCGGGAACAGTAGAAGTCCTCTTATCTGTGACAACAGAAGTAGAAGCGACAACGACAGTGGTAGTGGCGGCTTTGAGGGTTGTGGTCTTGCCAGTTTCCTTGGTGGAGACGACTGTCGTAGTTGACGTCGATCCCGGGATGGTGGAGGTGGCGTAGCGTGTTGCGACGGAAGTAGATACATCAATCACTGTCGCTGGCTTGAGAGTGCTAGTCTTTCCAATTGTCTTTGTTGTAGTGACCTTGGTCGTGGTAGTACTAGCGGGAACAGCCATGGTCGAAGTTTTGACGTTGGTAGTGAATGTAGAGAAAAGAGTGACAGTAACAGTAGAAAGACCGGCTGCGCGAGCTTCAAGGTTGATCGATCCAAGATCAAGATCGCGACGAGTTAGACCAGAGACAAGATTGACAGAAGGATTGCCAAAAACGACGGCAGCTCGAGGCTTGATAACTGTTGATTCAATGCCCAAGTCACGCTTGTCTTGTGTGGGGATGCATTTGAGAGTAGTGGTCTTACTAACAGTCTTGACAGACGTTGTCACGACTGTAGACACGACTGTGGTAGCCTTCAAGGATGTCGTGGTGACACCACCAGTGCCAACTGTCACAGTCGTCGTACTCTTGACGGTGAGAGCCTTGGGTGTCGTGGTCTTGTTGATGACAACGGTTGTTCTCTCAACGACCTTCTCAGTCACCGACTTGGGCGTGACCGTAACACCTGTAGTCGTTAAAGTTGCGGTGACAGCCTTGGCGAATGATGTGACCCAGGTAGTAACCGTTGCATCAACGATTTGGGTGGAGGTTGATGTAACGACAGCAGGCGTGATGGTCTTGCCAACATCCACAACCTCGGTGGACTTGACCGTGACAACCTTGTCGGCCTGTGTAACTAGAGCCGCTTCCGTAACGGTCGTTTTTCCAATGGTCGTCTTGGTCGTAGGATCAGGCGTGATAGTGGTTCCAATGTCTTCAGTAAAGGTAGACATCTCCGTCACGGTCACATCGGCAGCCGTGGTAGTAGTGAACAGAGTCTGGGAGGACGTAACAGTCTGAGTAGTGTAGACAGTTGTCGAACTGACGGTCTGGGTCGCGGCTACGGCTACATCGAAAGGTGTTGCGTGTACGAGAGTCATGTTGATCCAGGTCGTAGCCGAGAAGAAAACACCGAGTTGGAATTGCGCAACTTCCTCGGTTGACAACTGTTTAGCGAAAGAAGCACGGTTGCCGGATGAGGCTCCCGGTCCAGAATTGTCAAATTCGCCAAAAATAACATTCTCGGTTCTAGGATCTGCCTTGGTCCATGCAGTCCAGCCTATGCTAGCGACAGCTGCCGAAAGCTCAGTTTGGATGTACGCAACACGGGCCCATTGATCCCATGGTCGGCCCAGGTAGATAGTCGAGTAGGAAGCTCCGTCTGCGGGGGCAACGGTGCATTGATCGAAGACGAAGCCGTAGGGGCCGGTGTTAGTTCCCTTCTTGTTTGCTGTCAATGCAATCTTGTCCTTGTTGGGCGCGATGACAGATTTGAGGAAATATCCGGCTCCAGAACCCCAGATCATATCAATGTTTCCAGTGATGATTGAGTTGTATGCGAAAAGATTGCCATTTACCAAGAGAGCGTCTTGGTTTCCGTATACCTGACAACCATAGAGTGAAGCAAACTTACTGCTCTTCACCGCAAATCCGAGACTGGCATAGCTATAAACCTGTTAGTATATGTTCATATGTCTGAATCCTCTGTACCTACTTGGTGGCTGGGCCAAATGTGTTCATGAAGTTGATGTTGACAGCCTGGAAATAGTTTCCAGTGGCATAGAATGTGGCAGAGTCAGAGTTAGACGCATCTGCCTGCGTATCGATGCCCTTGTCGTATGTGATCGTGACCTGGTTCTTGGTGTAATCATCCGGAGACTCGGAATATCCAATGAAGAATGTAGTCCCAGATCGGCTAAGAACAATCTGTTCCTTGTATGTACCGGGATAGATGAAGACAGTTGGGGTAACCTTGCTGGAGATAGGAAGAGCATCGATCGCAGCTTGGATCGTGCTGTAAGTAGTGACACCATCGATAGCCTCTTTGGACACAATGTAGGCACCAGGAGGTGGGGTTTTTCCACTGTAAACAGCGTTCGGATCCGGCACAGGAACTACGGGAGTGCTAGGCTTTGGAGTCACGATCGAGTCCCAGTAAGTCTTGTCAATCCAGTCAGTGGTATCCATGACGGACTCGAGAGAGTAGTCATCCTTGGTTAAAAGAGTTGCGAAACCAAAAGCCTCACGTGCGGCTGAGTTCTTCTCCCAGCTTCCTGGTCCCTCGTTAGCATACTCCGCAAAGGTGATATGGTCAGTACGAGGGTCAGTCGTAGACCAAATCTTCCATCCGGCAGCATTTATGGAAGAGTCCAAGAAGCTGTTCTTGATCACTACAAGAGCATAAGCACTGTAAGGACGACCGAGATATACCTGTCCTGTCAAGTCAACCGTGGCTGAAGCAGCTTCGGTGAAAAGACACTGGTCAAAAATGTAACCGCCGACTGCGTTCAAGTCCTTGCGGCTCTGCGCGGTGATAGCCGACTTGGCACGCTTTGCAGCAAGGGTACAGCCCTTGAAGTAAGCCTTGCTGTAACCCCAGACAAAGTCAATCGCTCCTTCGATATAACTGCTTTCGTAGTACTGGTAGCCCGCTGTGGCCCCTGTGAGTACTGTGAGGAGTTAGTAACGGATAAATTGAACAAGATTGCTTTGCACTTACGAGTGTCCTGCCACCCGATGAAAGAACAGCCATAGAAGCCAATTTTGTCGCCATAGACACTCGCAGCGAGAGTGACATAACTAGGCGTCGCGCCATCAAGGTTATCAGTGTTGATGAACTTGACGTTGTAAAAGGCGATCTTGGTGCTGGCTGTTGCGATTGTCGCTGTGTCTGCGTTGTTGCGACCCGCAGGAATTGTTCCCGAGACCGAAAGTCCCTTAGCCTGTGTGATAGTGACTTGGTTGCTGGTGTATGTCTTTCCAGGCTCGGTCTCAGTGTATCCGATGATGGTGACAGGTCCAGGCCGATTGATGGATGGAACCTGCTCCTCGTATGTACCAGGGTAGACGAAGATGACTTGAGAAGTGGAGTCCTTAGGAAGACTCTTGAGCGCGTCAGTAAGACTCGAGTATGAGCCCGACTTTTCTCCGTCAACAGACACGAGGACTGCGTTCTTAGGAGGTGTCGTTCCGTCCGAAGGGTGAGATGGCCAGGAAACCTCAGGTTCGGGTTCAGCTGCGCTGGAATCGCTAATCGTATAACTGGGTACAAGGTTGTACGCCTTCATATCGAGCCAGCTGCTACCAATGAAGGATTCCAAGGTGTACGCCGCAGCTTGGGACTCTGTGAGCTTGGTCGCGAAAGTTACGCGGGAGGAGGTCCAGTTTCCAGGGCCAGTGTTGTTGAACTCTCCAAAAAGCACATCCTGTCAAATGTTAGTGTGTTTCCAGAATATTGTTCGAGGACTCTTAGTGTGATGTTCTGTCTAGCCATGAGACCATGGGACTACTGGGTATCAGAAACGTTGGCCTCTGAAATTTAGGATATAAGAATAAACATCCTAAAAGATCTGATCTAAGTAGCATAAACTGACCTACTTATTTCGTCTCTTATGTTCCTAGTGGCCAATTTTTCTGATACCCTGATGGGGAGTCCTCAGCCTGGAGGCACGATAGATTCTATACTTACAGAGATCTGAGGGTTGCTTGTAGACCAGGTTGACCACCCTGCGCTCGAGATGTGCCTATCAAGAAAAGAGTTCATATACACAACAAGAGCGTATTGAGACCAAGGGCGACCCAGAGAAGTTGTGCCAAAACTGGAGCCATAGCTATCAGTGTATGTCACCTTGCAGGTATCGAAGATGAAGCCACCAGCCCATGAAGAAGACTTGCGGTTCTGCGCGGTGATGTAGGCATTGGGTGTGTTTGACGCAATGTAGCATTGGTGGAAGTAGGCTTTGCTGTAACCCCAAATGAAGTCCACTGATCCCTCGAAGTAGCTGTTGGAAAATACCTGCACACCTTGATTGACAAGAAGGGTATCTTGGTAACCAGAAAATGCACAACCATATGCGGCCATGTTGCCAAAGAAGTCAGCTGCAAGAGCGGCTGTGTCACGAGTCTGTGGATATGTGTTGGTGAAGTTGAGGTTGTACAGCGAAAGTCCAGCTGATGATGTGGTAGTCTTCCAGAAGAGGACAGGAGTCTCCTCGTTTCGTGACTCGCCAGTGCCATAGCCCAACTTGAACCAGATGAGGACCTGGTTTTGGGTAAAATCGTTCTCAAAGCTAGTCTCACCGCGAAGAGTGACTCGGCCACGACCTCTGTTGAGGTTGAGCTGCTCGTTGTAGGAACCAGCCTTGATGAAGACAGTGTAATCCCCGCCATCATCAGGGATAGCCGCAAGGGCAGATGCCACGGTCTTGAACTGGTCTCCAGTGGGTGAAGGGGCTACTGTTAAGGTAGAGCCAACATCTGTAGCACTGGATGTAGCGGAGGCGGTGGCAGTGGCAGTGACGGAAGCTGAAGGAGTAGCCGCGTCCTTGGCATACTTAGAGTCGGGCCATCCTTGGAATGGCGCAATGGCAGCTTTGTCAATCCAAGCATCTCCTCCGAGTATAGAAGCAGCATTAAACGAAGAAGTGTCCTCCACAATGGTCACAGCAGAGGTTCGAGATGAGGAATCCCATCCAGGGCCGGTGTTGTTTCCCTCGGTGAATGTGCCCGAGAAGGTTGAGGAAGAAGAAATCTTCCATCCAGCAATGTGAGCGTCGAGATAAGAGTTGACGAAAGCAACATTGGACTTGGTGCTGTAATCGCGACCAAGGAACGTGCTGCCTTCAGGTACAGAATTGGCCTCCGGCACAACGGCACAAAGATCGAACACAAATCGCGATCCTCCGTATTGACCCTGGAATTTGTGAGCGGCGATGGCCTGACCTGTCATCGTTCCTTTGGAGACGATGACAGAGTTGTAGACATAGCCAGCGCCCTGGCCCCAGAGAAAGTCAGTAGTTCCTCGCAGGACTGAATGACTAACAAAGAAGCTACCATAATCGAGATAGAGGGTTCCTTGTGATGAATTGATATCGCAACCGTAGAAGGCCACTTTACCTTTGGCATAGACAGCCAAGGCAACATTGTTTGTCGCGGCCGCGAACGCGTTCTCAAAATTGATGTTGTAGAACGAGACGAGCTTGGTCTCATACTTGCTAGCAGAGAAGGTGGCTGTTCCCGATGAACCACCACTGCTAGACAGGACACCGCTGCTGGAGGTGATGGTGACCTTGTTGTTCTTTGCCGAAGAGCCATCGCTGCTTTGACCACGAACGACAGTGGCGCCCACTCGCTGGATTGTCACTTTCTCCTGGTACGCGCCCGCGAGAATGTAGATGTACTGCGAAGTATCATCGTTGGGGAGCTGAGCGACTGCAGATGCAATCGTATCATAAGAGGCACATGGGTTAGACTTGGGGCCGACTACCAAGGCTGTACTGGGCACAGCAGATGGTAAAGCGCAGGATGGTTGTGTGGGTTCTGCTGTAGATGCCGTGGTATCATCTGACTCGGTGGTGATTGCGACAGATGTTGCGGCAGAAGAAGCGCCCGAAGAGGTAATTGATGAGGCATCTGATGATGCGACAGATATAGTATCAGTGTCAGTTGGAGAACTGGATTCAGTCGAAGAAGTGTGGATTGAAGCGGCAGTGGTTGAAGTTGTTTCGGCCTTAAAGTCCTTCGCGTTGCTTGCCTTGATGGAGTTCAAAACAGAAGAGTCAATCCAGTCGACGGAAGTGGCCGAAACACTTGGATACGCACTCTTGAAGAATGCGGACACTTCATAAGAGGAGAGGTCTTTGGGGTCAGTGACTAAGGTGACGTATTTCGAGCGGTCCGTAACATCACCAGTCGTGCCAAACTCGACATATCGGTTCAAGGGAGACTGTGTCTTGGCATCAACATAGACACCCGTGGTAGCCAAGAAACCTGAGGCGAAGCTGGTATCACGAAAGACGGCAACAGAGCCATCACCGTTTCCTGCAGCAAGGAAAACGCGAGTGTTGGTGGCTCCGCTCTTCTTGACAACTTGGCAGGTGTCAAACACGATGGTCGAGTTGTAGAGGGTAGTCCCAGATATGCCGCCCTTATTATACACTATGAGTGCATTGGACTTGGTCGCTGTGATTGTTGTTCCGTAGAGATAGAGGGAAGGGTAGTTGTAAATGACCTTGTCTTGGGCCTCGATGTAAGAGTTTGCGATGATTGCGGATGCGTAACTGCCAGTGATGGCGGCGATGCCAGCAGAGACAAATTCGCAGTTGTAAAAGGCATTCTTGGAACCGCGTAGGAAAACAGCGCCAGCCGAGTTGTCGACCAGGGAGTTGAGGAACTTGATACCTCTCCATGTGATGCCTGCAGCAGCATCGGTACTGAATGAGAGGGCTGGGTTGGAGGTACCGCCATTGTCGATAATTACACCTGAGGCACCGTCGCGCTTCTTTGATGTCTCGCCCACAATGGTCACGGTAGGCGTGGCTGCGATAACGACGTTTTCGGTATATGTACCAGCGAGCACAGTGACAGTTGGATAACCGCTTGTTTGAGCAGCTTTGATGGCATCGTTAATGGCTGTGTAATCTCCACTGCCGTCGGCGGCTACTGTGAGTACTAAAGGAGAGTCAGCGGATGTTGAAATAACACTCTCTGATGTAGTTGTTGGGTCTGATGAAGCGAATGTAGATGAAGAAAGGAATTCTGTCAAGGAAATCGATGCATCTGAAGATTGGGTCTCCAGGGAAGATGTCAAAACGTCGCTTGTCTCAGAATATGCTGTCTTTTCACTCAACTCAAGAGACGTCGTGTCGCTTGCAAAACCTGAAGATTTTGTGATTGACTCGAGAGCAGAAGACTCTGATTCGGGTGCGACTGTAGTCGTAGTACCAGTAGCAGTGGTAGTATCGACTGAATTGGTCGTACCAGCCGCAGCAGTAGTATCAACAGCAGTGGTAGTATCGACAGCAGTGGTCGTACCAGTAGCAGCGGTAATGTCAACAGAAGTAGTAGTACCAGCAATATCGGTAGTTGAATCGTCGATGGACAAGATTGTCGTGGTTGTGCCCTTCTTTGAGATGTCCAGGCTGACCTCAGTGGTCGAAATAGTTACGCTGTCGCTGGTGACTGAACCGGAACTGGACTCGGCGGCAGGCACAGACGTGTACAATTTGGAACTAGTTGTTGTCCCAGTACTCAACGAGATCTCAGTGGTTGTTCCACGAGCAGCGCTTTCATCTACATGACCAACAGTGGATGTCGAACTCTCAATAGAAGCCGCAGCACTGGAGACCAAAATTCCACTCGAGGTCAATTCCACAGAATTTCCAGACGATGCAGAAATAGTGTCCTTAGCCAGAGACGTGGTGAGGCCAATAGACTCAGTCGTAGTTGTTGCTGAGTGGGTTTTCGCGATCGAAGAGTCGGCGATCACAGGGCCACCCTGGGGATCCCTTCTGGGTTTACATGCTGAAGATCGTCGGACAAGTGGATTGACTTGGGGTGGGAAAGGAGAAGAGTCATCGGAAGAACGAGCATGTCTCTTATTGAGATCATCCAAAAGAGTGACGGGAAGGGAAGATGCAGTGGAAGGAGTGTAATGGCCAGAGGCAGAATTAACGAGAGAATGGACAACGGAACCTTCTTTTGCAAGACTGCTCCCAATAAAGGGAAGCAGTAACCAGAGCAGTCTGGCCATGGTGAACCGTGTTTCCTGGTGATCCAACACAACAGCACGAAAGAAACAACACACAGTAATAAGGAAAGGGAGAAATGCGTTGGCAATCAGGTTACATTCTTACAGGGGCTACGGGTACTGATAATAAATTAATGGTCTCATCACTTGCAAAAGATCTTGACGCCTCGAACGTGAGAGAAAAAGGTCGTCGTCACACGCGTACAAGTCCATTCTGTTCTGGATCTCTCGCTTCGCCTGCTGGCACAAATAGTCTCTATAAACGACAGAAGCTGAATGATAGACTATCGATTTTTAAACAGAGGCTAGAAACATAGCAAGCCAATGAAACGTTGAGATAGTTACAACGGTCAAGAGGCAACAAGGAAACGACTCGGCCGTGACGGACTTAGCTCCGGAGAAACTCTGTCACGACGGACAAATATACCGGTTTGGGTAAGATCTCAACGGTGAAGGGTCCCATCGTCTCATCTTTTTTAGCCAGGGGGCTGAAACCAATTAGAGTTGGATGGTGACGGCTTTCAGGGTCAACCCAAACTGCTGGTAACTTTGGACACCTGCCAAGAGATCGCCAAGGGGTTTGCTGCGACTGTATTTCACATTACAGGAGGCCTTGAGATGGATCTCCAAATCCGGGCCTCTTTTGTTATCAAGTCATAGAAAAAAGCTAACAGATACCCCGGAATTGAAGCTTCAAGTGTTAGTCTTTGTGATCACGTCCTCAGCGACTCATGCTCCGATTGCAAGGATACATGGTCATTCGGGCTAACTGTTAGAGCTTGAAGCTGTGAATGGGCCGGCTCATCCGCACGGCTACAGTGACATGACAGGAAAGCTTATCGTGGTATAGTTAGTGTCGAGCCGCTACCACCACTAGATCAGAAAAAGCAGATATCGCGAGATTGAGATTTTTGACAGCTGCCAGACCACGTGGACTTCGCCTATCTATAGAGTGGCGCGCTCTAAACGGAAACGGGAAAAGACAAAGGGTACCCCTGTCTTTAGTCTTTGTCCTGGCATTCTCTGGGCCATCACTAACAGTGAATGGCATTAGGGTAGAACACCACACAAGAGTCGACACATTTAATTGAGAAATGCTTCAGATGACGCGAATAACACCAGTAACCCGATGAAGCCGATGTGTAATTCCTCGTTCTCATTAATATTTTGATGAGAAAGAATCCTCCATAACTGTATATATACGTGCGTTGCTCATTCTAGTGTCAACCCATGATAACCTGTCTCAAATTTTCTTCCCCACTACTCCCCGTCCTTTTACACATCCCCCGGAACACACCATCTTTCTCCCATAATTCCTTCGGCGTGCCAAACTCCACCATTCGCCCCCCATCAAGAACAAGTACCTTGTCAAAATCGGCAACGGTGCTCAATCGATGCGCGATAACGATCATTGTCCTATCAGTGAACCACTCGCGGATACTCTTTTGTATTAGCACATCGGTGGCGATGTCAATAGCAGATGTCGCTTCATCTAGCACAATGACCTTCGAAGCGGCAAGGAGAGCACGGGCGATGCAGAGTAATTGTTGCTGGCCTTGAGATAGGTTACTGCCAGACTCAGAGATTAAACTTGACAGATCGTTAAACATGCTGCTTTCAGGAGTGTCGTCTTGCCCGATGAGATGCACTCTTGTGAGAGCTTCGTAGAGTTGCACATCTGTGTATTCACCAAATGGATCCAGATTTGAGCGGACGGTTCCGGAGAAAAGAACGGGATGCTATGACCATGTTAACTTCTGCAGTTTATGTATTGTTGTGAACATACCTGTGGAATGATGGACATTTTTGATCTCAAGGCAGTCAACTTGAGTTTCGATATATCGACCCCATCAATAGCAATGCTTCCAGATTTCGCCTCCAGAAACCGGAAAAGGGCCAAAGTCATTGAAGACTTGCCAGCTCCAGTACGACCAACAACACCAACACGTTCACCATGCTTGATCTTAAATGAAAGACCTTTTAGCACTGGTGGTAGATCAGGTGCATACGCAACCTCTAGACCTTTCACTTCGACACTGCCAGAGGTAGGCCAAGCAGCTGCCGGTCTCAGCCCACCCAGGTATTCAGTCTCGATGTTCATGTACTCTACCACTCGCTCCATCGAGTTCATCTCCAACTCCATATCTCCATACGATCGGATCGTCCAGCGCAGACTTTCGGAAAAGTCCAGAATGAATGACAGTGCCAGGCCAGCGAGGGCAGCATCAATTTGCTTAACGATAATGACAACGCCGACAGTGATGCTGAACAGGGCTGTGATAAGAGCCATGCGTAAGCTCATCCATCGATTAGCCAAAGCGATATAGAATGTGGTCATGGTCCAAGCATTCAGGTTATTGTGCATCTGCTCCAGATACGTCTGAGTTCTTCGAAATGCCCTAATAGTCGAGATACCGGCCAGTGTCGTATTGAACAGCTCAAATACGGGAGACTTGGCATTGCTTTCGAGGCGCTTCAAAGGCCGACTGGCAACCAGGTACTTGTTACCGGTGACTGCGCCAATGGCTAATAGTACAATGGCTGGAGGAATGAGGTATGCAGATGCAAAGCAGGAAGCGATGCAGATACTGATGAGTCTTAAAAGGTGTGAGAAGAATTGACTCCACGTCATGGCGATGCGCTCGTCAATAACGTTAAAGTCGGCTGTGAAGCGATTCAAGATGCGACCGGAGTGGACTGTGTCGAGCCATCGCATAGGAGCATGCATCACGGTGAAAAGCATCCTTTCGAAAAGGCTTCTGCTGGCTTTGACAGCAAGGAAGTATGATGAGAGGTACCTAAGAATTCCCACTACTGCAGTGGCTACAGAGATGGCGATGTAGATCTTTAGATAGAAGATGACGTTGGGATCTGGCGCAACATGTTTGGAATGATGCGAAAAGAGTTGTGTCGTTGAGAATGAAGACCCAGAGATGTGACTATCGCTGAGATTGTTGGATGATGTGCTTGATTTGGCAGTCCAGATGCGAAGAACCCAGGCTCTTCCAAGAATTCCCGCTTGATAGGCGAGATAAACGCTGATACATACTGCCCAAGGAAGTAAGCCGCCGCTACCCTTGATGTATGTCAGATAAACGCTTCTCTTGACGTTGCCTTTTTGACGTGTTTCCTCTTGCATAAACTTCTTTGGGGCAGTGTCTGACTTGGAAGGCTCAGTCTCGGATGCTTTGGTTGAGATAAGAGCATCATCAGAGTCATCTATCGAGTTCGTGACAGCTTCAGTGTCTTTGCTCGGCATATCCAGTTGTTGATCTGTAGACAGTTTGGGAGATCCAGAGTACAATACTCCCCCATCGCCAAGCTCAACGACAAAGCTAGCACCAGGCATAACGAGACTCAGGTGATGGGTAACTATAATTCGCGTACGTTCCTGACAGATATCCCCAGTGAGACATCTATCGTAGATCCAAGCACCGACGTGAGAGTCAACAGCACTAAAGATGTCTTCCATTAGGAGAATCTCTGCCCGAGAGTACACAGCTCGCGCAAGTGTGACAC
This sequence comes from Fusarium sporotrichioides, assembly GCA_019054645.1. Classification (NCBI taxonomy): domain Eukaryota; kingdom Fungi; phylum Ascomycota; class Sordariomycetes; order Hypocreales; family Nectriaceae; genus Fusarium; species Fusarium sporotrichioides. The sequence goes on along the minus strand of JAHKNS010000002.1, from coordinate 856,474 downwards.
GCCATTTCTGGCCTCCACTCAGATTGACGCCATTTGATCCAATTTCTGTATCGTCACCATCTTGGAGGGACTTGAGATCTTCTAATAGGGCACAAGCTTCAAGGACGTTGCCATACCTCGAATTATCCATTGGTAACCCGAAGAGGATGTTGTCGCGAAGAGAGCAATTCTCGAGCCAAGGGGTTTGGCTGATATAGGCAATTGAGCCTGGTATGATCCACTCGCTGCCCTGGAATTGCTGTTTTTTGGGAACGTGAATTGAACCGCTGAGTAGATCTGCTTCACCCAGGATTGCAGAGAGTAAGAGCGTTTTGCCTGTGCCGACCTTACCAGAAACAACTGATAGAGCATGATTGGGAAAGAATAGACGGAGATCAGACAGGGTGAAATCGCCCTCTTCCAAAGTTCCGTTACTAGGCCAGGCGACAGAAGCATTGTGAAAGCTGACAGCGTCGCTCATTGTCAACTCGGTCTGTTTCTCTGGCTCATCAAGATAAACGCTGATTCGCTTCAATGAAACAAGAGAGTCAAGTCCTAGGGTAAATAGCTCTGGCAAAGACCCAAGCGTCGTCTCGAGGGTATTAAATATGCCGATACTGACAAATGCAACCGAAGGCAGCAGTGTACCATGGACAAGGACGTAGGTAGTCAGCGACGCAACAGCAAGCAAAATCGGGCTGATGACCCAGCATGCGAATAGGCCACTGTCAGCAAGGAAGAACTTCCACAATGTCGCTAGCTCAGCGTTTCGTAGCGCAAGGATCCTTCGTTCCCATTGTGCTTCCAGAGCTGAGAATTTGATCTGCCGCAAACCAGCAAGAACCTCACTGATCTTGGACAGTTTGATGTCACGATGTCTCATCAATGCTCGTGACTCGGTGAGGACTTTACCCGAGAGCCAAGTATTGAGAGGTAAAGTGAGAGCCCATGCCATGATACCTGCGAGGAGGGGAAGCCATCCCAGGATGCGAAGGAGGAAGATGGAAAAGACTATGAGTTTGACGACGCCAGCTATGATGAGGAAGTGGTACTGGAAGAAATAGCAGAGTCGCTCTGTGTCGATACCGACCAGATTGACAATCGCTTGGTGAGACTTGAGAGACGTTGTGTCTTCACCAGAGGTGTCGTCAGCCTCAGATGCAGAGTCGTCACCACCTGCGGTTCTGATGTTCTTCCGTAGTAGAACTTTGCCAAAAATGATGCCCGAGATTTGAGACCGAATTGGCAAGGCAAGACTCTCGAGAGAGTACCAATATGACCAACCTTCCATCCACTAGACATGGTTAGTTGGTAGTCAGAGGATAAAGAAAGAGGCTTACCGAGTCCAGCAAATTGGATAATGCCATAAGCAAAACAAACACCATCAATTGTATGTTATCCGCTCGTGCAGTCCCATCTTCAAGTACATTGATGATCTTGAGCATGAACCAGAATGGAAGAATGCTCACAGCACAACGGACTAGAGTGGCTGCCCACAGAAACAGTAGCCTGCTCTTGTATAGAGTTACGATGGAGCGGAACAGTGAGTCTTGCCGCGTTAGCTGATCCCATCGTTTCTTGAGTTCTTGGGATCTCAGTCGAGAATCCGCCCTGGGAACATCCTCTGTGTCTAGATCATCTCGCTGAGCAGCATGACGCAGAAGAGGCTGAACCCAAGTCCAGGTCAGGCGTTCCAGCACAGAAACAGTCCATTGCCGATCAATCGCAGAGTTTCTGTGGAAGACTTCTGGTCGTCTTGGGAGACAAGTGCTTGCAAAAGCTAATGCGATAGCAAATAATGTGCTGATGATGGGGAGAATGGTGGAGATGACCGGGAGTTGCTGGAAGTGCGTGTACAAATACCTAAGGTGAGGCACTGATGATGTTATTAAGCTTAGGGCAGTGAATAGCAGCCAAACTCCCAGCTTTTGGGCTTCCACGGGTGAGTATTGGAAGAAAATGCAGATGCCATGAATGAGAGCCAATGCCTAAACATGTTAGAGTGTGAGCCGGTCCAGTAGGAGGTATACATACCCAGGCAGCAACCGTCAATGCAGGCTCAATAACCGACTCAACTTCATCATTACGAAGTATACTTATCACGAGATTCGCAATACAGGCCCCAGTACCGATGACAGAGAACGCAATGATGAAGCTCTTGGGACCTCTATTCGTAAACTCTGCGAGGAATTGTGGCGAGGCACACCCATCATCATCTTGGTAGAACTGATCCTTTGCTTTACCATTTCTCGATTGGCGAAAAGCCGACTGCAGTGCGTGGGAGCACGAGAGTAGCGACACAGCTAATGCAGCGCCGCTCAAAGACAGCGGTAGGATTGCACTCATAGTTGGCAATGTTGAAACATTGAAGGAGTCACCGATGAACTGTAAAATACGGGTATGTACAGAGTATGCTCTGGGTACATGATGTAACTACGAATAACGAGCCTACATCTTTACACGTTGATCAGCCAGTCCATTGAGTTTGTTCTTAATCATTAGCGTGTAAACTGCCCCCTGTAGCGATCGACGAAACTATCGATCAAGAGGCCCGAGACGTCGGTCCGTCTCCGCGAGACAAGGCTTGAGAGACAGGGTTCAGCCGGACGATACCGCGGAGGCTAGGGAGGCCAGCCACACGGTTACACACACACCAGAGCGCCGAGACATGCAGCGGAGAATACAGAGGGATGTAAAATTATGTCATAACTCCCATGTGCACAGGCGTGACAGGGTAAGAGACAAAACAAGTTACGTGCAAACAAGATTATCCCAACACGTTCCATAGCAGAAATATTCTCCCTTGTTCGGCTTACCAAGTTACTATTATGTGTAAGGTGGAAGCTTATTCTCAAACTTCAGGGTATAAAACAAGTAAAAATAATACCCTGCTTAACCTAAATTCTGTAATCTGACTCAACCCAATTTGTCTGTCTCTACTACTTTCTCATAACAGAGCAAAGCCATGATCCTCCGGAAGACACGGCGACGATGCGTCCTCCACTAGCCCTCCATGTTCCAAGCCCCAATAGCTTACCATTGGCGACGTGATATGTACCTACCAAAGGATATTGCACCATTCCCACAGAGGCACGTAACACGAGGTCGTAGTCGATGGGGACGATTCGTCGTTGCACAACACACGATACTCCAGGGATGATATTGGCAGAGCTGAGACCCCAGAGACGAGTCGTCCATTCATCTCCTGTTAAATCGTCGCCAAAGATGATGCCATCTCCCTTGCCACTGCGTATAGGCTTGAGGATGTATCCCTGGCGGGACTGGGGACCTGCTTGGATGAGAGTGTCTAGTTCCTTGGAACCAGGAAGAATTGTGTCCACGATGTTACTTTCGAGAGCCTCAACTTGCGTCGGTGTCAGAACGCCACGAGCCATCAGCCTTGGCAATTCTTGTCGTATTATGCCCAGCATGCGTTTGTCGTGTACGAGCAGTACAGTACGCATATCATTAAAGCATCGGAGGCTGATCTGTTGCAACACATCCAGATCCAATGCATCAAGTTCCCGCTGGTGCAGTTCCAATCCGACCTGGTGAATCTCTTCCCAGACCTCCCCGTTCTTGGCTTTGAACCTCCAGCTGTTGACCGCCGGCTCATCCATACCCTTTACGGCACAGCAGAGTCGGTATCCAGTCTTGCTACGCACGTCTGGGAGTAATCTCAACTGTTCCGGGGTAATAAGTCTTGGCTTAATGCCAAAGCGACGCTGGACAGCATCAATAAACATGTGAATATCAATGCCCTTTTCGTCGCCCTTGAGGAGATGCAGGGGATAGCTGGGATCGAATAAGCTGAACAACCCCTGCAAGATCTACACACACAAAAGTCTTGTCAGAATTCAAGAGTAGTACAGGACATGGGGGCCTTGCAATGTCTTACCTGCTCTGGATCGGTGCAACCAACGAGTCCTGTTTCTTCACCCCGCACATTCCGATTGATAGCTTCCTGACCATACGCTTCGTGCATGAAGCCATTGAAGGAGAACCGTGCATTTATCTCGGTGATGCAGTAGTTTTCTTGACGCTTGGCTGTCTCTTCGACCAGAAAATCAGGGCGCCATGAGCCGAGACGCTGAGAGAATGGAGCCAGATTGCCGATCTGAACCTGTGTCTCGATCCACTATGACTCGTCAAAATGTCTTCTCCTTCGTAACTCAGAAATAGTCTCACCTGCAGTAACTCCTCTTCTCTGGGCTCCAATGGCATGCGTTCGGGGAGCCGTGCATCTGTGTCACTCCACCATCGTTGCACAATATCCGTAATGGCTGCTGTCAAAGCCTCGTGCAGATCCTTCATCTGTTGCTGATGATGCTCACCAACGAGTACAGGACGTGGGCAGCCTGAGGCATAGGAACCATTGTGCCAGAGATTGGCAGGACACAATTTGAGGACTGATTCTTGTAGATGGGCTTCCTCTCGCGCAAAGCTGGCTGTGTCAATGTTGTGACTGGTGATTGGCGCAACATCGTCAGCACCAGGACCGACAACTATGTGTGTGAGCTGTTGAGTATGCATTTCGGCGTCTGGGACGCGGGATCGAGGTTTCTAGGTAGGTTGTTTTAGTAGATGACAGCAGGGAAGAGAGGATAATTGTCAGCCTATTTATGTAAGAAGAAATGAGAACTTGTGGTCCTGACTTCCAACCTTGCCGTAATGGTATCACCTACGTCCAGTAGTTGGAGCCACATCAAGGAAATCTAATGGGTGGTAATCATCGGACTTCCCTGTCGATTAGTGGATATTTCCAAGACTAATGGTCTCAAATGGGAGTGGGCGACGCAACAAGTGATTCAGGTCGGATAGATCCAGGATGTGCGGTCCTTGCAAGAAGAGACCTTCTTGTCAGACTAGGACGAGAGTAAGAAAGCACAAGATGCTTACGGTCCCGTCTTCCATGGCCGGTGTTAATAAGTCTGAAGCCCCATCGAGGCCTTAATCACTTTGGCTCATCTTCATCAATCCGCCCATCATGTATCGCTTCTCTACTTCCCGTTTATTGCGGTCCTTCGTATCAAGTCCCTCTCCCCAATTATCCCGTGGCCTTGCTACGTTGGCCTCACAACACACACTTTCAGTCCTGGAAGCCCCATCTCTTTCTTATGCCCAGCACCGTGATCATGTCGACCATGTATCCTCCCAGCTTGAGCGAACGGGAATGCTCAAGATCAGTCTTGGCTTCCCTGACGACTCTAGCTCTTATCTGAAGCAGCTGCTTATAAGTCTTCACGAGCACCACAACCACCATCTACCTATATCCCATAGTGCCAGACAGGGCTGGTTTTGGGATGTCCGTCCCAGCAAAACGATGTTCCAGGCTGGCGACCACCAGGTATGTTAGTACATATACATACGGATTGGCTTCGTATTCTAACTGGCATAGGCTCGATCAGAAACCATGAATGAGTTTCCCTGGCACACGGATTGCAGTTATGAAGATCCGCTGCCACGATACTTTGCTCTCCAGGTCCTCCAGCATGATCGATACGGAGGAGGCACTCTATCCGTCATGAACGTTGAGAAGCTCAACGAGCTACTCTCACCAGACAGCAAAGCGGCTCTCATGTCCCCGGAATTCCGCATTGAGATCCCGCCAGAGTTCATCAAAGATGCCGAGAGAAAGCACATCACTGGAAGCATCCTCAAGTCAAACGGCGAGTCCACCATGATTCGTTTCAGAGAAGACATCGTCACACCATTGACGGACCGAGCGAGACTCGCACTGGGGGAGCTCAGAGAGGCACTCATGCGGCAGGAAGTACAGGCACATACAACCGTGCATCTCAAGTCGTCGGATCTACCGAAAGGCTCTATTATTCTCATGGACAACCGTCGTTGGCTACACTCTCGGAATGACATCAAGGACCCAGAGCGTCATCTCCGGAGGGTGAGATGGGATGCATGTGCGTTCAACAATTAAGAGACAATGATGTAGCATACTGGATAGATAGCTTAGTTAGTGTTTAATCTTGCATGGGTTTGCATACGTAAATTACCCTGATCTCTACTGTGGTGGAGAAATTTGTCAATATTATCTTTTAGACTTTTCGTATTGCAACCTGATGTGCATAGACTTTGCGCCACGCCATGACTGTGGTTCCCGATTTGAGACACCACTGTTCTTCCTCTTGACCGACTCGTAAGCAGTAGTTATCATCAATTCCAGTATCCATCTCTGTTAGATGTCGGCTCCCGAGTCCGTTCCGTCCAAGCACCTCATTCTCTTGACCGGAAATGTCATGTCTCGGTACGCCATTGAGCCGTGTCTCTAAGCTCAATAGCTTGTCCCTGTCCAGCCTCGCCCCTTTCGACCCGACCCGCTTTAGCCCTGCCGATCTTTCAGCTGGCAACTTCCTGAAGATCTCATGCAGGATCCTTGCTAGCATGGCCATACTGCCGATGAGGCACGGCTTTGACGACCCCATTTGCTCCCACGGATAGTAAGATGGCCTGCCTACTGGATACTAGCAAGGTTGGCCTCTAACATTTAGGACACAAAAATAAACAGCCTAAAGGTCTGGCCTAAGTAGCATAAACTGATCTACTTATTTCGTCTGTTATGCTCCTGGCGGCCAATTTTTTTGATACCCTGATGCCTGCCCAGGCCGCCTAATTTTGGTATGTCTTACCTCCCTGCGCGGGGGATCATATCTCGTCATATGAGACATTCAAGGGTAGTACGTATTAGTCAATTTCTCGAAATTATTTCGGGGCGGACGCCAGAGACATCATTCGGACCAGTCGGTGTTCTGCTGTGCCCCTTGTGCTGTCAGGGCTGGCTCCGTATGCGTCTTGCTCTTTCATGCTTACACACGCGTATAAGACCTACACCTTGGTTAGCCTGCGACTATAGAGTACAAGCATTAAGACTAGCATCCAAAAGTGTCGGATCATTTCTCCCTGCCCAATTGTGTCGATAATATGGATTCAAGCATGCTGTACTCCCTATCTGACGTGCTGGCAGTCGCCAAGGCGCACCCTTTCTACTCTGATGCCAAATATCCACCAGATAATGAAGCCATTCGCGTTGCTCGCGAGAAGGCTTCTATCCAAAACTTCCAACCCAGCTACCTCCGAAGAAGTTTGATCAAGCCCCTTTTCAATCTTCTCGCATTCACATCACAGAAAACGTCTTCATTAACACCCGAAGAAGCTGAGCTAAAAGCACGACCGTTACTTCACAAGAAATATCTGTTAGTAGCCCGAAGCACCGTTCAAGCCCATCTAACACTCTCAGATACGATGTAATTGAGAGGCTAGTCAACGATCTCAGCGTAGAAAACACATACCGTCAAAATGTCTACACAAGTACCACCGGTGGCGGTAGCACTCTGTCAAGGCCATTGTTCTTCGCGACCGATGCGCTGGAGAATCGTCGTCACAGGGCTTACTTTGGGGACTTCTTGAACAAGACTCGTCTCATTGAGCGTGGTGATTGGGTTGTCACGATACATTGCGGAGGCAGTCTCTACAGGTATGCTGATGCGCAAGCTACGATTGATGAGAAGCGCAACACTTACCAAGTATAGATCGCTAGACCTGACGCTCGAGACTATGGAGAACGCTGGCGCTTCTGTTCTTGCAGCTGGGAGCTACAGTAAGCCAGCCGAAACTGTCAGTCTGCTGAAAGAGTTTAATGCGAACGTCCTCACGGGGTAAGTTCCACTTCCATGCCCGGTATCTTGGAGTCTTAGTTCTAACTCTTACAGTGACGGGGCTCAGATCTTAGCTGTTGTCCATTACATCTCAACCTTGAAAGAGGACCGAGAAAAGATCAAACTGAACAAGATCATCTACACTTCGGAAGCACTCAACGCGGCACAAAAAGCACATATCTACGACGTGCTTGGCCCTGTTAAGATCTGTTCCGTATTAGGCAGCGCAGAAGCTGGCCCATACGGAGTAAGTACACCGGAACTCACCCCGTCTGAGCCAGACGCGACATATAATGACTTCATCATCGACACGCGCATGACGCTGATTGAGATCCTGCCACTTGACTACGCTGAGGACAAGGATATTCCTGTCCCAGATCTCCTCCCTGAAGGAGAAACAGGAGTTATTGCACAAACCGTACTGACGCGCCTTCGCAATCCTGTTGTACGGTATATCACCGGCGATGTGGGGTCCCTCCATCCTCTCTCCGACCAAGCCCTCTCCCAGATTCCTCAATCTGATCTACCCTACCTCCGCATCCTTCGTCTGCATGGTCGTGACCGACGCTTCAGCTTCATGTGGGATGGATTCGACACCCGCTTTGACAACCTGGCCACGCTGCTCTCTGAGGAAGAGTACGGGGTTCTCCAGTGGCAGGTGATTCTGAGCAAGATGGAGCCATCGTTGGAGGCGTTTCTCGAGATTCGACTGCTGTGCAAGGAGGATGAGACTTGCCGACAAGCTACTCTTGCTCGCTTGAATACGTTTATGGGCATTTATCCTCCCAATCAGCACAAGTTCAAGGTTACCTTTGTTAAGGATCTTGGTGGGTTTGAGTTGAGCAAGACGGGACAGAAGGTGATCAAGTTTGTCGATCGATCTTCATAATCTCGAGGTGCAATGGTTTATGTTGAGTTATGTCTTATGTATGATTAACATTATAATTCATCTTTTTTTTCATCTTGATCATCTCATGATAAGATCTTATCAGATCCTAAGTACAGTATCTGCTGAGTCATCGGAACCCACACTCAAGGCAGCAACAACACTTCTTTTCCTTTAGCCCTGACTTAGTGAAGTTATAAATATCTTGAAATATCTCCTCGACTGGAAGAAGAAAGTCAAAGACTCTTTACCATCATCAATTCCTCGTTATGACTCAAAATCAGCCTGTGGATTCAAGATTCCCCAGTGGGATGCCATTAGAACGACGATCTTCATCCGCTTCGGAAAGATCGACTCAAGCATCATTGGCCTATGAGGTTGCATCTTCACAAACTTCGAACCATGGATCTCAAGACAGTGAAGATGATGAAAATGAAGACGACGGAAGCGAAGCGGGTTCAGAGGATCTTCCCATAAGAGAACCAGCTTACAGCACGCAAGAACTAGTCGCCATCCTTCTCGACTTTTACAATTTCCTAACAACTCTTCACTTCGATCCAGCAAATCTTAAAACAGCCCCCCCAGAAGGATGGCAGAACCTCACACCCGAGATACTATCAATCTTGGACAAATCCGAATACGTTCTCGACCTTATCCGTCATATTCCCTACTTCAAACAATCCTTCTGGTCAGTTGGCTTCCTCTATAAGTCCCAGTTGTGTGACATCCCCGAATATACGCTCAAGGATTTTGAGGAAGAGATGTGGTGGACAGAAGACTATGAATTCGTTTGCACAAGAGGTGATGCAGATAGAAGGCACTTTATCCGCCTTGCAGAAGGAAGAGAAAGCGGTGGCCGTATGGTATGGCTGAACGCCAAAGACGGCGAGATTGTCGACTGCGATATAAGAGGTGACGTGGAGGACCCAGTGGATATCCAGGTGTATTTCGACAGCCTTAAGGAGAGGTATCGAAACCTGGAATTGTTTCCTGGTCCTCCTAGTATTGTCACTCAAGAATATGAGGAAATGCCCGACAGTGATGATACAATCACTGAAGCAGAGTTTCTAGAGCAGGGGCCAGAAATATCAATTGTTGAGAATGTCGATTTTGGTAGGAAGCTTTATCGTAGATTCGGATGGCCCGATGCTTTTCAAAGGGAACAATGCTGGAAGGAAGTCGAGAGGCTACAGGGCAAGATGAACGACATGGATGACAGTATTTGGGAAGGGAGTCCTCTGTATGGTCGACAGTGAAACATTATATGTACATGTATTTAAGATGCCTTGGCCGCTAGTTGAATGACTGTTCCTAAGGGATTTATCTTTCTGGGGATCAAGGCCGAATCGTATATCAAACGAAAGGCTATTAGTACTTTGAATTATTATATACTCCACTACAAGATATATGTAAGTACATACTGTATCAGACCACGTCTTCTTTATTCTGTAAACGAGTGTTTGGTAGCCAGAAAGGCTAACTACTTCAACCTTTCTACTACCCACTCTATGGAATAATGAATAGTAAGTAGAGCCACAAAATGCTGGCTCAAAGTAGCCTGGTTTAACCTGCTCATTTTGTCTCTCATAAATCCATCGTACCAGCAAGCGAGTTTCTGCCTACTTCAGTGCCACTATTCCCAGGCACCAGCCGTTTATACCCACTTGGCGCTATCTTGAAATTAATTGACGGACCAACAGCTTGTGCTAATCGTTCAGGGGTCAGAATAAATCAAGATATAATCAAGCCATGCCGCAGATAACAATTGTTCTCAATAGTATCACTGTTGTCAGTAACCATTTCACCCGGTTCATTCGTGAGCAGTCATGTTTTCTTGTCAACCAAACCTCGAGAATCTTCCTACCGAGATTCAACTCAGCATCTTCTCTCAACTCCCACGTCACAATCTCGCCCAGCTGGCTCGTACCTCCAAGCATCTCAGCGACACCATCATTCCTCTGATTTGGTCCGATATTGAATTTCATAGTGTTGGTTTCCACAAGTCCTCCTCTGAACTTAACGTTCCTCCTCCTGTTCGCAGTCCCGACAGTCGAAAATGCCATCCAGGAAAGGGATACAACAGCGGGGAAATGAAAGCAGAGGCTTTCTTTACCACACTGCAGACTCTGCATGTGGAGAATCCAGACCGTATGGAGCATGTTGCGAAGCGTATCAAGCACTTATGCACAGTCGTTCACCCCCAGTGGTTACCGCGGACTCGAGGTCATACAATAATCTATCCGTACCCTGACGCTATTCGAGTCTGGGGGCTTCTACCTTACATGACTAACCTGGAGTCCCTGGAAATCCACGGCAGTTCATTGTATCGCGGTGACGAGGCGGGAGACCCATTGCAGCAACTCCATGGTCTCACCCCTAGACTTCGGTTTGCAAAGCTTTCGGGTTATATACCCAGACCTGTGGCTGCATGGGTTCTCAAGGCTGATACTCTTGAGCGTCTGGAGCTTGCCATGTTGGATCGTCCAATCTCCATGTACGATTGTCCCAGATTCGCCCCTCTTCCTCATGAAAAACTCAAGAAAGAAGACGACGACGAGAACAGCGAGGCGGATTCTGACGACGAATCAGACTGGGGCAGTCTCAGGGGTGAGGCTGTAATCCCTCGTCCGTTGGGGGGGTTTTTATCATCCTACCAAGACAAGGGGCTAAAACTGCCCAAACTCACTCATCTCTACCTCTCTCAGCCCGCAGAATCGGATTACGAAACCAGCTTCCACCAATACACGTGGTCCACACGCGCCGAATGGGCCTGCCACAGGGACTGGCGCCAGATCCTCCAAGCATCCCTACCCACACTCAAAATACTCGTCCTCGAGCAGCGCCCTGCAGCAGACTACCTCGAGAACGACGGGATACCCGAGATGGAGTGGATGGAAAATAGGACTACGCCGGCAGCCAGCAGAAATCTACTCAATATGGTCCAAAAGGTCTTGGAAGCGGACAGAAGCCAAGGACCCTTGCAGTGCGTGTACCTATATGGTATCTTCATCGGAGAGCTAGATGAGGAAGACGGGCTGCCTGATCCGGCGGGGCCTTCAGGTCGGTTCATGCAGTTTTTGCGAGGCTGCGGTGTCGAGTGCGAGGCTAGGGTTGGGCAGTGGTGTTTCTTTGACAATGACGACGGTGGTGCGGTGTGGGACGCTTATTATAGTGAAGATGAAGATGACGATGAGGATTGCGATCGGTATTTAAAGTGGGACGATGTATTATGTATTGTCTAAAGAAAGGATGAACATTGGGGTGCAAAAATAAACAGCCTAAAATGTCCAGCCTAAACGCATGAGCTGGTCCACTAGCTTTATCTCTTGTACTTACAGCGGCCATTCTTCTAATACTCTGAGGCCCTCTACCACTGGAAAATTAACTCAAGTAGTAGTTGATTTGGAAATCATACTGAGTGAAAATAGGCGGCTGGTGCCTGGGAATAGTGGCAAGCGAAATAGGCAGAAACTCAATCGCTGCTACAGTATCAGATCAAACCACTTTAAGCCAAATTACTTGGCCATTTACTCCTTCTTCCTTCCATCACCCATCTAGCAGGTGGCAGAAAAGATTTCCCTTCAACTTTCGGGTAAAAAACAAATGGCCGAATGTTATAGTTTAAACAGCAAACTGACTTACTAATTTTACCTCTCATACTCGGTACTTGATGCACCTCAAGCGGCCAATTTGTCTCATACGCCGAGGCCCAATCACGTCACATCTTCACCCTCTCGGCCATCTTCGTCGTCTCAGTCATCTTTAACCCTCTTAATCATCGTCACACTTCAATCATCTTCATCCTTTCAACCACTTCCATATCAACCTCCACAATGTCCTCCTTCGCCGTAGTAAAAGACATCGACCACCTGGTCCTAACCTGTCACGACGTCCAAGCCACCATAGCATGGTACACAAAGTACCTCGGCATGAAACCCGAAACCTTTGGCCCCGAAGGAGCTCCTCGCCACGCTTTGAAATTCGGCACGCACAAGATCAACCTCCACCAGCGCGGTAACGAATTTGAGCCCAAGGCCCGAACAGCTCTGCCTGGGACTGCTGATTTGTGCTTCATCCTTGAAGAGGGAACTGATTTGCAAGGATTGATTACCGAGTTTGAGAAGGAGGGTATCAGAGTCCTTGAGGGGGGCGAGGTTGTTGCTAGAACTGGTGCGATGGGAGGGATTCGGAGTATTTATGTTCGTGATCCGGATGGGAACTTGATTGAGTGAGTTTACATGATACATGTTTTTCGTCGTCATCTAACCTTTGGCAGGTTGTCTTATTACGCCTCATGATAGCCTTTTGAATACATCCAAGTCACACTTCTCATATCGTTCACATCAGAGTGAGAGTAATGTTCGCGTCAAACATCAACTGATTTACCATGTCTTTATTAAAGATCTATCATAAACAAGTACAGGTCACATAAGTCGTTTACACATCTAATTATTTTCAATCATGGTCTTGAGCTCAGCAAACTTGACAGGCTTCGGCAGGAACAAGTCCACTCCAGCAGATATCGCATCAAGCCTTGCATCCGCGCTCGCCAGACCCGTCAACGCAAACACCGTCGTCCGAGGGACCTTGTACTTTGCCTCGACCTTTCGAATCCTCTTGGTTGCCTCGATGCCGTTCATGACGGGCATGCTAATGTCCATCAGGATGTAGTCAAACCGTTTCTTGATAGATCCTCGAGTTTGGCCGTTGCCGATGGTTGATTTCGTAAAGGTTTCGACTGCCTCCTCTCCGTTCTCGGCTTCCTCGTAGGTGAAGCCACACTTCTTCATGAACATGGTCAGGAGGTTGAGGTTGATCTTGTTGTCGTCGACCAGCAACACGTGGGCTTTGCTGGGTAGTTCTGATTTGTTTGGTTTTTGTGGCTCCCGTGCTGGCTTGTCTTGCTTTTGGCTTTCCAACAGGCCGTATTCCCGTTGTTCGCGAGCATACTTTTTCATCGTCTCCTCTCCCTTCTTCTCGAAATCCTCCTTGCAATTGTTACTCTGTCCCTCCTTTTTGCTATCGTGATTGCGATGTTCCATTTGTTTTTGCTGATCTTTTTGGCCTTTCCCCTCGCCTACATAGCCATCCTCTTTGGATCCCGGCTGGCTTTGCTCATCTTCGGGTAGCGGTGTTGTGGTTGTATGTGCATGGTCCGACGTGCTATTTTCGTCTCGGTGCAACGTTGAGTTTATGCGCTCTGTCACGCCTCGCCTTTGAGGGTTTTCATTTCCTCCTCTTTTCTTGTTATCCGTGTGGGCACTGTGGACTAACTCATTGTCGTTGTCGCCATCGTTCACTTCCTTGATCCTTTGCAAGCATCGGCTAAGCACTTGTGCAAGTTTTCTAGGGCCACAGCTAAGCTTTTGTTAGTATCGACAATTGAAATGCGTTTCCCAAGACTTACGGTTGTGGAATTACTTCAACCACATCTGACAACTTGGCCAAGGCTGTTGTCTGAGCTCTTGATATCTTTGCCGCCTCTTCCTCGTTCAAGCTGATGATGATAATGGGCGTCTTCTTATTCCTTGGGCCCTCCTTTAATGTTTCTTGGAAACGCTTTTCCAGTGTTTTGGCGGATGGCGGCTCACAGTACAGGTAGAAGTCAGCCTCCGGCGCGTTGGCGTCAAATTCTCTCGCAGCCTTCATGTTGAACCAGCTGGAAAAGATCTCAATCAATGCTTCGTTTCGCACATTGACTTGTTTGTTGATAGCGTCTGAATAGAGTTCTCCGCTTGCTTCCAGGAGTACCAAGGACTGTCCTTGAAGCTTTTGCTTCATCGTGTGCATTGGCTCTTCTGGCTTAGATCCTTCTTCGGGAACTGGGTCTAGACGCAGCCGGACTTCAATCTCGGTGCCTTTATCTTGTTCCGACTTGACCTCGAGAGTTCCTCCAAGTGAATCCACAATCTGCTTGACGATACTCAATCCTAAGCCAGTACCAGGCTGGAAGGAATCTTCCTGGCTGAAAGGAACAAAAAGTCGGTTTTGTTGGAATTCTTCCGACATGCCTTTCCCGGTATCGGTAACCCGGATCATGACGTCGATCCTTGAGTCGTCACTGATCTCTTGGGCTCGTACCGACACGCAGACGAATCCTATCGCGGTATACTTCAGAGCGTTGGCGAATAGGTTCATAACAATTCTTCGAAGGGCACCAGGTTGCGTCCTGACCATCCAAGATGTTCTCGGGGTGATATCCAAAAGAATTGATACTGGATGCTCGGTTCCAAGGCCATCGGCCCCTTGTTCTGTTGCATTTGCCATCGCTTCACCTGTTTGATCTGCCGACTTTTTGGGGAGTTTCTTGAAGTTGTGACCGGTGGCAACGGCGTCAACAACCTCCTCTACAAGTACAGATATGTCTACCGCCGCAGTCATATTCAAGCTTTCCATTGAATCCGAAGACAAACTGATAATTTTGGCGTGCTTGCCCTTCCTCGTCTGTCCACTTCCAAGGTTATTGATCTTGCTAAAGTCGAGCACGTGGTTTAGCGTGTCGAGAAGTGTTTTTCCGCAAGTTGCAATCGAGTTGACTAGACCGATTTCATATGAATCGGTTACAGCGTCCTTAAGAAACTCGGCGGCACCCAAAATACCGTGCAAAGGACTTCGCAATTCGTGGCTCATGCTCGCAATAAAGGTGGTCTTTGCCGCTTCATTCTTTCTTGTATTTATGCGCCCGACTTGACTCGTGATGCTGTTGCCAAAAGCGCGGAGGTAGGATAAGTCTTCATCCAAGTTCATCATGCGACCTGGGGCTGATGTCCAAAGGAAACAGCCACCCATCAGTTTATCTTCGACGTAGTCAAAGAGTGGGAGAAAGACAATTGCCTTGGCTCCAGGTATCTTCTTGAGTAATTCCCTGTGATCCATCACGTCCTTGTTCTTGCTCTTGTCCTTGCGACGTTTCTGCTTTCCGGTTGTAGGGACGGAACTAGCGTCGCTCGCGCTATCGTCATCGGAAGAGAGGCCTGCTCCTTCCTCTGTGAATGTGAAAGCTTTTCCTTTGGGGAAACGAGAAAAGTATTTTTCTAGCGTTCCAATCGAGAAAGACGGACCTTTCTCGAGATCCAAAGGCTGGCTCTTGTCAGCAAGCGAGTAGGCAAGCAACTTACACGGCCTAGAAGTTGGTGATGCTTCCGAGTCGGAACTTTCTGTACTGAAGCCATCAGGCTCTGCCGCGACCCGTGTCGGCAAGTCTTCAGAGCTCGCGTTGTCGCTATGCTCCACTTCAACAGTCCTGCTCATGTGTTGGATGTTGGAGGCTGTAGCGCCGAAGAGAACAACACCATCCGCCAATATCGAGGATCGCAAGTTGTCGGCTGCTCGGTGATACATCCTTGATAACCCGTCCGTTTTCGGTTTGGTCTTGCGGGACGGTGATGTCTCTTTCTGTGACCGTCTGGTAGAGTCAGGATCGACTTTGTGCATATTTTTGTGAAGTGACGAGCGCCGTGTGGCTGAGATAGTCATGCCTGGCGGGCGCTTGATCGAAGGGCGCTGAGGTTGATTGTCCTTTGACAAGACGGGGTCGTCGCTCGAACATCCCTCTATAAAGGTAGCCAAACCACGGACAATGCGTTCACCCTTGAACCTATCCACACGGTCACGCGCCCATTCGAGATGCTCCGTAATGGCCTGCGCAACGCTCTGCATGAATTTGACGTCCTCTACCGTCAAGCCGTCGCGGGGTCGTTCGTCAGAGACAGCGTATGCTCCAATCTTGTAACCCTTCCTCGAAAAGATGGGTACGCCGGCGTAGAAGCGCACTCCCGGTTCGGACTGGACATAGACTCGGGACTTGAAACGGTCATCGAGGCGACAATCGGGTACGATCAGACCAGAGGCTGTATATGTCGTTCCATCTGGGTCGCGACCTGTGCAGGAGTTGTTTAAGCAATGTTCGCAAACGGCGTCCGGGCGGGAGAGGATCGATGTTCCTACTGAGAAAGAAGTTAGCAGGCGTAACAAACGAGAAATGTGTGTGTGTATTAAGCTGGGGGCGCTACTCACACCACAAGTCGCTGCTGTAGTCGGAAATGCTGGACGTTTTTTGGTTATCGGTAGGATCGTCCGCCAATGTTCCCAGTCGCAAATTGCGGGTGGCTTCGGCGAGGATATACTGGTTGTTGGTATCAATGAGCGAGACCATAGCACGCTTCACGTTGAGTCGGAAAACAGCCAGCTGGGCAAAGGCGGAGAGGGCCTTGTCGGATGAAGGCTGAGGCGCGTTTGCGTCATTGATTTGGGAGGGAGCAGAGATTCCGTCGACATTTCGGGCGACTTTAAGTGAGGAGCCTTGTGCTATTTGCCAGCTCTGAAAGTAACTCTGCACCTCGCGTTCGCGTTGCAGCTCTGCAGAGCTCGACATTGTATCGTGGGATGCGCTGTCATGCCATGTCAGGTTTTGGAGTTGGAGAAGTTATCGAGTACTAAGTAAACGGCTCTGGCAGAGAAGAATTGGGCGGTAGGTTAGGTTAGGTTATTACTGTAACAGCCTGAGTGACTGAATGACTGAGTATGGGATGGAAAGATGGAAATTTGGGTGGTTCCCCTCTAAGGTTGAGAAATCAAATCTACTAAGGTACTAATTGCGTCATAGTTGCCCCCAAGCGTCGGCGTCATTGGAAGAAGAAGGGCTGTCGGGTCTTGTCAGACTGCCTGGCACGCCTGGAGCCTGGAGCTAGAGCCTTTCCAGAATAGGTAGCCTCCCTCTACACCCAAATGAGGTCACGCCAGGACAGGAGAGGCAAGAAAGGACAGGAACAGTGATCAAAATACAGGGTCAGAGATCGATTAGCGGTCAAGCTGTCGATTTGCAGACGTGATCAACCAGGTTTTTTTTTACCTGGTTATTTTTTAGGTTGTCCTTCGCAGCCTCATCAGCCCATAATATCCCTCATTCCTCCCAATCCATCAAATGTCAAGCTTCGCCAAGAGAAAATAAGCTGCTTGAATGCGGGGGATCCCAAAGCCTTGTCTTATTTATAGATCGACATTCAATAACCCTACCTACAGTTCACTTAGTTTGTCAGTACGTACAATATCCAATTGAGTTTCAAGATATGGACGGTTGAACCGACAATCTGGTACGACTAACCCACTACAAGACCGTTGCACGAGCAGCCTAAGGTTCCTGGAACTATTGTGATACTCCGAAAACTCCGGTCCCCTGATTTCCTGTTTGGGTCATCACAAACCAAAAGTCCCGGGGGGCATCTCCTTGGAGATAGCAAGATGCTACTCGCTGCTTACTATTTGACATCCAGCCCAATGGAATCTCTTATCATGGTTGAATTAATAAGCGTCGTATTGGTGAAGTAGATAAATAAGTGTCAGACACTCCCAATTACTGTAGATCATCATCACCAATCACCATCATCATCCTCCTCTTCCAACTTCATTGCAACACAACACAATCATATTCAACATGTCCTCCGCCATACACACAGCACGATCAATCCTCGACGCATTCTACGATGCCGAGCGTATCTACATGGCCTCATCCCCCGAAGAGCGCGATTTCAGCGGCATGGCAGCAACGCTTTCAAAAGAAGTGAAACTCAAACAAACATCAGGCCTACCCTACGCTGGTGATTACGTCGGGCCCGAAGGATTCCAGAAATGGGCACAAGACATGGCCAACTACTTCGACAAGGTTGATGTACAGAAGCCCGAAGTTTTCGAACGCGAAGGCTCGAATCGCATCATCTCGCTCAGCTACCTCTATCTAAGAGTTCGCAACACTGGGGAAGAGTTGAAGTACCCCTTGTGTCAAGTCATGACGGTAGATTTGGAAGCCGGCGTTATCAAGAGCATTATGCCGTTTTATTGGGATGTGTATGCGCTGAACAAGGCTATCGGGCACACACCTGAATCATAGTAGTCATCTCAAAAGAACCACCAGCTACAGAAGAAACAAGCTATCTTTACATCAAATCAAATCAAATCAAATCAAAGGATACAAACAACATGTACTTTTGAAATCACCTATGTTCCGCAATAACTTTATCACAATACTCAGCAAACTCAGCGGCCGTCCCTGTTCCTCCCTGCTCCTTTGACTTGAGATTCTCCAACAAATCTGGCCTAGGACAAGGATGGAACCGACCCCAAGGCCATATAAACCTCCCTCCATCCTCGATTTGTAAATCTGGTGAAAGGCCTGCCCAAAGGTTGGTGTACGCACCAAACTTGGCATGATAAAGAATCACCGAAACGGCATAACGAACTGCCCAGGGCATATGGCGCAGAAGAGAAGTTTGAAGGTTCCCAGGATTATGGCACACACTGAGCACGCCCTGAGATCCGATCTGGTCTGCCAGCACGCTGGCGAGATACCAGTTCCCCGTCTTTGAATTTGTGTAGTTGACTTGGGGGTCTTGAGATGGGTTGATGACGACCTTCATGTCGACTCCTCCCTTTGGAAGGGCGACATCAGTAACGATGGATGCTGTCCAGACAACGCGTACTGAAGCAGGTCGTTGGTTCTTGGCGGTCTGTGTTAGAACAGGTACGAGAAGCTGTGTAAAGTACCAAGGCCCGATGGCATTCGTAGCTAAACTGAGTTCGTATCCTTGGGCTGAGACTGAGCCTGGGGGAGGCATAGAAACGCCCGCGTTGTTGAATAGAACATCAAGTCTTGATTCCTTGGATGTGAACTCTTCCGCAGCCGACTTGACAGATTTGAGGTCGTCAAGAGATATTTTTAGGAACGACAGGTTTCCGGATGAGCCAAGACAATACTGTTTCAGCTGAGCGATGGCTTGTTCGCCTTTCTCTTGAGATCTGCCTGCGATGTAGACTGATCCACCAGCCTGGTATAGCATACGGCACAGCTCAAAACCAATGCCGGAGTAACCGCCTGTAACGATGAAAACACGTCCGTCTTGCGGTTCAAGATTTTCCTCGGTGAATTGAGGTTTTGGTGGGAACATGAGAGAGTACGTATTTCCCATGGTGAATGTTTTCTTGTGGTGGTTTGGTTGATGAATGATGGAGAACTTTAGTGGATGGAACGGGAACTGAAAGGGCGGGGATAATACCACCAAATAGATAGTGACGCATTACAAACCTTGGAAACGTTGATACAACAACAATTGTTTATAAGCGAATCCTCTGCCGAACATCCGCGCCTTTCAGGGTTGCAACGTATCCATGTAGACCAATGGCGATTGGTCGAGTACTTTCAATATCCTTGTCTATTGAATATCTTTACGCTCTCCTCCTCTTTCACCAAGCATATTCGCGACATGCGACGCTAACTTCTCGATCATGCCCAACCCAGGATCATGATCAGGGTTAACTTCTGCGACAGTCAGCCCACCGACTTTTTCACTTTCAAGTAGCACTTTCAATGCTCTCATCATCTCTTCGAATTCAACACCAGTAAAGTTGGGCACATTCGCCAACGGAAACGTCCCTGGGTCAATCGAATCAACGTCCAAGTGCACCATAATCACATCCACCTTGTCTCCAAGATACTCCAACGTTTCTCTCGCACGCTGTTCTGGGACTTTCGCCACAGATGCCGAGCTGACAACTTTGTAATTGTTATCAAAAAGGTACTTGAAATGCTCGGGCTTGTTTCCTGGTAGACATGTTTGTGCCGAAAAAGACAGTGTTGGAGGAATCACAGACTGGTTCGCCTGACGGACGAGAGAATTGCTCCATGCGTGAAAGTGCACCGGGTAGCCGAACAAGATGCGCCATGTTCATCCCAGCAAATGTCCCAATGGAACTAGGATCCGTTGGAGAAGTCAGGTCTGTGTCGGCGTCGATATAAATCAAACCGACGCGTTGAGGAGGTGACTGCGAGCCTACACGGTTCCAAAAAGCGGATAGAATAGCGGGAAGCATACAGCACTCGCCACCTATGATGAGTTGGAAATCTGGTTGATCAGACGAGGATGCCAAGTTTTTGCTAACAACGCGCTCAACTAATTCGCAGACTAAAATGTTGATATCTTCGTTCCGTGCACCACCTGGGCTAAAGGTTGCTGCGGTGTAAGTCGCTGGTGATTCCAATGCATGGTGTTCCGAGACAGATGGCACACCGGCTTTTTTGAGTTCGCTAACGATTCCGACATCTTGAAAAGCCTGAGGCGCTTTGGATTTTCCTGGGATGATAGAGCCGCAATCTGCGGGGACGTAAACGATTGATACTAATGGCGAGGCTGCCATATTGCTGAGTTCTGTGCTAGTTGAATACTGGATCAGGGCCAGGCTCTGGTGATACTAGAGACAGTTTTGTATTGCTATTATCTTGGTCAGAGGAAACATATGGGTAAGTTTTACCATGCCAATGATTTCCTTCCATCCTGCTTATGGCATTCGTTTCAATGTGACGTAAGTGCTGTCGATTGCAGGGCGTAGAAACAAGATTTATTTCCGTCAGCAACGTCGAACAACTAACAGAATAGAGAATCACTTGCCTTTGAAAGTTGCTGTCCAAAAGCTATTAAGCCTTATCGAATATGAACAAGTTCCCAAGATAGCATGTCACGGCGGCGATAAACAGTAATTAAGGCGCTCGAAAGCGTAACTTTTTTAATTGAAACCAACTATATACAGTGAATTATCTCAATCGTTCCTATTAATCCAGCATGAAAGTCATTGTAACCCAATCGTGGATCATATCCTTTCGTTCACACAACTCGTACATTTTTTGGAGTTCTATCTCCAAGTAAGGTTCGGGACATGAGTATGTCGCTTAGATACCAGCACCGAGGCCGGCGAGGAGGGCGACAACGGGGGTGAGGAGAGGGGCAAGAACACCAGTTCCGAGACCAGCGAGGAGAGGAGAGAGAGCAGCGATGAGGCCGGGGAGGATGGCAGCAACGAGGCCGATGACGAGAGTGAGGACCTTGGCGAGGATCTGGAAGACGGAGTGGAGGACAGAGATGAGCTGGGGCTGGAGACCGGTGACGGTAACAATGGTCTTGACAGCAGTGAGGACCTCGGAGACGAGAACAACAACGAGGTTGAGGACCTTGTCGACGTCGCCGTCAGCAACGGGGAGACCAGCAGCGCCGGTGAGCTTGGTGACGATCTGGGTGAGCTCAAAGTTGACACCCTCGAGGCCAGGGATAGCCTTGTCGGCACCCTCAGACTTGGTGAGGTCACCGGCCTTGACCTTGTCGGCAATACCGCTGAAGCCAGAGGTCTTGCTCTTGATGTTGGAAGCACCGCTCTGGAGGACGGAGATGAGCTGGGCAGGGCTAGAGATGTCTCGCTTGACAGCAGAGCCCTTGGTGGACTCGTCGACGATCTGGTTAACACCAACGATCTCAAGGATGTTCTCGAGGCTCTGAACAGCGCCGCGAACCTCCTGGGTGTCGGGAGAAGAGTTGACACCAGCGGGCTGGGCAACAGGAGAAGCGATGGCCGAAGCGGCAAGGGCGAAGAGAGAGAAGAAAGTGGCCTTCATTTTGAATGATGTTTTTGGGTGAGAGTGATAGAGAAAGAGAGAGAAGTGGTTTTGAGTGTAGAGTATGAGTGTGAGAGAGTTGTTGATGAGAATGATGAAAACTGATTTGAAGCAGAGAAAAGACGTCCTTATATACACGAATCTGTCTATTACTTTGATTTTTTTCTTCTGTTCGTTTCTCAACTTTACAGGTCGATCACTTGGAGAGAAATTGCTTAGAATCCCTGGATGTCAGTGATGATGTCGATCGCTCTCAAAGACTCGAGTCGTGAGAACTTAGCTTTGCGTCCAAGAGGCCCAAAGAGTCCACATAGTGGCCCCCATTAGCCGTCTTCTCCACGACATATCCATTCTCAACTCCCGGGCCTCTCTTTTAGTGGTTATACTACGTACCAGAGGCTTACAATTTGTTGAGACTATCTGACTATTGAAGGTTGTCCCGATTTTTCAAGCCGAAGACTAAAGTCTGACGCTCTGCGTGTATACGTACAGCTGTATTCAAAAAATGTAGGGCGCGAGTATGAACCTTATCCTCACACAATACAAAAGCACAGCTAAGAGACTATCTGACTATAATGTCTTGTTGACAAAGAATTTTAGACTTTAGGTAATATTCACTGCAGGTGGCTTTTTGGTTTATGTAGATCTTACTTGGTTGGATGAGCTGGTTTACCCCTTTGAGAAAGTAGTGCTCCACACGTGCTCTTGGTAGATATTTGATCATCACCGCTATCGAATAGTCAATCTCAGGGTGCATCTCAGCATCTCTCTCTGTCGATGTCATCGTACTGCCCCCCTGTGCTAATCACCCCGGGCCCTATCTTCCGGAAGTCTTCTTACGGGATTGACAGTGGGGATAGACAGCTAGCTTCAGTGGGACCTGGTTCCATGCTTCCGGCCTGTCGATCGCAACTAAAAGCTGTCGAACCCCAAGGCTGACCTCTTCTCTCCTGTTTTTTACCTTGTGGTTATCGATCTACAACTGGGTCCCCATTAATACTAATTTCTTACAACTCCCCAAGGGGCTCCAGATATCTTGTTTCGTTACCATACCAGGACCGAGGTATTGGTGAGATTCAGGCCCGATGCTGTGACGATTATTACTCGTTTTAGGGATTCGCAATCGATGCTAATGCAGGTGTGCAATCTGCTCTCACCAGTCGATTGCATTAGTTTCGATATACTCAGAATTGTTCAGGGATGAATACCGAATGAAGGTTGTAATGGCACTGCTATTAACAGAATGTATGCTGGAATGATCAAAGCTACACTGATCCATCACTCTCATTTCAAGGTGAGTAGCCACCTCGTTTCATCATCATGCTAAGCACTCACTGCCAAGCCTCTACATTCCATTCCCATCAACGTCTTCAACCTCTATTGTCTTGGTTTGTCTTGCCTACTCCATGTTCCCGGTGCTCGGACCGCCTCCACGTGTATTTAGCCCTATAGCCAGTGGACAGAAAACAGCCCTAGCAAATATTACTATGGACCATCCTCTTAGCTGATCGGCACTTGATTCAGTAGATCGTCACATCACCAAGGATCCGGTTGGTGAAGCTGTGGCTCTTCCCTGAAATAGGAAATCAGCTCATCCACAACATGCTGATCTTAACGGTACTTGAAGATAGTATCAAGCAGCTTCCACTTTTACCTGGACTAAAAAGCACAGGTTAAACAAGAGACCTTGTTGGTATGTACTCTGCTCAGCAAAGAGGTACATGAGAGAATGGAGACGGTACAGACACCGCCATATCTGTCCAATATGACGAAGCTTAGCGCGTTTACCGGGAGCGTGGGCACCGGGAATGAGATTGCCGATTGAAGATCAATCAATGCAACATGAGACATACGTATGTTTGACTCAAGCCAAGACTTGTGTCCCACTGGATTTGATTCAGTCTTTGCCTTCAATGCTGCGTTGCTCGATGTTTGTGAATTGAATGAAGCATACGAATCTCAACAAACATCTGTCTCTTCAACCACACGTTTTGGATAATCCATGAGCAACTTCAGAAAGGGTTAAGAGTTAACTCTCACTTGATACTATTACTGTAAATTGGAATATGGCTTCCCAAGTCCTCCTACTAACTAGCTGCTTCTAAAATACATCACAGGCATAGGGTAGCTGTGCAACACCAGAAACTATCTCAAAGAGTCCATCAGATTAAAAGTCCCAATACTCCAGTTTAATTGCTCAGGGTTAACAACAGCTAGTAAAGTTTCTCAAATGACTACATCCAACCATGTCCATTCCACCTTATTGTGCGCAGTCGATCAAAGCACTATACTAACATAGAGAGTTCAGGTAAAGACGTTGGCCTACCACGTTCAACGCGATACAAACTCTGTCTTCCATTCCAAGTCAAGCGTTCAAAGGACCCTTATAGCCCAATTTAACCATAGTTCTGCAATGTTGATCACTGAAGCGCCGCACTGGTAGACCGTCCCAATTGGGGATTCTAATTCAGGCCGTTGTTTTGAAGGCGCAACTGCTTGTTCCACAGAGCTGGTCGGCAATAGCATTTCCGTGGCCGGGCCCTCATTAATGACGGATTTAAGCCTTTAATTACCTAGGTGGCGTCCACAACACACCTGTATCAACCAGGGACGTAACTAACTGAAAAGAGTAACTAACTCATCGTTTTGTTCTCAATTAGCCCACTTAGTCATGACTATGGTCCTTTTTTAGGTCTTGCTCCTGTCCAATTAGACAGGAGACAGGTCGAAGTATTTTGCCCTTGAAGATCCCTTCGTTAATCTTGCAATGAGCAGATCATCTGGGTAGGGGACCGGAGGGTCCCCGATAGGCTCAGTCACAGCTGTGCCATGCCATTGATCAATCAGAGTTGTCATAGTGCATGTGAATGAAGATTTAGATTCATGGATCTAGGGTTTCTCGAAACTCCGATGGAGGTGCGGAGTGACAGCCACGCATAACGACGTCAAGAGTTACCGCCAACTGCGATTTTGTATTCTTCATCTACAGAATCAGAGTATCCTTGAACCCAAATGTTCATCACATGATCGGAGTAAACTGGAGTGGCAACTCCATCGCGTAAAGATGCCCCAACTTGTACGCACCAGAGGACCAGTCTACCAGTCCACCATTCGGGTCCGATCTGAGGAGAGCAAGACAATCCACCAGTCCATTCGACTCGTACCTCAAGCATCAAGTGAAAGATATGTACAAAGAACGACAACACTAGACCCTCGCCACCCCCTCAGCCTCAGCTTTCACCTCATCAACCTCTAAGCAGGCCTGATACCCTGTGGGTTCCAAAACATGTCCTTCGGATCCAACTCAGCCTTGAGCTTCTTCAACTTGGGCAGACTCTTCTCATAGTACCTCTTGACCGCCTCCTCGTTACTCAGCTGCGTGTCCAGATAGTTCGCGTACATGCCCCAGTCACCATCAGCCATGGTCTTGGTCACGCTGTCGCGGAACCGCTTGAGCAGAGTGAACCCGTTATTCGCGTGCGTGGCGTAGTTTCCATGATCGGAGAGTTGCCACAGAAGCAACTTGTCGCGATGCGGGAAGGCGCTGTTGATGGGACGGTCGGTGAAGAGGGTTTTGGCGTTGGTGATGGCCGAGTTGGGACCGCCGAAGAGGTCAATCAGGATATACCATGTGTGTCGCGCATCGGAGTCGTTGATGTTGTCGAACAGAGTCCTGGCGAAGGACTTGACTTGGTTTCGTGTAAGGGCTTTTGTCATAAGGCTGGTGCTGTAAAAGGTACTGTGCTATGAAGATATCAGCATCGCCGTCAGTGGACAACCGACATGTCGGGAACTTACTTGGTCGTAAGGACGTCTTTGATCAAGTGTTTGACCATTGGCAAACTTGTTCAACATCTGGATCCATCCTCCCGTACTCGCGGTAGAGATCTGAGCGTCCAAATCTCCCAACAGAGGTTGCAGTGCTGTGTTCAACCCAGTCCTGGTACCGTAGTAAACACCCTGAATCGTTTGTCCGGATGGTCCCATGTATATCTGCATATTTAATTCCTTCGGCGCCGTCACTGCAAACTTCTGCAACGCCAATAACCCTTCCACCGCTTGATTTTCATTCCAGTCCAGCTCGATGCTGAACGGCGTGACTGTTTCGGGCGCTGCAAAAGTCTGGAAGTCGAGTTCGGCGACGATACCAAAGGAAGAACCTGCGCCGCGGAGAGCCCAGGTCAGGTCGTAATACTCCCAATCTGCTGCGTATCTGATTGTCCCGTTGGCGAGGACAATGGTTGCGCCGATAAATGTGTCTAGCGTGAGACCGTGAGTTCGTGAGGCGAAACCATAACCCCCATGGAGAGCATGGCCGGCAATACCGACACTAACATTTGTCAGTCCAACGTCTCGCATCCGCGGTGATGTACTTACCCAGGGCACGACCCGTGAGGAATGGCTCTCTTGCCAAACTGGAACAAGTCAGTAGCGACATGTCCCAACCTCGCACCAGCCTGGACATTGCAGCTCATATCTTTGTTAAGCGTCACGGTATCCATAGCATCCACGACAATAACCAAATGTCCGTTTTCACCACCGTAGCCAAACGAGCCATAGCTATGACCGCCGCTCTTGGCACTGACGCGGACTTTGTTCTGATCGCCGCACTTGACAGCGTCTGAGATGTGCTTGACAGTTGTGGGAAGGGCAATGGCTGCAGGAGTGTATGCTAGACGAAGGTTGTACGGCTTGACTTCCTTGGTCCATTGAGCTGAGTCGCGCGGGATGTAGGGAACTTTCTTCTGGGCTAGGCAGGCGTTGAGAGCGGTGGGTGTGTTTGCTGATTGGGGGTATGGTGATGGAGAGGCATCTGAGAAGGTCAGGAATGCCTGGAGGCAGAGGAGAAGAAACCGAATGTTGAACATGATGTCGTCAGCTTTGCTAGCCACTGCTCATATACCTGTTACAACCACTGGGAAAGGAGCTGTTCTTATAAGCTATTTTCCATACTATTTCGCAAGGATTACCTTTAGCTGTCATGTCGATTGTTTCTGTACCAAGCCATCTCTTTACGAGGTGGAAATGAAACATGCACGATTCTGTAAAGCTGAAAAAAGCTGAACAAATATGGCTCAAACAGCAGGGTCAAGGGTAACATGATGATCAAGGATGACGAAAACTGTCGATTGAGGCTCTCTGCAAGTGTCGCAACTCACAACCCTCGTCACTCAACCAGCCTAGTATTTTCCAAGTGACTCTATATAGGATCAGAAGTCTACAACTTTCCCTTAAAAACAATGCCCTCAAGATACAATGCCCATCTCATAATCTCTCGGCCAGACGTACCTGAACATCTCGATGATCCCCTGAGGCCACCCACCTGTGTAACACCAGCCGCAGCCTCCCCATGATCGACAATGCGTGCTACCAATATTTCCTGTGCCTACATATACACGTTTCCCCGCATGCGTACATAGCCTAAAGCCAACCTGCACTTTATTCTCGTAGCGAAAACAAATTCAGGATTGTGATTTGCTGTAGCTATAGCAGTACGAGGGTCCAATGCCAGGCACCGAAGTCCATATGCACCTCTTTCCGATACTAACACGAAGCTGATTGGGGCGGTTTAACTTTTGTACGCTAAGAGAAAACAATTCTCTCCATTGCTTGACAGTAGCTATCTCTTTAACTTGTTCTATTCTTGTCGCTTATATATATGTCCCACACTCCTCTTGTTCGTCAAGACCAAGGTTATTCTTGAAGTACACAATTAAGGCTTGAACTACTCTCACTTCTCCCGTTTGACGAAACACTTCGACGTGTACCGTGCATCGCAATTGGCTGTCAGTCGAGCACAACTGCAGCCAAGCTCATCAAATGAGGGAGTTGAATTGGTCAGCATTCTCAGTCAATATCTCATCTGCGGTTTATTGGACTACAGTTTGGTAGAGGGGAGGGACATCAGTAATGATTACGTACGGGTCTTTATAACGGCCGCGCACAGAACTCGACTCTGTAGTACCTAGTGATAGATTAATATAGTACAATATCACCGAATCTCTGTGTCTTGTAAATGACTCCCCTCCGAGTGTCTGGCCGTTGCAATACTGTCGCTAAATCGTCACGAGTCTCTAATACCACAGTCTTTACCTGCCCCCAACATGACACAGCTCTACTCTATCAATCCACAAATAACATTACCATATGTTTCCTCTGGCCAGACCTTGAGTAAGGATGGCACTTCACTCACCACCTCCCCCCAAAATAATGTCTCTCTTCCCCACAACGTCAACGTCAACACCACAGCACAATCTGCGCCACAAAGTAGCCATGAAACACAGACATCTAAATTCCCCATGTGAAACAATCTCTCCTTCCCCAGAAACCAAACCTTAGATCCAATTACAGTACATTCTTGCCGCCCATAACCGCAGCAACTCTAGTGACATTGCATCTGCAAACTGCAGTGTGTCAATGACAGTTGTTCGAGGGGAAGCGTGTTAAAAAACTGCAGTCTCTTTTTAGATATGTGTTGGTGTAATTCATTGAAGGGCATGTGAATAAACTGCTGCTGGTGTTGCGTGCGTGTGTGTGTTGCAGATTTCCCTGAGACCTTCGAGATGAAGAGGGCAGTGAATCATAGTCTCTCCCTCACACTCTCGAATCTCAAGTATAAGAAGACCTCTTCTCTTCCTCTAATTCCTCGACCTTTCTTTCTTCCCTCATCATCAACATCATCAACTTCCAGTCTCACTGCTCACTCCTTCAAGCAAAGCACACTTCAAGTCTTTGATCTTATACTATACACACTCTCTCAGCACACACCAACAACACTCACTACACTCAAAAACGACTTCTTTCAAGATGTTCTCCAAGCTCATCCTTGTCGTCCTTTCCGCCACTACCGCTCTCGCGACTCCTCTCCAACCTCACACCCTTGGTCAAATCACCTTCTACCATCCCGGCAAGGGCGCCTGCGAGGACACCCACGGCGACGCCGACATGGTCGCTGCCATTGGAAAGGGTCTGTACGACTCTGGAGACTACTGCGACAAGAAAATCAAGCTCACTGGCGACGCCGGAGAGGTCATCGTCACCGTCGTTGAGTAAGTTTCTCTTCTCCCCTCCCCTCTCAAACTCGAGTCAAAAATATTAATCAACGTCCTTTCCAGTCGCTGCGAAGCCTGCTCCGACAACGATCTCGACGTCTCTCCCGCTGCCTTTGAGAAGGCCATGGGAGCCCAGAGCCTAGGGCGCGTACGGGGAGAGTGGAACTGGGTCTAAACAGACTCCTTCTAACCATTCTTTTTTCATGAGACCATGATCCGTTCTTTTTCACTTCGGTACAGCACGATCACCTTGTGGTCAAAAGCGTCTGTCGACGTTGAGGCGCAGTATGGTGACTGCATCAAAATGAGAGCTTGGCTCTTTACTTTCTTTTCTCGAACATTCTTAACGACCTCGGACATACGGGAGGCGTTTTAACAAAGATGGCACCAGTGGCCTGTTTATGATGATGAACTGCGATGGTTAGCGAAAGGGGAGATCAGAAAAAATAGAAAATGGACTCAATAAAGTTCTACCAACACTTGTTTTGCCTCTTTGCTCGGTGACATGTCTGCTTAAGTGGTTCTCTCTCGAAGGGGGGCAACAGAAAGGTTAGCCACCAAGCATTAGAGTGCAACAATAAACGGCCCAAGAGTCTGCTCTCAAATGACAAAAGCCAACTTACCAACGTACCTCTCATACTCTGTGGCTAAGTGTTTCTCATACTCAGAAGCTCTCCAAGAACAAAATACGTAAATTGAATTGTATGAATTGATTCTGTCAATTTATGCTAACTCGCTTTGATGCCTCATGTTATCATGAAGCTGTGCCGAAATGCGCCCTTTTATCGTATTCTCATAAGTCCTGTGTCCAAACCATCCAATCCATCCGCCAAGTAAAGCAAACCATACTATTCCTGTAAGAGAAAAGGGAATCCAACGCCTGTTCGTGATGTGCACGTGTTCTCAGTTGACGACACATTGCTGTGATGAATCTACGCCTTCTGGCGCCCTGCTGGGTAGTGTTCCGTATGTAAGTTCTATGCCATGATGAATCCAAATCTTCTATCCTTGCTTATTCCTAAGACCAAATGCAGGCAACCACTTCCTCCTGCTTCCTGTTGCGACGGTCCCTCTTGGGCTTTCTGTCTGCTCCGATGTGTCTCTTTCGTTCACCAGGCCTGGTGGTTTGGGTGTTCCTGGGGTGCCTGACTCTTGACTCATCCTCGAGTCGTCGGTCATTTCAACATCTACAGAGACATTTCTTCCCTGTCGCGGCTTTCGCATGATTGGTGGTGGTGTTGCACTATCGCTGTCGTCCTCTAGCGCACCTGTCCGGCTGATCCAAGGTGGGAGTCCCGATGCGCCATTAGAGCTCGGGAACCCCCCATTAGGAGGTTCAGTAGGCCCATGCTCCGACCTTGGTGTTGGTGTTGGGACACCGCTCGGAGGTCCGGTAGACGACCTGCGGAAGAACTTGGTGAATTTGTTCTGGGAAGATTGCTGACCCGCAATCGGAGGGTAATGGTTCTTGTGGTCCCCGACGGATGATCCTTGAGCCTGTATGTGTGCACCTGCCCTGATTTGAATGTCATCACTGTTTCTTCTCTGGTGACCTTTCTTACGGCCCACCTTAGAGGCTTTGGCACTGGCCAATGGTCGACTCAGGAAGGATGTCTTGCTCTGTTGCGCAGCCTGGGGGTTCAAGCTCGACCTCCTGTCAGGAGGTGGTGGAGGCATCGAGGACGAAAAGAGCTCTTGTTGTACTGGGAATAGATCCTTAATCCTGTCAGGATCGAGTCCTGTGCTCGCGCCTCCTTGATGGCCATTTCCAGCTCCAAACATGGCATCCATTGCCCACCCGCCCTTAGTTGCTGCGCTGGGTGGAAAGCTAAAGAGGTCAGGAGACGCTCGCCCATTGTTCTTGATCGGTTTAGAACTTTGACGCATCCAAATATCGATACTCGACTCGAGGGACTCCACGTCTGATTCATCGTCAATATCTGAATCCCAATCGTTACCCCGTCGGTTGGAAATGGTAGTCTCATCAGCGGACCGAGGGCGCTGAATAGATCTGCCCTTGCTCTCGCGATAGACTCTATTGTTCAGGTCAATAATCTGAGCTGAAGCCTTGATCGCACGCATTGGAGGCTGCTCCAGGCGAACACCCGAGTACGTTCCCAAGCTTCCGTCGTTTTCGGAAGACTCTGATAGCGCACTGTGGCTTGGTCTCGCTGTAGGAGGCCTGAGCAAAGCCTCGTTGGAGTTGTCAAAGCGTTGCAGTGTAGATGTAGAGACGGTGTCTGGCGTTGGGGGGAGGTTCTGATCGTGCAATCTCGCGCCACCAGGAGCCTCGGTCGTAACTCTTCGAAGTGAATCCCTCTTCTCCTGCTTAAGGCGTTGATGACTTGGAGACATCGAAGCACGACCCGTAAACCGTTCTGGTCCATCATGATCCCGAGTTTGAGGTCGCGATCCCGTCTTCGAAGGGTGGTGTCGTTCGGGCCTCTGTCGTGGAGAGATATATTCGATGACGTTGTGGATTGAATCGAAGTGCGCTTGGTGATTTGAAACAGAGTTCGATCGGTTTGATCTGACAGGTGAAGAAGCGTGGGACTTGACAAAAGCTGTCTTTGGGCGGTTGATAGCACTGGCTCTGGCTGGAAGACTGGCGGAGCCATCAAAAGCCATCGGCTCGTCATCTTCTTGAAGGCCGCTATCCTCGTCTTCCTTTGATCCGTACACACTGACAAAGGAACTTTCGCTCAGGATACTCAAACTCGGGCTACGGCCAGTGTCGCCTTCGCCAGGCCCTTCGGGAACCTGCGCAAGACTAAGAACGCTGCCCCTGGCTCCGAGATAAACATTGCGCAGATTCTCGGTATTCTCGCTGTGGTCGGATATAAAACTTGGCATGCGGTTGATGATTCTATCATCTCCCGTTCGCTTCGCCGAGACTGGCGTCTGTGTCGCAGGTCTAGGGTCTTCATAGCAAGGATTGAAGTTGTGAGGTGGGTATTGGCCTTCAGATTGGATCTGTTCAATAATTGATCTTTCCTCGACAAACTCTTCGAGTCTAGCTTCGAGCGACACAATCATGGCGACCGCCTCCTCAATTGCTTTGTCGCGCTTCTCCATCTCTTGTGAGAGATGGTGGTTCATTTCTTCTGCTCGTGATTTTTCCATCTCAAGAGTCTCTACTTTGTCTTCGAGAGCTGTTTGTCGTTCTCGGCGATGGTAGAGTTCTAGTTTGAGATCAAAGTTCTTCTTGTGAAGTGAAGAAATCACCTGCTCCATATCCATAACTCCCATGCCCTTCTTCTTGGACGTCTCAGTTGAAGCGGGGGAGTGAGATCGATGTTCAGAATCCACACCCCGAACGGGCGATCCGAGGCTCCGACTAAACTCCCCAGAAGAATTGGCATCTGTATGAGAGCGCGACCATGTTGATGACTTGTCGCTTTCCGCCTGGCGAGACTCCCGCAACTTCTCTTGAAGGAATAAGGACATGGCAGGCTGTCGCGTAGATTCATTGCTAGCTTCTCTGGTCAAACGAGACGTTCGATCTGCTGTTCGCGGGGTGGTGCTAGATGGTCTTTGGCAAGTGGCATGATAGAATCGGTGAGCATGCGATGGGGCGGGGGACCCAGGAGGGTGTGAGTTGGAAGTATGTGCGGTATGCATTGAGGCCTTAGTGTTGTTGGTGCTTGTAGAAGATCGAGAAGCGGTTCTTACTCCATTTGAAGACCGCGAGACAGGCCGTTCCATATTTGGATGCGGATGAAGCTGTATTAAGTGTTCTGGGCGATTAGGTATCGGTTTTCAAGGTAATGCAATGTGTCTGTGTTCGCATGCGCACGGCTTGCGAGGTGTAGTTCGTAGAGAGCAGTTCAGTTCAAATTCGAGGGTCAAGCTGAATTGTCTGTTTTCGCAAAAGTATTGCGATTAGGTCTTGAAGTAGGAAAGTACCGGTGTGTATAGTATGTCGAGCAGGTCGCATGTCTTGGGATACAGAGATGAGGAGAATTGATTCACTCCATTGCAGATTGTGCCCAATAGCTTTCGGGTATCGTTGCAGGAGGCGAACTAGGTGAGGTATGATATGATGCAAATGAAACGATGCTTGGTGTTTTGTCTTTGAGCTTGTGGTCGGTCGCTTACAGGTGACTTTTAGGAAGTAGCGCTCTTGATCCAATGGCTAACAAAGTAAAGACGATTATCGTAAAGAAGTATGTACAATCTCGGTTCGTTTCCGTGTAGTTTGGAGAGCAGGTAACACGATCAAGTTCCGGTGAGTCAAGAGCGCAGTATCGAACAGTTTGAGTTTGTATGAGAAGAGACGAGGCGAGACGAGACAAGACGAGACCCAACTTGGTGATCGAATGACGATGGGGAGAACGGCATTAAGTTGGGCTCGAATAAGTGAAGCCGACTTCGCTTAGAGTGGGGGAGAAGGGGACCTGGCGATGTCGCCTTGCATCGGCGACGCAGGGAGAGCCTTGAGTGCCTAGTAGATAAACTACTTCAAGGGCCAAGGTCGTTCGTTCCCAATCGACAAGATGGGCAGGGTAAGTAGGGTACGCAGTGGATATTTCGATCCAGTCTGCCGATTTTAGGGGAGGGCGAAAGCACAGAGCAGTGGAAGAAGGAGAAGAATCAAACTGGAATTAGAATTGAGGTGGAAATTATTAAGGGTATGTCTAGGTATGGATGGAGTGGCCTTTCTTCTGCCACCGACATCTACGGATAGCCAAATGCAGGAATACTGGACTGTCCATTCCAAAGCCTGGCACAGTAGACAGGTACAGTACAGTACCGACCTTTGGGAAGGTGGTGCCCACATCCAGCTAAAAGTTAGGGCGCCCCCCGCATTAGCGCTGCAGCCTCCATCTCAGGCACCATTTCAGTGGAGGTGTCGCGAATGTTAGCAGTTAGTTCCGGGAGTGAGTGACATAAAACGCTATCCATTAACAGCACCAAAGAAAAAGTACGCGTCTCTGAACGTGTGGACGTGTTTTGGTGAGGTAGAGCGTGTCAGCCAGGGTCAGTCCGAGACGGTGTCTCCGGGCTGAAGAGTGGGTGACAGGGTTTCCCATCCCTGATTAATGCCCTTAAACTGACAAGACCGATCCCATACCCTTCTACGCCCTGTGCTGTTTGTTGACGATTCGGTTGTCAGAGCAAATCGGTTCATCCAATCTCAATCATGTGCTAAATCGATCAAGTATCATGAAATGACAAATTGTCAAAATTATTCTCATCTTCTTTTACTTGTTCTCTCAGCTGGACTGTCTACTAACATCTCCTACTAATAGGTACCAATCATGCTTAGTTCCACAGACTTGGGAGCATGGAGCCCCCCAGCTCCCGGCCAGCGGCCCGTGCTCCGAGCAGCTATCAAAGTTACTTTTACAGTATCAAACCCCCCATGTCGTCACTTTTCCTTTTCCCTTGATAGGGTGGATGGATGTGATTGTGATTCATGTGATTTGTAGGTGATTGCTTCTTTTTGAAGGAGTAAGAGTCAGAGTGGCTTGACAAGAGAAGAGCAAACATGCAGTAGAGTAGGTCTCCTTGTTTTTGGAGGATCTACTGAACCAATCTCTTAACATGAACCTCGTTCATTGCGCCGTTGAGTGATTGCTTTTCTTCCCTCTTCTTCAATGCATGTTTCAGTTCTAAACATTGTCTTAGACATTCGACCATCATAACCATAACCATTCAAGGGTCTTTATTTCTGTCTCACACACGGCCACTATCACCGACATAAGAAGCAAAACCCCAATAATCCAACCGCAACTCGTGTCCAATACTCGCACTATATCCACAAGGAGAGAAGAGAAAATATTTCTTACACTAACAATTAATACTTAGGTTGCCGACTGCACCAAACAAGTCTGGCCCTGAACTTGTATGCATCGGTCCGTCTTAGCTCCAGGCTCCAAGAGAATAAATCCCGTCCCGTCGCAACCTAAGCCTGCAAGAATACCCACGTAAAACTTTAAACAGTCTGGACGGTTAAACCCTTTTGACGGAAGCGGTTCTAGAGTCTAACTAGGTCCAGAGTAAAAAATACCAAGACCAAAGAACGTTGCCCCTCCGATTTGCCGCTCTTAGTCTCACTTCAGCCATTCCCGTGTTTACCGTCCACTGACGTTGATCAATACTGTACTCTACCCTAAGGGGGGAAAACTTGTTCTGTTTTCAAAAAGTTGGAAACGCCTTCTCTTGCGGCTCAATCGGTTTCTGTCCAAACGGCATAGATAAAGTTCCCCTTCTAGATGCAGCAGAAGTGGGACTCTTGGCTTTTAACGGCTGAGCTTTATACTTACTGCATATGACTTGATGCAGTTTAACTATGCTTCTTTAGGTGGAAAGATTGTGCATTTCAGGTCAAACAACTTCCAAGCCGTCGACTGTGGCTTGATACACTGCTTCTGGCAGATGCCGAGATCGTAACTTTGGTGCCACTCGGTCCGTGACCCAGACCACACAACTAAAAAGAAACCGTGGGTACAATAAATCATCAGTCAAAAGCACCATCCACACTGTAGAATCTGACTCGATAATTTTGTCTTCTGTACCGTCTTGAAAGTCTTGGCTTTCCTACTACATACCTCGGCTGGTCAACTGGGAATTGAAGTTTGGTGCCTCACATTTTGGCAAGCCGATGTCCCAGACTAGCTGCAATCACCCATCCGTCCCTTGCAGCAGATCTACAACATCTAGATGGTCCAATGACTTGACAGGCTAGTCTCCAAAAGTGCCCGAATGGACAGCCATGGAATAAACGCATGATTATCTCTTTGTTCTGGTTCAACGGCATGGTACGCCATCACACCAACCTGGAATCACAAGTCAGATGTGGCATTCCATACCCTTTGCCACCCCATAGTCACTCAGTTTAACTGCAAATACCCGATTATTATGCTTCTGCAAGCATCGTCTTCACTATGATCATCTCTCAAGACTTCTCAATCAACGAGTTTGTCGGTCTACGGACCCTTGCGTCGTGGCTGGACCTTGACATACGCGGTGAGATAAGGTAGCATTTGAACATCATCGTATGATACAGAAATCGCCCTCACTCCGCTATTGGCGGGCGGTAGAGATCGACGGAGTGGAAATGCTCAGCATCCATGACTGACGATGCTTGCTCGAATGCTACTGCACAGACGTCAATCTCGTAACTACCGAGACACCAGCCCGCATATCTTGTACATCTCAAACTTGATCGTCAATTAACTGGACTTCAAGTGAACTAGCTTACTGGTCACTCTTCTTTTTTCATAGGTGAAAACAAAGTAGGCTCATTGTGCTCGTGGCAATGTGTATGAAGAAACCTGGTGCTGTTGAAACTGTGCATTGGTGATTCGTCTTTAATTGCCGAACTACCATACTAACATGTTCTCCTGAATCGTAGTTATCTCGATTGCAAAGGAGTGGCTGTGCTCTCAATTAGCCCTGGACGAAACATTTTCGCGGTTGCTACCCTATGGCACACAAATTATGTCACAAGCAGTAAGATGCGATAATTTCCAGACACTAAAGAGTCATGAGACTTGCTGGGTCGAAATGCGTAATATTTGCTCTGCCTAATTAACATGGAGACAGGTGTTTCAAGCAGACAAGTACTGTTCTACTCAGGTGCTTGGTTTGACCAATGTTCGTCTATCCGGGACGTCATGGATTGGTATGTTGTCGTAAAAATCTCAAGCGCTCAGTCCAGGAACAGAAACATGTGCTCGTAGAATATCTGGCAGTGCACTATCGATCTTTGTAAAAGGAAAGGTGTATTGATATCGGTAGTATTGCTCCTGAAAATGTACTTGTTGATGAGCTGGTAGAAAGATGCAACCAACTCAACACGGCCATCAGCATACTCAAACCTGCAGTTCGACCTCCGAAAACAATGTCACGCTCATCTGTAATGCATGCATGCCAATGCAATATGTATTCACGCTATAACAAAGCATTTCCGTAACGCCGTAAGATCCTATACCACTTCCAGCAGAGTCAATAGTCTACAGCTCATCCTTCTTTTCAAAGAACTGCTCCTCACTGCCCTCCACCACCTCTTCCCCATCATCCCCCTTCGCCTTGGCAGCAGCTTCCTTATCTTTCTTCAACTGAGCCTTGTTCTTAGCGAGCTCTTCCTCATCAGCGTCAATGTAGCCCCTGAGCTCCTTATCTCCTCCGGGAACCTCCACGAGCTCAAGCTTCCATCCGTATTTTCCAGCCAGCTTCTTCATGCGCTCTGTCATGTCTTTTACTACGGAGGGCTTGAGTTCCAACTTCTCCAGCTCTTCGGGTCCGAGAAGCTCCATGTCGCCACCGTCTTCTTTACTCTTGCCTGACGCTACTACCTTGAGGAATCTCACGGTGTCAGTGTTGGAGTTGGAGAAGTAGCTGCGTGGGGGAGGAAGCTTGGCTGGTGGTTTGCCAGCCTCGTCCGCACCGGAGAGCACATTTCGGGCGCCTACGACGACACCACCAATATTGATCGGTTCCTTTCCGGCTTCATCAGGCATTGTGTCTCCAGACTTGACACCCGTATCTTCCTGCTTCAGCGGCTCCTGAGCTTCGTCCTGCGCCAGAGGTACCGTTTGGTCCAGCGAGGGAGGCTCATTAAGTTCGCCCAAGATGAGCTTACATCGGATGGGGTTCGCCCGGGTCTCTTCGGGTGGTAAGAAAGCGACATCATTACACAGACGTGGTGTATTGACGACCATCAAGTAAGCACAAATAGTGACCTCCTTAATCCATCCAATCCTGTCGGCCTTCATGCCCGGTACACAGTGGTACTGGACCTCAATCGTGCGCTCTCTTCCTGTCAAGTCGCAAATCGTTCCTCCTTCGAGCCTCTGAACGAGATACCGTTGATCACCCTTAACCTGCAATTCCGCTGGGGGTGGTGCTTCTTGGCCGTTCATCTTTGCCTGGTGCGCTGCATTTGCTGGAATGGCAGGGACCCTTCCGAGCGTGTAATCCATCGTATGAGGGTCGCGCGTAGGAGGTTGGCCGTTTGGTATCGAGGGCAGGGCGTGGAACTGGACGATCTCGCGGTTATTGCAAAAACTGTAGCTCCACCACCCAGACATAAAATAGAGGCACGAATCCTCCAGTTCCGAAAGAAGTTCCCATCCACTAGCTGTTGCGCGAGTGAGCTCGCGGGCTTCTTCGGCCTTGGCCAGCTCGTTGGCCGTCTTATTCTCTGCTTCAGGCGATTGCAAAATAGGTATAGAACAAAGATACTCGTTAGGCGGTAGCTTCATGAGTTCGTACTTGTACGACGGGCCATCCTGGTCTTTGTTCTCGCCTTCATTGTCGCGCTCGCCAGCTTCCCGAGCTTGACCTAATGTTGATTGCGCAAAGTCGGCAGAATATGTAGAATGTTGACTATCGAGTAATGAATGGGCGTCTTTCTCGGATATGTATTGATTATCGAATAGGACCTCAAACTACTGACGTTGAGCATCAAGACAACGGTGCATGATCAACGAGGGGCAGCTTACCTGAGGGTACGTCAACAAGTCCTCGTGAATGTTGAACCCCGGTGAACGAGCTCCGACAAGCTGGAGGGAAGCCAGCAGAATCAAATTGAAGCGGCGCATTATGCCGTGTTGAGCCGGAGATAGCTCACATAGAGGTTTTACAATCGTCGCAATAAGGTTGCCAAATGCAACCGACTCTCTAATGGATACTAAGCGTTACTGGGAGAGGTGTCATGATGGACCAAGCTGTGGAGTTTAGCCTGAGGGTCCGCTATCAGCTACTTGACCGACGTTTAACCGCTATTAGCCAGGCCATCTCTTCCGACAACTTCTTCCGGACACCGAAAAAAGAAGGGTCCTTGCGCCGACAACTTCATCTCTTCGCGGGCGACGGGCTGTATTCTCCGGAGCCTAGGGGATGAAGAGGGGCCGAATATCGGTCATCCCGTCAAGGGGAAAGTTACATAACGTGTCCGTGGTTAATTACAACCCCGCCAGTGTAGAAGCTGCTTACCATTACATCACAGCTCGTCTCTCGTCCCACGGGAAAAGAAATTACTCTGAACAGGGAGACAATACGAGATGATGAGAGCAAGTGCACAGCCTTGAGACTCGTTTCAGAAGCACAAGCACAAGCACAAGCGTGCGTGTCGCAAAGTCGTGATGGTTATGGCATTGTCGTGATGCGTGGCAAACGGGAATAACAACACCAGACGGTGATCAACACATGCCCTTCCTGGGAACATCCTCGCTTCGGGTGGGAATCGACGATCAACAGAGCTTCTCTAACTGGAACACGTGTCCGATAAGGAGAAAACGCGTTCCAGTGTTGGGCTCATCCCAGTATCAAAGGATCTATGCCTTTTTTTCTCTGCCTCTTCTCCGCAGTATTCATGGTTTCATGTCAGGATCTATCTCGCATTCTGTCGGCCCGTCAAGCTTGGACAACGATCAATACAGCCATGTCCCAGCGAGATGAAATTACTACTACTCAAATTTAGACTTCTGTGACGTATTTTCTTACTTTTGCGCGACGCTGGGTGCTCATCATGGCATGATATTGAGCATTGGTCTCACAAAGGTCCAGACCAGGCGTGATAGCGTCTTCTCGCTTGATACCGATTTTGGCCCAACGGCGCGCGAGCCGATGACTACCGACAGGAGTTCGTGCACTCTACGGATCGTCTGTAATGCATCATCAGCCCTGAATGGCCTATCTAGGGTTCTCCAACGACTCACTTATGCGTCTGGACGAATGCATTAAACAGAGTCAGGGTTTCCTGGGCATATTACTTTTTGGCCCAGTGTTTTGGGTTAGCATCAGCGCTACGGCAAAAGGTACGCGCAAGACACGGGCTGTGCGTTTGGACGTTGATGTTGGATTCAGGGTAACCATCGACAAAAGGTCCATCGCAAGTCAGTCTGTTCTCGACGACGGCAGATGAACTCAAACATTGACTGCTCATCACACGCTAACAAACTCTCAACGAGCCGCCCGTCCGTGCCAAGAGTGTTAAGCATCCTCCTTGAGCGTTAGAGTTGACTCACTTTGAAGTGAGGTGTTTAGGGGCGTCGAATAGCTTCAACCGTTGGGGATTGTGGCCCGACTACGAGTTGCGGCTCAGTTCGACTCATTCTACAAGCATCAGGGTGCAATGATAAAAAACAGCACGTGGTCAAGCCGAGCAGCGGATCATCCCAAACTGCCAACGCATCAATCACTCCATTCACGATGGGGAGTTATACCATTGCACGTGCACCAGCACGGTCACGAAGCTATCAATGGAACGGTTCCATCAATGATCTGCGTGACTGTAAAAAGTTGATGCTGGGGTCGAGCCTGCATGATCACCGCAAGGAAAAGATTAAGCCAAGGGAAAAAAAGAAAGGATTCGATAGCCAGGGGCCATGTGGATAGAAAGTGGAACTTGAGGTTTAGAAATTAGTCTATCTAATATCCATCGTAATCTTGCAATAAATCTCGGACAAAGGGAAAGAAATACTACGTAGTATCTGGTTGAGTTTGACTACGATGAGAACTGAACTAGTAATACGGAAGGACTTCCGTGGAGATAGGTCACAGTTTTGAGATTGGCAGGCACAAGATAGAGTTGGAAGCAAACTATAACACGGGGTTTATGGACGTGCGAGTTGCTACCTTTCCTACGTTAGGAATAGAGTAGTTTGTCTGTATATAATTACGCCAAGCTTTTCTCGAGTTCGAGTCAGAAGAAACCCGAAACCATCGATAGCGTGTGCTTCAACTTCAACTGCAACTGCAAAGCCTGGGGGGCCTGCATGACACTCAATACTCGGGCGATTGTCTGACCAAACGGAAGTGTGCAATGCGAGTTGGCAAATACCGGTGATGAAGATCGTTAGGTCTAGACTGCGGTGACGATGCTACGCAATTCGTCACAGTAGAAGATCATCATCATGGGGGGGTAAGGAATTACTTGGGTAACGTGGGCACCTGGTCCCGGTCTCTGGGTTACAACGAGGTTATTTCGAAAAAAGCAAACACGCCAAACCAAAACGAAGAGGGTGTGATGTAGTTGAACTGCTTGATCTGGTTGAAAGGATTGTAGTAGTATCCGTATCTCTGATCTAATTAAGCCGTTGATGACTTGTAGTTAGTGGATGGGATGATGGATAGACGTTGAACTGGACGGTGGTAATTAACTACCAGGTACGTACACTAGATTCGGTGTCGAGTTAGGCTCAGTATGGTTAGATACAGGTAAGTTGGCTGCTGTTAAAGTGATGGCGCCGTCCGCCTCACTCTATGCGACTGCGGGAACCAATCGAGATGAATGGTGGGTATGCCTGACCACGTTCGACAGCCAATAGATGGATGCCCCGTCTCAGTGATTGCCTCGTTTTGCGTAAAGAGGTGGGTGCTAGAAAGGAGATGGAGTGTAGCTTTTGGGTTGTTCGGCAGGGATTCTACCCGTTGGAGAAAGAGACCAGCAGAGCTTGGTCTTGGTCTTGGTGATGGCATCTCTTTTTAACTTTTTATGAGAGCTCACATTTGTATATTTCTTTGAGGGGATATATGAGGTGAGAATATTTTGTTATCGATTTATACGAATCCTTGAGGATGCTTTCGATCGATAACGTTTCTTCCAACAGTCACTGTTTCATGCCAGGGTTATCTCAGCTGAGTGAGGTAATATACGTATCTTTAACACGTCGGTGGCACATTAATCCTGTTCCTCGTGCAGAGAATACCATTAGAGCAGGGAAAATGGTGATCAGCGTCCCGCCGCCAACCGGCGGTTCGTGGATTGCTTAGTGTTGGGGAGAGCTGATCTCGCGTACCGAGATAATCTCATTCAAATCTGTTTGGCTCCAACTCTGTACTCAGCTTAGCTGCTGAAACGTTACTGTATCTGCCGTGCTGTACTACTATAGCAGGGTTAAAATTAGTAACAGCAAGTATTATGTATAATCTTAAACTTTCTATGAAGCATTAACTATGTTTTGTCCGTGTTCATCAAACTAACGTTAATTAATACCGTTAGTTGAAGAGGTCAGGTACCTGCTTGATCGGGGATATCTTCAAACAAGCTAAAACAGAACAGACCACCAGTCTTACAGCGCATCAAATTAACAAAGCATGGCACACGGCAAGACACACACGCACTAAGCCCAGCCAGCCCAGTCCAGCCCAGCCCAGCCCAACACCCAATTTTTGTCCGCGTCTTGTCCGAGAACTGACAGCAGCACCTGGTATCAAACGTGCAGCCGGTCAATCAGTCTAGCGGGCTAGCGCATGACATGTTCACCTCGAACCTTACAGCACAACACGCAGAGACCAGCAGATGGGCTAATTGTATTGCACTGCTCTCAAAGGACACTTCTTGATCGGATCCGCGACCCCATACCTGTGCCCGCTTTGGTGGGATGAAGGATGGGGGGGATGATGATTTACTAGACTAGGATAGGATAGGATGAGCCATGACATCTCGTAGCTCTGAGCGTAGCACAACGCGGCAGCAATCAATCTCCAAGGAAGAGGCACATCTGTTTTTTGCTTTTTTCCCCTTCTTCCCTACCGATTTCTTTCAACGTACCCTGTACCCAGGATCGAAGGGAATGCCGTCATGTCATGGCGTTTTGCTATTCTGGGCTGTGGCTGTTGCTTGCGCTGTATCACATTGCTTCTTTTATCCCTCTCTTTTCTCCTTGTCATTTGTTTCTTTTTCCTTTTGTTTCCTCAAAGAGTCATGAACTATGATGCTGTGCCGCTTAACATTACGTAGACGTTTTTGTTTTGTTTCGTAGAAAGGAACCGGTTGAGGTGTCAGAAGATATTCGGCCAGCCGTCTTGTCAGACTTGTCTGTGAGTAAAGTCCTAGACTAGACTGCCTTCTCAGATCGTGGAGATCGAGCAGGATTGAACGGAATAGACTAGGCTATTCATTCATCCTGCTCCATGTCTAATGGACAGGCCACACATAGCCCACCACTTGATGCAGCTGAGCCTCTTGGGTGCGTGGGAAAATGTCAAAGCCCATAGAGAATGCTTCGTTTCAAAGCATCTCGTGGACAGTTCAGATAGATGAGCTGTATGTATGTATGTATGTACGCGCA
Source organism: Fusarium sporotrichioides (assembly GCA_019054645.1). Lineage (NCBI taxonomy): Eukaryota > Fungi > Ascomycota > Sordariomycetes > Hypocreales > Nectriaceae > Fusarium > Fusarium sporotrichioides. The sequence goes on along the minus strand of JAHKNS010000002.1, from coordinate 813,428 downwards.
ATTAGAAACGAGGTTTCTAGTGGTCGCAGCAAGCCAGACCTGGCGACAGACAAGCAATGATGATCCAATCGCTTCGAACCTAAACAGCATGCAGACCAGGCAGGCCGGGCGTCAGCAAGTAACAATTCCAGGACAAGGGTTGCTTCGCTGGCCATTTTTTTGTTCTCTATCTTTTTTTGGGCATGATGCAACAACACGTACCCGGGGGTGTGTTTTATTAGCATGGATCCATCCAAATGGATGCGTTAGAAGAGCTTTGACTCGCTGAAGCAGCTACCGCAGATTCCATGCTGGCTTTTCAGTGGTGGTTTTTCCCGCTGTGGTGACGGGACTGGACCGTTGGTTCAGTTCAACTGTACTGTAGTGCAGCAGGTGGGCCGCTGTAAATCAAAGTCAAACCACCTACCCCACGTTCGTTGTCAGAGGGCAAAACTCAAAGTCCAGCGCAGCAGCAGTAAGGAGTCAGCACAGCACAGCACAGCACAGCACAGCAGTGGCAGTGGCATGAGCAGGAGCAGGAGCGTCGTCAGTCACGCGTTCCAGTTCCCAGTGTCGCACTTTCCCCCTTCTGATATTGGTGCTGATATTAGTGCTAATCCACTTTCCATTTTCACGTTTGTTTCAATCTCAACAACACGGCATATGTTTAGCAGCATCATTAAACCTATCCCCACAAGCTTCTCTTTTTTTGCGACAAGTCTCTTTCCACAGCATCGGAGCCAAGATTAGATCTTGTTTTTCTTACATCTTGTCTCTTCTCACCTCGTCAATCTTGACACCATCGATCAGGCCACATCAGGCATTATCGCATTAAATCATTCTGCGAGTCTGCCTTAAGATCGCCCATTTAAAGAACTCCCTCACTCATTCTATGCATCGCAATCGATAATCTATCTGACTTGCTTGTTTGCTTGCTTGCTTGTCATCAAAACACACCATTACGACGACATCATCACACGCCCTCCTCCTCTACAATAGGTACAATACAGTCACTGCAACTACCATTATTACTACAACTGCATTTTCAGCCAGGCCAAGCCTAATTAGACCGCCCACCCACAGACGTCTCGTTCAAGCAACCTTTCACCATCCATACTTACCTTACACACCGCAGCTCCCAAATACCGCCCAGTTCCACCACCCTTGAATATCCTTCCAAGGATCCCTGCAGCATCCCCTGTCAGGCCAGAGTGGGGAATTGGAAGCCTCATTCACACGACTGGGCCGCGTTCCCTTCCATCCTGGCTCACCTATTAATCCTCCATCCCATCCGCATCTCGTTCACCTTCTTTTCTTCGTCGTCTGTCTCGACTCCCGCTATCCCACTTTTTAATCTTTCTCGCCTGTCGCAAATCCGAGACTTGTATTCATTACCATTCAATAGTTCGGTTCGCCTTGGTTTTTCACTTCTCCAAACTTCCAGTCTATCCATCACCAACTCTCAGCTCGTCTCAGCATCCACTCACTCGCCTTACTTACACCCGCCTATCTCAACGTATCGGGCCTATCCCTATCAGATATTCGATCATACCGTCTAGAGATTATCTATCTACTCTCCACAGAATGAATTTAGAAAACATCACCACTGTCGAGGAGCTACAACGTCAGCTAGAAGCCGCCAACGCAAGAAATTCACAGCTTGAGCACTTCGTGCAAAGTCAACTCAGAGGAGATCCTACAGTTCTAAATCATGTCGCTCAGAACTTTGCTCAGGGAGGTTTCCAGATCCCAAGCAATGGTGTCTCAAATACACGAAGTGTAGGCCTCTCCCGTAGCAAGTCCACCATGGCATACCCCACACAAGTAAAGTCTGCCATCACGGTAATACATCCCAACCAACTCTCATTCCATCTTCATCATCTAATATCATCGTGCAGGAACGATTTCAGGCGCATAAGCGTGAGAGAAGAGCCTTTTCTCAACAGTCAAGCTCCGCACTACCTATGAGCCGCAGTGTTTCAAATCGTTCAGAGTCTCATATGCCTTTCTCACAAACCGGCAACCGCATTGCACCACTCAGTTCATCCATGGACCGATTTACCTCACCCCAAAGCCAGTCTGCCAGCCTGCCTCTTGAAGCCGCCTCAAGTCAACTTCAAAGTGTCCAGGAGAATCAGCCTCTACTCAACATCGGCATGGACCCGGAAGATTTCCTAAAACAGTGGCCCGAGACCCCACAGGCTCCTCAGCACTACGACTCATCGTTCTCGGGAATGGCTTACAACATGGTGACCGAAACCCCATATGTCACTCTGTCATCAAATATTCCTTCCAGTTACCCCATGTCTTCGGCTTGTCCATCGATGATCTCCGGCCCATCCGCGGCCGAGGCCGCGAGCCCCTTGACCCGCCAGAACAGCTCCTACGACAACTACGGCGCTGGGATGGAGCGTATGGAATCTTCGCAGTCCCAGGCTGATGCACTGTTCGCTCCCGATCTATCTCCTACCTCTGTCAACATGTACCCCGCTGGCAAGCAGTATACCTCTGAGCAAGACCTCTTTGGTCTTGGTGCCAGCCTCACCTCTGCCAATGTTCAGCAGTATGTTGACTCCAACGGAAACGCTCTGATGGCATCGCCCGAATCAACCGACATGGAGCGATCCATCTCCAATGCCAGCATGTCGAGCGTTCGATCAAACGCATCCAACTTGGAACGCCGAGCTAAGGAAGCCCGTGAGCGAGTTCTACAGGCAGCCAAGACCATCCAGCTCGCCCCGAAGCCCAAGGAGGAGCTTGCCAAGAGTGAAGCCAACTCTGCCACTGCTACAAAGGATGCCAAGCTTCCCGTCAACAAGAGCAACTACCAGCGTCCGAAGCATCCCAAGGTCTATTGTACTCAGTGCAACGATCACCCCGATGGCTTCCGTGGCGACCATGAGCTTCGCCGGCATGTCAACGCCAAGCATGAAGGCACTGTCAAGAAGTTCGTCTGCCGGGATCCTGCCTCTGTTGGTATTGAGAGCAATGTCAAGGCTGTCAACCCCTTGTCTAAGTGCAAGGCATGCATCTCCGGAAAGGAGTATGGCGCATACTATAACGCCGCTGCTCATCTTAGACGCACTCACTTCAAGCCCAAGACCCCTCGCGGTAAAAAGGGTGCCAACTCTGATGAGAAGCGTGGTGGTAAGGGTGGTGGCGACTGGCCTCCTATGTCCGAACTCAAGGCTTGGTTCGTCGAGAAGAAAGTCAAAGTTGACTTTAACGAGTCCCCTATGCCTGAGCAAGATGAGTCTGACGACATGGCTGAGGGCGAGATGGAGGGTTCTATGCCTCCTCAGATGGACATGTTCCAGGGCATCGGTAGTAACATGGCTCCTTTCAACATGGAGACTGGCTACGATCTTGCCGTTGATGGCATTGCCGATCCTGCCATCATGGCTAGTGTCAATGGCGAGCTGATCTCCGCTCCTATCTCATCTGCTTCTGGCAACTTTGGTTTCTCACCCTTCTCTAATGCCTCCACCATTCATGGAGTCCCTGACAATTATGCTTTCTCGGAGCATGCTACTTCTGCCTATGGGTCCAATCTCTCTTCTTCAAACACCATCACTCCTGCCACCTTTCAAGACATGTCCCATATGAGTATGGCTGACAACGGCCTATGGGTTTCCTAAATGCTCTGCAGTATGAGTAATGATCATGAAGCTCGGTTTTGTTATATCGGTGCTGTCCCTGTTTCCACCGGCTGACGTGCTCCAACATCGACCTCAGCGTCGAGCCGTTGTTGAGCGCATGCCTTCAGGGATGACAACGCAAAACAAAGAGCCTAAAAAAATAAAACTTCGCGTCCGAGCCCGAGTCCAACTTGAGTCGATACGATAATGCCTCAGTTGACCAAGACCACTTCTCGGTATTGTGCCGTTCTGGTGAACACGCGCGTCAACTTCTTCAAAAGCAAGGATCACGGCCTTGCTTATTCCTTTCACATTCGCCTTCACACATAATGATTTTCAGGAGCCTGTTCTATGATTGTGGTTGTTTCTTTTCGACTTTATTCTTTTTACTTCCTTTTTCTTTACCGTCACGGCGTCGATGATTACCTTTCTCTGGTTTATTTTCAGCGAGTCCCTTGGCAAACTAAACTGGTGGATACGTTTCAATCTGGCTGTGGCCCTAGATGGGCAGCCAAGCAGGATCGGCCGCTTGAGCGGCGCGAGACCTATACGTTTATTCTCAGCGCGATCGAAAGTGCTTCATCGCGTGACTACGATATATACTGGGCCGGGTCGGTATCTGGAAGGATTTTCCCAGGAGAGGAAAAAGAGGAGTCGGTTGCATTTTGTTTTTCATACATCCAATACATGACACGAGGATGATGGAGTTCGATGTTGACATCTGAGCATGGCGTTTTTTGTTTCTCGGGTGCCCGTTCGGACGGGTCAGCGTTGAACCTCGAGATGAAGGAGCGCTGTCATTCATGCTTTATTGAGTTAGAACAAGAGCATTGGATTGTGTTGGGTCGGAGTTTGGGGATATTGTTCTAGTTGGGGTTATAGAGTCTGACGGCATGCTGGGAAATGGTGGGCTTGTTGCTTGGTTGGAAAATCACTGAGCGGATGGTTTGATGAGTACCGTTTGCCTACAGATAGGAACCTCTGCTGGCTTCTAGACGTAGAGTCTAAGTCAGTAATAGATCGTGCTGAAAGATGCACGCATTTATCCCTACCTTGCCTGCTTCCTCATGATTAAATTTGAATGAATAAACAGGTGGTTGAACTCGTTGGTTCTGTTGTGTGCTGCTAGCTGCAATTCATATCGTAGACGCGTAGTGCCTTATCTGGCAACTCGTGGGTATCTCTATCCTGGCCAACATGTTCTCTCAACTCTCCTCTCCATCAAGTCTTTTTCACCTTATCCGTCCACTCCTTCGCCCCCTTAACGCCCTCATGCCCTCTCCTAAACAATCCTCTTTCCCACTCCTCAAGCCCTCGTAAAAACTCCTCCCCATTCCCTCCCACCATCCCCTCATCCGCCTTTCTCGCATGAAGCCCTACCTCGCCCACCCTCACGACGAACGTCTTCCTCAGCACCTCAGCCACATCCTTCTCGTCGAACAAGTCCAGCATGCGCACACCCACGCCGTAGAAATGCATACTCTGGTCTCGCAGCGGCACGGCGCGCGGATCAGCTTTCAGAGCGGACAACACGGCGGTGGACAGACACGGTGGGAGATTCAATGTCAACGGTGCGTTGGACGTCGGCGTTGATGCTAGAGCGAGCATTTCGGCGAGCCAGAGCGGTAGAGTTAGGGGCGTGTTGGCTTTTAGGCCGTGGGGGGAGTTGTCGAGATGGCCTAGGTAGGGGACGTCGATTTCGAATTGGCATGGGACTTTCTGGCGGTGTGTTTGTTAGAGACTTTGATCTGATTTTGTAGGTTGGGGGGATTTGGGTTACCTCTGCATCCGTGAGGATGGCATCAATGTCGTAGTATGACATTTTGTTCTGAATTGTACAGTGACTTTGTTTTGTCTTTTGCTGATTCAATTAGTTTGGAGGGGGGGGGGAACGCGTAGAGAGGTTTCGAAGTGTTGATTCTACGCGACGGACGATGACATAATCTTGCGTGGCTTACCCTGCAGTTCAGATCTACGGATTCTATATCTTACAAAGCAAAGCCATTCATTCACTTGGAATATGTTCGAATTAACAATTGATCTGGTCTGATCGGATAGACGTTGCATCAGTTTACAAAGCCGGCAAAACCTTGCGTCATCTTCAGGTAGTCTGTCGGCAATCCGAGATCGGCACTCGGAGAAATGGGGAGCAAGTATCTTTCGAGAATCAGCTTGGAAGTTTTCGATGGCACAACACATCATCGTATCATGTTTAGTTGGTTGGTTCTTGTAGCAGGTGTCGTTGTTCGGTCTTGATAGAGAAGTCGAGATTAGTAAAAGTGCTTACCTAGGTATGTCAACTTCATGATACTGATGCTGCTAATTGAGTTCATCACTACCGCTGCACATGAACAAACGATGCTTCCCTTGAGAGTATAAAGAGATGAAGAAAAAAACAAAGGTATATAGTTAACTAAACAGGTGATTCTACTGTGAAATAACGAGTTTGCAGGCATTTCTGTTTGAGTCTTCTTTTGTTCCTCATACAGCTATAAATCTTCAAGCCAAGCCAAGCCATAGGTCATCATGGATGGAAGCTCTCAAAAATATGACGACAGATTGATCCAAGCTCCCACCTTCGGTAGTCCGACATTGCCGTCCGGGTTCTCCCCCCCAGCAGCTCTTTAACTGCCCCTCCTCCCAAATCCAATCCAATCCTCTTTTAATTTTTTGACATCATCAACAGATCTCCATCAATTGTAAGTTCCAACTCTTCTGTTAGCAAGCAACTTGTCTCTTTGTCAACTCAATTGAATTGTTTCACAACACTAATACTAACATCATCAGAATAGCTTTCAACCATGGCTTCCGCTCTCCTTCGATCAACTCCCGCCCTCCGCGCTGGCCTGCGCGCCCGCTCTACTCCTCTCGCGGCTATGGCTACTACCAGCTTCGTCCGTGGCAAGGCCACTCTTCCCGACCTTCCTTGTACGTTCCGTTCCATCTCAATCCTCCAATTCCAAAAAAAAAACCAGCTAGCTGACAAATCGTCCAGACGACTATGGCGCTCTTGAGCCCTACATCTCTGGCCAGATCATGGAGCTTCACCACTCCAAGCACCACCAGACCTACGTTACTGGCTTCAACAACGCTACCGACGCCATCGCCGAGGCCAACCACAAGGGCGACGCCAAGGCTGCTGCCGCTCAGGCTCCTCTTCTCAACTTCCACGGCGGTGGTCACGTCAACCACTCCCTCTTCTGGGAGAACCTTGCTCCCAACGGCAAGGGCGGTGGTGGTGAGCCCGAGGGCAAGCTTCTGACTTCCATCAACGAGGACTTTGGCTCCTTCGAGGCTTTCAAGAAGCAGACCAATGCTACCCTCGCCGGCATCCAGGGCTCCGGCTGGGCCTGGCTCGTCAAGGACAAGAACGCTGGCACTCTGTCCATCGTTACTCGACCTAACCAGGACCCCGTCACCGGCAACCTTGAGCCCCTCCTCGGTATCGACGCCTGGGAGCACGCCTACTACCTCCAGTACCAGAACCGCAAGGCTGAGTACTTCAGCGCCATCTGGGACGTCATCAACTGGGGCACTGTCGCCAAGCGATTTGAGAAATAAATCAACCAATCCATGTTAGTGAAGTGAAGAGATTGAATGGGGGTAAATGTCAAAATAGCGATTGACTTTGCGCGACAAGGCCGACGAAATGTCGACCCCGCGCACTTTGTTTGTTTGTCAAGATACCGAGTGTATAGTACGTTGAGGTTCAATAAAGGAAACCTTGAAGAGTAAATACACATAGTGACCGAAACCTGATTGTCCCATACCCCAAAATGTTTCGCCTTGCCTTAAAAGCCCATCCTTCAGTGCTAAAGGCTCCGAACGCCCAAGTATGCGCGTCGCATACTGTAACCCATTCCAAAAATCAAGGCTGCTGGCATCTGGCTATGCCTTGGTAGGCCGCCAGCTCTACTGGATATTCGTCCGCAAAGATCTGTTCGGCATACTCGTACCAATCGCTGTTTTCCTCCGTGGTTCGTGCTTCAAAGAAGCGGGCGTACTCCCACCACACCGGATAGTGTCCTGCACAGTCCCAACCGAGGATCCACGCAATCGTGTTGTTGGACACGATGATGTTTCTGGGGCACAGGTTTCCATGTGTCAGAACTGACGGATAGTCTGTGCGAAACTGTTTCACAAGAGCCTTCGAAACATGCGTGGGAACGGTTGAATAAAGTGTAGACATTAGAAGCGCCATGAACTGCTGCTGATCTGGATCAACCCTTACTGCGAAGTATGTATGGCCCGGATGTTTGTCGAGAATCAGCCCGTATGGTCCCGACTTGATCGATCCAAATGCACCGCCTGGGGGAGCCTTCTCATGAGACCGCAACTTTTGGAGTATGTTGCGGAGTTGTCGGGCGTACTGATACTTCTCATGCTTGGACAGACGTGGCCAGGCATCCTCGAGCAACTCACCAACGATGGTCTGTGAGAGGTTCCCATCGCTGGAAGAGGTAGCTGGGTCTTGGGAAAACAGTGGAAGAGCTCGAGTGTGCGCGATGAGAGATAGTTTCTCATGCTGGACCAGCCCAGCTTGGGAGATACGGAACTCATAAGTCTTCGGCTTGACATCGTCCTTGTTCTTCTTGGCTATACGCTGCAAAGTGAGGAACAAAGTACGGTTTCGAAGGAGAGATGTAAGGTATCTAGTATTAGCATCTGAACGAGGCGCTGTGCCTGTGTTAACGGATACTTGAGTTTGGCGCGTAGTGCCCCTCACCTGGACCAAGTGTCTGAACATCCGTATAGTACAGGTTTGTACTGAGTTTCGGCTTCTTCTCCCTGTCATTTATCTCCTGCTTTACCACAGCACTGAACGGGCGCTTTGGCAGATTGGAAGTGTTGGGGTCGATGTTCTCTGGCAACCGTGGGAGGCTCGCGTTTGGCCTGGTGGTAGAAGCCACTCGCGAGCCTTCGGGCTGCTGCGAACTTCGAGAAATACGCTGAGAGCGATCACCCAAGGCACTGGTGTTTGCCCCAGATCTGAGAGGACCCAGTTTGTAACCCTCTTCAGTCTTAACTTCGGGTGACGGAGTCCGGTTTCGTGTGTCTTCTGGGGCGACCCCAGCAAGCATCCGCGCTCGAGCAGGATTCATTGCTTCCACGTCAATCGCGAGTGAACGAGACTCTCCCGAGCCCGGCGGTGACATGATCGCAAGCTTGATACCTTAGTGCCTGGAGAAGAATCTGCGGGTGCTTAGCTCGATGGTGAAGAAAGAAAAGGAAAGAATCAGGCGTCTGCGTCTGTCGAGAAATCGTAAACAGTACTCGCCAGAGTACAACCGAAGGAAATGCGTCAAACAAACAACCGAAACAAAAGGAATGACACTTCCGACTGAGAAAAAAGAACACTCGGGAAAATTGTGGTGGGGGAGAGATCATTTGGTGATTCGCGACCGCTCCTTCCGCAGAAGTGAGTCGCAGAGGTTTCCTGCAGACGGGATGCAGCTGCCTTGCACCTGCCCGGCAGTGACAACATAGCACGTCTCTGCTATAGCTTCCATTCACGGTACGGCCCCTGAATATGGTCTGCAAATGATACTACCAACGATCAAGTCAAGTTCTCATGCTGGAAACATTCGTACAAGAAATCATAGACGTCCTTGATGTTAGCCACAAATATTGTATTTCACAGTGTAACATCGATCGCGGAAACACGCATGTGAACCTGTATAGTTTGATAGCCTTTTAAGTATATCTCAGAATAAAGATGAGTGGAAACCGTTCGCGAATATGTGGCCAGATACGTAATACATACATTGCCTCTCCGTCATGGAACATCTCTAACGATTCTGTAATCGCAAACACAGCCTGTCTACTCCTTTTCGCCGTTTTCCTCTACCTTTCCATTCTCTCCACCATTCTTACGCTGAGTGAAGTGACGAGGAAGGCGGTTTTCACCTTCAGAGTAGGGATAACCGGCTTCTTCACGAGCCATGTCATTCACCCACTTCTCGTCACCGCGAAGGCCAGGGTTCGTACCAAGCTCCTGCCACTTGGCAGCCAGGTAGAACCAGCCTAATGCATTACCGACAGTACCAACCTCATCACTGACACCATTCTTGGCTTCTTGAGACATTCTAGCATGGAGTTCGTGGTCGGTGTATAGGTCCATCAGATGTTTGGCGACGGTCTTGTAGTCACCAGGGGTAACGAGGTATCCATTGACATTATCCTTGACCTGAAGAGGAATACCGCCTTCATTGGAAACGATGACAGGGACACCTGCATGGAGAGCTTCCGACACCTTGATTTCGAAGCCCTCACGAGTTGAGAGCTGAAGAATGACATGGGCATTGGCGATGACCATGTTGAGAAGCTGATCATTAGCGTCAAGACGCATGACACTGACGTCGTCGAGGAGATGAGGGTAGTGATCTTCCAATTGGGTCATTGTCTGGTCGAAGATGATGGCGCCATCGGGATCATCAATGGAGCCGTTGCCACAGCTGCAATAATCAGTAAAGCAAAGTTTGTTCAGATCAAGTAACTCACACAACGAGCTGGGGGACATCCGTGATGTTGGCCTCATCGCAGCGGCGGCGGAACTCTGCGTATGAGTCGATGACAGTAGGAATACCTTTGGCAGGGTCAAATCGCGCGACTTGAGCAATGTATTTGCCTGTAGAATCGGATCAGTCATGTACCAGAGAGTATGTAATGTTGTCTTACGGTTGGGCCAGTCGAGTTGAGTCATTCGCTGATTTCTGCACTGCGTGTTATATATATTGGTATAGTAGCCGGTATCCCACTTGTTCATATGCTTGTTCAGACCATCAATCCAGTCGGTGGTGGCAGGGAGATAAACGACCTTCTCCTTGGGAACGGTATGAGGAACAAACTTGGGAATTGGATGACTGATGAACATGTCGGCCTCTTTGATGTTACTCCAGAGATAGTTCCAGATGTCATTCTGGGGAGATCCGTCAATGGCAACGAGGTCACTTCGGATCTGGATGTGAGATCTGTAGAGGACAGGGCGATCAGGGGTGAGCCTCTTGATCATAGGGATAAGCCCAGGCATCTGGGGATCATCAATCTATGCGAATGGTTAGTCATGCTTGTCGCCTTTGAGACACTGTTGGACTAGTGGACGACACTTACGAAAATGATGTCGGCACCGCCCTCCTCTGGGGGCCTGAGTGGGCCGCCCTCAGAGAGCCAGTATCTCTTAGCATTGTCTTCAATCCAGTCGGAGATGGCGCCCTTCTCTGCATCCGAGATGCGCTGGTCGGGGTGACTGACACCCTGGAGAATGTTGTGCTGGTTCTTGGTGATTCGGAAAACGCCAGGTCGTGGTTTGGGAACTAGAGGAGGTTAGTTATTCGAAGGCTCGAAGATTTTGCTGGGCTTGAACATACCATACCAAGTCACATCTACTCCCATGAGGCGACTGAGACGGACGAGGGCGTGACGCATGAGGGCAACACCACCACCCTGGGGAGTAGCGCTGAAGAATGCGAGTTTGGTCTTCTTCTCGCGTAGTTTGTTGGCGTAAAATTGTGTGGCATTCCACGTAGCGAGAGAGCACGTGTCCTTGTGGTTTTGGATGTTTGTAAGGTGAACACGGAATCCAGCATCTGTCTGAACAATGCCTCGGTAACCGACTTGTAGATGCGGTACGAGAGAAGGACCAAAGTTTCTGTATTCTACTGTCAGTAGCCACTCAATAACAGCAATTGATGACAAAGCTCACAGGATACACTTTCGGGCCATGGAATCAGCCTGTTCATCGACGCGCTTGACATCCCAAAAGCTCTTCTCCTTGGCCTCATGGTCAGGTCGGAGGACGACAGGTACGATGTCAAGATCAAGCCAAAGACGCGAGCATAGAGAAGGGCTCATGTACTTGAGAGTAACAGGTATACCGGCTCCGATAAACTTGACAAAGTTAACATGCTCGTATGTCTCGACCTCGTTGATGATGTGATCAGCGATGAGATCCTGTCCCTGGCGCATCTCCTCATCGAGAGAGACACTCTTGATGGAGAAGTCGTTGAGATAGACGGTATCGTGAATAGCAAGTGCGATAACGGCAGTGCGATCATCGGCAAAGACGGCGGAGATACCGAGGTACAAAGTCTGTCATTGAGTGATGTTAGCGTTGCCAAAGGAGATCGAAAGATCGACAAAGGGTCTGAATAATACAGGGGTCCTGGACAACTGAAGTTGCGATGACGCAAGTTGTCATGACAGAGCATAAATGACACAAGCAAAATTTATATCGCGAAAGAGAGGATGATTCACCTGGAGAGGAGCATTGATATGGCCGCCCTTTTCGACCATGAGGCTCATCTGCCTCTTGCGGTGCGAGGTGGCGCCCGTCGAAAACTTGCGAGAAGGCTTGTTGGAACTCATGATGGCGGTTTTCGCAAGAATTGGTGGGGTATCTGACACGAAGGAGGGGTAACAAATTTATTGGTGGGTTAGAAAAAGGCAAGCTGTCTCGGAAATGTCTGAGTACGACAGATGGATGCTGAAGTGAGAAGAAGAAGGAAGAGCAAGACTGCGGCCGAGAGGCAAGATATAGTCTTGGAGCACCTCCTTGGTCAGGTCAGACGAGCCAAAAGGCGGTCCTAGGTGAATCGACAGAGTAGTTGGTGGACCTGTACAAGGACGAGGGAAAGAGGTCGTTGGACAATGGGGAGAGACCCAAGATGTGATCCTAGTAGGCTCTGGCCCCGTCAACGCGGGCCTCTACAGGAGGGGACTGGGGTATGATGTACTGTACTTGATGATATCTTGTAAGACAAGACAAAGTCGACAGATCAAGCCAAGTCACAAGCTGGGGGCGGGGAGGGTTGCCGTGGATGGGCGTGGGGGAAATGGCCAATTGAGGACGCGGTGACAAGGTGAGCAGGAGATGAATGTTAAGGTGAGGAGATGAGTGGCGTGCTGAAGGCAAACAAAGCTTGAATTGTGCTTTGATGATATCACGTTGTTGTAGTCGGTGTTTCGAAGAGGCGATAATTGAAGCAAGCAATGAGTTGATCAACAAGGATTGGCCGGTTTGAGGAGAAAAGGAGAAGAAAAATGTGCAGGCAGGAAGACCTCCACGAAGTGATGGATGGATGGAGGAAACGAGGGAAGGAAGGTGCAGCGGGCGTAGAAAACTGCAAGTGCAAGTGCAAATGGTACCTGCCGTTTGTTGTCGTGACAGCCCGTCCGTGTCAAAAGAGTGCCAGTTGACGACACTTCCCTGGCAATGTCTTATCTTTGGTGTTTTAACGGAGAGTAACAAATTCCTTGTTATCAACTATTCACAAGAAAACGAAAGCGAATTATCAAAGCCGAAAGGCCCAAGATTACGGAAATGGGGGTCAGGTGAACGGAGGCAACGAAGAGGTGGTCTGATATGCGTTATGAGATCACCAGGTTCCGCGAGAGCTGGGTCGTGAAGCTTGGGAGAACCCTTGAAACAACGAGCAGAGGTAGAGATGTTGCAATTGAAGTTTTGGACCGAGATACAGATTAATAAATTTAAGCGCCGCCAACGTGCTTGATGCAGGTACGGCGTCACAGTGCTGTTGTGGTGGAAAGTTTGGATGAAGTGACTGAGGGATGTGAGGAGAAGAGGAGAGGAGAGATGAAATACGACGAGTGACACCCTGAGTGAGTACACGAGAGGCCGGTAAGGAATGCAGCCACAGCATCATTGGCTCAACTTGGCTCTTGCTGTTGCTTCCCATTGAGTTGCTGTTGTGTAATAAACTCCAATCTAAGCTGTAACCCCTCCAAGCTAGTGACAGGAACAGATATCCAGGGTAAGCTGTTTAGATCGTAGAGCTGTCATGGAGGAAGCTGTCATTGAGAATAAATACACTACTGTACGTGTTAGTGGCTTCTAATCCGAGGTACCCGAACAAGAGTACAGTAGCGCAGCTGAACCCCGCGCTGGAGATGGACACTAATTGCGTGAGCTTTTAGGGGATCGTCCCACAAGGCGGGTCCCTTCCCCGGGTCGAACTAATCCTTAGCCCACAATGGGAGAAAACTTTGATAGACCCTGGACGATTGCATCTTGAATGGAACTCTGAACTCTGGTGAATATGCAAGGCACTCGCCTGAATTACAGTACTAATCGATCACCAATCACTGATCTACCTCATGTCTACCGAATTTCATCACTGGTGCTGGCAATCTTCAAGTCAAAAAAGGGTCTCTCAACCCCTCATCTCAACAAAACAAACACCGACATTTTAAGAGCCATTGTCTCACCGAATATGCACAGCATTCAGTACGACCTTTGTACAGATCGTGGCTTATGAATCTTTTCACCGTCTCGACATTCGGTCAGTCAGCTGGTCTGGAGACGTATCATGACACCTCTCAAGGTTCCATTTGAGCTTCAATCATGGATCATGACCAGACCTACCAATCTATTCATTGTTTAATGCATCAAAGGTTCTGTCTTGCTTCATCATAGACCAGCGGTGAGTTGATGCTGTGCCGATCACCCCACCATCGGTATTACTTGTATGCGCCTCACTGATACCACACATCTTTTATTGGATCTGTAGTCAGCTCTAGATGTGTTGCACGAGGTCACTCAACATATCCACGATGAAGACGGACGGACGAGTTTCCGAGAGTCGTGCAGCCATGATATGCGCTCCAACCCTCGAGTGTCACTTCACATTCGACCACAGATTGAGCGGTGGAACTTATTGAATGTATCTATACCAGCTGGTCTGTGTCAAATGCTGACTCATAATGTCATTCTCTCATACAATATTCTATCGACAGTCTCTGTTACATGCCATTGGCAAACACAATCCAATAATACACTTCCTGAAGCAATCCAACGCCTTCGAAATGCCAGCGAAACCAATTCGCAATCTGGTAAAAATACACAATCTTTAACTCCTTTACAGTCTTCTAGACGTCACCAGTCTTGAACAACTCGAGGTGCTGACGCTCACGAGGAACTCCGTTCTCCTCGAGGAACGCCCTGACCTTGACCATCCAATCCTCAGGACCGCAGATGAAGTACTCAGCATCAGAGCTGTCGAGCTGGAGAAGCTTATCCTTTTGCAGGCGAGCAAGGTCGATCTCTCCCTTGAAGTCGTATTGGTCGCCTTCTTTGACATCCTGGAGGAAGATCTTGGCTGTGATGTTGTCGTGCTTCTTGGCCGATTCCAAAACATGAGGGACGAAGCACGTCGAGCCGGAATAACGGGCACCGTGGATCCATGTGATGGGTCGCGAGGCAGTCTTAGATTCGAGAACGGAATCGAGGATGGAAACGAGAGGCGTGGCTCCAACGCCGGCTGAGAGGAGAACAAGGGGCTTCTTGGCGGCTGAGGTGTCGGCGGGGTTGAGGAAGAATTCTCCAGCGGGAGGGCTCAGCTCGACCTCGTCGCCAACGTTGTATCGCTTGTGCAGTCTAGTGGAAACAAGACCGGGAATCTTTCCAGCAGAGAGATCTTCAATGGAAGGCTCCTCCTCTGGACCCTGGAGCTTGACACTGATGCGGTAATGGTTGGATCCTGGGGCCTCGCTCAGGCTGAACTGACGGCTTTGGAGAAGACCATCGAGCTCAGGGATAGGGATCTGCAGGCTGACGTATTGTCCGGGAAGGAATTTGGGAAGAGGCTTGTCATCAAGAGGCTCAAGATAAAAGCTGGTAACAGAGTCGTTCTCAGCCTCCTTTTTGGCAATCTTGAACTTGCGCCATGAGTTCCATTCACCTGCGGCATCATACAGCTGACCTTCGCGCTGGATAAAGATGTCTGCGAGCTGGCCATACGCAGCAACCCAAGCATCCTTGATCTCAGTGGTCAAAGCAGAACCGAGGACTTCGCCAATGGCGCCGATGAGATGAGTGCCAACGATGGGATAGTGCTCAGCCTTGATGAAGAGAGAGACGTGCTTTTGTGCGATGCGCTCGACGGCGTGGGACAGCTTGCCGAGATCGTCGATATATGTGGCATAGGCGATCACAGAGTTTGCGAGAGCAGCTTGTTGAGCGCCTGTTTGTTGGTTGCGAAGGGAGAAGTAATTCTTGAGCTCGGGATGGGCGCCGAGCATGTTTCGGTAGAATGTGGTGGTGATTGTTTTGCCATGCTCCTTGAGGATGGGAGCTGTACTCTTGACGATTGCTACTTGTGCTGCTGTGAGAGCCATTGTGTCTGTGTCTGTGTCTGTGTCGATGCCGACTGTGTTGTGTCTATTCTGTATGTGCTGTTTGTCGATTGTGTTTATTGCGTGCCTGTTGTGTCTGTTGTGTGTTCATTGTGTCTTTGAGGCCGACTTTATATCGTACCCCGGAGAAGCACTGGAGGCGCGGAGAAACACAATTCTGTTTTTCTCATAATTCCCGGCGCCATAATCACCATTCGATGCGAAAGCGATGGAAACAATATTTTGCAGTCTCCATATACAGGGCTATTCACCATGTTAGTGGTCTGATGGTGTTTTTGGCTAGAGCATCTCCGCGGGGATCTAAGGCTGTACCGGGAATTGGCGACCTGCTTCTTTTTTTAGGACTTACTTAGTTACAGCTTTTGTTACTACGTAATATGTTTCATTTGATTCGGTTCCAAGCTGATGGATCCAGGTATATGAGAAGAAATTAGTACTTCAGTTTATGCTATTCAGACTGAACATTGAGGTTAATTATTTTTGCATCTCACAGCTTGGACACAGACAAGCCAGGCTCCGCTTATTCCCACCCACGAAAAGCCCCGTAAAGTCGCTAGTTAGTGACGGAGATGCTATCCCATGTGTAATATTTTACAAAAACGCTCGTCTTGATTGGACTGACAAACCGACCCGAGAGAAAGTGTCAATTAAATCCAAGAAATATTCCATTCTCTTACGGAGAAGCGGAAATGCCATACACTGTCTTTAAATTTTTAATGGCACGAGTTTGGGACATGCAATCTTGTGACAAAGAGTGGGCTGACATTTGGAAACAAGCTTCGGATGACCCCGGGTTGTTGAGCATACGTCGGAACGGCTGCAACGGGAACGCGTTCGAATCATTGCTATGAGATTGGTAATCACCAAGACTTTGACAGCTAGGTCTGGTGGAGTAAGACATGACATGATCCATCAGTCGACGGGCCTGAATGTGTCCCAGTATGAATCTTTGGGGTGCTGAACAGTATCGATGGAGCGACATCCAGGATACCAATGATCTTCTTTGGTTCCAAACGGCCACATAGCAACCACAGATACTTCGTCAGGCGCGCAAGCCTGGGGCTTCTTCCAAGTTGACCATCCCAGCTCACCCATCAATTCTCGCATCACAACCCGACCATGTTGAACCGCCTTTTCCAGTTCCGCGTCATCTTCACCATCTCTTTTTGACACTCTTAGTAGGTGGCTGCGGACAGAATACAGCGTATTGCAAATCGTTTCCAGAACTGTGTCAAGAGATGTATATATCATCCTGTCTTCGACACTCCATTTCCCCTTGACTAGCAGGGCTGGCCTGAGATAATGTATCCTACATTCCTCAATGGCATCAGCAGTTCTGTTCTTACTTCCTTTCTGCGTCGAATAGATGTCATCGGCCAACGGCGGTGCGTCGTACCAAGTTGTCGTAGCCGCTTCAACTTCATTGATGAAGTGGTGAGATGGCAACTGCTCATACGCCATGAGCGCAATCCTCTTGCTGTACCTGCTCACAACGAGATCAACCACGCCTTGCCAATTCACGGTGAACCTACGAGGCTGACGCAGCACATCCTCCAGATAGACCTTGATATCTATCAGATCTTCCAGGGTTGCTGCGCCGAGCCTTTTGAGATCCGGTCGCTCCGGGTCAGTGTTTGAGATGTTGATGGGGAAAAAGAGACCAGACACCATGGAAGAAAAGTCGATCCGTAATCGGTCGGCCCCAATATCATCGTATCGCTCTCCAACAGCCCTTACCCACTGGAATGCGGTCAGCCCTTGTTTTGCCATCATGTCCTCGCGCATTTCTGTGCGCATCATGTTGATCAGGTCCAAGTCGTTGCTAAAGTCACATTTGATGACTTCGACGCCAAGTTCCATCCGTACAAATCCATCCAAGCCCCATTCAGTTGCTAATTTGCAAAGGTCGCGAGCTCGGTTCCATTCGTTGAACCTCTCATTGTCACCTTTGTCCTCGCGGAGCACAAGATCCTGAGAATCCAGTGTGCCCATGCCTGTTTTGCCGGCGCTCAATCCGTCGAGTAAGAGAAGGTTGAGTTCGCGGGTTGTCTGATACAAATGCAGATAGCCACGAACATTCACCTCGCCTTTTTCATCGTCATCTCGAATATGGAGTTTTTCTCTTGTCGCTCGCTCGCTGCGACGCCGTAATTCGTCACGAAAGCCTTCTTCTGGGGGCAGATCATCATCTTGCTCAGGTTTGTTCTTGTCTGGTAGCGAGACTGGTGGATGATGTCCTCTCCCTGGCTTGTATCTGAATGAGCGCCCAAAGTTTTCGGCATGTTCTATGTCAAAAGCCAACCACTCCAGCCCTGCTGGTGTTACGTTTTGTCGCGAACCATGGTAGAACATAGTACCCGCAGGCACTGTAGCTGGAAAGAATCCGAACCCATTGTGATACAGAGATGAGCCCCATAGTCGACCGGCGGAATGAATCTCGTTGAAAACCATATATGCTCGATCTTCCGCATACTTGGGATCGGGTTGTATTCGCTCTGCGTTTGAGTTCCCATTCGCAAACTGTAGCAACAAGAGGCTGAAAACGCCGAAAGGAGCTCTTGCAACCATTCTGATCCGTTGGATTTTTGGATATCGCCAGTTGTATGGTGAGTCACGGATTGCTCTGATGCTAATAGCAACTTCACATCATCAGAGCTAGTAACCTTGGACGGGCCGCGCGGCCTGTCAAAGGTGCTGACCCTGGTTGCCGCTATCCATTCCCGTGATCAGCAGGCCGATCTTATCTTGTGGGGATGTTCCCATCAGCCTTAGATTGATAAAGACTGCATTTTGAGGCTTCTTCTAGTCAACTAACAGAGCTCTGCTGACCTCAGTAGCAATTCATGGCCTGAGAGTTGGTCTAACTGCCACAAAAGCGACTAACTTATTTCTTCTCGTATGCTGACAGCCAATCGTCTCTCGCGGGCCGTTGACGGATATAACCACGATAAACGGTAATATTGTGTACAGTCGATGCATTACCATGTTGGAACTCTCTGGTCGAGATATTGAGGCAGGTATGATGCCACAACTTTTTGACGAAGCTCACCTATACCCATATCATCGACCTGCCTGGATTGACGAAAGAGTGCATATATTAGACACCAGCCACTACTCTCGTCTCAAACAAAAATGACGAATTATAGGTTTCCTTCATTTAGCATCATGTTCTAAAAGTTAGCGGCCGTGTCTTGGTAAATAGCCGACCATGACCTGAAAGTCTCAGTGCGCAAGGTAGTACAGTCGACAGCAGAACATGAATAGCAGCACCTTCTCATGGCTGTGAGACGTCTTACAGTAGAGCCGCGAGTAAAAGTAACGAGAGACAGTAGCAAAAACGGCATGCTCCCAGGCAAGGCTCGAGTTACGACTGGACGCCACCCGTCAATGTCTCGCCTGTTTGTGGACGACGTTGATCCTTTTTGGATACAGACACTTTCAAACAGCGAAGATAACAACAGTTGTATGGTTGAGAAGGATTGATGTGGGGATAAGGGAAGGCAGCAGTCTTGAAGGACAGAGCCATGGAGATAGGATGAGATCGGATGTAACCGATCGAAAGATAGGGTTGAAAGGGAAGGATCCTTGTTACGTACAGTACATCATCTGAGTGGAGAACTTAGGGGATGCAGAATGGCATGAGGTGACGTGATGGTCAATTGAGAAAGCGATGCTGGGGATACATGATGTGGTCTGGATTTACAGTGCTGATAGAGACCATAGAGAATCTTAGTACAAACACCAATAAGACTAACTCATTCATCCCAATATCTCATTATCTCCAATAAAATTGCCATATTAGCATGAATCACTCGCCTTACCAAGACAATTAATTAATCTCATCAATCCCGCCACCACATATACTGCAGCTCGCCGAATATCCTTCCAATAACACGAATCGATATACCGACTTTCAAGCCTCCTTCCCAAAACTGCGGTGAGCGGGAAGAATGAAGGGACAATACTAACGAGGCTAGAAATAGCAGGGCTAACAGAGTGTTGAAAGAAAGGATGTGCTTCACGTTGCACGACATGATAACCCTCGAGGTTTATCATGGTGTACAAGGCGTGCTGTTGTAATACATTGAAAAGTGAAAAAGTGACGAGACGCCACCGCTTGTTGAGATTTGAACGAAAGGAATTGACAGATATGAAGAGAAGGTGAGGTGTCGAATTGCGGATTATGTTGAGGTACGAGTTATCTATTGGCACTTCGTAACGAGTTAAGACTAAGAATTGAAACATGGTAGCCTGTTCCTAATTCTCATCCTCAACCTCACCTTGAACATGATCAAAATTGATCCATGGGATCGGATTCCCTGACAAGGTCTCACGACGAGGGTACCGACATCATCGGAACCGCCTCACTGGCAAGATACAGGAGACGAGATGCAGCATAACACGCTCCTCAGGCGAGCTGATGCATCAGGGGCTTTTCTCTCCCCCTTCCCTTCTTACTCCTGTCACTTTACCTCCCCATGAGGACTAGAATTCACGAGAACGGTTACTGTGCCACACAAAAGCTGCAGTACAGTACATTGCAGTATCGAAAGTCCCTTGATTTCTTATGATAGTATGCACCCACTCACGGAATTAGACATTAAGCAACTCCCCTTCTTTCTATAAACAAATTCGGGAGACCCCATGTCTTGACGACCTCCGATCTGCTCCCCCCCTTCCCCTTCTCTCATTATCCCAATGAGAAGAATAACATGGCCGAGACGGTGATTCGAAAAGCTTGTGATCGCTGTCACGCTCAGAAACTCAGCTGCAAACGATACAACGACGAGCCATGCGAGCGCTGCGTGCGACTCAAGACGGAGTGCAAGTCGAGTCCATCTCTAAGATATAGGAAGAATCAACAGCAGCAGCAGCAACAACTCGTGGAAAGCAGTAGCAACGATATTGGAAACAGTAACACTTCTCAACAAGCACGCAACTCGGTCTCGTCAACTGAACGCCGCTCGCCGAAACGACGACGGACCGACATCCAGGACGATGCGAGTCTTGTCTCACCCGACACGGGTACGTGCCCTCTTTCCTTTTCTTCTCTTTCTCTCTCATATTACCCAGTCTCTCCTTTTTGTTGTCTCTGTCTTGGATCCAACCGACTCACTTCACTGCCGAGAGGTATGGAAAGTAGCAGTGCCAATAGTACCCCATACAGCCAGCCTGACGTCTAAGAGTCATGTCCCTGTCTCACCTGATCCCGTCGACAACTCGAGTTCCAGCGCCGCCGCCGCCGCTGCCGACTTTGCCTTCACTTTTGACCAACAGCTGGCCTTCTTTACAAACAACCCTCAGTATTTATCTCATCCCGAGTTCCCTATCGAAAACCACAATCACCATCACCATCCCTCTGTCTTTTGGGAACAACCAGCAACTACTACTACTACCGCCACTCCCACCCTTTTCCAACCTGAAGGGTTAGGAGCAGTAGTAGCACCTTCTTATCATCATCATCAAGTTGCACCAGAGCGTGACGCCCTACAAGTGCCTGTGCTCCTGACCAGCGCTAGTGAAAGTTGTGCACCTGAGCACAGCATCTCCTCTGACAAGCGCCCGTCACGACTGCGGCGCACAACAACAACAAAGCAAAGGCATAGAACCAGACCCAGGCCAAGGCAGATCACTCTCCGGCACGACGTTGACCTATCGCCTCTGCAGCATCCCGAGAGTCCCCCGATTCACTGGATGGCGCAGTTGTCCGACATCAACGCTCGGCTTTTGGACCTGGCGTCCGCTCTACCCTCTCCCCAGGATGGCCCGTTCTTAGGACGTCCTGTTGATGAGAGGTTTAGAGGCCAGGGCTTCCCAATCGAGGACATGTTCAAGCTGACCCGTCGAGTCGCCGACATCCTCGAGAAGCCTCCCTCAAGTAACGAGAGTAACAAGATACATCACTCCACCATCGATGGAAGTGACCCGGGCAACGCCATGTTCATCTTATCGACGTACGTTCGACTCTTAGACATGTATCAACGAGTGTTCAACCTCGTGCACATAGAGCTCGTATCCCAGCCTGATGCCAACACGACGTTTAGCTTCTGGAAACTGCCCGACGTGACGGTCGGTTCGTTCGCCGTCGAGTCATCACCCTTTCTGCAGATGTCTCTCACGATTCAACTAGCAGAGGAGTTTCTGTCTCGTCTAAGGGGCTCGACGGCGCGGTGGTCAGGGTCTGGGACAACATCTTCTATGTTCTCGGGGGTTGTGGATGTTTCTTTCCAGGCGTTTCGCGATCGGGAGGAGGCTTTGGCGAAGCACTTGGTTGAGCTGCGGAGCGAGATAGAACCTTGGATAGATTCGTAAAAGGTAGTGAGTGATTGTCTTGTTCAGTGATGGGGGATATGAGCGTCGACGGACGACTGAGTGCTGATGGATGAGTGAGTGTATCGGTGAAGGGATGGCATAGGGGGCTTCAACTTGTTGGCACAAAGCAAGAAAGACTCAAGAAGCAATTCATTAATACATACCTGCGTTTACTCGAATAACGTTTCACATTCCATTGAACAACGTTCTCATAGTTCGTCAAGAAACTTTGTCAAACTCCAAGACAGAGCACCAGTTGCACTCGGTTTCTCACTCTACAATTCAGGGGCATCAACAATGGACACGACACATGCATGTTCACAAGACTTTCATTATTCCCATGTACTCTCTATGGCAATCCTTCTCCTGTTTGACAATTCCATACATCGTCTCCCAAGTGGCAAACTTGCTACGAAAATCTCAGTGTCTTTGAAGCCCAATTCATGCCCAACAGACCCAGAGATCTGGAACCGGCGAACATCAAATCGCTCCATCTTCCAAGATAGGAATGTGATCCTCAGGGACCAAGTAAACCAAATCTCTCTCGTCTAGCTACCTAGCTACCTGGTTACTATTTCCGTGAGACCGTGTCTGTTCGCAAACGGGCCTCCGGAGATCTCAGGACGAGAAAAGAGACAACAACTCTATATCGTCGCAAATGACGGTCAATCTCGCAACATACACTCCCTCTGATAGCCTTGTAGACAGTAGTATACATCGTACAGATACACCATACCAACCATAGCGTATCAAGGTTCTCGGCAGGTTACAGTACCCTTCTTTGCTCTTCTTTTGGTCCAGACCTTGGCTACGAGTAGTCATGCCACGTTTAGAATGACTCTAGACAAGGAACAAGAGATAGGCAGAGCATTGAGAGGCTGAGGAGACTTGAGAGACCAACTACCTACCACCCACCCCCCGCTAGGGGAAGCCTTGCGATGCATCCGCCGCTACTACGGAGAGGTGCTCCATGGTGTTTGATTGGAGATTGGAAACGCGAGATTTTGCTTCCGGCCGTTTGATCAAAGGTTTGTGTGCCGATGCTACCTAGCACCAGTACACTAGCAAAGTGCCTTTTCCTTTCACCTCGCATCCCCTTGTAAACTCTGAAAATGGCCTGCCTCGGGGGGTACGCGTTTAGAGTTTGGGGCTGGTTCCCCCCATCCACCGTAGTCTCATCAAGGTTTTTATGCCTCGCCCGTTGGAACCACCATGAACGATATTTCCATACAACATCCGTTCCCTTTTTCATTGCGATATTCCAATTCAAAGACAAAAGTCAAAATAACAATCGGCGATATGCCGTGCGTTAAATCCTTGGATTGAGGTTTGATCGCCCTGCGCGCACGATATGCGACAGGGCTGTGTTGAGCAGGGGTTATCATTACGAGCTTTTTCTACTACCGTACAGTACAAAACAGCTGACGATGTGTCAGTTTCACTTGACGTCCACAGTATAAAAACAAAGGAAAACGCTCTGACTTTACGACATATGTAGTAATAGTAATGATAAAACATAGTATTGGCTCACCAACCTGCCGTTTGGTCGTCACAATAGTAGTACCAAGACTTGGCTTGTTGTAAGTCGTGCATACATGCATCTAACAAGTACTGCCCACGGGCCGCCACGCGTAGTCGAGTCTGCCGAAAAATGATAAATGACAATGATTGAATCATGATGCTTCACCTGAACTATAGTACATACAACAGACGAGACACAACCCCCACTGCAACAAGGTCATGGGAATGGCCTCACTCCACCCGGGTTACAGCTGGCTGAAGTTACTCATTTTGATACATACTCTCTATACATGCACGAATAGCCAAGCCTATATAGTCCTTTTTCAGTAATACAGGGGTGATCTCACTAATTCGGGAACTTAGCAGACACCGACGCCGAATCAATAGGTGCCCGTTTCTTCCGATGCACTACAATTCTAAAGCCACATTCCAAAAGCCAAGCCTTTTAGATGTCCAAAACTACCTTCCAAGGCATATAAATACATTTGTTGAGATTATGTACCATGATATTACATGGCAACAGAACAATGTAGATTAAGCTTTACCCCAATCGTTGGCCCTGTCGCCAAGTCCACCAGATGAGCCTGTCCCATTGCCTCGGGATGAGATTCAAAAGTGGATATTGCCATCGCGATGATCTTGATGCCCAACAACGTCCATCATTTTCATCTCCTTCTTTTGATTCTTTTTTGACGAATGAATGTCTCACATTGAGAGATCCTCAACAGCGATCTGCGAACTGGATGGACCCTTATTCTTCGGCACTGACAAAAAGGGAGGCATGTCAATGCAGTCAGCTAAAAATTTGCCTCCCTTTTCAGTAGAGGAATTGTGTATACCCAAGCTAAGCCCCTTGTCAGGCACAAACTAAGGGAAATAACTAGATTGATAGATATAGACAGACCCTTTTTGTCTCACAGGGAGAAAAAAGATAGCATAATTCTGGCGTCATGAGCCCCTCAGGAGTCCGTGTGCTATTATACTTTTTTTCTCTCGCAGCGTGGTCATATCACATTACTACCTATCGTTGTAAGTGCTGATGTACATAGTATGTGTATCCAAGCCTCAGCTCAGAGAACTACCGTATGTATACGCACAACCCAGCTACCCTCATCTCGCCAAATTTCCAACAGGCCGGTTCCGTAGTCTTGATCCCAGTCTAGGACACAATAAACATAGCTAGGGTGTGAGGATGATGTGAGGCATGTCCTGATGACCCTTCGAGCGATAGGCCAACTTGCAGATACCTTGGCCGACAAGACAGAAACTTCTTTTTTTTTTCTTGTTTCCGTGTTCGGTATGTAGGGAGAGAGAGGGGATCTTGCAGGAACTGAACCTTTCACGACACCCTGAAACAGTCCCGGTACCTTGACTCTCTTGCGAGATCACGAAACACCTTGTTCGGCACCCATGATGTGCTGTCGGTATGGCAAATTGATTCACATGGGTGGAGTGATATTAGAAGAGTCACAACTACATGCCGGGCCTTGGCTCGGCACCTTGATGTCTTTGCCATGGCACGCTCATGTCGGGTTACTGACTACCCGATTCGTAACGTGATTGTGTTCCAGTTCAGCATTCAGGGCGCAACCCATGTGATGGCTTATATGATGCTGATAGAGGCATATCATTCCTCGCCTATCCACTTGACGCCCAGTTACTGTTGTTACTCTTCCAGGCAGTAGAATCACGTTATCTTTCTTGTCTTGTTGGTGTAGGGTATCTACGGTTTCCACAGGTTGTCTGGGACTAAACCTCACCCCGAATACGATGACACAGAGCTACCAACATGAAACTAACTCGAATTAAAAATGACATGACACTAATGAAGATTGAGTCACGATGGTTTAAAACGTTCAAGCCTTTAATATCATGAAACCCATTACAATTGTCAACGTTGGGTGCTTCATGTAAAATTAACGCAACGGGGTTGACCGGTGAGCTAGTCGTCTTTACGGATACCTTCAACGGCTTCCGTCTTTTTAGCGGTAAGATTCCGCTTCCGCTGGTACTGTAAGAAAACGGAACTGAGATCTTCTCTACTAACAAGTTACGTCGACAAGTCTGAGATTTGGCAGCTTTCATTTATGCCTGTCTTGCATATATGTCTCTCTTCCCGTCTGTAGCAGCTAACTACTTCCCGCTGAGGCAAATATCTCTCTCCCCTTTGTGTTTCACCGTCACCAAGACCAACAATATATCGGGCATCAAACAAACACAAAAGTCTCCCAAGTTCGAGACTCGGTGATTGTTATGCACGATGCATGCGTTGTTGATATGGAATGGATCGTACAGCTGTCAAGTGGCGGTCTGGTGCTGCATCATCTACATTAGTGAACAATGCAATGCAATGTAATGCACACTCCACAAAACGTTTGAAGCATTACTCTTTGGTTTAACAGTATTTCCAGTTATTGCATACGCAGTGTGAGTGTGAGTGGTAATCTGCGTGTGTGTGTGTAGTGTATACCGGTAGTTCACTCGAGGAGGTCTGATTTGGTGACCCTCGGGACAGAATCAACCGAGCTAATCTCGCCCTGGAAAAGTTAAAGGGCAGAAGACTGGGACTGAGAGTTGTTGTCTCTTTTGTTTTCTCATTTGATCGTACTGTACCGTACCAGGAACTCGGGAAATCCGTCGCTAAACTCTTGGTCCCTGGTCAAATTAGACACAGACCAAAAGGATCAGCTACCGGCAGACGAGGGAGGACACGCTCTTGGGTCCATGATCTGCTGCCCGGGCAAAGAAAAATCCTTTCTCTTGGTAACAGAAAGGTAAACCACCTGACGGTGGACAAAGGGCACAGCGCAACGGACGATCCCATCCCAGGCCTATGGCATGGGTTCAAAGATGGAGCCCATGAGTGGAGGCCCTGTCCGTCTGTTCGGTAATGGGAAGCTGTGAGCGTCTAGCTAGCCAAGGCCAGGCTGAAGGATCAGGCTCAGGGTTATTACGGACGTGGCGGAACTTTACCAAGCAATCGGTGTAGCGGAAACGGAATCATGACAGAATAAAGGAAAAGAAAGAAGGGAAAAGACCTCGATAAAGGGATAACTCCGAGACATGACCCGTGAGACCTGTCAATGCCTGACGTGAATCCAAGCATCTTCTAGACCTGGTCCACGTCGTCGCGAAGGGTTGCAGAAGGATTGTCGTAGATGCGCGCGCTTCCCCCGCAAGGAGAGAAAGGGTGGAAGAAGAGGCAGCGAGGATGATCATCTGCATAGCAAATGGACTGTAGTAGAAACCATGTGTCGTTTCAAACTCTACCTAACGTTTTGTTCAACGGCTGTTGGTTCGTTCACTTTTTTTCTTGCTTTTCTTCTTCGTCAGAGATAATGTCTCTAACTATCGATTTCGCTTAGAATGACGAGCTTTTTGAACCTGGTCGCTCATCCCACTCGCATACGAAACGACGTTTTCGAACAAGAGCACAGAAAAAAAGAAAAGAAAAGGATGGAACGTTGTGAATCAACAAGGGCAGTGGAAGCGCGTCCAGCGAGAGAGGGAACAGCGTAAATCAGCAAAGCAAGGACAAGACCGGCTTGTCACACCCGCCGCAGAAGCAGAACATCCCGAGGCCCGAGCCCGCGTCCTGGGAACGCCAAAGAAGAAAGCTGGGACGTGTTTGATTGGTTCAGACACGCCAAATGCCCCCTGCAACAGACGAGGGGGGCCCATGAATTGCAACAGTACAACACGACTGTTACTAGGGGGGAGAGTCAGGACTTGGGTTGGCGTCAGAGGACAAGGAGCACTCAGACCAGATAGCGAGCCTTGACTGTTAAGGGGAGAATGGACTTTTGGTGACGGCTTCATCAAGGTGAGATTGGGGGTCGTTTGACTAAGGATGGAATGACATCCTTTTTCATCACTGTGAGAAAGGAGCTTGGTGGGAAGGGTTTCCTTTTGGTGACATGTACCTGGTAATAAATGGTCATCGCAGTATTATTAGATGCTCTCTTTCTGTCATTCACGCAGCCATATCACCAATTACTCTTTCAGTATTGACGCCGCTTGAGACGGGGACGAGCTTCCTAGAGCCCGACGCCTGCTCTCCTTCCAGCCAGTCGGTAAAGTCTAAAAGGGTTCCATTTCCCGCCTAGAGTTTCAAACCATCAAGGAGAATGAGGTACAGTGGAATGCTGGTTTGCAGGGCTGATTGGATAGCGGTGTGAATTGACGGCGTCGGGACAAGTGTGGGTTTGTGGAAATGATCCCATCCTTCCAGAAGGACTTTTCGTTTTTTTCTTCTTCTGTCTCTTGTTTCTTGCCCATGACGCACTGTTTCTTAAATTTTTTTCAGGGGCTCATGGTAATGGTTCAGTGGAGAAACAATCCTAATGTAGTAAGTGAGTGTTATGAGTTTGGGGGACTGGTTTGAGATTCCGTGTCGCTTAGAATTGAAATGATATAACAATATCGGAGCCGTAGTCTGTTACTGTATCGTAGAATCGAGATAATGTAGAATGGTACAGCAGGGGTCTATGTTCATCTTTGCGTAATTGGTGGGAATGCTACGAGGGTAGGCTGTATGCCAGCAAGGCTTGCATATAGCACTGCATGCATGCAGGCAGGTATGCATACCTACAGACAGTCCAGCGTATTGACCGGTTCCTCTTTAGGAAAGTAAATGGATGAGGGATTGAGTGACGGAACCTACAGAGTGTACAGGACTCTAATCATGTGCGACTGTCTGTCTGTACAGAGAGTATTGTGGTCGTAATTCTAAATGAGCAGAGTCAAGACCAAAAATAAACACAACGTGATAAAATACTTGATTGGCTCGCATGCCCTGTCCAGCGTCATTCATCTTGATGAATCTCATCTCCCGGTAGCGGGTACTGACTGACTGATTGTTGCTTGTTTCGGCAGAGTGACAGGACAGGACAAAACAGCATTCATTCACCACATTGAGTTTGGTCTAAAAACTCGACTACTCTACCGGCATCCCACCACGTGTGCAGTGGAGTAAAAAACTGCAGCCGATGTGCGTAGTAGCATGCAGCTACTAGACTAGCTGTGGGCTTTTGTTTTTCCATGGTCTGGTCAAGCCAATGTGTAGGTATGTAGGTATGGAGTATGAGATATGGGCCGCTTACTCTATTCCTGCTTGAGTAACTTCCAAACTTTGACAGTCCGAAATCTCGAAACAAGGCCATTCCTCCGAATTGTGATACACTCGGCATTGGTGTGTCAAAGACGGTACGGTGCGCGGTACTTGGGTGAGGAGAGAGGAGTCTGGTCTTGTTTTATTAACCAGGGTCAGGGGGGAGGGGGGGCATGACATGAAGGTGGGTTCACCATACGAGAGGAGAGTGGGATCAAGTAAAAAAGAAATGGCGTCAACTGTCCAAGCGCATCCTCATGGATATGAATCCAGAAGAACGTCTAGAAGGGAAAGAAGTCATGACATGAGACAAGACGACGGTGGGTCAGACTGAGACTTGTGGTATATTATTACTTTACCTGTGGTATTAGATGTCAATGTCGATGTCATGTCATATTAGAAAAGAGAATGAATTAATAATTAATTCCATCCATGGTAAAACAAAAGCTATGTAGCTACCCATCCATGAACCGTGCACCGAGTCAACTGCTGCATGTGCGATGCGAGCAATGCATCATCATCATCATCAAGGGAGGGAAGAAAATCTTGTTCGTTCCGAGCTTGATGTGATGTGCAGTACGTGCACTACCTGAACTGAACTGACCTGGACTGACCTGAGGTCTGAGGTCCCCTAGTGGTCCTTGTCAGTCATTGTGTCTTACCTTGACTCGACTTATCTGATTGAGACCACCTGGGTTGCATTATTGATTCGGTAGATCCCTTTTCGCGTGACGACGAGGCAGTACTACTAATGCACATAACTAGTAGTGAAGGAAAAGCAAAAACATAAAACAATACCGGCAGCGGCAACGCCAACATTAGTCAGTAGATCATGATGTATCAATCTGAATGAACCCCCTTGATGCTATATGACATACTTGGACATGACTAGTTGAAAGGGCAAAGAAAAGCAATTCTTTGTTTTTGCCATGGCCCCAAAAAGCAATTTACATACTTCCCCCCCAAAAAACGGTGATACCTGTCCTTGTCGTGTACCTGTACCGCAGCGGAACCGTTGTGGGATACTCTCAAATGGGGGATGGATGCTGATCACATGGGGAGGGGAGGGGGAGGATAGTGGCACGTGGAAACATCAAGACAAAAGCCCTTGTCGCTCATCTCCAATAAGCAAAGAAAAGAGACCAAGAACCAACAGAAAATAATAATTAAGCGCGAAGATAATTGAGGCGGTATCTCTCTCTCCCTCTGTCTGTGTTGCCCACCGTTGTGGATATAGTTCTCTCTCTTCTCTTACTCACCTTAAGAGAACGAGGCGGTAGGAAAGAGGATCTTTTGCTCGCTTGTTCTTTTTTTGTAAAACAGGGACCCCTCTTTTTTTTTTGTTCTCTCCCGACTTGTGTTTTGCTCTCTCACCGGCATTCGCGATATTGCATGCAGAGCAGAGCAGAGAGGGCGCGGTCTGGCGGGCAGAAGAAAAAAAAAGAGAGAAAACCTAAGAGAAACAGCGCTTGGAAAAGGGACCATGTGGAGCAAGAAACGCACCCTGAAGTGTCCCGTCCCACTCTGTGAGAAAGAGAGAATGGGAATGGCGGCTTTATTTTTATTTTTATAGATACTGCTGCGGTGCGTTGTGGCAGAGTTCATATTGTCGGTGAGTACCCAATCTTTATGTAGGTGAGCCTTGTT
The DNA here is from genome assembly GCA_019054645.1 of Fusarium sporotrichioides. NCBI lineage: Eukaryota > Fungi > Ascomycota > Sordariomycetes > Hypocreales > Nectriaceae > Fusarium > Fusarium sporotrichioides. Next base: position 783,071 of record JAHKNS010000002.1, on the reverse strand, counting down.
TCCATAACGTGCAGCTGTACGAAAACCAGAAAAAAAGAGGGAATAGCCTCAATGATTCATAATGTATGTATGTATGTATGTATGTATGTGCTGTAAAACTGCGGTCCATCAAGGTTGACAAATGATTGACCAACTGCCGGCGGTCTCGATTCCTTCCGTATGATATGCTCGTGATTCTTGTCCCGTCTTGTGTGTTTTGTCTTTTGTGTTGTCTAGTCTACTCTTGTCCTGTCTTGTGTCTGATATATGTTGCTACAGCAGTGGAGTTTGATTTGAAAGAAAAAGGGTCCAAGCCATGTTCAAGACGCTGTTTCGTGCTGGCAATGCAAACCTAAGGATGCATGCATGCGTTGCATTGCTATGCTGGCCAGCAGCAACTTACTCGCGAACGAATATGCCGGCGGTGGGATTGAAACCCTCTCTTTTCTTTCCTTTTATTCGTTTACACCTAAGTACCTACTAACCTAATAGTACAGTATCTGTGAATAGCATCAACTATTGAAACGCCTGTGCTTGAACTTCCCATTTCACCTTGACTCCGGCCAGCGCTCGGTGAGTGAATAAGTATGAAAGTGAGTGAGTCATTCCCTTAGTAGTTACAAATAAAAATAAAAGTAATTATTCAGGGTCCTGTTTCTCTCTCTTTCTTCTCTTCTTTGCTCTCTGCTCGTCATTTTTAATTAGCAATGACCACATTCATCCTCACTTCGCAGTCGCCGAAGCGTTCAAGGGCTCGTACGCTGGTCTGTGTAACCCCCGTACTAAACTGTAGCGGTTCTAGCAGTCATTCTAGGCGCTTCGTCTTGGGGGAGGGAGGGGGGCAACCTACACTGCCCTGCCCTGGCCTATTGCTCGCCTTAGATTGAGACCCCCCGGTAGTTGGCAAAGAGCTCGGACATGACCTCGATAGTTGCATACCACTCAAAAGAGAAAAAGAGAGGGGCGTGTGTTTTTCACTCCCTCCCGCTCTTCAGCTCCCAAAGCCAAAGAAACCACAGACCCCTTGTTCTCAGAATGTCTTTCACCCCCATACCGCACACCCTCCCCCCTACGTACCGGTCGGTATTGGGCGTGTGCTTTCCACTCTGCTTTGCTCCCTCGAGTCTGGCTTGTCAACAGGGGCTTTTCTATGGAAGGGTACCGTACTGGGAAGCCCTTCTTCCTTCTGGTCTGGTCTGGTCTGGTCTGGGACTTATAATAAACACTTCAGCCCATGGATGCCCCCGTCCGTAGGGATTCCGAAAACTAGCTTCTGTTCCATTGTTTTGGGTCCATCTTGTCTTGTCTTTGTCTTGTCTTTAAATACTCTTGACCTTTCCCTCGAGGCTGTCTTGACGTCGACGTTACAGCCGTGTATCATTCATTCATATCCATCATCAAGCTAACACCTTTTTTTACCGCCATTACTACCCAACAACCATCAATCACCTACTACTCTACCGCTACTTGAGTTTATATATATATATACACAACGACGGAACCTGGACTGGATTGGATTGGCTTTTCTTTCGACACTCGATTCATCCATATACCTCGATCAACGGTTTACTAGAATCGACACGATCCGCTTTTCACAATGTGCAACTACATCTATGTAAGTCATGGCATGTCACATCCATCATAAGTCCACACAATGGCCACCATGATGGATAGACAAGACAAGACGACACACACGATACTGATACTCGTTCCTCTTATAGAAGGAGCTCAGCTGCCAACACCACTACCATTTGGTGGAATCATGGTGTCCCAAGTACATCGAGACTGAACGTCGGTGTCCGCCCACCATCGTGAGCAAGCAGTACTGGTGAGCCAACCCATATATCCATTTATTATCAGCACATTTACTAACGGTTTTTGACCAACAGGGGTGACGATATTTGTGGTATGTCTTTTTTTAATTATTTTCCAAGGCCGGGTCAACAATTCTTATCCACCTGGCCATGGAAGAAGGAGTGTTTTTCTGGGTCCATGATACTAATTAACTCTTAGCTGCCTGCCGAGAACGCCAACAACCAAGTCAACACCCTTGGGCCAAACTCATCCAGCGTCCCGAGTCACGCATGTCCTACTCTCCTCAACTCCGAGCATAATGAGAACGACAAACGACTCGGCAGGTCGAGATATGTCTTGTCGCCAGCCAAACTACTTGACCTGTTGTTGTATCCAACATGGCCATGGGCCCGCTATATACACATACGTATACGAGAACCGACGTCTTGGATGAGTTTTGTGAGACATATAAAAACAAGCTCATCAAGAAACGAACGACACGACTCGGGTGATTGATATCCGTCTGGTGCATGCAAAAGACGTGCTTCCACCAGGTGGTCGACTCAAGTGAGACATTGCCCCACATGGAGGATACACGACGAATCAACGAATACAGAACAACAAAACAAACAGAAAAAAGTCTATTTTATTGCGACAAACTCGATACCTATTGGAACAGGCGCAGGAAAGCATTTTATTTTTTTATTTGGGAAGGGAAAAGAATTATTCGGCTCTATTGGGTGCAAACCTATTCTTTTGGTCGATGTGGACTCTTTTTTATCTTTGTTACACACACTCTCTCTCCAACTCTCACAAGTGGGTGGGGTTTGGACTCGAAAACGAGGCGCTGGAACCTGGCTCTGGTACCTTTTTTAGGAGGGTCAACCCGGGCGACTTACAGGTCAGGTTGGGCGTCGATCAACCCGACAGCTCAGGGCTTTGGGGGACTGGAAGGGCTCAGACACCAACTCCACTGCATCAGAATGCACTGCAGCTGCAGCACATCTTTTGCCACTTGGACTGGATTGGAATGGATGGATCGAATCAATTTATGGGTAAAGATGCCCGCGATGCAGTCCGATGCGATGCGACGCGCATAAAATCCTTCCTCACCTATCAACGACACTTTACTTCATCACCTCCATCCCCCAAAGCACTGGACGCCACTCACCAGCCCCGGGCGCTGCCCGTTGACCTGCACGCGCAAGAAAAGGGCCTGATGACCACGCGCATCAAACCTAATGGTGAAAGCAAGCAAACATTCAATCACAGAGAAAAGAGAGAGAAAGAGACGAAAGTCCAAAAGAGAGAACCAACCACATCAAGCACAGAAGGGAGTCTTGCTATTATTACTTTTATTACTGGCGTGCTTTTTTATTATTATTTATTCAAGCTCAACTAACTGGGTGGCATGCATGGAAGGAAATATGGGAAACTGGGCATTCATGGGAAAGATATCATTTGGGATGGAAAGGAACAGGAAACGGCAAACAAACCAACTTTTTCTTCTTTTTCTTATACAACACATCACCTACTCTACTTATCTCTGTCTGTACTCGAAAGGAAGGTATGGGTGGGAGGCGTTATTTCATCATCATCATAACATCATCACCATCAGTCTTTTCCTTCATCGCGCATGAGGAGGGACATGGTTGTACAACTGGGAAGCTTATCTCACACAAAGGACTATAACCCACAAAGACTGGAAAGATAGTTTGCATATTGTTTGGCGCAAGGAAATGAAATACAATACAAGATATACACTTAGACCACTCACTACCTAACTATCATTGAATGAATGAACCCTTCACATTGGCTATTAAACGAAGAGATCATCTCGGCACTTGGTTCAAAAAGACTAACAAATCCCAGACACAACGTGATGATCTTCTTGCCAAGTATTTTATTCTCATTTATGTACTACAGCCTTTGCCGGCCGGGCCATGTATGTCGATGCGATGATGATCGCAGGGATTCATATTCATAAATGAGGCTAAAAAGAAAAACGGCTTGTTCATCCGGGCGTACTTGCCAGTCCAGTACGTATGTAGTATGTCATGTGTATAGCCTTGCAGCAATAATAAAGGATCAGCATCGCGTCTCCAAGAAACAAAGAAAAAACGGTGTAAGCAAGCAAGGCATGACAAGATAACTCCAAGAATTAGGACTCTCATCATCCCGTTAGTGTCATCGTTAGAATACCCGTAGCCACGCTACGGGCCGCTTGTCGGGGGAGGAATTGCCGGCCGGCCTGGGCCTTTGATTTGCTGCCTCGCCCTGTTTCTGCTTACAACTTAACTCGGGGGCGGCATTTACTTGATCCCGTGGTTTGACGATATACGGCAACACCACGCGTCGAGTGAGATTGAGACTGGAAATGCAAGGTAGTTAGTTAGTCATTTTGATAGATCAGATACATGCCTCTCTCTGTATGTGATGTGATTGATGCATTGGGTGGCTGAGTTGTGTGATACCGATAGAGCAGTCAGTAGGATTGTTCCATCTGGCGCCGTTGATACCAGTTAATTAATTGTCTCATATTCTCTAGGTGCATAAATAAATTCCCCAATCATGTAGAAAATCTACACGTGCAACATCAAACTTAGCGTCAAAAAGGTGCTGCGATAGATGCAGATATCACATTACATCTTAAATCTCAAACTCGTTCAATCTGTATCACTTTAAACTTTCTTTTCACTTTTCTCTTTTCTCTTTTACAGCTCGGTTCGCTTTTTCTTTTTGTCTCGTTATCGTATCAAATTATAAACTAAACAGGCGCACTCATCTCCAACACCCATCCCCACGTTTTTCTTATTCTTATCCTCCCTGCCCCCATGTAAACCTTGTCTCCCACCATCTTTGCTTGATCATCAACGCTTCGTCTTTTTTCCCCTGTGGCTTTTTGTCTTCCCTCTTCCGCCGCCAGTTTTGCCCGTAAACATGTTAGCACTTTACTAACCCCTGTTGCGCCATTCTTGGTCATTTTATTCTTCTTTATCAACTCAAGTGAGACATTTTAGAGTGAAAAAAGAGTGCGCCAAGGATGTTTAATTCTCATCCTTCCCGATTACGTACATCATCTTTCTTTCTTTCTCACTCGTCATATCTTCTTTTCCCATGGACCTTCCACGGCAAGATCTGTATGTGGTAGGCAACTATCTCAGTAGTCGAGTTGTCTCTTTTCTCGCTCGATATAGGAATGGCTAGTTAATGCAAGATGCGTCAAGAAGGTTTATCAGAGTTTGGAGCTAACAGCCTTAACGAGCAGCTAAATACACGAGGTGCCCTGTCAAATTGAGTTTCTATGACTCGAGGCTATTGTGTGCTTGGACGTTGAGAATCATGTCATGCCCTTGCTTTAGCTGGACCGTTTGCAGGTAGTCAAACTATTGAATAAATGAGTGGTGACGATGAGTAATAAATGGGGTCTATGCGCTTGCATCTAACGTGGAGGTAAGAAGCCCAATATTGTTTTTGATCAACGCAAAACGCGGCTAACTTCGCTTTTCGCCGCTTACCGTTACACGAATACTGCAATTCGTAACTGCAACTGCCATTTAATACATCTCATCTCACTTCACTTCATCACCTTTTACTCTCTACCTGCCGCATCTGAAGATGACGCATGTGCCTGGATCCCTCAAACGCGACAACCAGGAACCCTGAGACGAGCAGACAGCCTCCGACGGCCACACGTGCCCCAAGCCATCTTTTATTATTCTCTTTTCATTCGAGAATGCCCTTCCGTCCCGTCCCCGGCCAAATTGAGGGTGTGTATGTCTCGGCAATTCATTCAGACTCACAAAGAGTCAGCGGCTTTGATGTACCATGTTCATGTTGTCAGTCATGAGAATCCATCCCCCAAGATGGCGACGTGGGATTGCATTGCAGACTTGGCACGTCTTTCTTGCTTCTGAACCGGAACTGGAATCAGATGATGAACAAGATATGCGCTTTGCCTGAATGATTCGCAATGCCCGCCGCACTTGTACCGTATCGCGATTTTCGTTCCAGTTATCTGGTATATGTAGGTATGTTGGAGTCACATACCATAGGTAAGCTACGATAACCAGCAACAAAACTACTATACCTACATCACGTATATATGAACCGCGAATATTGCATCTCCGTTTCTCCTTCAGCTTCAGCCTCAACTTATCAAGGGTTACGATAGACCCCCATCCCTCCATCTTACATCCTTCGACAGAGCGGGAAGGTCCCATGCCAAGCGAGTCTATTTGTTATCTTATCCGTCACCCCCCTCCAGTATCATCTTTGTCAGTCCGTCTTATCTTCCTTTTTTATTATTCACCTTTTTCGTCGAAATGATTGCAGGATGAGCAAGAATCACACCTGAACCAGCCCTCAAGAAACGGCGCCTTCCATAATCAGTTATCAAGAGATTAAAGGATACGCAAAAAAACAAGACAAGATGAAATGAAACTTGGCATCCCATTTGAGAAAAAGAAAGAAAAAAAGGCAGGCTGCAGGCAAGTAACCTTGCTTGGAGGGGGAAAAAAGCCTTGATGCATGTCACGCAGTGACTATCTTTCACATGCAGGACCCTAAACCCAGCCAGTCAGTGTGATTCAACGGAAGATCCAGGGTTTTTTCTCCACAAGTACTATCTTCCTCGGTCGCCGGGCGAAGTCGTGATCGCTTCAGTCATTACAACGGCAATTACCAGTTCGCTGAGGCATTTGCGAATTCGAGCTCCGGGTTCCGTAGGACCGTTTTGGCAGTATGTGGGTAGGTGTCATCACGTCAACATCACGTCGTTCATCATGTATAGGTAATAGACCGTTAGCTATTAGGCAAGGATGGCGGGTTCTCGGGAACGGAGATGACACCCAGCTTTAATACAGACATAGACAGGTCAGACGCGTCGGGCCGAGAGAAGATCACGGATAGTCTGACTGAAATGCTACGGTAGAGTTACTCTAGTCTAGAATAAAGGAAGGTATCATGGGTAACTTAATTTGTCATGGTCATGTTGGATGTCATCTTGGAGAAACCCCGGAAAACTTATCATGGCACAGTCATGATAAAGAAGGGTACCAAATGCATCCCCTCTCATGTCTGACAGATACATGTCTGGTGATAACAACCTTGTTGGCAAAAGTGTAGGGTGGGATGAGATGTACCAAAAGGCCATTACGTTCCCAAATGCCCGATATCTTGCCTTGGTCTTGGCTTTCCTTCTTTTTTGGGGATGACAAGATGGGTTGCGTCTGGGGGAACACACACACTCTCTCAGACAAGATTGTTATGTGCGTATGTACACTTCATCATACGTTAGCTACTGCTGTTCTGGTGGTGGTGATGGTGGTTAAGCCGCGCTGCAGGATCGACTGCATGCACGCACTGGCACTGCACTGCAGAAAAGCGTGCAGCTAACCAATAACCAGACCGAACGAGAGTTGCGGAGATGAAAATACTACCGAGGAGAACCGCCTATGAGGCCATCTACCCCACAAGAATGGCTCACCGGTATGGGAACCCTGCCACGTCTGGGGGAAGTCCAATTGAAGCAACAGCGCTCACCATGCGGGAAAACAGGGCCGCGGCGGACATACACCTGCTTCATTCGCTCGCTACCTATGAACAAGACAAGCAAGCAAACAGACAAGACCCCATGGACAGGTATAGCCAGCACTTGATTGCATTGCATCCCGATGAGCCGGGGTGTTGCTGCCCAGTACCGAATTTGTTCGGTGCCTCAATGGCGGTGACAAGGTGATTTTCAAAGACATTTCATCACCGTAATAAAAGTCCAATGTGCCGAGGTACTGTTGCAAAGAGGCAAATACGTAGCCAGACTTTTGGCTTGGCTGGCATTTGCTTTCAAAGAGGATCAGAGGCCCGGTTATCCAGGGGTTTACCTTGTCTCTGTTCCAAAAGCCTGGGCCTGATCTTCACGTTTTAGCGGAGGTAATTCGTGTTGATAGTGGCTGATCCTTTTAGGAGGCTCTTTGTTAGGGGGGTGCATAATAGACAAAAGACTCTAGACGACAAAGTGGCAAAATCAAAGCGTTTTTTAGGCTTCAACAAACAGCATCATCGAAAGTTGAAGTTTTTTCGATTTGCATCATTGATCATCAATATCGGATCGCAGCTATTTAGCCGGGTATACAGGTTTGACAGCTGCATTATAGTTGGGTTGGCAGGCTTGTAACAACTAAAAACTCTGGAAGGGATCGTAGCTAGGGGATGCATACACTGCAACTGCACTGCAGCCCAGCCCAGGCCCAGGCCCAGGGCCCCCTCCAAGTGCCGGTTATTTGCATTAGTGGCTGCACATGACACCTGCATTAGTCCCCGCAAGATGCATATAATCCTGTAGCTTCATACCAGAACTTCAAACGGGAGCATCATCTATTTCCTAAACCGTCCACTTGCAGTTCCCTTGATTCACCTCTTGTTCCCTCTTGTATCTAAAAAACCCGACAATGATATATACACCCTTCCTTTGCTTCCTTGCTGTCAATTATCCATGACAATGAAACCACCATCCCTAACCAAACAGCAAAACTGACTTACCTACAACGCGCGCGCGCGACATTTCTTCTTGGGTCGATCCGATGCAGAAAGACCGAGATCTGTTGTTCCCAAAACGACTTGATACATACCACCTCCGGCGACCCGCGACCGGTGAACTGGGATTGCGCTGCGGAAATTTTATCCTCCTTAACAAAAGGACCCTGAAACCTTGGTTTGGGCCCATGATGCCATTTTCTGTCAAAAAATGATGATAGGCAAGTGTCCGTTATTCGACACCCTTCTCCGGTTATTCTGTCAAAAAAGCCCTCAACTACTACCCATCTGGTCCGACTTTCCCCAAATGGCTTCCAGTTAATCGGTCTACGGGGAATTCTCTCATATCGCCTCGAAAATCCCATGTTGCTTGGCCTATCCAAAAAGAGCTATACGAAACGTGACCGTGGTCTTGTGCAGACGACCGACCAGTCTTACCCACCTGCACTGCAAGCTCTTTGAGACTTTTCTCCACGATCGAGATCAAGCCCCCTGGGCCCCCTATTGTCTGTCAAAGATGCTTGCACCCGCACAAGCCTCTGAGCATGTGACCTGGCGTGTGTTGTCCATGACGCAGAGTCGCGTCTATTGGTTGTTTTTGCAGGCGTCTATTCATCGACCAACGGTTTGGAACATGTCAAGAAACGATAATACAAATCTCGCATCCTGCGCCGACAAATAGTCGCCCTTGCCAAATAAGATAAGTCATTCGGTGTCTTGGGCTCAATTAATGCACGCAGCAAACAGCAAATATGTCTTGCCACGAACAGACAGCGGCCGATGCCAGTCGCGACGACATGCCGAATACATCCGCTGATCGTGATGCTGTGCCATACGCACACTGCGAGTTGCCATCTTCTCTTTCGTTACCGACACACTGGATTGAGTCGCGATTGGTCCATCAAAGACTCGATGAGTTTTCTTTGCTTGGAATCAGGCTATCGCGAGACAAGTGTTGGACAAGTTTGCTCTTTTTCCTGCTCTGCTATTGGTGTGTTGGTTGTGACGCCTGTTGGCTGTATCGCAACCCTGGCTACAGCTCTCATTCAACCCCTCCAAGGATTCTGCGTGGTGCATTGACAAAAGTCTCAGCCAACGTTACATGCAAATCTGGAGAAAACAATGCTCTCGTGAAGAGGAATCAGGCTTGGCTTTGTCATACATCGTTGCATGATCATGTGATGTGTTTGCTACTCCCCTGTTCTTTGTGCCTTTCTGACATTTAGTCGATTATTGGTCCATTATCAAATTAAATCGTCGAGACTATCACATACCACAACCGGTTTTGTTGATTTCCGTTGCGCTGGGGAAAGAATGCGTTATGCGCTCGTCACATTGTGCCCAGCCGCCATGTTTGGGAGCGATGACTATCACTCCGCGAGGATCTGACTTGGCCAGATTGCCGCGATACAATGTTCAACTAAAGCGGCTGCTAGATCGTTCCGCCATTCTTTTATTGGTCGTCCAGCTGATCAGCCATGACCCACTGGCTATAGCACAACAAATATCCCGAGGTAGTGAGATCCAAAGTTACATTGTGCGGACGCCACAAGTGATTCGAGCGTCGAAGGCACATGGCCATGTCACCAACGGAAGCTGTAGGCGTGGGATGAAGCTAAGCATGGAGTGTTGTGTCCGTAGTAAGCATTCGAGTTACAGAATATTCTCAATTGTGATAGACGATCCATCAACATAAACATTTCCAAGGATCAGTCAGTTCAATATCACCCTGACAGAAACGACTGTAGACAAGTCATTAATTTCTTTTGTTTATGTTTCCTCCGCTACAGTGGCTGACACGCGAGCTGCCTCCCCCATCTTTCATTGCCGCCTTCTACTGTTGCTTCTTCTCCGCTTCCGTTAGTCTTCTCCCATCTACCAGGCTCCCGTCAGGCAGAACCTTTTCCGTAGTTCGGACATAGGCTAACAGAAATGGGTACGCCAGATCGCAGACCACGGAGGTGCCAACAAAGAACAAAGCAAGAGGGTGAAAGACAAAGCCGTGAGCCTCTGGCCAATGCCACCAGAGCAGTATGCAGCAAACAGGGAGGCCCATAACGGTGCCTACGAAGCGACAGAACCTGGACGCATGATTGTCAGCACGGCTGGTCAAGCTTGTGAATACGGTGATTGTCGCCCAAATTGCTTTTTGATCACGAGACAACAAGCGGATGCGAATCCTACTGGGAACCAGACTGTCGGGTCTGCTTGCATGGTTGTGCTTCAATAGACCGCCTTAGGTTATATAAAAGTTGGCCCCTAAACTCAAGGATGTAACAATAAGCAGCCTAAGAGTTTGCTCTAAAATAGCATGAATCGACTTGCTAATCTCGTCTCTTATGCTCTTAGCGGCATAGCTTTCTGATACCCACGACAGCATCAATGTGATAGATGAGATCTCGCTAAGCATTGATCAAGACACACACCCCTCTGAAAGAACCGACAATTGCATATGGATAGAATTGGAATAGAAAACAAAACTCACCAGATTGCATAGCTTTGCCCGCCAGAGTGACCACGCTGAAGAAGCATAGCCAACGCTGAAACGCTGAATATCATCTGCGCCACACCAGCCGACCAGAATGCCAACTCGGTAGTGTCCCTCGCTTCAAGACCCTTCCACGTCTTGCCCCATTTGATGCCATACCCGCGATGCGGCTCCTTGAGCCACCACCAGACAAACGTCCCGTTGCCCACCAGCCCCGCCACGAACACAACAGCCAGCAGCAGCGGTACATTGCGCGCGACGAGCGGGCTGGAGGAGAATGATCTAGGCGCCGTCTTGAGCGTGGCGTACAGCACGGGTATGTCGAGGAGCAGCCAGCAGGTGAAGCCAAATGTCTCAATGGGCGCTTCACACACGCCGAACGCGTAGACAACTTCCCACGCGAGGTTGAGACCCAGAGCTAAGAGGGGTGCGGGAGTGGCATGGGTTGCGAGGGAGCGCTTGACCATAAGTACATACGCGAGTAACCAGAAGGTTATGCCGACGGAGAGGCAGGCTGTTGAGGCTGGGACGAGCCATGCTGGTGCTGAGGGCGGTGGGATGTCTGAGGAGCCCATTTTGTGGTTACTGAATGATGTGTGCCGATGTGTAAGACTTCGGTTGTGTCGGAGTGATTCTCATGTCATACGTGTTTGGTGTTTTGTGGATAAGATCAGTGGTGGAAATTGCTTACCCTGTATTTTTACCAATCTACTAATGACTACAAATCATACACCAAGCAGGCCATCTATAGATCTTCGCTAAGAAACAGATGAGTCTTTCGTCTATGGTTTATGTTTTCTTTTATCTTTTATGATAATATACTTACCTAGCATTACGTCATTGTTATTAAATCTAATTCTGCGATGCACTTGAGGAGGAAGGAGGAAAGAGTCAAGTTAGCACGAGAACAAACACAAGAACATAATCATGGACTAGAACTTGTACTGAACGCACCTGCATTGTTCAACTAACTACTGTATTCGTCTCTTTTTCGTGGCATCATTCCTCTACCAATTGTCATGTGAAAGCATGGCTTCCAAAATTACCTTTATTGAGGGACTGAGGGCTGGGAGTGGCCCGACATCGCCTGTGCGACTCTTGATGAGCCTGAACGAAAGGCTAAACGTCAAAGTTTCATTCGAGAACATGACTGAGGACCATCGAAGACGTGAGGGAGAAATACTCAATGATACTTAATGAATTCTACATTTGGGTCGGGCTAGTGAGCAACTGTCGGATTCAAAGCTGCTTTTCTCAAAGTTTACTCTCAGGCCCCCGATGCCGAACGGTTAGTTCTCCCTAGGTACTGTGAAACTCATGTGTTCATGTATCGGAATAAAAGTAAATGTGAACTCTCAGGCTATGCCAACATATCCTTCCCGGTACTTATATGCGTACAAAATTGACCAACCTGAACGCCGAACACCAAGATACTAAATACATGAGAGAGGCCTTTCACGCGCCAGCCTTTACCATAGGCTCCCAGGGCCTAGCCAGATTCCAAAGGTATACCTCCCCTACTGGCTCTTCACCCAACGCCTTGACAAGGATATGCTGAAAGAGGGGAGCGTTGGAAAATAGCGGTGCAACTGGAGTGACTGATCCTCGATCCCAACCAGCAGAAAGACCGTGCGACCACGAAGGCTGTCGCACAAAATCCTTGACTTTGTCGTGATAAGCGTTCCAGTCGTCCGAGTGATCATTAACAACAATCTGGAACCTCACGCTCTGAATATCAACCGTGATACGCTGCACCATACTCGGAAACCCATGTTCGGCGCCGGAGCTTAGAATCCACGTATAGTCAGTCTGATCGCCGTTACTCTCCCAGTCATACCAGACCTGAGTGCCAGCCTGTGAATAGTCGTTGAGCACAAGACGTCCCTCAGCATCGAAGCTTAACTCGCAGTGTCGTGCGTCGATGCCCGGCAATGTGGGGAGTACGATGTCGCACGTGGATGGATCGGAGCCCAAGACGAAAGAGCCTGGACGCTTGGGGGGTGAGTCGAAGGAGAGTTTGAGAGCGCGGGTTGGACGGCTGCCCAGGAGATTTGGGAGGCGTGAGGAGAGTGTTGGGGAGGATGCTATTTGGACGGTGCGGAAGATGTTGGAGGGGAGGTGGGCTGTTTTGTCGGCGAGAGAGTTACGTGCCGTAGGGACCAGCCAGGCGATGATGTCGGACATTGTGATGTGAAAAAGATTGAGAGTTGGTGAAGAGAGTGTAGTTGCGGTGAGTTGTGAGTGAGAGTTGACACTAGATAGTGTATTGATGGACACTGGATAGTGTGTTGACGAGATAGTAATACAACAAAGGCTCAAACGAAAGAAGCCAAATAATCAATATTGTATGATGAACGAAATGTAAATGGAAGAAAGCACGCTGAAGAAAAGACTGTCGATTTTGTCTCTGATGTGTTGTTCATGTGGGTTTATATCCAAAGTCAACACTTCACCATTCCACGTTGCGCCGACAACCACTGGTCCTCGATGCACCGCGTGCGACGCGTCGCAAAGGCCTACGAGACGACCAGAGAGGCAAATGTTCGAAAACACTTGTTTCATTATGCCAGGTCTATCTTTGGGGAGTTGAATGAGGTGGTGTTTGAGCGTGGGAGCACGAGAGCCAATCATTTTCGGTGGAGTTAGAAGGGTCGAGATATGGGAGCCACTAGACCAAGGAAACGAGATCGTTAATGAAATAAAGAGTATTAACGAAGATGGGCAACTATGGTATTGGTTTTGGATGAGTTCGGGTTCGATGTAGCTTTTCGGGAGTGGTGGGTTGAGAGGGCGGGATGCGTGATGATCTCTGTCGTGGAGTTGGACCCTGCATACACTTTACTGACTCATATACTGTTTTGTTTCGTGGTTGATACTATCAAAGGCCTGCATCGAATGATTGCGATTTGTTTTTAGAGGATCTGGGGTAAGGAGAAACTTGGACAAGTCCCTTGGTGAATGGTTATCAGATCTGTCCTAGGAAGATATCACACATCCTCAAGAGACACTACGCTATTCGACGGAAGGTGATGCTTCCGACACAAAAATGTATCCATAGACAGAACTGAAACTCGAAATAAGCGGTTATATCCTTCTTGGAGTAGCCATCAACTGGAGATAAGACGCATCGATAAGTTGACCGCTTGTCTAGCATCATGATCTACAGTCTTTGGGCTAGAACGAATGGAAATTAGACAACCTTGTCAGTGTAAACTATGAAGATACCATTTCCTCTTATGTCTCATGCTTTGGCAGTTTCTTGGCTCTTGGTGATGTTTGTTTTGAGGCTTTACCGAACTGTCTTCCAGGCCAAGCTCGACTGACACTCGGCGTTCCTGCACCTGAGTCCAGATGATAGATATTGTGTGAACTCATTCATACGGAGTAGGTATATGCACTGTTTAAAGCAAATCGAACGATAAAGTCCATGTATACATGCCCCAGGGTATCAGGAAAATTGGCCGCTAGAAGCATAAGGGACGAAATTAGCGGGTCAGCTTATGCTACTGAGACCAGACTTCTTAGGCTGTTTATCTTTCTACCTTAAAACTTAGGAGGCAAAATTTTCTGCTGCCCACTAAACATACTATTGTTGCTCAAATGCGGTTACTTTGAAGCAATCGAAGTGGGTGTCCTCATGTGCAGCCAAGGGAAGCCATCATCACCACTATCTACCCGTTATAAAGAGCAAGACACCGCGACATTGGAACAAGTGACGTATTCACACGCAGATACCAATTACCGATAAATTCTCCGTTCATTGCTACATACAATTAGACTAGTTTCCTCGGATGTAGTTATCGCTATCGGGGTTTATCTCGCAATGGCGGGGAAGTTAGTGCTTTGGTGTGAGATACACACAAGCACTAACACTGACGCCATGGGAACCTGGCACTTCACCATACTTCATTACACTGAGGGCGATGTTTGGGTAGAAAGAAATATCTACTAACATAGAGCTTGTGAAATAAATATTAAATAAACGACTTCTCACAAATGAGAGTCAATTTGTCAAGTCGGAGTAACTGTCACAGTAATAGCCACAAGGCCAAGAAACACTTACACAATTGACGCAGTCGATAGTTGCTTAGTATGTGGTCTTCAACTTGGATTAAGTCGATACTACTGGCAAGTTCGCTCTCAGTCCAGTGTATCGGAGTGGCGGCTAGCAGTGGCCATAATGACCAAACCCTTTTGTTGTCCAACAATGATACCGGCCACAACCGACCAAAGGCAGCCAATGGCGGCAAGAAAAATGTTGTTTTCATCCTTACTGATGACCAAGACTCTGTCTTGGACTCAGTCTCTTATATGCCAAAACTCAAAGAACATATCATCGATAAAGGCACCTCGTTTGTCAACCACTTCACCACTACGGCCATCTGTTGCCCAGCCCGTGTGTCACTTTGGACGGGGAAGCAGCCGCATAACACCAACGTCACTGACGTGAGCCCACCATATGGTAAGTAGACAAGTTGCGGAACGTCGTTGTCGAGAGAGCCAATACTGATCAAAAAGGTGGCTATCCCAAGTTCATCTCCCAAGGCTTTAACGAGAACTATTTACCTGTCTGGCTGAGCGAAGCGGGCTACAAAACTTACTACACCGGAAAGCTCTTCAATTCTCATACAATCAATAACTACAACTCACCATATCCCGCAGGATGGACTGGAACCAACTTTCTTCTCGACCCTGGAACTTATGACTACCTGAATCCGATCTATCAACGTAACCAGGAAGCCCCAGTTCATCATAAAGGAGAGCACACTTCAGACCTGATCGCTGAGTATGCGCATGAGCTTCTGAAAGAGGCAATTGACTCGAACAACCCGTTCTTTGTCGCTATTGCTCCTATTGCACCACACTCGAATATCAATGTCGATCGGGCGCCTGGGAGTGCTATGACGATACCCATTCCTGCCGAGAGACACTCGCATCTATTTGAAGGGGTCAAAATCCCGCGAACCGACAACTTCAACCCTGATTCTGTAAGTGATAACTAAATTTTAGGGAATCATTGCTCACGAGACATAGCCAAGTGGAGTGAGCTGGATCCATGAACTCAAGCAGTTCAATGACTCATCTGTGTCGCAACTTGATGATTACTATCGCGCGCGTCTCCAAGCTCTTCAAGGCGTCGACGAGATCGTGGAGCAGGTTACTCAACAGCTGGAAGACGCTGGTCTGCTTGATGAGACCTACATCATCTACAGCTCCGACAACGGATTTCATCTTGGCCAGCACCGGCTACCTCCTGGGAAAGAGTGTGGTTTTGAGGAGGACATTCGTGTACCCCTTTTCATCAGAGGCCCCGGCATTTCTTCCGGTGCCGTGGAGAAGTCTGTGATGACTCACATTGACCTCGCGCCCACACTGCTCAAGATTGCAGGCGTTGAGTTGAGAGAGGATTTTGACGGTACTCCCATACCGGTTCTTGCTGACCAGGAGGTAAAGCGCCACGAGCATGTTGCTGTCGAGTACTGGGGAATTGCCATTGCTGAGGGCGGAATTGGTGGCTTTGGTACGTATTGGGCTTGAATACCAAGTTGCAATTATTGACCTGATTATTCTAGATGGGGAGGGCCAGCTGCAGGTACAGAATAACACGTACAAGGGTGTAAGAATAGTACACGAGGACTACGATCTTTACTACTCAGCTTGGTGTAACAACGAGCACGAGCTCTACGATGTCAAGGTATGCTTATTTTCACTTCCGCCGGAAAAACTGATACTCACCTCTCAAAGACGGACCCAGGACAACTGAACAATCTCTTTCCCCTGGATGGCAAAGCGACTGGCGATAAAGCGTTCCTGGGAACCACTGTTCAGCAAGTCGTCAACCGCCTTGATGCTTTGATGCTGGTGTTGAAGTCCTGCAAAGGGAACACGTGCATCGAGCCCTGGAAGATACTCCATCCTGATGGTAACGTTGCAAGCCTTAAAGGTGCTCTTGGGGGCAAGTTCAATAGCTTCTATGAGGAGCAGGTAAAGGTCCGGTTCGATCGTTGTGAAGATGGATATTTGGTCGATGCTGAGGGGCCACAAGTTGGATATGAATATCGCGAGGGTCTTGAATGGCATCATTGGACTTAGGAGCTGACAGCATGAGAAACTGTTTAAGTCTCACTCTTGAAGCTCCTGTAGACAGATTCTGAGTGCCCAGAGTTGAGGCGATATCATTCACCCTGTCTAGCAGAAAAGTTAGCTTCAAAGTCTTAGGGTATAAAAATAAACAGCCTAAGGAGTCTGATCTTAACAGCATAAATTGGCTTACCAATTTTATCTCTTAGACATACAGCGGTCAATTCTTCTGATACCCTGAGGCTGGCCATACGCTGGAACTGAACTCTTTGAAGTGACTGGGAATTGAATGTCCTAGTCTTTGAGCCTGAGGTTGATGTAAAGCAACGAGGCGATTGAAGTAGGCCTAAGCAATGGTGGTATCGGGCGGGTTAAGTAGGTGACAAAACCGATGTCGAGTGAAGCACTGTAATAGAAGCCATGCTCATTGTATAAGTACTGGTGTTGTCATGAGGTTCGGCAGATTGTGAGTTCAGTTGTTGATCAAATAGTGTTCCGACGAGTTAATCGCTTGATGTCTGGGTCGTTTGGTGTGCGTAAGAGCAGGAGTGCTTGATGTCGTGAGTGCGCATCAATATGTGTAAATTCCAGAGGAAGAACCTCAGATCGATGATATTATTCCCCAGTTACATCATTTATCGTCTCTTCACTTAGGTGTGTTGTGTTGGTGCAGGTGAGCCAAGTCCGAAGCCGGCAGTGACCCGGCCCCACCCTTTGTCCACTGGAAGCTTGAAGCTGAAGTTGCGATCATCATGAGCCATCATCGTCATATTGTAAAAGCACGGCTCTAGGTGTCAAGTATGAAAAGGAATATTGCCCAGTGACAATAAAGAAACTATAATGATTAATATGAACTGTTGATTATAACTGTCTTTGGTGATGTAAATTCGGCGTGGTAATTCATGGATATTCATTGGCCCAAAAATGATTGTTGCCGGAAATACAAGGCATAAACCAGGATGCTGCCGACCTTGAACCGAAAGAGCATCTCACGACAGCTCTACCAATCTACGACAACCTCACCTCACGAAGCTCAATTGAATCCGCAACCATGGCTTCCGACGCAATCACCGAGCCGCGGCGTACGTACCGACCGCTGAATTGATCTCCAGCAGATATTTTACCACCCGAACCTCGACCGCTGACTTGCTGAGCAGAAGCGACCCGCGAGGAGATGCGCGATGCCAAACTCCCTCTGGCCTACCGAGACAGCTGCGCCCACCTTCTGATTCCTCTCAACAAGTGCCGTCGGGATACCTGGTATGCCCCTTGGAAGTGCTCCGTAAGTCATCAACCATTATCTAGAGCAAGATCAAGCCCAAGCCCCGAACGCCTACAGCGAACGTGCTCAACCCAACCGACCCAACACAAAAGCCGATCATTGCCGAGATATTGATAGACAAACAACATGCTTACACATAGGGGGTTGACTAGGATGAGCGACACAGCTACGAGAAGTGCCAATACGTCGAGTTCAAGAAGCGAGTCGCCAAGATGGACGAGTTGAGGGAGTCGAAGGGTGGTGCACGAAGCAACTAGAGAGAGAAAGACAAAGAGACCGAATTCAAACCCCGGGTACAGACAGGGCCGGGCCGGAATTGTACATTTACAAACAAGCCAATGTGTTTGACAAGAAAACCGGAATAGAAAGAGAGGCCATTCCACACAAATGAAACGATTCAAGACGAGATGGAACAAGAAAGACGACAAAGTGAAATGATGGCGGAGTCTACTATGGCATTAACGACTGGGTTTGATGCAATCGATGGGCTAATGGAAATAGACATGCGACGACTTTTGACAGAGCCTCATGAGATGTATGAGCCGCGCTCCAACGGCATAGAGGAAGAGGCCAACCACAGGCCATATTGCGAGCTTTCGAGGATGGAATGGACCGGGAAAGAGTGGACTCGCCGGGGGCATACAAGTGGGACTCGCAAGTTGGATGGTGAAAGGAACAAGAGAAAAGACTTGTAATGTTGCAAGCAGATGGGTTTTGGCGTGCTCATCGTGGCGGACGGTACCCTGTTTGGGGCCGGCTCAAGAAGAAATGCGCCGACGTGGTGTTGTGCGGGCTCTCAGAAGAAAGTTATATATATTGAGCTCGTTAGCCACCGAGACTTTGCGAATCTGAGTTGGAAATGTATCAAGCGAGTTGAATCGTGGTGTTTGCCCACCATTTGCAGTGATTCCTCTTGTGTATCAGTGTCAACCTTTTTTTTGTTCTCCAGGACGTCGATCGTTTCATCGGCAATTGACTTCCACAGAGCCTCAACACCAAGATATCTTTTTATCTATCGCCAAGGTCTTATCGGGACTGGTTGCTGATCAACAGCTTGAGCCTCTCGACAGTGACTATGAAAGCGTCACGATAAGATGTGGCTGTTATCGACAACCTTTGCTGGACAGTCACAGTCACAGTCATTTGATGGCGCAGCCATGATGAAACCGACGATCAGCAATGGATATCGGATTTTATCGGCTCAGTTCTGATGAGACAGAGAGACAAGGAAGATTACCAAGGCTCCCTTTTCTCAATCGCGCATACGATAGGGCAGTGGTCGACGAGTCGTGGATCTTATTGTGAGCGGCATGGTCTCAGCTTTCAACGAGTCAGACCTGAGCGAAACCTCTTTTGGCCGTGCAGGTCAGATCAGGTCAGCCTCGCAGTCACAGGCCCTGAAAAGAGCCGCATGCAGGCGGTTCTAGCAAAGTTGTGCGCTATGCAAGGTTCCACTCGCACTGAAAAGCCATCCCAGCGGGTGGCTTGGCGGCAAGCCCACTATCAATCTCTTACCCTGGCAAATGGATCAGGTATCGACAGGCATTAGCAAACCTTTTGTCAACGTCGATCCACTGCCGGTCGGTTTGGCTCGGTATATCCAGCTAACAGCAAACCGGCCCGGTTCATCGAAACATATCGGCCGGTCAGTGGATATATATCTCCATTCTTTGTCAATGCTTGGCTCAAGGCTTGTGTCTTGGAATTACTGCCAAGACTTCATTCTCGGAGCCTCCGGTGCTCCTTTACGAATTTCACAGCCATTCAACTGGTCCATCAACACTCTACGTGGGACCATTATGATTTCTCTTATGCAACAGTTTCTAACAAACTCGGCAGAATGACACACGTATACAAGGATGGCAATATTCAGGAGACAAACGTAATGCTCTTACAAAGAGTGAAAAATGATTGATGCTATGGCTGTCTAAAAAACTAACGGAAAAATAACTGGAGACTTAACGCGAGATGAGACCTGCTCAGAAGATGGAGTTGCTACCGCAAGAGAAGACTCCCTGGATGGAACTGGAAGCGTTGGCAAACAGATCCAACAGCTCAGTGATGGATGACCACAGGCCAGCAGCGTTCATAAACAGTGAGATTCCAATAAGGAAGCTGTTGAGGCAGAACAGCATGATGTTCTTGGGGCTGGAGAAGAGCTGGTTCCAGTTCATGTGGAACCAAAAGATACCGCTAAAGCCAAAGGTGAACCACGAGATGGTGGTAGCCGAGGCGATGGACAGAATGGAGTCAAAGACGGGGATGGCGTTGGAGAGGATGAAGCAAAGGACCCAGAAGACGGTCACAATGGTCATCCAGATAGACCAAGAACGAACATTGTTGGCCGTCATCTCGCTCTGGAGCTTAAAGTGCTTCATCACTTGGACATACACATACTTGATACCAGTGTGGCCAAAGGCAAGTCCAGTCGAGAAGATGGCAGGGAGCACGACACCGTAGGCAATCTTGGCGATGAGCTCGGGGGCCGAGCCGAGAGCGGGCGAGACGGTGTACTCTCCAGCAAGGCAGTAGATGGCGATAGCCACAATCACGTAAAAGGCGATGGAGACACACTCCAACCAAGCCAGGGCAAAGCCAAAGTCGCGGACAGGGTCAATCATCTCAGCCATGTAAGTGACAAAGTTGATGTTGCCTGAGTAAGCGTAGCAGATCTTGAGGCAGGCGTTGAGTCCAGAGCGAAAGTCCGGGTTGGCGACCACCTTGATATCCTTGTGCCAGTTTGCGGGCGCAGCAGTGGGATTGTTGACTCCCAAGGAGACCATGACGATGATGGAAGCGGCGATGACGGAGACCATGCAGGGGATGCCGGACTGGGAGACGAACTTGGAGGTTCGGGGTGCGCAGAGGACCCAGCAGCACAGGCAAGCGATGCCGATGTAGCCCACTGTGCAAAGAGAGTGGCTGGAGATGGTGTTGAAGGCAATAGAGAGTGTGACACTCGCTGAGGCAGCTGTCATAATAACCTGAACAAGCAGTCCAATTCCAGATACGATCGAAAGAGGTCGTCCTCCAACAACTTTCGTCATGTCCACAACATTAACCACGTGAGGATACCTTCCATAGAACTGCTTGAGGACGTAAGCTGTATACCAAGACATTAATCCTATGCCGATTATAGCGATCAGTCCAGGAACTAGAGTTTGTCAGTATTTGTCCTTCGAACGACCCTCAAATGTCAACATACCGATTCCCATGGTTTTCAACACACTAGGAAGGGACAGAACACCGAGACCCACTTGATTTGTGAGCAAGGCAAACGTTGTGTCCCATTTTGACATGTTGCGGAAGTTCTTTGCGCCCTCGCCTCCAGCGAAGGCGTTCTCGACAACAGGGACATTGTGAGCGGACTGAAGGTCGTCGATGTGACCCTTCTCATTGTCAAGAGGCATCTTCTCCTTGCTGTTTGTCTTGCTTGAATCATTGCCCTGATCCGAAGGGTAGATGTCGTTGTGTACGTCTTGTGGATACGTAGACATAATGGGCGAGTTATGCCTTGTGTATGTAATGTATATATGGCCGGGTATGTCAAATGGAAATTGGCTCGCTTTTTAGAGAATGATACACAGAGATTCTTAAGAGAGTAATAAAGAGTTTATGATGATTCAAGAGGCTATGAGAGATGAGAGGAGGAGGAGAGGGAGGAGAGAGGTGGGAGAGGACAATGAAGTGTAATTCAAGAGCAGATGGAAAGAGAATTATATAAGTTCAATAGAGTAACAAAAAGGCTAAACCAACAATGGTCAGATAAGCAATCAAACTCTCGGAATTCCCTCATTAAGCTCCGCGTTTTCTTTCCCTTTTTTTCCCTCTAAAGGCGCGTGCTCCAGCTTTGTTCAACTCGCACGGCGGCCGTCTTGTCCTATCCTATCTTGGGTGGAACCCCAGGATAACGACTGACTGTGTGCCATCAGTAAGTAGTATTATCGGAGTTATAGAAGAACCCATGCACGACAAGGGGTGTGTTGGCAGCGAAGATTACAGTCGGACTAGACCAGCCTTGGACTTTTTCTGGGGTGACCCTCTTTCTCTTACATCGGCGGCGAACTTGGTGCCTTGCTTGACTTGCTGCTGTTTTAGTTGTCAGAGACTTTTTAGTTAGTGATGGTGATCATCACAGCCGGGAATCCCCCAAGTCTTTCCCTTCTTCCCCTCATTTGTGGATATGGGATTCTTTTTATTATTTTATTTTTACTTTTGAGTCGTTAGGGAATACACAGTTCACTGAGATATCATGATGAAAAAGATACAGAGAAACCCTTGCAGACTGAGAATGCGTGTGGGATGAGGGACCTTCTCTCTCCACCCCGTTGTGAGGGATTACATGGGGGTCTCCACGGTATCCATCCATCGTATCTGTCTCTGTTTACTTTTTTGGAAAGGAATTGACATTTCTGTTAGGTATTTGCATGATGCCAATTGGGTGCCAGTGAAAAGCTGGGGACGGACGCAGACAGGACAGACAGACACAGCAGAGTGGTGGAAACACGCTAGAAGCTCATCATCCATGTTGATACTGCACCTCCTTTCCGGGCCGTTTCTTTTTACTATCTCTTCTTTTCATTTGCTAAGATGCTGTATAATATCTTGTTAACTTTGAGGCGGATCCCGATGAGCTGGTCAGAGTATCCATTGGGCTGCGTATGTCTATGTCTATCAGTGACTACTACCTATGGGGGATGTCATCATCATCATCATCATCATCTGTCGGTAGTTTGAACATCCATCATGAACAAATGATCAGCATCATGGTACAGTAACAAACATGATCCAAAGGGTCTTGTTGCTATGAATCTTTCTCGTCCTTCTCTTGCTGTACATAGTTCGCCTGTTTTTTAATTGTGGTTCTCCGCCAATGCTTGAACTCGAGTAGAGTTGTCCAAAAGAGGCAATTATGCTACTAGTATCTTTACAACCTAGTTTCAAAACTTTTTTTCGTCGTCCGAATTCGAGGCTGACGGGCGCGTTACCGAGAGAGGTTTAAAGTCTTCAACACGTTCAGGGCAAGGACCAGGTCTAGTACGGAGATCCGAAGTGGAGAAGACGCCTTTTTTCTTTCTCTTTCTGGGGCCTCATTCCGCTTTATTTCCCTTTTTCTCTCTCTTTTTCTTACTTGGTCTCATAGTCTTGCGGATCATGAACGGTAGTTGACCGCGGGAGCGGAAAGACCATAACCCTAGGCACTTTAGCACGCCTTGAAAACGCGGAATTGTCTGTTTAGGTAGTGTAGGAGATAATGGATCATGCATACCCTTTGGAGAAATTTGGAGAGACTTTGGAGAAAGGGAAAGGATCAGGGATGTTATCCAATAAAGATACAGCATAAAGTTCATGTAAAAGCCGTTGAGTCTTGTTCCACAGACGTTCCAAATTACGAGTCAATACAAGGTCTCATCAACTTGTCGAGAGTCAGCTGAGAAGCATCTCATCCAGTCGGATTCCCCCAATCACTTTTCCTTCCAAGAGAATACGGAAATTAACCCCTGTTCATGTCGTCATCCCTAAACCCTGACACGCACGCTTCTTTACCTCTGACCAACATATTTCTAGTCGTTTTCTAGAAGAAACTGGTGATATGCACGCGCGCGTGGGGTGTCTGTCGGACATTGGTGATACAATACCATGTTGTACTCCGACTCGTAGAATGTCCCTTTTTGCCAAATGATAACTGCAATAACCATTAGCCTAATGCTCTTTGACCCTTGGGATGGGTCTTGCAGGACATATTCTGGGGCCCGGTCCGATTCCTTGGCTGCTTGGCCACATAGCCATAGCATTGCAAAGGCAACTCAAACAAATGGAATGGGTAACCATACGTAATCCCATCGATTTCCCCATGACTTTTACGTACAATAAACTGGCAAAACACAATAGTCCCCATGGGACATCTCCATACTTTTCCTCTTCCCCCAGTAAATTCCCGCGGGTTATCCGGGGGCAATGCACTCCAGATGTCTTCCCTTGACTGGATACATGATACACCAGTCTAGCAGACCGAGATATTATCGATCAAAGCTTATTGCCTGTGCGTAGACAGTTTCGTTCTATCGCCGAAGATAATTCGCCTTTTTCTCTTGCCCAGGGCATCTCGGTGATCATAGTCTCGGCCATGCCCGGTTCTTTGTTTTGACCCTGCAGATCTCCCACGAGCGAGCGAGCATTCTGCAGCTCAGCGAACAGGGGTTGACTTTTTCTAGTGCATTGTTCGGTGCAGGTTTAGTTATTCTTGGTGCCCGAAAACAAAACACGCCGAGATCGTCGATATGTTAGTTTGAAGAAATATCGACGGGTAAACAAACGGTTCGACTATCGTCAGGTCTCCAAATAAGGGCTTCGAAGAGCCTATCGGAATTGTAACAGAGAGACAATGATATCACTTGTGCTCAGATAGTCATCTATCCTCGCCTATTTACTGCAACAGAGCCCCGGGCCGCTCAAAGGTCAGACTACTCAGTTAGGCAGGTATCGTCTCGTCTGGCAGTTTCACGGTCAGTCTATCCGGACCGTTATAATGTAGATCACACTCCTTATCATCAGCTGCGAATTAAAGAAGCGCCATGAATCAACAAGCTTTGCGAGGCATATCTTGTAAATGTGATGAGGAGTGATAGACGCGAAGCACATCATAGCATCGGGATCTCAAGGGGGTCTGAGCATGCATCACCTTGTTTGAGATGACGGAAAACGACGGTCCTTGTAATAAGGGTCGTCTATGCTTCTTGGTACCTTCTCCGCTTCCATCGACTTCTGGTACTCTCGATGTCCAATAAGCATTGCTGCCATCCGTGCTGGAGCTGCATATCGCCGAATGGCCCCCATCAGGGCCCAACTTCAAAGCCGTTGATATCCCTGATGAACGATTGGTGTGAATTCTTATTACTAGTAATTGCCACGGCGATTTCTCGGATGCGTAGGTACAAATCCTTTCTCATGGCTAGTTGATATCGAAGACTTGTAACACCAAGGGGTCTCTTGGTCCGGGAACTCGCAAGTTGAAGCCGTTCCGGAGCTAGGAAAAGGATCACTACTTGCTATTGATAGACACATTGAAGTGGGCAATATGATCTGTGAGATAATACGTAGTAGTCTCATGACATCAGCTAGTCTTCAAGAGACGCAAGTTCCCCCGGTCTTACGTTACGATAATAACTCATGCAGTTTTCACTATGTCATTAAGCAACCTGACTGCTGAGAGCATGAGAGATAAAGTTAAGAAGTTAGGTTTTGCTATTCTAGAGCAGGTCTTGGGTTGGTTGCCTTTGCATTCTCTGATTCTCTGAGTATCGCAAGTATAGGAAGAGACACGGAGGCTGTTCATGACCAGCTCATCGAGTTTGAGCATTCCCCGACACCCCCTCTAGCAGGCAGCAGAAACGTTAGCCTGTAAGCTTTAGGAAACAAACGTAAATGACCCTTGAAAGCTGTTTCTATCTATCTTGTCCCGCTGTATTTCCCCGCCTTTACCCTGGATGCAGAAGTTTCATATTGGAGCCTGAACGAGAGGCCAAACGCCAGAAGCTCATTCAGAAGGAAAATAACCATCAACGACGTGAAGAACTCCTCAACAACGATCCACCATCTCGACAGACATGGAACAAGAAATGGCCAAGCCAAGACTCATGTCCCAGGTCTGTCATAGGAGGCATTCTAGCTTTTTTACACGAGTTGCACTTATAGATATTATGCCGTGTTCTTAGCATGGCAAGTCTTAAGATTAAACCGCACGTGGATGTCATCGCAATGACACTCTTTACTGGCTTAAGCTGTCCACGCTCTCGAGCTTACTTAGTATCCTATATATATGCTCTAGTAGAAGTTCTAATTGACTATGTAAATAAAACCGGAGAGAAAAATGAGATGGCGCTGTATGTTCAGGAGGCCTCTACGCTTGCCGAGTTCAAAGCTCCTGGATACCTGAGAATGCGATCAAAGCCAGAATAGCAATTCCCACTAAGATTTTTCTCTTAGTTAATTGATATCCGCTAACAAATGTTTGTTGTTTGTTATTGTGATTTTATATGTCAAGACTCAGACCTCAACGCAATCAACAGTTGTACGGCAAGCTACGCGATATGCTTGACACAGCAGAAGAATATCTGTTCGTTTTTCTATTGTTGCTTTGGATCCAAACATGGCAAATTAGACTCTAACTCTACTTTAAATTGTGTTTATCAAGGCAAACAACAGTGATTGAGAGATAAACAAGCGCTATTGGCAAAAAAAACATCATCATCACTGCCAGCCAGGTGTCCTTCACTGTTACTAAACAACTTGCCACCAAGCAAAATGAAACAACTAGGCTCCAGAATCTGCTATATCTTTAACCTCTGCCTCTTCTCTCATCATCTTCCTTCATCATCTAAAGTTCTTCCTCCTTCTTCTAAGTCACTTTGTTCTATATAGATCATCTTAGGCTTTTTATTATTATAACCTGAAGCTTATAGACCATTTAGGTCTCGTTAACATGACTATAAGCTCGTCCTAGACCAGCATGGATGAGTGCTCTTCTTTTCCAGAAAGAAAGTCCATCAAATCTCTTCACACTATCGATATGTTGCAACGTCTTGCCTGACACGACTTGTCAATATACGAACACTGAGGCGAAGTGCAATGCGATCGTACGCAACGTCCAAGACAACAAGTGTTAACATGAACCCTCTTCAAAGGATTCGAAGAGGAAGGGAAATAAGTTTACCAAGACTGACGCTGAAGACTTCTTGTGCTTGGGTTGTCCTCCGGGAAAACATGGTCGTCACAAGAACAAGGACTGCTGGAAAAAACATCCTAAGAAGTTGCTACCTAGTATTCCACGCCGCAACAGACAGCAGCAGTAGCAGATTGGCTGTTACAATATAACTCGCGACAGAAACTCGGGCTTCAACCACGCCAGAGCAACATTTATTCAACACGTAACTGAGATTACATACATCACAGTCGAAGATGAAGATGCATTCCGTATATATACCCACGCAGTTTCGGGGAATCAGTAACCCGAGTCTCAAGACCGACAAGCGTCTCTGCCTTTATGAAGGCAAAAGCGGGTTTCTACAAGCCCCAGCGGAACACACGGCATGGTCTTGTTCATGATAGGACATCATCATTTACGGTATGTTATGAACTCCACTCTCCTACATAAGCTAACCATTATTTAGTGATTGTGTCCATGAAGTTCGCCCAGTTAGGTTCGGCTTCAGACCCCTTGCCGACAAACCAACCAACAACTTCCTATATGACAGCGCCGGCCGTATCGACAGCAACATCATCAAGATGGTCTTTACACAGGCTGCTCTTATGGTAAGATCTGACGTTACAAGATCTGCGATTGCTATAAAAAGAACCCAGGGGAAATGTTGGCCGACCTTGCTCCCAATGGGAAACATTGACAGAACCAGAGACAGCCATGACATAGCTCATGCTGGTAACTCGGAGTCCAAGTATATTAAAGTAACGTTTATCTAAGATACAGGAAGGTGTTATATACTGATAAGGCAGATAAGGATGTCTTGTGGGAAGAATTTCTCCTAATTCGCAAACACCACGTTTGCTGACGATACCAAACGAGTTGTAACAGAAGATATAGAGACTCACTGTTGCTGCTCGAATACACCACTGTCGGTATGCATGCTACGACTGCAAACCGCTCTGCCATACAGTCTTGACCAAGCAGACACCGGTCACATTCCACGCCTGTTCTCTGACCAGACCACACCTTTACAACATCAAGACACATACAGGACCGCTCACTTGAGGGCCGGTCGACGAGTTGCAAGGCATGCAACTGGACCGTATCACTCTTTTGTCTACGATCGCTCTATGAACTCCATGGAAGTCAACGAATATCAGCCTGTACAGGTACCCTTCAAAAGCAGACTCGGCTTTTAGGTTGATGATGAGGATGAGGAAGAAGAGGCACAAGCGGTAGAACCTGACGATGGGGTTGACTAGACAGTTGTGTTTTAATGTAATTCTTCGTCGCATACTGTTCTTCTATTGTTGACTGAAGCTACATACCTAGTTTATGCCAATGGAGAGATTGTCACTGCGATAGCGTACATTTGTGATAGTATCGAGGCCTGGGATATTATTACACTGAATAAAACTTATGGCTTGGCATCAGGGTGTCAGGAAAATTGGCCGCTAGGAACATAAGAGACGAAATATGTAGGTCAGTTTATGCTACTTAGGTCAGACCTCTTAGGCTGTTTATTTTTGTATCCTAAATCAGAGGCCAACTTTTATGGTACCCAGTAGCTGGGATATTATTAGACTGGATAAAACTTATGGCTTGGAAATGAATGTGTCTTGTGTGAAAGTGTATTACCTACGCCTCTCTTATTATTGCTCCGATAGATAACCCATGCAGAACTGATACATGGTAGGATCCTTTGTAATCCTAAAGGCAGTGACATTTGATAGCATCAGCGAAACGCCTCTTTGGCTTTGTTTTGGTAACAGTGTTCATCATTAAATCGAGGTATCACACAACTCCTGGCTCCCTATAGTCCCATGCTTTGCTTTTATTGATCCTCGGGAAGCGCCAACACCTCACGCTTCTCCTCCTCGTTGTCCTGCGTCTGCTCCTGCTCGTCCACGGTGAAGCGCGTCATGGCGAACTCGGGGATGTGTCTTCTGCGACCGCGTTGGCTGCCCTTCTTACCCTGTCGCATCTTGGCAGTCTCCGCCTCCTCGGCCACGACGGCCTTCTCGCCAGCCCTGTCCAACATGGTGCCCTCCAAGCTGAGATAGCTGATCTCGCCGCTGGTGCCGACGTCAAAGTTGCGTATCCGGAAACGGATCTTACCCTTAATCTTTTCGCCGCTGCCGTCGGCCCAGAAACCTGTGCTGTGGATCTGGCGGACCACACCGTGGTCGTCGGCGGTGATGACTGAAGCGGTCTCCTCGAAGCCTTGAGCCTCGGGGGACTCGTTGGGAACCCACTTCCAGTCGGGAGGAAGTCGACGAGCCTCGATCGAAGCGTTGAACTTGCCAAAGCAGACAACACCGATGTGTCCCTCCGTCTGCAAGTTGACACTTCCCTCCATCCAGGCACCCCGGCTGGGGACGAAAAGGTCGACCTCGGCGGTGATCCATCCCCAGCCAACAGCGGCCTCACCCTTGGCCATGACAGTCGTGGGTGTCTCGTCATCTGTAGCGGCACCGTTGCGACCGGGGTTCTCGCCAAAAGCGACGTTCCTGTAGTCGAGAAGAACACCGCGCAGTGAAGGCACGTACTTGTTCTGGAGGTGTTGCAGGTGTTGGAACTGGCAGTTCGTGACGGGTTGCGCCCACCCAATGGGGAAGAGGGGCTCGTAAAGCGACACGGTCTGGGTGAAGAAGGGAAATTGAGGGTTCGCGGGGATATCGGGAGGTTGGTAAATATCGTCGCTGGACTTTGAGGGTTTGGCGGGAGGAGGCATGTCGATATCCATAGCATCAGCGTCGGCAGGCGCAGCATCTTCACTCTGCTTCTGCTTATCGGAATCATCTGTCGCGTCGGTGTCCTTATTCTTCTTGCTCTTTTTTTTCTTCTTTTCGCCGTCTACTGGGGCCTCTGCCTCTTCGGTAGGCGTTGCGACTTCAGCATCGTGGTGTTTCTTCTTCTTGTGCTTCTTTTCGGGCTTGGCTTCGTCGACAACAGCTTCTTCGCTTTCTTGTGGGGCGGGAGCGTCCTCTGCGTGCTTATCCTTCTTGCTCTTCTTCTTTTTCTTGTCGGCCTTCAAGTCTTCGGTCGCAGGGACATCTGCTGCGACGACACTCTTTGACTTTTTATGCTTTCGCTCGGTCTCGGCAGCTGCGTCTTCTTCACGGGCTCTCTTCTTCTCCTTTTTCGCCTTCTTCTCGGCCTTGACGGCGGCGTGGTCGATTGGCGCCATTTTTTACGTTTGGCTATTTGCGAGCTATCGCGGTCGTCTGAAAGTGAAGAGGCCGGAAGATCTCGAAAAATTCTAAAATTTTGGCTTATCTTATCGCGAAAGTCCAATGCTTCACCGAGGTAGGTGGGGCTTCACCTTCCTCACCTCGGAATCCGGACCTGCCACAGTCTAGGGTAACTGGAGTTCGACCGACGAGGCAGACAAAAATACTCAATCGAGTTCTAGCCAAAAGTTTCCACCTGCTGTTGGCTTATTTCTTGACGATATTGATCACGAGTCCTCTTTCCCACTCTGTCACGTTCGCGGTCGAACTTCGCAACGTGCTGTCCATTCATTCCTTCTCTAGACATCATCTGGCCTCTTCATCTTCGGTGCCGCATTCAAGAGACGTGGTTTCTACGCTTTTTCAACGCTGACGCTGTCTTGATTCATGTTCACATTAATCACCGTTGCTCGAACTCCCTGATTGGTTGTCGATGATTCTACTTAGCAAGATTTCCACGAGTCTACATGCTGGATAC
This sequence comes from Fusarium sporotrichioides, assembly GCA_019054645.1. Taxonomy (NCBI): domain Eukaryota; kingdom Fungi; phylum Ascomycota; class Sordariomycetes; order Hypocreales; family Nectriaceae; genus Fusarium; species Fusarium sporotrichioides. The sequence continues at coordinate 752,501 of JAHKNS010000002.1, read as the reverse complement.
TAGTGTCGCCAACTGCATTATCCGCACCATTTACGGGTAGGAAGGTAGTTCTACATGCAACTAATCAATCCGCCCAGCGAAAGGTAGATTCTTGGGCGACGCTTGTGAGATCGAGTCGTGATCAACAGAACACTTCAGAAGCCAAAGGATGAACAACTAGGTTGCCGTTCCTCCGGTTAGCTTGCTGTCGACCTGCGAGAACTCCAGCCGCAGGATGCTTCTTGCTCGGAAATCGCCGTTGAAAAGGACAGAGACGGTTACGTTCTCTCACCACATCGAGGGAAGATCTCCTCACGGTCCACTCAGCAATTAGACTGTCAACAAGCGGTCGGAGGATTGTATCTCGTATTTCCCCAGACGAACATCAGTGGAGATGATATACAGGAGTTCCCCTCATGCATCGGAACGGCCCTTCAAACACTGGCCTTGACGAGAGATTGGGCACGAGCCAGTGTCCATATTACCCCAGACTCGTATCCAGAAATGTCCAAAAGGCATAGCTCCAAGTGTAGCTATCGCGTATTCAACAACGACTTTTTGGATGGTTTCGTTCTGAGAAACAATACAGGCATCAGGGCATCGAAAAGTTGATAGTGAAGGACAAGAAAGACGACACAGTGAGCCGGAACATGTCACTTTAGACGGATTCTTAGGGTGTCCAAGTTTCTATCCCAAGATCTACTACCTGGTACAGATCAAACTTCCCGATGCCCTCTAGGCAAGAAGATGCAGACGGCATGCGCGAAATACTGAGAGCGATATCCCGATGTCACCATCCTCTGCGTTATCGGACGAGCAGCAGTCTGGACTGTCGATGGAGCCATCGTTACCACAAATCGCCATGTCCTCACGAAGTACAGTAGGAATGTCAATGGAGCCGGTCTGATGTCCGAAAAACTAACGTCTTCGGTCGAATTTCACAAAGCCGGAAGGTGAGCAGTATTATGTTGAGAAGTCGAGAGTCCACCATGGAATGTTTACAGCCACCATGTAAAAACCTCGTCTGCCGAATCAGAACCCATCTTCGCATCTAGATTCAAAAAGTGGGAGTCTGACTCGATATACCAGTCTCTGTTCAGAGAACCAAGTGGAGAAGAGACTACGAAGCGTGCATCTCTAGACGGCAAAATACTAACAGCAACCGAGACGACAACCGTTCAGAGTCTAGCCAGAGACTGATGATGGCGTATCAGACGGTGCATTGAACGGCGTCTGTGACGGGCCTGCGATGAGGTACATAACGGAAGAATGTGATTATGTACGAACCGGTCAGAACCGGACCAGTCTTGAGGGTTCGGGGTGGCTGGGGAGCGTTTGAACTCTATCTTGGCCGGGGAGGGCTTTCTCGAAAAACACCAAGAACCATGGCAGAGGCGGAAAAACGTGCGCCAGGCGGGAAGAAGATGTCACTGAACGGAAAGAAGCGACAGCATTTTTCCAATGGGATGGTCATCAGCATACAAAGGGCTTCTATTTCTGGTCAACAAAGCCGCAGAGTTTCGGGAGATTGAATCAGAGGCTTTTTTGAGTCAAGACAAGAAAACTCAAAGAAAGTAAACAACCGCAACGTCAGTGTCAGTGTCAAAAATGCCATGTGGGTGGTAGCCACGAGTGCCTCTGCCGCGATCAAAGTCTCGAAAGGGTTTCGCGGTCCGCCCTTCAAGATTCAGCCACAGGAGCTATCAGAAGCTTTACAGGAATTCACAAAAAGAATTTTCTCTAGTATTCCTATACCCCAGCCATTATACACAAGGACTCGACTGCTGCATTTGTCAAGGCGCATGTTGTGTGAGTGGGTTTCCCATTTACGCCGAAGCTTCTGAGTTTTTTGTTAAAGCTGCAGCCTGAGGATCTGGTAAACCGCTAAAAGTGCTTCTTTGAAAACCTTGATTTTGATGGCCCCTCTTCTGCGGTTATCGCACAGAAAAAGAAAAACCCGCAACGACAAGGCACAGTTTCCATGTTGCGCACAGTATGAGAAGAGAAAAAGAAGAGAAAGCCTGGAAAGGTGACAAAGAAGGCCGTGGTTGAGTGACTTGACCAATTGGGTAAACCAGAGTTGCAGCAACACTAACAGTAGATGACGAATACCAGTTCAATTCGATCGTGTCAAGAGAGCAAGCGGTTGCTGAAGCAGCAGTCATGTCCTCATTCTGACTTACAATACAAGGCATTGGCTCAGATTACCTTGTCTCACTGTGGTGAACCAAGTATCCAATGTTGGTTGATGAGCTGGTCCTTGTGAAGCCACACATCTCAACTTGACAGGCAGGCTGCCGTCAATAGATGCCCGATTTTGTTTCTGTTTCTGTTTAATTGAACCCCGTTCATCGGAATGCTTTCCTTTACTCCAGACCACAAAATTGAAACAAGCTTATCGGCTTCCCGAGCCCGGATAAAGAGCACATCAATCTCAGATTAAATCCCCAACCTGCAAAGCTTGGCAATCACGATTTACTCGGGATAGGCATCGGACAAGAATCGAATATTGACTGGAAGGAACTTTTGAACAAAAAAGTCCTAGATTTTTGGTTGGATGAGGTTCTTCTTCATCTGATCCACCGTTCCACAAGGTCAAAAACGTATGAGGCATTTGGCAAGCAACCATTTTTGACGGTGCCCGCTTACGTACTTGCACTGCAGTACAGTACAGTACGTATTACAGTTCACAGTGTTTGAGCAAGCGCTTTTCTCATCAACTGAGTTGTCAGGCATCTAATTCAGGCATTCATTCATCGGCTGAGAAAAGTTGTTGATGGTGGCGCGAAGCATGCTGCATGTGTCGTGGGGCAGTAGTTGAGAGAAGAGTTTTCTCTTCCTCCGTTTTCCCTCCGTCTCTTTAGTCTGCTACTATTGCTACTACCAACTTACTGTCCAGACTATACTGGTTTACTGGGAAACGGAGTTAACAAACTGACTGCGACAGTTATCCACTCACACCTTGACTGTTGCTACCAATGCAGAGCGATTCAGACAAGAATCAGAATGAATCGACTGATGGGATCGAAGATACAGTACCAGAGACGAGACTGCCTTGATCAACAGGCACAGACACCCAAGAATTAAGAAACAGCAATTGACAAGGATCATTCAGGTACAACCGTACAAGACAAGGGGGGATGTAAGCACGGGTCAGGCACAAAACCAACCAAAACTCTTTGCCCAACACCTCTTCGCTCAAGAAAATCAAGGCCCTCTTTGAGTGCATGCGTCTTGCCGCCGTGCCGGGTCCCTGACTAACGCACCGTGCCTGGCAAACAAGCAGTTGAGACATTTTCCGGAACCCAGTAGGAAAAGACCCGGACTGGACTGGACTGGCTTTGCTCTTGTTCCTTGGTGCTTGGTCTGTCTCCGGTACGTACTTCCGTCGGCAGCCAGCCGGGCGGGTCTCTCTCTTGGGCTAGTTCTTTGGAGACAACTTCAACAAAGGGCGACCAGTCTCTTCCAAACTAGCCCATGCATGCTCTTCGCGAATCATGACTGCGGCTCGATTCCTTCTCTTCCTCTCAATGACTCTTGACTCTGGGGACTTTGATGGGTCCCTGCTGTCACCCACAGAGTCCCACTCCCTAAACTAGGTAGCCCAAGCGGTCGCTTTCTCGGCGACGTCCACGTACATTCTCTGTCAAGCAAGTCCTTTCCTTTTTGTTTCGCCTCAATATGCAAGTCCAGCTACGTTAGCATATTGGCATCTGCACGCTTTGTCTCTCCCTGAGGATGGACGGGTACACACCCTTGCAAACCTTGCAATGTGATTCAGTTCCCCGAGATCTGCTGGTGTACCTGAGAGAGTCAAGGACACCCATCTCATGTATATAAAGTCCATCACCTCCACCTCCAATACAAACACTCTCCTTCTACTCTCCACCACAGTTACATTCCTTCCTTTCTCGCTTCTAAATCCTCTTCGTTGTTCACTCGGCCGGCCGTCACCCCAGACCTAGATCTGAGATCAGTCCTTACAAACAAACTCACTTGCCCCATTCCTTCAAATTTCTCTCCGCCGTGCGTTGAGATATATCAAGTCGAGCCAGTCTCCAAATCAACAACAAAACTTTTGAAAAGTATATAAAACTTTTTCCAAAACAGCCAAAATGTTCACCAAGTTCACCACCATCGTCGCGGCTGCTGCTGCCCTTGTCTCTGCCAACCCTCTCCCTCGAGGCGAGTCCGGCTCTTGCAGCGTCACCCCCCACGACATGTACTCTAGCAGCATTGGAGTCCTGGGCTGCAAGATCAACACCAACCGTGTCGCCTACTGGCCCGGTTCCGTTGACTGCAACAACATCTGCGTCAAGGTCTCCAACGAGGGCCGCTCCGTCTACCTCCTCAAGATTGACTCTTCTGGCGGTGCCCACGACATCTCTTACGATGCCTGGCACTACCTTGGCTTTGGCAAGTCTGCCACCAAGGACCCCCAGATGGGAGGTGGCATCAACATGGAGTACGAGTACGTCCACGCCTCCAAGTGCAAGGACCTCCTCGATGATGGCAAGCTTCCCCTCGCCGCCGCCAACTCTATGAACTACGTCGCCTCTTGCCTGAGCGAGCCCAAGAGCTGGGTCGCCCAGAACTACCAGCTGTACAACATCATGGACCCCGTCTGCAAGAACGGTGTCAACGAGAAGTGCCACCTCAACCTCGCCGTCAGCAACCAGCCTGAGTGCCCTAGCGGCCTCGGTTCCGTCAAGAAGCTCAACATGAAGGTTGAGAACATCATGTACGGCACTGGCGAGAAGGCTGTCGCCCTCTAAATGGGACTTAGCCTCTTGTCTCTCATACCTCTTTATGTCTTACCATGCCATGATGATCACAATAGAAAATCGCCGCCCTAGCAACTAGATGCAGGGAGCGTATCACTCGCTACGAATGATATGAAAAAAACTCTGGAATGATACACAGGATACAAGGAAAAAAGGATTGTTTATTGTTTTTATTTACTTCTCATGTATATACTTAGACCATTGACAAAAAGTCAAATACACTACAACTTCTTTCAATTCTGAGTCTTACTTTTGTGATCCATTTCATCTCATCTCATCCCATTTCACAGCCTCAGTGTGATATAACTGAGACACACTTTACCGACTGCAATTAATTCTCTTAAGAGGCAGAGTTTAATGGACGGAGAGAGAGAAAAAAGCAAATTGCAACGCAGGCCATTATGTCACAGCACTTAAACCCCCTCCTTGCAGAGGGGCCGAGCCGGTACAGATCTATGACAAGGTGCGCAATACAGCTTGAAGTAATTTTCTCAACCGCATCTTGTAGCATTTTTATTCACCCCAACTGATATTCCCAAAAATCTCGATCAACTCAATCGGACTCTCGAAATTAATCTGAAGCTCATTTTCTCACTACTTGGAGGCCCTTTCAATGACCCCTTCAAGAGGAGGGAAGTGGCTTACACGGGGTCCCCCAGCCCCCCTCCTTCAGCCCTTGCTTCAAGCTTGAGTCTCTCCCTCTTGAGGACTTTTTTACAGCCCTGCACGGGTTCAGCTCCGCAATGCTTACTTATTACCTTGCTGTAGTAGCCTTGTTTTCTCCTCCTTGAGAAGGACATCATCATACAGTGCAGTATGGATATCATGCAGTGTTGATTATTCCAAGGCGCGTAGGATCATCATGGGCTACTGTACCTAACCTGGTGGAGACAAGCCACGTGCAAGAGGATCAAGGCACGGTGAGTCGGACCGGCAGGGATCAAGAGACGTCATGTCGTTCGAATTGGCATGTTTGCTTTGCTGGCTTTATGTGCATGTACCTACCTATGCACATTTGTCCAAGGCAATTCTGATTCAATAAAACTTGGGCGGACATACATGCAGACATACACACATCACACCGCTTTTGAGACCATCCATCCATTCGGCAGTTCAATTCAGGGGGTGTTAAAAGTTTTGGGTAGCACTCGGGACTTGTGGCCCAGCCAGCCAACCGAGTTTTGTGTGAGCGAGCTGTCGTGGTTAGATCTCCAGCGTCCAGCTACGTGTGCGTCCACAAGGCGCAATATGAAACAGGGAGGAAAAGAAAGAAACGAACAAAAAAGAACTAATGACATGCCTCGTTTGTTTTTTTAATTCGAAAGTGACAGCTAGGCTGGTTGTACCTGCATTTGGGCCGGGATGGTCGTGTTTCATAATCTCCTTTGATGACAGGCCGTTAAATGTCTGTCTTGAATGTGGTGGTGCAGTGGGAGTGTTGTAGGTATTGAGTGAGGGAGGGGTTGATTGACGGTTTGTGAGATTGCTTATTGTGAGGGCATCATGTGAAAACGGCAAGTAAACCGTTATGTCACTTAAAACGGTGGTGGTCTTGGCATATTTTCAAGTTGACCTACCCTAAAGCATATTGATCATAAGACTTGACAGGTAAATATCAACATATAAGCCAGTCATTTGTGCTATATAGCTAATGGAAATTAATTAGAAATTCTGATTGGTTTTATTCTCCTAATGCCATGGACCGAGAAGCAGTTTGCGTTGTCGTTGTGTATCAATGCGAAAATGCTCCCGTTCATAGAGTGTTATTCTTTTATGCACCACAGAACTGCAAGTATTGAAATGACGAAGCGAGTCATCTATCGGAGAGGCAAGAGGCTCTAATAGAATAACCACACATTCATTACCTTTCAATAAATACAACACCATTCATTATGATATCCCATATCCGACAAATCCGCGGATGTCGGATACTGACTCAGATTCACTACAAGATTGTAAATGCTGACTGAGACTCAACAGCGTCCCCACTAGTAGCCGGCCGCTTTCGCCGAGGTTCTCTAGATTCTTTAGATCCTCTTTGGTGGTATAAGCCGCGCGCGCGGGGGCAGGGTCCGACACTCTCATACTACCTACTAATATAATTGTAAACATTAATACCTAATTACCAACAAACAAATCACGGTCTGTACCGTATTACCAATAGATATAATCTCACTGGTTACGTAGAAGGCTTAAAGTTAATTACTGCAGCGGCGGATATGATGAGTTCTCAAGGGTCCAACCCCGCGGCGCGCGGTATAGATTTGACGGAAATACAACACTGTAGAAGGTGATGACTAATGAAACCTTCCCCATTTTGTACCCTGGAATCTTTAACAAACCCCACCATTCTATCAAGCCAAGTCAAGTCATGGTTCCGCAAACTATCGCCCATACACAGAATTGATTCCGCTTACTCAATTGCCCATTGCCTCACTCACACAACAGACGACACGCGACCTCTCTGTATACTCAACATTGCTCCTCTCGCCCACTAGATTCTCACCACTTGCCGAATGCGCATTGCGTCCACGCCGCCACCGAACTGAACTGAACCGAACCCCTCCAAAATCCGATCGCGGCGCCGTCCTTGCCCGCCTCAAGCCAGAACATGCCGTCCGATGCGACTCCAGGCTCACCGGCGGGCTCCAGCTCAGCTCTGCCTCCCTTTTACTCACCAAAAACCGAGCCTGCCGATGTATCGACTCGTGCGCACCATCACAATGACGCTCTCGAGCAGTCCATAGACTCACTATCTCTCTCCCCCGCTCCCTCCACTCCCGCCTCCGCTCCCGTCTCCGCCCATCCCGATCCCACGACTCCGATCGGCCAAGAACCCCCGCCATCACTGCTCTCTCCCTCCTTCACGCCCCCTTCTACACCCGGTACCTCTACACCGACGACGGCTGGTCTTCGCGGTGTCCCTGTCGACAGCTCCATTCCTTCCGGAGGATGCGGATCAAAGAGACCCAAGCTGCTTCCGACTCTCCCGGAGGTTGAATGCATCGTCCGTGCCCGCATTCCTACGGTTGCAGGGACGGAGATGTTCTTGCACCTGTACACCAACAATGTGGACAACAAGGAGCACCTCGCCATCGTGTTTGGCAAAAATATCCGAAGTAAGAGTCTAGATGCTGTCCGGGAGGGCGAGACGGAGATGGACCGTATGGTGCGCGGCGCATACACAGGCAGGCTGTTCCCCGGTCGCACAACTAGTGGCATCGGCCCAGCGACCCCTCAGGAGGAGCAGCCACCGCAGCCGTCGGATCAGCCTCCTCTGGTGAGGATTCATTCCGAATGCTACACAGGTGAGACGGCGTGGTCGGCACGATGCGACTGCGGCGAGCAGCTCGATGAAGCAGCGCGCCTCATGAGTCTGCCAGGTAACAAGGCTGGTGGCATCATCATTTACCTGCGACAAGAGGGTCGCGGTATTGGTTTGGGAGAGAAGCTCAAGGCGTACAATCTTCAGGATTTGGGGTCTGATACCGTCGAGGCGAATCTGCTTTTGCGCCATCCCGCCGACGCTCGAAGCTATGGTCTTGCTACGGCCATGCTGCTAGATCTCGGTCAGCCAGAGGTTCGATTGTTGACCAATAACCCTGATAAAATCCGCGCGGTCGAGGGTCCTAATAGGGAGGTTGTGGTCAAAGAGCGAGTGGCCATGGTGCCTTTGTCATGGAAGGGTCGCGGAGGCTTTAGGAGTGAGGAGGTGGAGGGTTATCTCAAAACCAAGGTAAGTCCGAAACGGAGATTCATATCAGCTTTGTTTGAGAAGTGCCTACTAACACTGATTCGCAGATTGAGAAGATGGGTCACATGTTGGATATGGCATCAGTGCCACGATAGAGACTCGGACGCGCAAACGAAATACAAATACCAGAACGTGGGGGAAAGAAGAGAGAAGGGGCCTCTACCAGGGACTTCTGTTTGTTGCAATCAGTGGAGTTTATCGTCGTTCTTTGGGATTGATTGATGGCGTTGGACGGTGAAGCTTTGATGTATGTGTATGGTAGACAAAAACCACATTTCAACAGGTCTCGGAAAACTATTCCACATCCAGATTGTTCAATTGCTGGCCAGGCAGGATGGCCCGGTTGTTGTGAACCCTCGCCGTATCTGCATCGTCATCGCATGGCTTCGAAAGAGTTCTGTCTCATGAACTAAACCAATGTCCGATACATTTCTAACCGCACTTAGCTGGATCGTTGACTTGCAATGACTACCTGTTGCATGGACAAGTATCTCCAGAATAATTTTACAACATATAGCATAATGTGTAGTCTAACTGCTGTGTCTTGTTTCGAAGACACCTTAATAATGTTATTTTGTAAAGGTTCGTTAATCATAATGCCGTCGTGATAGTGGGCCGGTTTCTGTCGCTGAAAGACTGCCGTGACGATTTATGGGCCTACGCTAAAGTTGCAGTTTCCAAATCTTGAACGGCGCGTCAAGCTCCAAAATCGCAGCCTCAATTTCGGTTCGCGCAAACTCGATTCCTTCCACTTTTCAATTTCTGCTTTGTTTCTCTACGCAACACACTCATTAATAACCATGCGATCATAGTCTTTTCTCACAACCATCAAAGCTATCATGTCTTCCCAGACGATTCGCCTGCGTCTTGTCATCCGCAGACATTCCGTCCCTGAAGTCAAGCTCGTCTGGCCCTGTATCGCAAACGACGACCTTACCGTTTCGAAGCTCCTCGCACTCGTTAACGAAGTAGTCCCGCTCGAGAGTCGAGATTGGGGTCTCGAGGACTATGTCGTAGAGCTAGCCGATGGCAAGGGCGATAGTTTCGAGCTGCTGCATTTTCAGCCCGTTGGCAAAGTTTTGAAGGAGGATGACCAAGTTTTGTATGACCTGCATTGCTGTAACATCAAGATGTTTTTTTTACGCTAACAGTTACACAGAATCAGATCGCTTTCTACCGACGACATTAGGAGAAGAAGACTTAGCGGGCGACACCAAATATCCCTAGACGGAAAGCATCTTATCGATGGCCTGGCTTTTGGTAGGCCTTGGCTGAGGGCGCCGCGCGACCGCCCAGCACTCGACCTGCCCCCGCGAAAACGAGCACGTATCACCCACGAAGAAGAACTCGAAGAAGAAGAAGATTCTAGTGCGGATGAAGAAGATCCGTCGGCACAGCTCTTGCTCGAAGATACTCCCCCAACCGGAGACCGGGACGAACCAGGCAGTGTGCGCCTCCGAGCTAGATTCATGGACATCGATCAGGTTGGAGAGGAAGACGACGAGGAGCTAGACGGTGACACCGATTTCAGACCTACGAAAGACGGACAAGCAGAGCCCGAGATTGTTGACGACGAAGATTCTGAGACTAGCGATGAAGATGAAGATGAGGATGAGGACGAGCCAGACGTCGATCTTGTTGATGAGTTGAAGCTCTTACAAGAAGACAATGCCTTGATTGAGCAGGTACCTCATAAGCAGCAGCAGATTCCTTCTCCTCCTGAGAACAACCGCCAAGACGCACAGGCACCCTCATCCGCACCCAAATTTGATCTTTCGATGCTCGACAAGATCACAGCACTGCGAGTCGCGTTTCCTTTCACATCTCTGTCGACCATGCACGATACTTTGCAACAAAGCGACAACGATTTGAAGAAGACGTACCAGGTCCTTGGCACGACCAACACCCCGACGATCACCTTCGACGAGGTATTGGAGATTGCTCTTCTTGGCGCTGTTTTCAACGATAGTCAGTCCGATCCCAAACAGCCTATGGAACAGAATGTCTCGGACGAAGAGGAAGAAGATGAGGAAGTGGAAACACAGACACTACGACTTCCTGGACAGTCAGAAGCTCCGGATTCGAAACGACCATTGATTCAGGAGGTGGATGACGATGGGTCCCCTTCCGATGCACCAAGCAAAGCGATGAACGGAACAGCGAGACCTTTGATCAGTGTCGTGGATGATGATGATGATGATACCTCTAGCTCTTCCGATAGTTCGGACTCTGATTCGGATTCTGAGTCTGAGTCTGATGAAGATTCGTACAAGGGCCCAGAACACGATTCAGACTCGGATAGTGATCCCTCAGATTCGGAAGACGAATCGATGGATGAAGCGGATAATTCAACAAAACAGCCGCTCGGCCCAACCCCCGGAGACGCAAGCTCGAGTGATAGTTCTGATTCGGACTCAGACTCGGATTCGGACTCTAGCGCTATTTCGAGCAACGCTGCTGGACATGCGAAAATAGTACTTGACGATAGCAGCGACAGCGACAGCTCGAGCGACTCCAGCTCAAGTGATTCTGATTCGGAGTCAGAGCCTGAGGTGCTTTCCTCGAAAAAGGAGTCTCACGTAAAGCAATCGCGAGCGCCACCTGCACCTGAAGCAAAGAAGGAAAGCCAAGCGCCAAACTCGGCTCCAGAGCGCACTCAAGATTCAAAGCCGCCTGGCGCTGGTCTTACTAAGACTAAGAAGAGGAATGCTAGAAGGCGTGATCTCAAGCGACTGAAAGCTATGCAAGCCTTGGAAGACACTCAATCTCAGCCACCTACAAATGAAGCGCCTAGCGAAGATGCTGAATTTCTCGCCCGAAAGCGTGCCCTCCTGAGTGTCGTTAGTGACGAGAGCGAAGATGTTCCCAGCCCCCTGAAAGAAACGCCAGTCACTGGCCCCAGTCCTATGATTGTCGAGGTCGAAACCGAAGAAGCTCCAGCGCCTGCGACAATCCAAGATACAGCTCCGGCTGAGGAATCTGCTCCTCAGCGTCGCCACAAAGTCGATATGGGAGCTGGACGGCGAATGCTGTTTGGTGCTCTTGGGTTGAAGAACCCCAAATCAAAAACTGATGAAGACAAACTTCGCAACAGCTTGATGAAGGACGTGAAGCCGCTGCAAAACCCTCGTGTTCAAACCGAAGAACCAAAGGTCAAAGAGGTCGAACCAACAGCAGAGCCAAAGGATGAAGACCCCGAAGCGTGGCGAAAGGTGATCTCATACCGAGCAGTTGAGTGCTGCCAGGACAACATCGCTTTGAGCGAACCGCCATTCCCATTTGTACAACGGTGGGACCCTCAACAACAGTATACGTCCGTGAGAAAACGAAAGAGAGCTTCGCAAGATTTTAACGATGAGAGCTATTACGGAGAAGACTCCCAATGGTATGGCGATGAAGAGTGGCAAGACGACACTCAAAGTAAAAAGAAGAAAAAGTCCAAGAAGCGTAAAGGAAAGGGGGGACATGACGGGGGATATGACGGAGGATACGACGAGATGGAGATCACTGAAGATTCATACGCTGAAACAGGAGTCAATGGTGATGAGGATGTCGTGTTGAATTATGATGACATACCGACTACCAAGCCTCGTCTCCAGGATACCCAGTTCACAGAGATGGATGACCTCCCTTCACTGCCTTCAGACCTCACTACTCTTCCCAGCCTCGAACTGTCTGAGATCAAGCCGGGCATGGTCATTACCTGGAAGCAACTGCTCATGTCAAAAGCGACAAAATGGCAGCCCGAAATGGTATCGACGACTGGGCTCATCTTGTCAATCAGCGAGGACAACTGCGTCCATGTCCTTCTGGCGAAGAGAGATAGAGACGAAGACGACAAAGAATATGACGAGCACACAGGCCAACGGGTCTATGCAAAGTTCGAGGTGCCAGACTTTGACGAAGATGAAGAGAACGATGAGGAGGACAACGGGCGAAGAGACATTGCCTGGGAAGAAATGTCCGACCCAAGACTGGTTCAACAAGCGCCGCCGACCGACTCTTCGGAAACAGCTGCCAAGGGCACAGAGCTCCCGACCGAGCCTGCCAAGCCCGCACAGGACGGAACGGCGAATATCAAGGTTAGCGTGAGAACACACCCCGATGAGACTATGGCTGAGGAGTTAGATACGCAGAAAGTGAGAGCGAAGATCGAGGCCGATTTGAAGGAACGAGATGCTACAGACAAGCCCTCGGGGACCGACATTCCTTCTGGCCAGCAGCCACCGCGTCTTGAGTTTACTGAAGGGAACAGCCCGATCAGCAGTTTTATTCCACCCCCAACGGGAACACCGAGTGATGTGACTAACAGTCCCACACGCCAACTACGAGAAACCATGGAATCAGTTACTGGAGAGAATATCGTTTTATCGCACGATTCGGAGGAAAGAAGTAATGTGAAGGGAAAGACAGGAGTTAATGCAGCAGATGATATGGACGGAACGAATGATGCAAAAGACCTAGACGAGCCGATGCCGACAGTTGAGGCTGGTTGGAACGCAATTGTTCCCAACAGCATGCCGTCACCAGACCTTCCAGCACTTCCCACCAAAGATGATGTACTTGTGGATCACCGTCCTCTTGCGGTGCCGTCGTCTGCGGGTAGCATTCGCAGTGGAAGACAACCACCTTCAATCAGTGGCCTCGAAGATCTTCCAGAAGAGCGTATCGAAGATTCAGTTGTGGACAATGATAAAAGACCGCCAAGCCCTCAAATTTCGAACGTGTCGGTGAGAAGTAGTAGTCCTTTTCCTTCCTTGGAAGAGCTATTCCAAACCGCCAGACAAACACAGAGCCCAGCAAAGTTCTCACAGCTATCTGCTCCTCAGTATTTGAAGACCGAAAAACACGACGTTGAGTATGAAGAGGCGATGCGAAAATTGGATGAAGGGGAAGACGAGGCTGATCGTACACACCTTCGCAATAAATCTTTACGCAGTCTGTTATCGCATGCGCCGCTAGACAACAGTCCTTTACAGCGCTCGATCAAGACCGAGGTATCGCAAACTGAGGCGGTCGAAACTGAGCGGATAACACCACCGCTTTCACAAAAGGTCAAAGAAGAATCACAGGCTACGGTACAAGAAGGCGGCCAGGTTATCGAACTGAGCTCCAGCCCACCATCTGTGCAGTATACCGAACACTATGCCCAAGATAGCGAGGACGATACCTATCATGAAAGCCCTCTACCGCAAGGTGCAGGATGGGTACAGAAGAATTATAGTGAAGTGAAGACGAGAAGCCAAGGGAAAAGTCTTCCAGCGCCAGCGCCAGCGCCAACGACCGCGACGACAGCTGTTGACAAGACGACCACTACTACACAAAGTCGTACTGCGCGTGGACGAACATGTCTTCCACCAGTTCGAGATGTGACTGCTAGTGCCTACAGTCAGATCAGAGGGCGTAGGAGGCTAACTCGCAAGTTCTAACAAGGCAAAAAACAGTGGTTGACTCTGTCAACGGAAGAGACGAAGCGTTTAGTCGCTTTGTGCCAGTTGAGACCAGCTCTTAGGTCATGGATCCTCAGTTTTCTTCTGTCCCTAGGTAGTATATGGAAGTTCTGGAAGCGAGAAAAGGGATCTTTTGCATCATTACATCATCTTCCTGACCTTGTTTTTACAGGCAGGAGAACAAAAATGGGACGGGCGATCATCGAAGCATGGGTTTATGTGTAATATCAGGAACATGGCGTTGGGGAATCGTGCATAACAGCCTAGCGTTTGGCTGAGGACAAAAGATCAATCAACCTGGTGCAAAATGCACATTACTAGAGCTAGCCCACAAAGAAATAATAAGCAAGTTCAACAAAAGCCAAGATTCATCCTCCTCAAACAAATTTTCTCTGCTCAAATGCCCAACGTCTCATGTGAGGCGCATCACGAACCGATGGTTTAGTCCTGGGCCTGTCTCAGCGCAGGGTTAGGAGCAAAAGCTGCATCACGAGCCAGACCATGTCAGCCAACCAAACCTGTCGAGCGTTCAGATGATGCAGCGAAACAACCCACCATCACCACCAGAAACTACCTAGAATCTACCACCCAAATCTCTCTAATCTAGTGTCTCATGAACGCACTGAAATGTTACGACTGTTGGCTATTGTCGCGTGGTCATGTCCTTCGTTACAGGGGGTTTTGAGAGTATATTGTTCAAGCTATGGAAGTAAGTGTTTCCTCTTTGATCTGACCTTCTTTTTTTTCTTTCTTGACTTTGTGAACTGTGACTATTACTGCTGTACTCTTCTTTGTTAAAGGGGAGAACGTGAAATACTTGGTTCAGAACGGATATATAACGAGAAGATCAATCAACCTACCACAACAGCTATCTACCATTATCACCAAGCAGATATCTTGCTCAATCCATACGAAACCTGTTCAGGCACACAAGGATATCAACACCGCAATCATGTTACTATTTCGTTGCTTCATCTTCACCATCGTCACCATCTTGGGCTTCTCAAGTACAAGCTTCTGTCTACCTACACAAACACTAGAGGCTCAACCCGCACCAACACTATCGCACTCTCTCCCAGACACAACAAGCATGCCCGATTCTCTACTACAAGAGAGACAAGAGAGGAACAACGCCAACCCGTCCGTCTTCAACCCTCCCGTCACCGCAGCGCCCGATCAGGCGGAGAAGCTGGCAAGTATGGGTTGGAGACAGACGACTTACTACGAGTGCAAGACTAGAGACGGAAAGGAGCGCTGCGGGTGGCACATCCCTGTATACAAGGCCGCTGCCGAGGGTCGGAGAGGAGAGATTGTGGGGTGGAAAGTTGTCGTTGGGATTGCTTTGGGATTGGCTATGCTGTTGTATGGAGGGTGGTGGTGAGTTAGAGATGGAGATGGAGATTGCATCGGGTGGAGTTTGGAGTTTAGTTTTTTGGGATAGATTCGTCTTGATACCCTGTTGTGCTGCTGGGCGGCATTTGAATTGATTAGAAGCATTCTATATTGGCCCCGTCCTTGAGAATATACTGCTGTGATGATAGTAGTAGTAGTCATGAGTCATACATTGTAAATCACCTTCAATATTGATGGAACACGAAAAAAGACCAGACCCGCGTGAAAACCAGAGACGTTGCTATTTTTGTTTTTGGTCCGAAACCCGAAAAACACCATTGATTTCATGCTAGTGTATTGAGGAAGGAAGGTGAAAGCATAGCCTTCAATCCCCCTCGTCGAGTCCAGATAGCCCCCGCGTCCGCCAGCAAGTCCCTGTACCCTATGCCAAAGCCGACGCCGACGACGAGGATGGACCGTAAATGGACGCACCCGCATGACCACCGAATGCACGCAGCCACAGACATAGCTGCAGCCGCTCCCCAACCAGCCCGAGGATATACACAAGCCAAGCCATGAATCGTTTATTTCTCCTTCTTCGCCTTGGCACCCTTGACCTTTGCCGTACCTCGGAGGGTCTTTTGTCGGTTCTTGCGCTGCTTGCCTATTGTCGAGTGTTAGCCAGACTAAACCTTGTGGTTGTTGTTGATGATAATGATCATCATCATCAATGATGTACGCACGCTGCTGTCGGGAAGCACGCTCGGCCTTGGTGGCGAGGCCAACGCGCACCAATCGGTACTGAGGCTCGAACTTCTTCATGGCCTCGGGGGAGTCATAGACGAGAGCGAAGCCGGTGGTCTTGCCACCACCGAACTGGGTTCGGAGACCGAAGACGGAGATCTGGTCCTTCTGGGCCTTGTAGAGAGAACCGAGCTTCTCACGGAGCTCCTCCTTGGAGATGTTGGCACGGTTGGGGTGGAGGATGTCACTGTAAAAACGCATCGCAATCGGTCAGCCCAAGCAAAATATAAAAAAACATGACAAAAGTCCCCGTGTAACGCTCTTCCCATATGACCATCATCGATGCTTGTGCCCGCCTTGTCCCATTTGCTGAACGGTGTTCTTTTTGTTTCTCGACAATTCAAATCGTTGCGTAGCGTATAAATCGTTTCTTGCAAAAGAGTTCGAGCGAGAGAGAAAAGACGTATGACAAGCATCGATAATGGGCGATGGAACAGAGCAACAGAGGACTGATTGTCATCAAATTCAATTCAGAGGGTTGTCACTCACACGACCATCTGCTTACGGCCCAGCAGAGGGTTGCGGATGAACTTGCGAGTTCGGAGGGTGACGGGAGAGTCGTTGTCCGCCATTTTTGCCGATTGTCGTGATGGTCTCTGGGTGTGTTGACGGTGGAGAGACTGGGCGTTGGGGTGAGATCGTTTCGTTGATGAAGTTGTCACACTGGGAAGGGTCGCAAAATTCGCTTTG
The DNA here is from genome assembly GCA_019054645.1 of Fusarium sporotrichioides. Taxonomy (NCBI): domain Eukaryota; kingdom Fungi; phylum Ascomycota; class Sordariomycetes; order Hypocreales; family Nectriaceae; genus Fusarium; species Fusarium sporotrichioides. Next base: position 735,708 of record JAHKNS010000002.1, on the reverse strand, counting down.
TCGCTTAATTTGGTCCAACCCTAAGAAAAGATGCTTGTGCGTTCAGATGCCTGAGATCTGAGGTTGGGAATCACAGGGTTTTTCCGTAAAGTCACGTGTGAATTTCGGGAAATCTTCGGTTCAAAACTGCTGGAAATAGATCGGATATTGCAGGGCACTCTTCAGCCTCTCGAGTTGCACTTGTTCCAACATTTGCCAAGTTTAAACTCCAGTCTTTGGTGGAGATAGTCGTCAGGCCACTGTTATTACCCAATGGAGCTGTTGCTTTGCTTGCAATGGGCTCCAGGATGGTCCGATCACAACCAGTATAATACTCAAAATCTTCAAGAAAGAGGTTTAGTTATATAAACAAGCAATTCCCTTGGCCGAAATGTGCAAAATGTCGTCTGCAAATACACAACAAGTTGACCGGTTCTGCCATCAGTATCTACAGCTGCAACCTGACTTGGACTTCCCAGAGCCTGCGCTCTTGAAGACGTCTCAGGTTCAAGATGAGTTTTACGAGAGGTTATTTGCCGACGGTGCTGTTCGATATGGTCCCCCTCCGCGTTTCCAGCTTCGAGTGCTCAAGGAACTCATGTCGCGAATTGAAGCTAGCATCGATGACTGGGAAGAGTATGTAAGTCGTTGGCCCCGATATCACATCTTCAAACAGATCTCATAATAGTTTCTAATATCGAAAAGGGAGTCTCTGATGACTTGATGTCTGCCCTCTCACTATTTCTCGCCAACCCAGTGCCTTCAGAAGCAACTTCTGCTCAACAAAAGTCCTACGTCACTTACCATCTCTCTGAACTTTGCCAAGAGGACCATCGTGATCAAACTTCCCGTCCGCCTCGTATCACCCTTCTTGAGAACCATTCCCTCATTTCGGGCTCAGGGACGACTGGTCTACGTACATGGGAAGCTGCCCTCCACCTGGGATCTTATCTCTGCCAGAACAGACACATTGTCAAGGACAAGCGAGTCTTGGAGCTCGGGGCCGGCACAGGGTACCTTTCCGTTCTCTGCGCGAACTATCTCGATTCTCAGCATGTCATTGCATCAGATGGCTCCGACGACGTGATCAACAATCTCCCCGATAACCTCTTCCTCAATGACCTTCAGGAGTCTACACTCGTGACACCTATGGATGTCAAATGGGGTCATGCACTTATGGGCACTGAAGAGGAGAAATGGAATGGTGGACGCCCTATTGATGTCGTGCTTGGCGCCGACATTACTTACGACAAGAGCGTGATAGCAGCCCTGATCGGAACATTGATCGAGGTATTCGACCTTTATCCGCACGTCGAGGTCTACATCTCAGCGACTCAGCGCAACGAAAAGACCTTCCAGGCATTCCTTGACCAGTGCCAAGCCAACGGCCTTTCCGTAGAGATTATACAATTTGCAATTCCCAAGCGACAAGACCAGCAAGGCCCATTCTTCAACGACAATGTCGACATCCACATTTGCAAGGTATCTAAAGCCTAACCAGACTCCTGGACCGCACAACTGTACGCCATACTCCTTTCATACCAGTGCAGAGCGGAAGACAAGGTCATAGTGGGAGTTGGTCCAAAGGGATGACTCCTTTGCATTCCAGTCGAAAAGGTTGGCGTCAATCGGCCAGGAGGGAAACCCATCGGATGTCGCACCATAGATGGCCTATACAGAATGCGGCCGCTTGAATCATCGGGAAATCCGAAAGAGCAGTGGACAGATACTCTTGACCTGAATATTCTTCACGAGAAGACACACATCACGGCTTCCCGGAAAGCTGGTTGTGAATTGTCATGCCACCAGACTGACATTCGGCTCAGGGTATGCGGTTGTGGCCCCGCACTTTGTGGCTGTTGGTTAGCTGGTTTCGTTTCCTAGAGGTTTCCGATTCGACGTATCAGAGGCTTGAGACTCGGATGCAACAGATGGACAAGCAAATTGCATAGTCACGATGATGTGAATAAGCATGTTATGAGAGTCACGCCATTAGCTGTCAACCATGACGATACCTCGAGCTCTGGTTTATCCCATGGGCCCATCATTAGGTGATCTGATGGCTGCAGTATCATGAAATTGTTCCATGAACCATATCAGGCCAATCGTGCAGCATGGGTACACGGCACTTTCTGACATCAACTCTATCGCCATCTAAGGGACAGAAAACACCGCGATCCAGGCTAGACTTGCCCAGGGGACCGCCCAGGCCCAGAGGCGAAGAAAGACGGGCAGGGCTCAGCCTCCCAAAACCCCTGAAGGCAATTGGGTTTGTTTTGCGGGGAAGAGCGAAGAGGGGGTTGGCTGCAGAGGCACGATCTAGAAGTTGTCAAGCCGACTATCTGGGCTGATGATTGGCCTTTTCCCCGCTTGATGGCAACAGGTGCTTATTGCCTCTGCTGGGGGCGTTTCGCACAATGCGATCCCCCTCTTATGTTGGTCAGATGAGGGTGTGGCTAGGTAGATTTGTAGGTTTCAAATTCGTACAGCCAAGAACGTGGCACCCTTGGGACGGGCAGGCAGAGATAGCCACAGGGTCAGTGGCCGCGCTCCGGGGATTACTAGAATGATGCTATCTGCAGTTTAGCAACGATTTGGTGCTGCGGGCTGGAATGCGAGCTCAGGAACAGCGCTATAGAACGCCAATGGTTGAAATGTTGTGCCGCCTTCATGTTTGCCTTGTTAGCGGAGAGTAGTGCTGGAAGACTGTGTCAATTTTGAGGCCCGTATCAAATCGTCAGGAAGAACTGAAGGAGAGAAACTTTACACTGTGTTCTTTTGAAGTCGTTTGAGCAACCGTTGGAGCTTTTGTCGAGAGAGGCTGGATTTGGTGACGATGACGGTGGATAGAGATGAGTTGTCTCGTAATGAAGGGGAAAAAAGTAGGCTGACACGCAACCTCCCCCAAATCAAGAATACAACGTCGATGAAGTGGCGCGGTGGTACGAAACAGAAAGCTTCCTTTACACCAGCGTCGTCACTTGACCATCTGAAGCGTTGATATCAGTTGCGTAATGGGCCAAAGCAAAAAAGGAAGCTTTCCTTAGCCAGTTCTTGAATGACATGCTCTGTCGATTACCCTAGACGAATTGTAGGTTGCCGAAACATAACCTCTATCATTGGAACGAATGGGAGGGGAGGGTTTGTTCGACAACGTTTCTGCTATGTATGCAAAGCCGATCAGATCAGACATACTTCCGCGGGCGGGGAGCTTGAATCCTTCCCTCCTTTTTTTGTGTGTTTTGTTTCCGGTTCAACTGCATGAGGATCAACAGCGCCAGCCACGCCAGCATTGAAGATCACAAGAAAGCTTAAGCTTGGGTGTGAGGGAGCCAGGAGCTTCATTCATCAAGCTCCTCTAACTCTAACAAAGAAATAGGAACCTTTTGCTGTTGGGGATTTATTGTTTCGTATTGAAGCATGATGATTCATCCATAACCCCATTGTTTTTTATTTATTTAATCTTGCTACGTCAATGATGTGATGTTACTGTTGGAATCATGATATGTCTTATCCCACCAACCGCCTCAGGCTTCGGCTATGCAAGCAAGTCGATCACGACGAGAAAGGAAAGGGAAACACCCCTGAAAATCAACTAACATGTTGGAATATCCATGTTTTTTCTCTTTCGCAAACAAAAGCCCAACAGGGCAGATAATTCTTGAATACAGGATTATTGTGTGTGTGCCTTTTTCCGTATCCATGTCATGTCAATTAAAGGTAAAGCTCTCTTGCTTATTTCGGGAGCGTTTGTCGATGGGCCAGGGCTTAATAGTTACTAGAGTTATCCTGATCCTTGTAATTCAATTTACTCTTTCATTCCGGGGGGCGAGCGAACACCTCCAGTTGTTATCATTAACCAACAGGGGTGTGAGGCAGAGACAAACAAAGAGTCCACTACTTTTTCCAAGGACGGGGAATTGCATTACGCGTTGCACTGTCATGTACATTGTTACAGCTTCTTTATTTCTCCGTAGATACCCAAGGTCATGTTTATGGTAGCTACAGCTACAACAACCTAGACTACAGGTCACAATCAATGGGCTGTTTTTGGTAGCTATCGCGAATCAATCAGCCCATGAATAGGTTATGCTCGTTATCAAAAACTCCCGCCTGTAGCCGTAACTGTATCTGGAAGAGGAGGGGTTGCAGCCCGGGAAACAGAGAATGGAATTGGTTCGTGATTATTTATCAATAGCGCTTCTTTCTCTTGACCTCACCTTATCACCCCAGCTCAGCGGCACAGTGCAGTAGTAGCTGTGACAGTGACTGTAACAGTGACAGCCCTGTACCAATTCTACACCCAGTATCTCTTGGGTCTGAAAGTGTGTGTGCGGATAAGCAACGCAAAGCAACTTCTCACCCACCTTATCATTGCCGGGTTTTTCCCCTCCAAACTACTGCAACGTTCTTTTTTTTTTTGGCCCTTTCCATCTATGGAGTATCAGGCAATTCTTGTTTTCACCGGCTGCAGATATATCCTGCACGTGGGGTCAGGCGGTGACCCCAGGTCAACCAAGGTCTTTTGTAGTTTGTGCTTTTGAGGGGACGCCAGGACAGAATAGTAGATAAACCTGGTTGGGGTTAGAATTAGAATGCCAGTCAGTGCATAATCGCTAACGAAAAAAGAAGAGGCCTCAACACCAATCGCCACAGCACGATTCGTCTATACCAAAACTATTTGATATGAGTGGTCTCACTGACGAAAACACACCGCCAAGAATCAATATTTATGTGCGTTGGTAAGCGACGTATCGAGTGTGCTTCATGATATCTCTCATTTATCTTCTCCATCTCGCTCAACCTCCGGACCGGGCTCAGCCGGGGAAGTCATCGTGAAGGCCGGGGGTTTCGGGTCCTAACCTATCCACTTTCACTACGTACGCTATGGAGTTTTTACCTACCTAGTTGCAATGCAACAAGCTATCAAGGAAGCTTGCAAGGTCTGAAATCGAACTCCAAATCGGGCTTTTTGAATGAGACATATAAAAATTTTCATTTTTCATGTCTCTGATGGAAAGCGCTATAGTTTAAGTGCGGATATGTTGTCTGGTTACTCTGTACTCTCTGTATGTTCTGGAACATCGGTTAGCTGCTACTCGTCGAATCTGGGTTGAACTTGAACAGGGTACTGATAGGAAAGGAATGTCTTCTCATTGCTGGGGATGATGGCGTGCGGAACGAACCACACAACGTTATTCTTACCTATTTCTTTTTTGGAGAGTTGCCTGCCAGCTGTGGAGGAGGAGTCGAACAACTCAGCAAAGTAACCCAACCCAGTTGAATTGATGAACCCTGTGAGAACTTATCCTTCAACGTCCGAGTGCACTGTGCTGATGGGATGCGATGGCCCCCAAAAAAGCCAAGTCTAAAAAAAGGGCTGCGCTACGCAGATTTCACACCCTATCCCGTCACATCGCCCGCAGTTATCCACCATCAAAGCTTGTGCCCAGACCAGACTCTCTCTCTCTCTCAGGCTCAGGTCAGGATCTCTTAGGGTCTGTTCTTTCTAGTGTCCCAATAGAAGGGGTCGGACAGCAAGCCTCCCCTCTCGTGGCTTGCGCTAACTTTATAGATGCCAAACAAGGCACGAACTGGAACTCGTTGGTCTTGACTGAAGAGAGAGAGAAAGCAAAAGAGTAAGAGAGCCAAGAAAAACCATCAAGGACTTTAGAAAGGAAAAGTACAGGGGTTGGCTTAAGCTTAGGGGGGGAGGGAGAAAAAGGTAAAACTTGTACCGGTCTACTTCCACATGTGGCTTGTTCCTGGTGCTGACTCGCTGCTAGAGACCTGAAGATTCCCCTTCATTTCCCATTTCCTTGCTACCTGGATCTCGTACTTGGTACTAGCATTACATTGCTCCAATCTTGGGTGGGAAATTCAATCCAATCTATTATTCTGCTGACCCCTCCCGTACATCCTAGCCTAGCCTGTCGATTCTATTCTGGTTGGGAGTAGCCCATGGATCCATATCTTTATTAATGAAGCACCCCATCCACGCCCCGTATGACACTAGACTCGATCATCATAACTACGGTAATTCTTATCATCCATCGATGAGCGCTTGTTATATAACTATAACATACCACGCACCCCCGTTTGCATCTACATTTTGCCCATACTCTACCATTCATCCTTCTTCACTACCGTATATTCATCTCATACCGTTTCAATCCGTACTGCATCTTGGACCTTGCAGATACCTATCCTACCTATCTTGTCTCATCACCCATACCACCCACACGTCTCCAACACCAGCTCCAGATTGGCCCTTTTTAGCCTTGAGCAACCACGACGTATCATCCGACGATCGACATACAGTACCTACATCTTGGATACTGCAGCTACATTTCGATACACAAGGGATTGAGAACGAAAGAAGAAAAAAATAGTCACAAGAACTATTTCTTCATAAACCGGACGACCCGACTTGACTTTGCCTGGCTCGCGACAGCATTGTGAATCGCGACTCCCATCTCCCCTGGACTTCTTTCCACATACCACATAATCGCTTCGATGGTCTCGTCATTAGACGTGAGACCCCATTTCTTCTCCGGGCACAGCCGATCAACATCAGTAGCATCCACGAATAGCTCTCTATCCACAACAGCTTCATATTCATCCGTAACAACTCCATTATCAAAAATGGCATCCGCCGGCGCGCAGACATATACCATGGCTCTCCAGAAGTATATGCTTCTTACAGAGCAACACCAAGATCTTTGCGATCGCCTCGACCAGATCCGCCCCGAGTTCAGCACATCTAGTCGCTCTCAATTCTCCTCACCATCCACCTCGCCAACCCGATCTTCTTCCTCCTCATCTCTATCGCTACCACCCTCGCCGAAGCGCCACTCTCGAAGTGGACGTCACCACTCGCGCTCCCACGCCCGTTTTAGCGGCTGGGAAAACCATAATGAACTCACCACGATCCCCGACGAGGAGACAATCTACGAAATCTCAGCAGAAGAGCAGCGTCTCTCCGAAGTCAACGAGAGCATCAAGCGCACATTGACAGAGCTTCTCAACTGCAGCAGTGTACGCGCCGACCGTGCTTTCAGAACATGGGTACAGACGAGACTCATGGAGACGGAAAAGGAACTTCGCAGTGGCCGAAGACGCAGAAGCTCAGGCAACGAGTAATAAAAACAAGACACGCGCTTAATAATTAATTTTCGCTGTCCTTTTTTACTTACTCCCATCATCATCATCATCCTTACAGATGATACACACAATATGCAAGTCTTCGTGTTGAGGGTGATGGCGGCGGTGGCAAAGCATACGCCTCCACACAAAAAAACACAACAAACTTGGCATTAATTCTAATTATTCTCTTTTGGGTTTCTTGCTTTGCTGCATTGGCGAAGGCGTTTCTGGGTGGGAAATCGATCGATTCGAGCTTGGGACAGAGAAAAGCTCGGGAGGCAAACATATATGGCTCTTTTGGAAAGGAATCAACAACAGAATTTGGGAACATGTTGGAAAAGCGATTGAATCATTGGGGGTTTTTATTTTTTATCTTTTATTTTTCTCTTTGTCTTTCTTCTTCTTCTTCCCCATACCCACTTACAAACTTCATTTCTTGTCTATTGTTTATTTGGTACTTCCTCAAGGGAAAGCCATATCTGCATATCACGGTGTCATTCCGTGGCTTTTTTTGTATTGTTTTATCAAACAAACCCTTTTCATTTACATTTCTTGAGAGCCACGCTGGAATACGAGGCGGGAATGAACGTCACAAGTTTATTTCTCTTATCCATCATGATGAAGATCTCCCGAGAGGAGATATTAGCGACACAGCGTCAGATATGAATACATACAAACACATGTGCTTTCGCAAACACAAACAAGTTTCTCATTTCTCCCTCAGTGAATTATAGTGTTCATCACCTATGGTGATCAAACCAACCTCTGGAATGTAGTGACTCTAATTATGCAAAACATTGAATTGATTAAAGGCTCTTTGTCCCAGTTCCAGCCTCAACTCAAGATGCTTCAATGCATATCGGCCGGCCCCGCTCCTGGTCAGAAAGACAAGCAAAAGATTAGCATAGCCAGACAACACGCGTCGAGCCCACAAATCTTTAGGTTGATGCTCCTCCCCCCTGTCTGCATCAAAAGCCCGTTGGGGGAAATGAAGATCATCTCCTGCACTTTGCTAATCCAGTGGGGAGCGACAGAACAGAAAGGGAGATGGGCATTAAGCGCCCGGGCGCTTGCACACACACACACACACACACACACACACACACAACGACAAAAAACATGCCAACCCTTGTGGGAATAACGGTTTCTGATAGCGCTAGACTAAGCTCAGAAGGAGAAGAAGAAAATGTCTCTGATATGAACTACCACTACGATTTGGCTCTATCGATCACGATCGGGGAGTTTGTTTGTTTCCTGTTTGAGATTTTTCTTGCCACTGCCACCCACACACGGCACACACCGCTGCTAAACGGAATTTTGGTGCGGCTGTAGTAGGATCGACGTGATTTGCAGTGCAGACCAGAAAGGTGAAAGGTGCTTCAGCGTTTCGGTGAAGTGAATGCTATCAGCCTGTGGTGTAGTGTAAAGTAACATGACCGTCATGGACGGAGACATTAATGGACAAGCAGGTTTTCGGATACCTTGCAGCACGGACTGGTTTTTGGGCCGATCTATGCGACAGTATGATGCTGTAGGGTGAGTGAGGCGACGGTTGGTTCTAGTAATATACGTATATTGATTGCATCACTTGTGGGAGAATCTTTCGAGCTTTGACTCAATAGTTGAGTAGAAGCTCCGGCTGAGATAGTCATTGATAGATGATGGATCGTAAGGTTGTCGCCTTATCGCTTTGAAGTGTCATTGTGGAGGACTTATTATTCACGTCCGTGGATTACAGGAGGCACTAAGCCGTAGTAAAACACTTGATGCTTAAGCTTATTATACAGGAAATAAGCTATCAGGAGAGTTCATCTAAGAGGTGTTATCGTCACTAGGTTGTTTCTTGTCTCATTGCGTAGTGTAGTACGCTATCGTAGCCAAGTCTTTTGTTGGCTTTTGAAGGGCAGTGCACTTGCAAGATAACCATCAACTTATTCAGCCTTGACTATCTTGAGCCAAAGGCAAGTTCCTGGTATTCCGGCAAGACTACCCTAGCGCTTCCGGGAATGGCCTCTTGTATCCGGACTTCGTCGTATGCCGGGACGTCACCTTTGATCAACACTAAGAATGGCACACGACCAAACCACTGTGATGGGAATGACCTTCAAACGTTGTCGATCCGGCGACGGGATGAGCTCCGGAACAACCAGTGAGACCAAATCTACAGCCCAACGGTGTCTCATTCTCATTTGGGCCAAGAATCATCCCAGCGTGTGTGCGTGATAGGTCATCAGCGATTTCATCATGATGCTATCACCAGCTGTCAAAAAGTCAATCCCCAGAGTATTAAATTTGATATGACGTAGCGGGGGGTTGCTGTATATAATTATTCTCCAGGCAAATATTGTAGCTGTGCACATCGAGATCCAGGCCGTTGGGATCATGTTGAAATGTTCAAGGATCATTCTTCCAGAAGAGCGAAATCTCCAATTAGATGGTCGTGAAACGGAAATATCCTTGCCAAGGTCATGTGCTTGGTTGGATATGTGTCTGAGCATCCGGACATTTTGCTCCCGCCGATCTTCAAGGCACCATGATACTGTAACATGGCACTCTTGGCTCGCGACTCTTTTGTGACTCAAAAGAAGAGCATCATGTTTCCACCAAATGACATGAGCAAATGAAAAAACTTTGTTTCTTTGAAACAGAGGAACATCAGGGTCCTGACTAACGTCATATAAGCGGTTCCAAGTGTCCTTCTGACGTTTGTGGACTTCAGCTGCGGGTCAGTCTGACGTTGAGTAAAACAAGGATTCGAAGCTGGAGTTTTGGTCCACGTGAATGATTGAGGAGCCGCGTAACTGAGGCTCTGGAGGCCGAGGTTGTCTGTTGCTGATTGGCGATGGAGTTTGTGACCGGTTGAGCAACCCTGTGAAAGGCGCACAGTATGGAGAACTGATGGGAGATCGCTAGCTGGGAGTTGATATACCTGAAGGAACCGGCTCCTGTAAAATGTTTCAGGTTAAGTTGTCAGTTTGTCTAGTTGTGTTGTTGAAGCTCTTCACGATGTTGTAAGTCGGTTGGCAGGCAGTGTCAGTTGATGAAGGAAGATATGTGGTTTGAGTTGTATCATGTATGGCGCAAGAATCTTATATACGACATGGGATTTATCATTTGAAGCATCTGGGACTTGAGATATAAAGCTAGTGATCAAAGACTAACGGCGTCGGCCAGCCTCACAGCGATTCTGCACTGATGTTCGAGTGGTCTGGGTGGAAGCAATCGTATGATTATGTAATACGCACCGCCACACGTGGCCGCAGATACAGATCCGCAACTTCTGGAAAGCTTCGCGACAGTGGCTGATGCCAGTTACCTCATTCCTTCCAATTCTTCAACAACGCGACTTCAATTCTGACGAGCTCTGTCTAACCTCTTTTTATCAATTCGTTATCTGCCGAACCACCATCGCATAGACGCCACAAAAAACACGCCCGCCATGTCGGTTCTCCTCGAGACCAGCGCTGGTGATATCGTTATCGATCTCTTGGTCGATCATGCGCCGAAGCTATGCGAAAAGTAAGTGATCCCATCAATGCCTACGCTTCATTTGCTGAGTGGCTGAACTAACAGATGAGACAGCTTTCTCAAGCTTTGTAAGGTCAAATACTACAATTTCTCTCCCATTCACTCCGTCCAAAAGAACTTCTCCTTCCAAACCGGCGATCCTCTCGGCCCTCTTTCGAAAGACTCTGATGGCGGTTCTTCAATATGGGGTCATGTATCCGGCAATCCGTCGGAACGAACATTCCCAGCCTTCTTCCACCCCAAGTTGAAGCATTTGGAGCGAGGAACGGTCAGCATGGCCACGGCGCCTCTCCAGTCCGACCCGGATGTTCGCGTCGCAGGCTCACAGTTCATCATCACACTTGGCCAAGATACGGACTTTTTAGATGGCAAGGCAGCGATCTTCGGAAAGGTGGTCGAAGGCTTCGAGGCGTTGGACAAGATCAACGAGGCGATCGTGGATGAGAAGGGGCACCCACTTATCGACATTCGCATCAAGCATACTGTTATTCTAGACGATCCTTATGCCGACCCGCCTGGCCTGAGAGAACCGAGCTCGAGTCCGCCCCCTACCGACCAACAATTGAAGACCGTCCGGATCGCGGACGAGGCAGCGCTACACGAAGATGACAATGTCGACGAGGAAGAGCTGGAGAGGAGGCGTCGCAACAGGGAGGCACAGGCCCAAGCTCTTACTCTGGAAATGATGGGAGACTTGCCATTTGCCGAAGTGAAGCCTCCCGAGAACGTCCTGTTCGTCTGCAAATTGAACCCCGTGACGGGAGACGAGGATCTCGAACTCATCTTTGGTCGATTTGGCAAGATCTTGAGTTGCGAAGTCATCCGAGACCAAAAGACGGGCGACAGTTTGCAATATGCATTCATCGAATACGAGGACAAGGCATCCTGTGAGGCTGCCTACTTCAAGATGCAGGGAGTTCTAATTGACGACCGGCGCATTCATGTGGACTTTTCTCAGAGTGTTAGCAAATTGAGTGACGTCTGGCGAAATGACACCAACAACAAACGCAGAACAACTGCTGGTCGAGGCGGTTGGGGAGGTGTTGACGAGCTTGAGAAGCGTCGCCAGTACCGTGATGAAGGAGAACGGGTCACAGGCGGTAACTACAGAATGGTTCACGGAGAGGAGGAAATGAAGGGCAAAGTGGGTAGAAATGGGCCCAAGCAAGAAAGAGACGACGGCCCTCCACCAGGACCTCGTGATAATGGAGAACCATCACGACAACAAAACAGGAGTCGAAGTCCACAACCAAGAGACCGAAGCCGCGATCGTTACCACAAGCCAAGAGATGATCGCCGAGGGGATAGAAGAGACAGGGACCGTCGCGATCAGGATAGAAACCGATACCGGGACCGCGATCACCGAGACCGAGGCAGAGAGAAGGATCGATACGGACGGGATGATTATGACCGTAGGTCTAGAAGATAAGGAACGTGGTGGACTGCGAAACGGAATACAGCAGTGCAACGCCCACAGAAGTGCTACTGCTCAGCGTAAAACCTTTGACGGCAAGCATTCCGACTTCCCACGGTCTGAATGCGCCAACTAATATCATATACACCGCATTGTGTGGCATTACACGAGCATGGAATACCCTGACAACACGAGCCTGACAGTTGTTACCATTAAGGCGACCCTCTGATGCCTTTGCTTTACTTTGTGAAATGTGATCACCAACTTCCTTTACATCTCACCTCCGGTCCTTCAACGGAAGATCTCTTTAGCTCCTACAAGCAACGGGAGACAATGTGGACTGTTCAGCCGAGCCCTCACTGAGCACCATTTACGCATGAGCGACATTTCCGGATTATCTGACCGACAAGCACTCATGGTAGTAGGTGAGCGGAGAGGATCTGCCTCCCGCTGTTGAGCGACCACAAGGGTTGTTTTGGATGAGATCTCCAGTTTTACCCCATCTCTTGACTGTCATGGCATCGCTTACCGGCGGTATCCCTACTGCTTCCCCAATGCATGAGATGTTGTCATACCTGACAGCTCTCTTTCGAGACGTTCAACAGATCACAGTCCTGGCGGAGGTAATCCACTCTCGTCAACAGGGGCCAGATATTGCAAGCTGGCACGCCACAACATGTTTGGCTCTACGTCCGAATAATGTATCCTGTACGAGCTTGTTACCTCTCTAGCTATCTGGACACAGAATACTCTGTAACTGATGTCTATCTATGGATCAAAATCCGTCATGCTCGGCTATGGTTACTGCTCCTGTTATGTCGCCAGAGACATCGGCGGACACAGCTTCAGGCAAGACACATGGGGGGTGAAACCGCCATGTTCTTACCACATCAGAGGCTAATGTATGGCTCCGAGCAAGCCGTGTGGCGGTCGAGCTTTGGGTCAGTCGATAAGCGTGAAGCCCTAACCAAGCCTTGTCACCTGAGCTGTCTTAATCGGCAACGATCCTGTAGATGAGTCTGGGCTGAGAGACGCGGCTATTGACCGGGGCATGTCGATTGAGATCTAGCCGTTTCAGATCGCTACTGGGCTCGGCACTGGTATTAATGGACAAGAACTATTGGTCACGCCACGTCAGCGTGTGCTCGGAGTTCAATCTTACAAATTACTGGTCTCGAAGACCATGACTGAGCTGGAAGCAATTTTGTCTCTGACTGTTGCATCGTTGTACCTTTGGTGATACCTGTCTCTGGGATTGACTCGCTACATTCACAAGGCAGCAAAGAGTTGAGGCTTACTTGCTTAACCTGAATTGGGTGCATGTAGTGACGCCGACACTATTGCTACAAGCATGGCCACTTTGAGGCTAGAGCCCTCCAGATGTGCAACTGTGAACCTCCGAAGACCCTGTCGAGGATGTTCCAGTGCATGGCGTGGGCTTGACTGCGATTTCAGTCTCTAGCGGGAAGCGACATGGAATTCATCAAGACCGAGTGGCCTTGTGATGTTCCTTCTGTGGATAAGGAATCGGTTTCAGATCCTTCTTTGCATGTGTTTTAACTTCCGGATCTTCGAATCGAGCTCCCCTGCGGATCGTTACAGGTCGCCCATGCTATCACGGGCATAGTGCCCTAGCTGAAAAGCGTTTTGGTCAGCCAAAACCTTTGCCTATGATTCTATGCGTCACAAGAGACTCTGAGTGCGAACCCCTGAACCTTTCGACCAATTACGTGTGCGTTTGGGAGACACCAAACGGAAGGCTGCATTCTCACGGGTCACATCCTTAAATGACAGTCCGGTGGCCAGCATGTTCGTTCGGGATGTACACTAAAAGAATCTTCCGCCTGGAGTCTGCGCTTGCTGTACCAACAAGGGCAGTCAGTCTCGCCTCGACCTGGCGACGGTGTGTTTTCTCCAATGTTGTGGGGTAACGGTAGAGCACGAGGCAAAATGGAGAGAAAAGAAAAGAAGGAGAGCCTGCTTGACTAGGCTAGTATTCTCGCTGTATGCAGCCGGGGAGAAGATGGAGGTTTAGCACGATAGCTGGTTGATTCCGGGCGCGAGAAGGGCTGCTATGGAACCAATTGAAACAAGCACGACTCAAAAGAACGGCTGCCTGGCTCAGCTACGCAACGAAACATCTCGAGGAATGTCTAAGGTCTATCGCCAAGTAAAGAGATTTCTTCACACAAGACTCGTTCTATCAGCGAACTTTAGGCTGAGCTATTTCACAAGCTTGAGTCCTTTGTCTTCTAAATTGAAGCAGTCCGATTGTTTGTCAAGTTCTTGGACAACGCCTTCAGTCAAAGCATGTTCTAGAAGAGAATTATAGGCGCTCTTTCAGGGGATATCCCGCTAGAGTGTCCGTACATGCAAGACATACATACGCCACGCGAGCGGGCAAAGAGCGATCTACCCAATTATTAGCGATGTCTTGCAGTCGAAGATCGGTTCTCCTGTGGCGTTCCTACTAAATCTTCCTCATCGATGTGCCGTCAGGGATGTCCTTTCCTGGGCGTAAGTCGGTGGAGGTTGCTCCTATCGACTTAGATGGCTTCTGCGATATGGGACATGGGCCAATATCTTTCTGCAATATTCGCTCTTGGCCGTTTTCAATACGGGCAGCCGGGCTTTAGTCTCGTTCTATATTTACACTCGCACCAATTGCACCGTATAGCCGTCACGCCCAATGTGGAGAGGGCTACTCTCCCTTGTATCTCGGTCCTGCATATTGCTGATCGCTGAAGCGCCTCACCAAACGGCGGCTGAGTTTGGTTCTGCAGATTTCAAGAGATGCTCTGTCGCTCCAGCCTGCTGCACGACTAGGAATGAGCGGTATGCTGATCCGGCCAAGCTATGTCCGTTTTCTATGTGGATTATGCACAGCATATTGTCATCTGTATGGTCCAATTCATTGTGCCTGCATTCATTTGCAAACGGACAATTTGCACCTCGAGTGGGGGTCATCAAAGAAGAAGCAAGTATACTACACGTTCAAGCTCAACCGAAACGAAGCAGAATTCATTGACCGACTTGGGAAGTATGTCAGTGGCTTAATGACTTGAACATCGCTCAAACGTTATACATACCCGGTCAGATTTCATATGCTTCAGCCCCGCCTGTGAGTTTGCAGGGATACCGACATTATTGAGAGCTTGCTTTACCACGTTTTGGAGCAGATGTTTGTTTGCTGACGAAACGTTCATGAGATCGTTGTCAATCTAGTTAGAGATTGCCGCTCACACCAACAAGGAAGAGCCTTGTAAGCACGCCACGACCCAGGAACCGGGGAGAGTGCTGCTTTATTGAGATATTGTTAATTAGTAGCATGGGTTGGAGATCCAAGACATATTCAGACAAGACACGACAAGGGACAAGGCCCAGATCTTCCAGTCTGAAGACTTTTTGTGCATGGTGTACAATACTAGATTGATCAACAGCTCTGCCGACACACCAGTTACACAGCAAGACACAAGCAACGAATTTACAGCATCTCTTGACGAGACACTTTGCACCATGTCACAGCCGAAGGGAATCCCTGCGCCTCTACTTTGACGAAGCCTGCATGACTAGTAAGCCAAGAAGCTTGACAATTGGACTTTGCTGTTCCATTGCAGGGCCTGGTCTTGCCCATCGCGGGCTTGTAACTGATTACGCTCGAGACATATCCGTTTGTTTAATCTGTGGCCCTAGGCGGCCTCGCCTTTGCTTGTTGTTTGACTGCTTCATTTTTCCAAGACAGGAACAAGAGCCGGCTGGCAAACAATGAACATGGCAATAACATTGATCAGCTCGGCTCTTGCGATATCAGTGGTTGAGAAGAGGGACAAACTTGTCTGCCGGCCGAAGTCTCGCTTCAAGTCTCGGGTGGTATGGCAGAGCGAATGCAACCTCACCTGTATACTTCTAGTGGTCAGGACCGCTAGCAAAGAATGCCGTGTCTCAACATTAACCAGCCCAGTCAGTACCGACGTTTCTCGTCGGTGCTCGTTTCGAATTCGAATTGGTCTTGGTTCACCAACTCAATCTACATATCTGAATACGATCTGGGAAAGCCTCAAACCGATCGACAAGATCTAGGTTTCCTGTTCGGGATGAATCCCCGTTTGTCTGCATGGACGTGGTAGTGGAGAGCATGGACGTTTCTGCCAGTGGTGCAGACACCCTGCAAAAAGCCGAAGCCCACCCTCGCATAACTGGGGTTTCTCAGCCATACATTGCTAGGTATTATTATGGAGGACCTTGAAAGGCTTTCTAAAAAGTCTGGCATCTGTTGTACGAGGGGTCTGCTTCCATCATAGAGGAATGACCACCGGAGTACATCGATCAACACTCGAGTGGACCTGTGTGTTGCAGATATTAGGGCCGTTTATTGGAGGAAGACAAGCTGTGAGCTGTGCTTGGGCAAGCAAACAGGATATAGGTGGTCACGTCAGGAGCGGTATAAGTCAGTCGTACGGATTATAACAAGATGCCACGGCTGCAGATATTTCGGTCTTTGGATCTCTTCTTTTTTCTTCTGGTCTTTGTCGATATTTGTTCTGCTTAAGCAACCCACGTCCTGTCACTCTGAAGTTGACAAGTACCGGTAATAATAATCTTTGACTCAACTATCCGACAAATCGACATCAGCTACATCGTCCATCATCGGATAGATCCTTTCTTTTACCGAGAGTCCCGACGGACGAGTGCTTGATATCGGGAACGGCTGTCAAGCCACAGGCTTTGTCCTTGGACGCCAGTGGTGGGAGACTTTGTTCAGAATACTATTCGGGTGAAAAACTTTGACTTGACGAAGGAGCTTGTTAGTCTTGATGAGGGAGTTTGATCAGTACCTTCTTTGAGTCTCCATATCGACTCTTGTCTCTCGCTTTCACTCCAAGTCCCTCTCACCGAGGTAGATATACCATGGTAACTCCAAACTGTTACTCGACAGAAGTCCGACGATACGGAAATCGGATGAATCTCTACTCATCCTACCCAGAACGTCGGGGGACCGCTTATCCTATTCATCCAGACACGCGGACAACTATCATGAGCGACATGGATGACGATGTTACTCCCCAGCGTAAACGCATCGCAGTGGCAGTAAGTCAAGACCTTCCTTCAACCCCCTTACTCTTACCTGGTGTGTGTGGTGTGTGTGAGACTTACATAGTTGTGTAGCGGGCTAACAACAGATTCAGTGTGGACGCTGTCGAAAGAGAAAGATTCGCTGCAGCGGCGATACTGGTAATGGGGGGCCATGCACTAACTGCAAAAACGCAGGCTATGAACCGTGTCAGTTTCTCAGGGTATGTTTTCCTAAACGAGAGATGTCTCGGCTATGGCTTACACTGTTGATCAAGGTGGCGTCGCAGGAGACAACCTTGAAGGGCGAGGACTTTACGTACAGCCTCGAGGCTTCTCGACAGTACCAGGCCCGAGGAAGCTCTGCCATCTCATCTCTGCCTTCAACGACTCCATCCTACACTGATGGGCTGCCCGCTTACACTACTGAGGCGTTTGTCTACCGCAATCCTGCCAACTTTGCGTATGGAACCAAGTCCTACTGTCCTCTTGCCTGGGGCAATGGATACACGGACGACCAGAGCTACAACTATGCTCTGTACCAGCCATCCTACTCCCCGGTGCACGACTCAGACTACGGTATGAGCTATAGGATCGCCTCTGGAACCCCTGGCAAGTCGGCACTTTGCGTGGATACGGAACCCAACTACGCATATAGCAGCGGGAACACCATGACGAATCTGGTACACCGGCCAGCTCAAGTGGCGGCCAACTCAACCAGCGTTGCTTACCAGAACCTGGTGCCTGATTCCAAGAACGTGGTCTTTCAGAACATGGCAGCGGGCGTCAGAATAGGCGAGAGGGTGCTGCCCGCGCCAGTGGGACGGTCTTCAATGTCCAGCTCGATAGGATCGTCATACAAGAACGATTCGGGCAGCTCCGTCTACAGCAGCAGCAGTAGCAAGTCATCGCAGGACTCCACCTCGGAGACGTCGCCTGTGAGCTCTACTTCCGAGACGCCCTCGAGTTACACGAGTTACGAGTCCTCTAGCATGGCCTCCACCCCGAGCTGCCTGTCCTCGTATCCTCCCATCACTCTCGCTTCTCAGTACGGCCGCTCAAGCAACGATCTCTACTCGCATACAGGCTCTTCGGATGCAGCTCTGTTCGCGTCGACCGACTCGATGCGTCAAGGTCCTGACATGACGTACCGCTACACGGACACGACGGCTGGAGTAACAGTAGCAGCGGCCGCTTCGGCTAGTGGTCGTCGTGATCTACCCCATCTCAACGGTAGCGGTTTAGGTTCTTTCTCCTCGCTTGGTCATGCTGCGGCGTCTTACCTACCTCACCAAGGTACAGCCTACATGCTGCCGACTGGTGGTGATATTGGAGAAGATGCAGCAACAGATCACTTCCGCAAGAGTGCGGGTCCGCTTTGAACTTGTTGTATCCAAAGACGTGAACTCGCCGGGGGTTTGTCGTTACCATACAACTCTACATTGCCTGATTGTTTGGTCCAGGGAGTTACAGTGTGTTGTGCTTCAGTTTTTGGAAATGTCATGCATGGTTATCTGGTCCATCCTGCCTGTTGCTACCACATTGACTCGAAGTTCGGTCAAGGCAATAGAGCTGCAGCTCTTAGCGAGGCACGAAAACGAAAGACATGTCGTGATCGGACCAACACCTAACAGATTGGATGGGTTCGCTTGTCATCTACGATAAGAAACGGACGAACTACTCGATCGTCCCGCTTTCGGAATGTGCCCTTGAACCAAGAGGTTCTGCAATGCACCGGACATTGTACCGCAGCGACAGCGACGAGCCACAGCGTTTGACGGGGAAGCGAGTTG
This sequence comes from Fusarium sporotrichioides, assembly GCA_019054645.1. Taxonomy (NCBI): domain Eukaryota; kingdom Fungi; phylum Ascomycota; class Sordariomycetes; order Hypocreales; family Nectriaceae; genus Fusarium; species Fusarium sporotrichioides. Next base: position 716,778 of record JAHKNS010000002.1, on the reverse strand, counting down.
AGCGTTGGTCTTGTATCACAGTGGCGTTGCGGTTGAGTCCTGTCTCCCGACACTTTTTAGTGTGCTATTCTTTTTTTACCCGTTCTCCCTTGGTTTCTTTTCCTTTTCCTAACATTGCCTTTTATTTGCATGATTGGTCATCAAAGTATGCATGCAGCATTATCGCTCTTCTCTACATCTTTGACGTACTTCGGCGTCTTATCCTCGGGATTTACCTACAGCACTTTTTGTTCATTTGGAGTCTTGGTACAGGGGGAGAAAGGATGAAAAGTCTATGCTGTAAGTGTCCGTCTTTGCTTAATGGACACACATACAGTCAACGAATTGGGGACCCTGAATGCATGAGTTGCTAGACCTTGGCGTCCGGGGAAACGGGGGGTTCAATCCGGGGGGTGTTTTTGGTATGTTTTTGTTTTCTTTTTCGGTGCATAAGTCTGTGTGTACATGCTTTCTGGCAACAACAAAAAATGGTGATGGTCGAGGGATAATTGGATGATGGGTAATGAACTGGCTTTTACTTGGGGGGTGGTTGATATGGGAAAGCCAACGTCGTATCTTGAAGAGTTACGACGACGCACCTGTACATGAATTGCACAACTCAGAGCATCTATGACTTGGACATCTTTTGAGTCTTACTCTTGAACAATAAACGTATATTTTACTACCTATGGTAAATGAATGATATGGCATGTAATGTGATGTGATGTGATGCTTGAAGTGCTGAGGTTTATACGCAGATATCGGAGATGTACTCCAAAAGTAGACGCCGTATACAAGCAAGTATCATGCAAAAAGCTGAAATTCTCATAGAAGTAAATTGCAAACTCGTAGCTGTAATAGAAAACCCCTGACATCGTGTAATGAGGCTCACCATCACATGGATTGAAAAGAAGCCAGAATAGGAAACTAAAGAGCTTAGTTCCAGGGCCCACAGCGGGGTACGGGCTTGCGAAGAAGCGGCGCTACTCCGGTTGAGATCAAGCCCGTGGAAGCTCAGCTATTACAGGGGATATCGCAACTAAACTGCACCACGTTTTCAGTGAGTTGGCGGGGTCTCATTCAATTTCGGTGAGATACATACCTAATAAAGTGTAATGTAATGTAATGGCTGTTTCCCCTCCACTTCGTCGTCATTGCTGCACCTCAGCTTAATCAATCCTTTCTGCTGCGTGCGTCGTGCCATCCATCACCTCTTTACTCTTTGGTCAAATTCCTTAATATCCTGCTTCTTTGCGATTTTCTCTTTGCAGCTTTTCTAGACGAGGTTTAGACTTGCGCGCAACCTGCAAGCTACAGCTATAGATACAACTTTAGTGTCGCATCCATCACCCGATCACTTCAAGATGCAGGTTCCTCTGTTTCGTCTACAATGCGGTGTTAACTCGTACGCCTGGGGCAAGAAGGGCGACGACTCTGCTGCTGCACGATTCGCTGCTGCTACGCCGTCTGATGAGCTCAAGATCGAGTCCGATACCCCATATGCTGAGGTGAGCATATCTGCATTACATGCCTTATTCTCAAACTGACAATTCTTCGCTATAGCTGTGGATGGGAACGCACCCCTCAAACCCCTCCCGGGATCTCAACACCGGCCGAACTCTTCTAGAACTCTGCGAGGACAACCAGGCGCTTCTCTCCCAGACCATCTCCTCCCACTACGGCAACAAGCTCCCCTTCCTATTCAAGGTTCTCTCGATAGCCAAGGCGCTCTCCATCCAGGCCCATCCCAACAAGAAGCTCGCCGAGCAGCTTCACGCCCGCGACCCAAAGAACTACCCCGATGACAACCACAAGCCCGAGATGGCCATCGCCATCACACCCTTCGAAGGACTCTGCGGTTTCCGCCCCCTCGGAGAGATCGTTCACTTCCTCGACACGGTACCTGCGCTGCGAGCGCTCGTGGGCGATGAAGCTGCCAAGGAGTTTGCGCAGGTCGCTAAGGATGGTGAGGAGGGTATCACGGACGAGAAGAAGAAGCTGTTGAAGAAGGCCTTTGGAGCGCTCATGTCTTCATCGGCTGAGGATATCGCCGAGCAGATGCCAAAGCTGGCCGAACAAGCAGAGAAGGAAGGTGCTGATTTTGCTGGCGGTGGTGTCGCTGCTACTTCTGGTGAGAAGCTCGCCGAGCTTGTCAAGCGAACGCACGGCGAGTTTGGCGACGACATTGGTTGCTTCGTGCTCTTCTTCCTCAACTTTGTCACGCTCGAGCCCGGTGAGGCCTTGTTCCTGGTCGCCGACGACATCCACGCCTACATTTCCGGCGACATCATGGAGTGCATGGCCGCATCCGACAACGTTGTCCGCGCCGGCTTTACGCCCAAGTTCAAGGACGTCTCCACTCTGGTTGACATGCTGACCTACAACTTCGCGCCCATTGAGGAGCAAAAGATGACGCCTACCGACTACCCCTACGCGACGCTCAATCGTGCCGGCTACAGCTCCGGCTCTGCGGTTGTCCTGTACGACCCCCCGATCGAGGAGTTCAGCGTTGTGCGCAGCGTCCTACGCGGCGAGGGTTCCAAGGCCACCTTTGATCCTCTCGAGGGTCCCAGCATCGTCATCTGCACGGGCGGTCGTGGAAAGATCTCCGTCGGACCCACGAGTGCCGAGATGAAGGAAGGGTATGTGTACTTTGTGGGTTCGACTGCTGAGCTTGTGCTTGAATCTGAAGGTGGCGAGGATGATGAGTTTACGACGTTCAAGGCGTTCTGTGAGATTGATGACTCGGAGAAGCAGAAACTATAGGGACGTTCTCTAGCTTTTATGCGCGAGTGTGAAAAGGAATATGAAAAGGAGTGTGAGCTTTGGTGTTTGAGATGAGGGATATGGTAGATATATTTTAATCGATTTTACGTTCTATGGTGGCCTCTCTTCTCATGAGGTCAAGACAAGTTGAATTGCATCTTTTTGTTCCAAGGACTGCCTTTCAGCACAGACACGCTTAGAGGGATAACAGTTTGACTGCTCACACCTAGACCTAGACCTAGACCAAGACCATTGACCCCTCGCAGCTTGCCTCCAAATGGGTGACCCCAGCTCTTCACCGCCTTGGTTTCTGCCGTGTTGTCCTTGGCATTGAATCATCAGCCTCAACTGCTATAGCAAGACAACCTATGCACTATCACGACAGACACGACACTCTTATGATAAGATACCCACTTCCCCCAGCAACGTTTAGGTTTTTTGCAGCAAAGTGTTCTTCCAGCATGAACTAATACTTTATCCATAATACCTTCTCTTTTTTCCTCTTGCTATTCCCCCCAAATTGCCGATCACTTCTCATCTGCGACGCGGCTTCTGTCTTAGTCGCCTTTCCTTCCCCATACCATCCCGCATCGGCCTGTGAGCACTCGGGCCTCTCTCAACTCAGGTTAGTCAATTTTTCTTGATGAATTCGTTCATGCCTTTTCTATTATCCCCAATATCGCCCACGCGTCTTTTTCTTCTTGATCAACAATTTAAATTGTTTTCTCGGCTTGTCATCGAAATGGTTCCTTCCTCGGGTTGATTCTTATCGCAACATTCTGTCTAGGCGGGTTGGTATCGGGGCATGATGGCTAACAGGGAGAAGCCTTCGCGGGACGAACTCAAGAACCTCCAAGAAGACCTCGGCCCTTACTACCAAATCCCTCTCAAGCCCCGACGAAGTGGTACTCATTCAAGAGAGAATAGCTTTCAAGAGTCTCTGCGCCAATCCTCAAACACGCCCGAGCCGAAACGATCGAGCTCCAAGAGACAGGATCCTTCGAGCAGAGATTCGACACCGAACCGACCGTCCAAGTCGAGGACCAAGAACCACAGTCGGGACATTACCTCGGACGTGGGCACGCCCAAGCGGTCGTCCCCAGGCAGAAGTGAAACCCATACCCCGCGGCCAGAGTCGGTGAAGCCGCCGGAGCGCAATAATCGCGACATGTCACAACGAAACCGCAGTGGGCGGGCGTCTAACCGCAACAATGGCAATACGCACGGAGAGGAAGTGCAGATCTGGGAGCTATGCAAAAGCCAAATGGGAGAGATTGTCTCGGGGATCAACGCCGAGAATGACAGTCTTACAGAGCTTGTCACCATGGACAAACAAGTTGGCGCCATGGATCTGGAAAAGATTCCCGGAGATTCATTGAAAGAAATGGAGCAACTATGCCGAGCAGGGGTTAAACACTCCGAGGCTAACATGTCATCGCTCAAGAATACTATTGAGCAGCTTAAAGTGCTGCGCGCCGTGGTGCACGCAAAAGAACAGCAAGATGCTCAAGCGGCAGGGCCTGGTAAAAGACAGGCGCGAGATACTACAGCGGCAGCTTCTTCGCTCTACGATTTTGATGGAGTTGGCGACTCACCTGTACCGAGTCCTATTGGGGGGAATTCGCGGAAGTATGGCGATCGAGCCAGAGAACGTGAACGCGAACGCGAACGGGAGAGAGAGAGGGAAAGAGAACGAGACCGAGACCGAGATCGTGACCGCGACAGCATGCCACCCAAGGCCGATAGTGTCGAGCCTCAGGGGTCAGTGGGTAGCGGTGTCGGATCCGGGAATAACAAGTCCAAAGTCGTCTTCCAAAAAGGTGACGCGGTTGCATTCAAACCGAAGCAACTGAACAGTGGCGACTCAGCACCAGATTGGATACTAGGTGAAGTTGCACAAGTGATGGGCGAGGGGAAGAGTCGCCGCTACAAGGTTCTTGATATAGAACCCGAGGACCAGAGCAAACAGAAGGAATACCGATCAAGTGCCAGCAGCATGATACCCATCACGCCTGAAAGTCAGGCAGCTACGCTCAAAGATTGGGAGTCTGGCAAAGTGGTACTAGCGCTATACCCGAACACAACGACGTTCTATAAAGCTGAGGTTCACAGTATGGACAATGATGGCAAGGTTAACCTCAAGTTTGAAGGGGAAAACGACTCATCAACACTGCAGCAAGTTGAGAGGAGGTTCGTGATTGAGTACAGGGCGTAGTTTCTTGGGTGCACCAGAGGAACCGAAATGCCTGGGTACACTGTCAGAACGTGTGTATGGATTGCGTTAGGCCAGGCTATAAGAGGGCGTTGGCGCGTTATTCTCTGGGGTATAGACTTGTGTTGCGTACGTTTAATGATAACGTCGTAGCGGACGTGATGGGCTCCGAGAAATAGCTCAACTAAAAATATTAGTTATAGAAGCGATACTATAAACATGACAACAAGCATTGATGATTATTTCCTTGTTGATATAGACTGCGATATTGCTTCGGAGGTTAATGTATCCACCCAAACGTTGCGTTTATTATGGCGACTGGATTTTGAGGCCAGGCCATTTAAGAAAGCGGGTCGTGTACCTTACATTAAATATGGACAGTGTCTATGTTGAGTTACCGTTATCTCATTTCAGGGACCAGGCAGGGGGCTCAGGGGCCTATTCATTCGTCATAAGGTAGTGACAATAGTGCTCCATGGGCTGGGCTGTCAACTGTCCCCGCCCGCCTGATTGCCCCGTGCTGAGCGCTAGACCTAGACGGGCTCAGGCCAGGGGAGAGAGGGAGAGCAAGAGATGGAGGGCAACGCCCAAAGGGGAGGGAGAATGAGAATGGAGGGAAGGAAACCGCCTTTCGCTTGGTCCGTTTTTCTTTCCCCTGACGGGGGAGACAAAAAGCTGTACAACATAATCATAATTGGATTGTTTGATGGATCCGTTTTGACTCTTGAGTTTGCCTTGTGTGTGTCGTACAATACAGTAATAATACCCCAAGCTCTCTCAGATCTGCCTTTTGTTTGACAACACTACGGATATTTCCCCCGGCTACTACTACGAAATCGCTTAATTTAAACAAAACAAAACAAAACATCCTCAACCACATCCCCGATACGATACGATACGATAACCCGCGAACGAGCGAGAACTGATTAAGTGTATGTATGGATCTTCTTTATTGGGACAAGAAAAAGATAGAAAGAACAAGCGTGTGGACAGAAGGAACCTAGGGTCGAGTTTCGCTGTGGCTTTTTGTCGAGAGCCTCCTTTCTTGAGGCTGCCACGAAACAACCACCATTGGACCTGACACGTATCTTGCACCTCTCCATTTCTCCGGGGACCTTTGTTCGATACCCAGCTTTTTGCTACCACCAAGAAAGAAACGAGGCTGACAAATTGCATCGTGAACAGATCGAAAAAAAAAAGAAACGACATCTCTCTCCCCCTTGTCAACCCCATATCTAAACATCACACCATCCATCCATCCGTCCCCCGCGAACCTGAGCGCATAAACCGATACCGATTACCATACACAAACCGCAACCATGGGCGGTCAATTCTCAAAGATGATGGGCAAGATCTTCGGATCAAAGGAGATGCGTCTGCTCATGCTCGGTCTCGATGCCGCCGGAAAGACCACCATTCTTTACAAGCTCAAGCTCGGCCAGGACGTCACCACCATTCCTACCGTCGGCTTCAACGTCGAGACGGTCACGTACAAGAACGTCAAGTTCAACGTTTGGGATGTCGGTGGTCAGGACAAGATTCGACCTCTGTGGAGGCATTACTTTAGTGGTATGTTTTTACGCGCGCGAACAGACCTGTGAGGGAAGACTTTTTTCGTATACTAATGACATTTGTGTGGTGTAGGAACGCAGGGTCTTATCTTTGTTATCGACTCGTCCGACAGGAACAGAATGGAAGAGGCTAGACAAGAACTTCACCGCATCATCAACGATCGCGAGATGAAGGACAGTCTACTACTCGTGTTTGCCAACAAGCAAGATTTGGCAGAGGGTAAGATATCATCTACAAAAACCTTTCAAGGCCCCCGTAATTGCTAACAACCCCCCTAGCCATGAAGCCCCAAGAAGTTACCGAGGCTCTTCAACTCTCCAAGCTCAAGGACAAGGTTTGGTACGTGGTGCCCAGCTGCGCTACCACAGGTGAGGGTCTGCTGGAAGGTTTGGCGTGGCTTAGCAACAACGTCAAGGCTCCTCCAACCCCGGCCAAGAAGTAGACGAGAAGGACAAAGAACTCGACTTGTGACGTTTCTCGTCGTCCGGGTGTATCGCATCGCCTTTGAGGGCCCTTTCTGACTATCATATTTATCCCGACTCGATCCCGAACTCTTTCTTCCTCGTCCTCAACCTACGCTGTTTGCTTGCGACACGAACGAACAAGTTTTATACAGCGCTTCGGATGTGCAGTGTTGGGCAAAAGGACGGGAGACATCTCGCTCATATCAACTCTGGATCACCCACAGCCCTCCTCACCGAAAGAAAGATTCACTCAACCTCATCTACGCACATACCCAGAATCTCCTTACACGGAACACCGCCGAATTTGTTGAAATACCCGACTGTTTATCTCACTTTAATTTACTGCCCTGTCTTTTTAACAACCGCACATCGGACCGATCAAGAATCGACGAAGGAAGAAGGGAGGCCAACTCGATCGACCCGAACAACAAAAAAAGGAGATGTGGGGAGGACAAACAGAAACATGACGAAAAATGGCAAGATAATGGGGTGTGTGTGAATGTGTGTGGAAGGGGGCAAGGCAGTTGTGAGGAAAGAGAAAGCAGATAGGCAGCGTATATCTGAGGCATGTCACTTCTTCTTTTTTATTTATTCTAGTTGTTCGTCTTTTTTCTTCTTGTATCTTTGTGGAATTTGCGTTTATTTTTACTGGTTATTACTTCTACTATTGCACAAGTCATATCCCTGTGTTCTTTTTTCTACTGGTGAGAGATGCTCATTTCTCCAGAGGAAATGAATGCCATCTTCTTGCCTTTTATGTATTCTTCCTAATGATATGGCAGCCTTTTCTTTTCTACTTTCTTGAGTCGGTGGTGGTGTGAGGAAGGGGGGGGGGGGACGGGGGCAAATGGGATAGATAGATAGTAGGATAGATTGAGGCTTGGACGGGAGAATGAAATGAAAGATGTTGTAGATACACATGTGTATATGCTCAGTCGTTTGTGGCTTTGTGTTGTGTGATGTTGGTGTGATGGGTTTCACTTTGCTACTACCAGGGTAACGTTGAGTCACAACGACCACACGGATTTAGAGAGATATGTAGATGTGAGCTTGCTTAGTTGGTCCCCCCAGCGAACCAACAATTATGTCACTCTGACGAGCGTGGAGTGACGGTTAGACAGCTCTTGAACTACACAGATTCAGGGTTTGAATTGAGGCGCACATCATGTGAAGAACAGTATCAATCCTGTATTCAAGCGCTGGGTATATGCTACAGTAACTACTCCGTTCATCCACCAGGCCGAATACTCTAGGAACTTGGCCAATCGCAATCCCGTGCACAAAAGATGACCACCAAAAACGCCGTACCATGTCTATAAACTCCATCTCATCTCTATTGTCTCCATGAAAAATCCACCCAGTTTCTCGGTAGCCTTGGCCCAACCATTGGAACACCATATTGGGAGATACCGGTGCGGGCCATGAGGACTTGTAGATGTCTAGAATCCTACTCCTTCAACCTCTTGGCCGGACGCATGAGCGAATCGTCGGGCAATCCGCTGCGTTTCGTTCCAGGTAGACTGCTAGTCCTAATATCGTTGTCGTCCTGACTGACGCGTCGGCAAGGGTACTCGTTCTTGCAACCCTCGAAGCAATTCGCGCTGACACGATCACCAGTAGAGAAAAATGGCGATTGTAGAGCTTGAGCGGCAGTGAGACGCTTGGAAGGGTCGTACTCGAGAAGACCTGCGAGCAGCTTGTAGCCCTCCTGGCCGAGGGAGGCAAGAGGCGGACTTCCTCCCGGGGTGCTAGTGTGGTTGATGGTGCTGAAATACCACTTTTCAAGGTTTGAACCACCAGGTGGGGGCGGGGGAGGGTTGCGGGAGCCGTAGTGGCCGTGGTGATGAGGGTGGTGGTGACTGTGGTGGCCGTGATGAGACGAGGCCATTGTGTTGGCGAGGGTGTTGAGTTGGTTGTATTCGGGCATGGTTGGGAGAAGGGGCCATTTGTCCTTTGTGGGCACGCCCATGATCTCTATTATCTTCTGCATCTGATTGCGCTGAAAAGGTACCGTCTTTTTGCTGTCCATCTTGGCTTCCTCACCCTTGAATATGGGTCGCAGAGACAGGAGTTCAGCAAAGATGCACCCAACAGCCCACATATCGATAGCAGGGGTGTAGTGGTAGGAGCCGAGGATGAGTTCTGGTGCGCGATACCATATTGTCACGACCACCTTGTCTCCGCTGAACAGTGAATGAAGAGGTTTGTCGAAACGGCGTGCGAGACCCAAGTCACCGATCTTGACCTCACCTGACGAGGTAACCATAATGTTGGCGGGCTTAAGATCACGGTGCAGAACCCAGTTGGTGTGAAGGTACTGGCAGCCGTTGAGAAGTTGAAACATGATGCTCTTTATCGTTGCTGGAGGGATCGGATGCCGAGGTTGTTGAGTGTGGTGGTGAATAATCTGAAGCAAATCATGTTCTGCATACTCAAAGACCATAAAGATGCACTTGTCCTCGAGCATAATCTCACAAAGACGAATGACATTGTGGTGGTGAAGTTCGCTGCACAGGCTCATCTCACGGACAGCACTCTGCGAGATGCCCGTGTAGCTGATCTGCTCGCCTTCCTTGTCAGGCTTGAACTTCTTGATGGCGAACTCGCCAACGGGTTTTCCATTGCGACCGACCGCCTTGTAAACACGTCCATAGGTACCGGAGCTGATGAAACCAATGATGCGATACCGATCTGTAATCCGGACTTTGGGCTGATATCCAGTGGAGCGGTCGTGAGGTTCTACATGCCGTTTTTGGTAAGCGTGAGCCGGGAAACCGAGGCTGATGTGAGGGCGGAGAGGCATCGCCAAGTATTAGAGAGTTGAAGTGCGCGTTAACCACTTGGCATTGACACGATATGGGTATTATGAGAGATGACGATGGCGATATGAGTGAGGTGGAGGATGAGGACAAACACAGGGTCCCACAAGAGGTAATAACGGATTGACCAAAGCAAAGCAAGCTGAGACGTCCAAATGTCGGGAAGGAGATGATGCACGTAAGAGATCCAAATGATGACGCTGAGACACAAAAGAACGTTGAGACTGGTGAGAAGAATGAGATGAGAGTGAGTTGAGTCGAGTCGAGTTTGAGTTTGAGTTGAGTTAGGTAAAGTCGTTGGTGGTCTGTCTAAAACTCGACACCTCAGGTTGATCTTTTCCTTAAGCCGGGCAAGTACGCGGAGTGATCCGAGCAGGTAGAGAGAAGCAAAGGAGAATAAAGTCCGACGGCAAGGCAAGTACAAAAAGACAAGATAGGGTAAGGCCAGTCTCAGTTTTCGAAGAGAGGAGGAGGAATATGCAAGACGTGCAGAAATGGCAAGTCCGTACCGACACGGATAGGAAGCCGATGGGCAAGTGTGAAAGTGTGAATAGGTGACGGATATAAAAAGACAGGGAATCACAGATAGGCGAGATTCAGAGATATGATAGATATGTAGGTAGACAGACCCAAACTGAAATAGAAAGGGTCGATAGAGTATGTAGAAAGAGATTATAGTAGAGTATTAGTGATAGCAAATAGAAAGAAACTCACCTTCAAAAGTCGCCTGAACACTCCGCTTCAAAGACCCCCTGACAACGCCCAAGCCAACGGATCCCGGGCCCGAAGCCCCCGTCGGCGGATTCGTTATGCTCATTTACTTTGTCAACTTTTCTTCTTCCTTCTTCTTTTCTTTTGATTCCCCAACGAAGTAGTATAAAATTAGGCTCTAACTTTCGGAACGGGGTTTCCGAAACTTGGCAACTTTGGGGGGTTAGGGAAGGGAGGTTGTAAGCGGGATTGGAGATGATTTGCGAGTTTGCGCGTGCCCCCCAATATGGTATGATGATGGCGGCAAAAAAGAGACACATATGCATCCCCTAGCTGAACGGGAATGGATGGCCTCTTTCTTCCCCCGCGCGGGGAAAACACAAAACTGAAACGTAAGACAAAAGACAAAAGGGTATAAGTAGAAATAGATCAGAGTTGGTGATGTGCGCCGATAGGATGAGGTTTGATGAGTTTCGGGGTGGATGGATACGCGTTGGCAAGGTAAATCAATACTAACTACAGCAGCGCAACCTGCAGACGCACGCAGTAAGATAGGTGCTACTGTCTTTACTGCAATACCAGGGCTGTAGTGCAGTGTACTGTAACTGTCTGTAGGTATCCTCTGCGGCGCGGATCTCTTTCTCTTCGGAAACAAAGACACGAAGGAATATGGGGGGGCCACCGCCGCCGACCGACCTCCTTGTCTTGTCTTGTCTGGTCTGGTTCGTGCGGAGATCCGCTCTGTGGAGATGGAAATAAGATGGATCTTTGAAATGACTCGTGAAAATAGGCAGGTAAGTATATTACTGGCGTTCCGCTTTGTAAGGGTGGTTTTCGCGATTGACGCGGATGGAAGTGAAAGTGAGACAGAGTGAAAAAAGGTTGGTTTCATGCAAATTGGTTTCCTCCCTTGTTTTCTGGAACTGGAACTAGGTAGGTAGGTATGCGACTTGTTTGAACCGTTGATCGATGACTAAGCTGGCTTGGACATCAGTCTAGCTTTTGGTGGTTGCATTGATTGATCATTGTCTGGAATGAACCTGGACAACACCAAGGTATTTCATGATTGATTTCAATGACAAACTATACATTCATGTTGAAGTCGTCATTTTGTGAACTTGAAGCTATTCGCCTAGCAGAAACATACGTCAAACCCGAGGAACAACCACAACTATAGTCTTCATAACTTCTTTTCTTGCTGTCTACCTTGTACTAAACTTTCAACGCAAAATACTAATCCCCTCATATGTAACGCTGGCTTCTTGACTTTCGTCTATCGGGGTCCTAGCTTCTCAAGAACCCTAGTTCCCTCTTCCTCCCACTCCGCCTTGGTAACCCACATGCTCTCCTTGTCCGCCATGATGTTGGCCAGCACCGCACCACCGAGGAACACCATGTGTCGGCGTCGCGGAGGATCCTCTATCCGCACCTTGAACTTGCTCAGGCGCTCCGGGTTGCCCTGCAAGGCCCGCGTGAGCCACAGCTGCTTGAGCTCCTTCTCCAGTCGCGACGGGAGACCGGGGTACATGCTGCTTCCTCCCGACAGGACAATCGCCTTGAACAGGGACGAGCGGATGTCCACGTCGGCCGATTGGATCGTGTTGAAGAGGAACTCGCCCAGACCGGGTGACTCGCTGTCGACAAGGTGAGGCTGGAATAGGCACTCTGGCGCCTCGAAACGCTCACTGCCCACGCGGATCACACGCCCGTCCGGCAGAGTGTAATCCTCAACGAGAACGGTGGTGTCCTCGCTCAGGCGCTTGTCGAGCTCGAGGTCGTATGACACGTAGCATAGCTTCTCCTTGATCTGGCGGACGGTCTCGAAATCGGCGGTTCGGTTGAGAGCGTAGCCGCGGCGCAGCAGCAGCTTGATCAGGTTGCGTGTGACGTCTCGGCCGGCAACGTCTAATCGCTTCGTAAGGTGGTTGAGGACCACGGATTCGTAGACGGGGACAATGTGTGTGACACCGTCACCGGAGTCGACTACAACACCGGAGCTGAGACCTACACCGCATTCGTTAGCTCTTACTTGCGCTGGAAAAGCTCCAATGTTTGTGCATCATGGTTACCTTGGGCGTAGAGAGCCAAAACGGCCTGGATTGCAACGTAGACACCGCCGAATCCATATCTATCAAACATAACCTCGCACATCTTCTCGCGGTTCTTAAGAGGGTTCATGGGAGGCTCTGTCAGGAGGATCTTCTGGCCCTTTGGGTCGACCTTGAGCTTCTCGTAGAAGGTGTAGTCCCAAAGATGCTCCATGTCGTCCCACTTCTTGACGATACCGTTCTCCATGGGGTAACTGATCTGGAGCATTGTTCGGGCGGCGGCGGCCTCGTCACCGCACATGATATCCTTGATGACAACATCGCTATCGGTCTGCTCCTCTGAACGCAGGATCGGTCGGCCGACGATGGAGGGGTATTGATGCTCGGGGAAGTTCTGCGCGGCATATCCGACCTTGAGGAAACCGGTACCTCCATCGAGGACTAGGCGGTAGGACGTGAGGTCAGCACAGGGGTGGTTGGGGGAGCTTCCTGGAGCTCTGTGCGGTGCATGTGAAGCTTACCAATGGGTGGAGGGTTGGCCATATTTACAGTATAAAGGGGTGGGAGATGTGTATCCGGTGATTGAGAGGCCGACGAGGTGTCGTGTTGCTATCGCCAACAGCTCAGCTTAGAGGAGGTTGAGGTGGTCGTCAGTAGTGGGGTTCGCCTTGCCGACCGTCGTCAGAGGTCCGGTGGCTGAGGCGGATCACGTGGCGCCCCGCGATGCTTGAGATGATGGTATTCACTCAGTCATATATAAACGGCTAGACCCCTCTCGAGAAATAGCTCAAAATATTATCTCTTGCGGCTGGAGCATTTCTTGATTTACTCCGGGATTCAACTGTGTTATTAACTTCCAGCTAAACTGCGATACCAAGTCTTACATCATGTCCGAGATCAGTTTCCTCAGGCGGAATCTCCGCATTCTCGTCCTAAACCCGAACTCATCCACCACCATGACTGAAGGCATGGCCAATGCCATTCGCCATATGTCACTACCAGATGTATGAGTAAATGAACAAAAAAAGTTTTAATTTACAGCACAGGCTGATTGTCATAAAAGTCGGTTGAGATTTATACCTACACTGCTCCTCCTCACTCCGCCCCCGACAGCATCAATGATCAGGAAGGCATCGAGCGCAGTACTCAGGCAGTTCTGGACGACTCCAAGATCGAGGAGGAGCTCGGGTCTGACAAGTACGACGCTGTTCTAGTAGCGTGCTTCAGCGTTCATTGTCTGGTTCCCAAGCTGACTAGGTACCGCCATCTTGCTGTCACTGGTATCTTCGAGGCTAGTATTCTCACATCTCTTTCACTTATGGCTGCACCAGAGAATGGCGCAAAATGGGGAATCGTTACGACTGGAAAGTGGTGGGAAGATCACTTGTCCGATGGTGTCAAGAAGTTCCTCGGTCAAGAAAAGGATGCGGTCAACAGCAAGTTTGCTGGTGTCTACTCGTCCGGTCTCACAGCGGGTGACTTTCACACCGTCCCGCCGGAGAAGGTCAGGGAGAAGCTCAAAGAAGCAACTCGAAAGCTGCTCGATCAGGGTCAAGTCAACTGTGTTCTCATGGGCTGCGGTGGTATGGCTGGTCTGGAGGGCATCATCCGCTCGACTGCGATCGAGCAATACGGTAAGGCCGATGGTGACCTTGTCTACATCATTGATGGAGTCAAGGCTGGCGTCATGCAGTTGGAACAAATGGTCCGAAGCAGGCGAGCCTTTAGGTAAATGTGCCTGTGCCAGTGCTTCGTTCTATCTGTAAGTAAAGACATGTCCGCAAATACCTAGAAAATGTCTACCACATAAATACAAGCGAATACTGCTTCAGAGCGTGTCCAAAAGTAATACGTTCCTGTATATGTGAGATAATTAACGCCGAAAGAAAAGAAATAAAGAAAGTGGCCATGTGTGCTCATTGTGCAGTGTGAGTTGACTTCTAATCAACGCGTCTTGTCCTGCCCCAGACTTCGTCAACATCCTTCTTACCCTTTGTTTCTGGGACTCTCCAGAACACAAAGATGAATGATCCAACAGCGAGGCCAGCAAAGATAAAGTACACCCATCCATGACCACCCAGCACATTGTTAAGAGCTGTGTTCACGATAGGGAAGAACTGAGCGACAAGGAATGTCGCCACGTAGTTGGCTGCGAGACACCAACTCTGAGTTGCGCCAACGGCTTCTTGTCCGACGAGCTCAGAGGCGAGCAGGAATGGTACAGGGCCGAGACCAACGGCGAAGAAACCGACGAAGGCCACCACAGCGATGGCCGAGATAATCTTGGCTCCAAATACAATTGACAGAGCCAAAACAAAAGCGCTGGTTCCTTGGCCAACGATGGATGCAAGCAGACAGGTCTTGCGGCCCAGACGGTCGGGAAGAGGAGCGCAAGCGATTGTGGTGACAAGGTTGACTACTGAAATGAGAATGGTGAGAAGTGCTGAAGAGATAGGAAGCAGGTCAGCAAGAAGAGAGACAGAGTACATGATGATTGAGTTGACACCGCAAAGCTGCTGAACAAACATGATGCCCACCACAGCAACGATGGCAGGTCGGGTGTCAGGGTCTTGGAGGACCTGGAAGAAACCAAGGTGTTCAACGCGGTTCTTGGGTGTGGATTCAGAGGCGCTATCGGCTTGAAGAAGACCATCTTCTTCCGAAGCATCACGTTCCTCCGAGTTCCAGGACTCGGTCTCTTCATGGATATCGTGGCCATTTCCACGAATCCTCTGCAGAGTTCGCTTGGCTTTGGTTCCGTTTCCTTGGGCAGCCAACCACGATGGACTCTCTGGTACAAGAAATAGTCCCAAAGTCTGGGCTGCTGCAATAAACACTCCTGATCCAAGAATCCATCGCCAAGCAGTTCCGTAGCTCAGGAAATATCCTAAAGTCTGGACAGCCAAAATTCCGACATTGATGGAGATTTGGGTCATGAAGCCGAACAATCCTCGTTCCTTTGGTGGCGCAATCTCGCTGATGTATAAAGGTACGACAACGGTTGAAGCTCCAGCTCCGATGCCAGAGAAAAGGCGACCGAGTGCCATGACAAAGACACTGCCAGCGACGGTCTCAACAGCAGCTCCAAAGAGGTATAGCAAGCCGGTAATTCGCATTGCAGGAAGGCGACCGCGCTTGGAAGAGAAGGGACCCGACGTCAAAGCTCCCAGTAGTCCTCCCAGGGTGAATATCGAGGAGATGGTCGCAAAGGAAGCTTCGTCCATGGGAATACAATGGGATAGGAATCCATGATCCTCTTCAATCGGTTTCTTGTGGATCAAACCTTTGATCTTGTCGAGAGCAGATAGAGCGGATATCGATTTTTTGCGACACGTAATAACATCTTGGGGAGCGTTCAGTTCGGCCTATAGAGAGGGTTGTCAGTTAGCTGATTGATGGTGGTCATGGCGTTGGTGTTGACTGTAGCGTACCAGGTGGAAACCGAATTGCAGCGACCCCAAAGTCGTGATGGCGATCAGCAAGATCAAGTATCCGCTGATATCGCGCAGCCTAGAGCCGGCCATATTTGCGGTCGGATCTAGAGTTTGCTACTAAAAGTGGCAAACAAAGTGAGAGGTTGAGTAAGGGAAGCAAGGAGAAAGAAAGCAGCTGAGAGTTGAGGGTCAGGACTAGAGGATCTGGGGTAGCTTGCCATGTCATGGGGGTGGATCCACGTGCTGTGTGGCTTGGATGCCCCTTGTTAAGTTAGCCGTAATGGGCAATGTTAAATTCAGCGACTCGACGGTTGGAATGCAATTTTGAATAAATGACCTGAATGCTGCAAGGCTGGAAATGTTTTACTTTAGCAGCTAGGGAATAATTTATTTATTTATTTATGTATTGTTTTAAAAAAGATACACATATGAAACCCCGCAATTCAGTCTGGACACTCGCGTATTGCTAAACTCGACGCCTTATCACGAACTCGACGCACAGCCGACAGCCAATTACCCTAGGCCTAACCTATAGACTGATGACTACTCTATGGCAGTGATTCGGGACTTTCGTGCCGAGTTGTCACAACCAAGTCCAATCATTCTAGTCATTGATTGCAATAAGTTTGGCGTTTCTCGGGCGCGGATTGGCCTGAGGCCAAAGTAATTAAGCATTTGTCGTTCGATTCTGCGTGGATTTCAGTTCACCTCTTCCACACGCAACTTTGCAGACCCGCCATATTTGCACGAAGCAACACCCATTTAACTAGACATTGTCAAATACCTAGAAAACTATACCATGTCTGCGCCAGATAAGAAAAAGACCCTCTACTACAAAGAATGTAACAAAGACCAGAATGCATCAATCATCTTTCTGCATGGTGGTGGAGGAAGTCACATTGAGTGGAAACATGTTGCTCGCCAACCTTCCATGGCATCCTACCATCTTATACTTGTCGACCTGCCAATGCACTCAGCATCTCGTGACATCAAACCCTTGACACTTGAAACAGCAGCCGATGAAGTTCGGGAAGTCATCTGCAACAATGCCCACGGCGGTAAAGCCCATGTTGTTGGATTCTCTCTAGGCGGCTTTGTCGCCTTGGCCCTCACCTCACGTCACCCGGACATTGTTTTATCGACTTTTGCAACTGGCGCATACCCATACCAAGGTCTGTTTAAATGGGTCATGGAAAGGCCAACAGCGATATGGATCGTGAACAAAATACAGAATATTCCTGGCTTGACAGAAATGGCCTTGAAGAGACAAGGAATCGACTACGAGGAATGGATGGCGGAGCAAGAGAAGAACAAGTCACCAGAGAGAGACAAGCAAATGAGAGGAGAGGTGAGTGAGTTCAGCATGGAGCATGTAAGGGCTGTTGGTGATTCTGGAGTGAGAACTTGTGTCGTTGCAGGCGGCAAGATGGATCAAGTTGAACCGGTGAAAGAAATGGGAGTGGTTCTAAGAAAAGGCGGACACGAGAAGAGCGTTAAGAATGAAGCAGTCGTGGTGAGAGATGCATATCACCCTTGGCATTTGCAGTTGCCAGAGCTGTTTGCTTCTGGTGTTGCTGCCTGGGTGGAAAACCAGGAGTTGCCAAAGGAGTTCGAGAGACTATAGCCGGGTCCTGTGTAGCCCAGAGTTGTAGATATTGTGCTGCATCAGTATAAGTTCACTTCTAGACTTAGCTGCAGTACGGATGTTTGCCATTTGAATTACCCTTTATCCCCATTTCCATCATCCCCGTCAAACTCTTTATTCAATTTAGAAACTGCGAGTTTGATTACCTTGATCATCTTAGTAGAAAGCTGCGTACTGTTAAGAACCAGCCAGTCCTTTGCCTGTTTGATAGGCAAGTGGTCTTAACAGTGTGATTGTAAACTATTAACATTGCCCCGTTCGTTCACCATCATTAACATACAGCTACTGTTTTTCATTTCCTGCCTCTAACAGGTATGATACCGCAACAGAAACTAAAGCTTTGAATCTAATTGGACGAACAACTGTCAGTCAACGACTACTAGATGCTATAGTATAATACGTCTAAAATGCCCGATAATATGCCTCGTCTAGCATCACTGTCTACTCCTATACCTCTTTTTGTCCCTAGGAGTTAAGCAAGAGATTGCCCTTTCATAGGTATCCAATGTTAGGAACACGGAAGAAGACTGCTTTTACCAGCTATCCAAGCCGCCGGCATAAGTCAACTAACCCTACGAGTTGTCTTGAAAGGCAACTGGGAGATTCATCATGACGCTAGAAGAAGAAGAACTGTATAGATCAAGGTTAGCCCTACATAGGACTTTGCATCCCTGACACAACAAGGCTTGATGTCTGAGCGGTAAAGTATCATTCACGCACAGATTGTTGTCTGAGAATATTCGATGTCCGCTGCTTCCGACTAAGCTCAACGTGGTTCCTCTTTAGGCAGGTTTGGCAACATTCACGCCATTGACCGGCTAACCAGCCCCAAGTACGACTCCAACCCCTGATTCTAGCGTCTATACCTGATATACTGCTGCCTGAAGAAAGTGGCGGAGATAAACCGCAGGTCTCAATGCCAAAGAAGAGGTGTGTCTCTTTGTTGGTTGTATCCCGACCTTGGGTCACTGTCTTATACTAGCTGCTGTATACGAGTTAAGTGGAGCTGAGACTTTTTGACATGGTGGAGGACGATAAAGTTTGGCATTTTCCTTTCTTATTTCCCTTCTTTTTCCTCCCCTCACCTTCCTATGCTTGCAGCTTTATAACAAAAGGCACACTTTGCTAATGATCTGACACCACTGTCCACTATCGAGAGCACAGCAAGGTACCTATGCTAAACCTCTCTTTATTTTACTCCGTGCTAAGAGACAAGGATAGCCTAAGTATAGCCATGACTCTGAACGACGCCGAGGCTCCAGAGACATCGTTTCTCGACATCTCCGTGCAGTGTGTTCTTCACGACCCAGGAATCCCTGCTGTTGAGCCCTGGGCCACCTTGTTTATTAATGTTGTGCACGACAGGAGGTTCGGCGATGCGATATGGGCCCGCTACCATATCTTCGGAGATGTTGAAGATGGGATGCTCGAGAAGTTTACCGTACTCGACGCTGTCAAAGATGACGCAATGAGGTACAAGAAATTTGAACCTGAAATATATGCGGAGTCTGTGGCTTTCTATAAGGATACGATGAACAGTGCGGACACACACCCAGAGGTGATTGAGATAATCATGCAAGTTAATGAACACGATCTTAGTGATGTTGATATTCCTGAAGGTATCTAGATCATTACCAATATATCCATTCCTTCCCTCATGGGCTTCATTTGGATTACAAGTAGCTCGAGAACCATGAGTATCACCGCCTCGTCAAACGTTGGCTGAAAGAGATATGTATTACTTCGAACCGGCATGTTGTTGTGTTTGGCCTATGGCTGCGTTACCGAGACCCTATCTTCCCTTTCGATGGGCTTACGATCAGACTATGCGTAAACTAAAGTCTGAGTAGAAGAATAAATAGTCTAAGAGGTATAGTCTAAGTAGCATAAACTGACCTAACCATTTCCTCTCCTATGCTTCTGGCGGCTAACCTTTCTAGTACCCTGAGACTACTTACGCAGGCATGTTCTTCAAGTATAAGACGTGACAGGATTACGTACAAGGCCGCACTGGCTTCTTTTACTGTCTTTTCGTAGGCTTGCTTGAGCACTCATATTTGAGAGAATACAGGTAGTAACTGATTCACTGCTGAGATAATATTAGACTGACAGGTACCTTCGTAGAATGGCGCAGCCCCTGAAAGCTGTGAGTAACACAAGGCAGGAACGGTAACGGCTACGGTGGGGAATGGGCAGAAAAAGTAAGGCTCCTCCCTGCCTTCCCTGCAACATGTGCTACTACCATCTATTTCTTACATCTTGAGGCCATTCCAGACCCGAAGACCATGGTTGATCCCTCGTCCTTGGTAGCCAGTATCGCTGGGCTGATCTCGCTGGCGGATGTCACCTTCAAATATACTTACAAATTTGTGAGAGCTGTCAAAGATGCGAAGACCGATGTATCGACCCTCACCAACGAGACCAACAACCTTGGCAATGTCCTGCGAGTTCTCGAGGTATTGGCCCCTGACCTGGAAGCAGAAAGAGATCAATTTGACCCAACACTGAGGAATCACTACCTCAACCACTGCTTCGAAACTTTGAGACGCATCGAATTGAAAACAAAGAAAGCCACAGAACGCTTCGTACGGTCAAAAGCTGAGAGCATCTACCAGCATCTCAAATGGCGTTTTTCCTCCTCCGAAACAAAGAATTTACTAGACGAGCTCTCCCGTCACAAGGAGACAATCAGCATGGCTTTGGCGGCCGATTTGATGCAAAAACTTCAACTGTCGCTCACGAAAATAGACAAGCTAGGAGAAAGCATGTCTGCAGCTGAGAAGATTGTGAAAAGAATCGAAATAAACACTCTCATTGACGTTAATGCCCATAAGAAACGCATACTGAACTATTTCATGAAGGTAGACCCCTTCTGGCACAAGATCGAACTGGGCGGAACCTGATGCATTGTATTGTGTGCGAGGAGGACCTGTTCTACCTTCGTGATGAACAACGTTTCGGACCTGACGGACATAGGCCCTTTTCTATGGCATGTGGAATGGCGGCCCTTCTCCAGTTTAGCGTTCTTGAGTTCAAGCTTTGGCAAGTATCGGCAGTGTGTGTCTTTCGATTCTTTCAGGAATTTCCTGAATCTCGAGCCATCTCGCGGTTGGAGTCCTTTGTGCCGCGCCGCAGCATCGAACATCAATACTATTATTGAGAACTGTCTGGATATGGGCGCGGATATCAATTATGAGGGCTGTCCCCTTGGATCGGCGGTCATGATTGCAAGTGCATGCGGGAATCTTGAGGCTGTCAAATGTCTTGTTCGCAAGGGGGCATTAGTGACATATACTTGTGAGGATCGGTTCAAAAGCTGTTACTTACTGGCAGGGACACAGCCAGTGAGGGACTGGCTCCTTGTTGGTCGATACACGGATAGGGTGACACTGACTGATGGGAGTGAGATTGCTTCTTTAAAAGAAATATCACTTTGAAGTGGATATCAGAAAATAAGGGTGATATTGTATGGGAAGAGAGCAAGAGGAGTCAATGAATCTGAGAAGGATTATGGAAGAAGACTGGCAAGACTCAAGAGAAGTTTACACGGCACAGCTGTGTATTCGAATGCCTACGAGCCGGAGCAAAAGCCAGAGCCAGGACCAAATTCGCACGCAGAAGCGATTTCGGAGTTGGAAACGAATCCAGGACAAGATCGAGCTCAAATACGGACTATCATACGACCGGCATGATTCTCAGACCTTCTACTGATAAATGTCCGGAATACTTGCCAAGCCAGATGCACACTAGCAGTGTGGCAGCGGTGCATTTGATCATTCTTTTCATCGAACCTTTTGTAAGTCCAGGCCTCCCCTCTGCTATCAAATACGTTACCACTGAGTGTGCGTTTTAGTGCGTTTGGGAATTTCTTTCTGACTTACTTCACAGCCTAGACAAGCAGCATTTCTCTCCCCCACAAACGAGGAACCGCAACAAAAACAACAGCGTTTGGTCCATCCCTACATTCGATTTTCACCAACGCTCTCGGAACCACAAACAGTTGAAGAAGCTGTTTGGTTTTCCTTGTGCCTTTACTCATCTTACTTGAAGCAAATTATCTGAAGCCGTCGCCTCCTTATCTTCTCGTTAAGTTTCACTGAAAAGCAAAGCCCCAAGATTGCCTCCAAACTCGAGAAACAACAACATGGATCCCAACGACTGGCGACTTATCCCGCCCTCCAAGCGGGAGATCTTTAACCTCAAGGACATCACTGATGAGACCAATCACTTCCTAACTATCGCTATGCGTACTGGTCTCACTGCTTTCGCCCTTGAGGTTTACCAGGTACCTGGCGAGGAGACCTGCCGCTTTCATTTTTACTTCCACCTCAACGAGAGCATCCAGTTCCGCGATGTCAACGGGGAACTCGCCAGCATCCGTGGTCTCGCCATGTGCATGGAGTGCCAGGAACCCCGTGTAGGAGAACTGACTGTCCGCTTCGTCATCGAGAGTCGTCCCTTTTACGAAGCCCTTGCCAGCTTCCAATTCCCCCTCAAGAATGCCTGGCGCTCTCACGACATCAACACTACCCTGCTCACCATCGTCAACGTCCTTCAAGGAATTCCGCAGGAGCTCTGCGAGGATGATCGCTTCGATCTGACCAAGTTCAGATTCTGGCCCATGGGTGATGTCACTCGCGGCTACCGCGATGTCCTGTAAGCTAGATTAAATGTTTACTCGATGTTCATGAGCAGCAGCTGACACGCAACCAGCTCTCAGTGGATGGTCCGTCTAAGTAACAACGGATTCGTTGGCTGGTGTGCCTACGAGCAGACCACCGAGGAGGTGACTTTCCTCGAAGATTACGACAGATTTGATGAAAATGATCTCGCCTCACAGTCGTTTGCGAGCCTCATCAAATTCGAGTACACCACCAACCGTCAGTATGACGAAGATGCCTTTCTCATCGTCAACATGAAGGTCAAGAAGATTCGTCGTGGTGTTTGGGTGTCCCGCGACTTTGAAAGAGTCTTTTACCACAACGGGGACAAACTGCCGTACGAGGGGCCTTTGGCTTGGATGGGGTATGAAAGCGATAGTGACGACAGCAGTGACGGTGGCGACAACCCCGACTCCGGTGGGCAATACTCGAGTGATGATCAGTATAACACTGACAGCGACTTTGAGACTGTGAGCCACGGCGACGTTGCGAGCCAGTACGCCGATGAGGACGAGTACGATGTCGACAGCCAGGACGATACTGAGAGCCACTACGACACTGCGAGCCACTACGAGATTCAGAGTCAGGTTCAGTTTGAGAGCGATGGTCAGTCTGACAGCCAGGACGAGACCGACAGCCAGGACGACGCCGACAGCTTGTACGACACTGAGAGCCTGGACGACACTGACGGAGTGGTGTCCCGAGCGCGAGCGGCTTCGATTTGAAGCATACCACTCCAGAGTCATCGTCGGGCATAACGCCGGAGTCCTGAGCATAATATCTCGACTCTATCGCGACACTGATGCATATTCACCCGACCTGCTCACGGAACTCATTGATTTTGCCTTCTCTTAAGCCTGCGAGTTGCTCCGCAGCTCGACCATGTCTTATAGGAGACCCTGAAGGTTCTATGAGGGGTTTCTTTTTGGTTGCTATACATGGCCCATGCTTTATGCTACGATGTTTAGCCAGACCGGTCCAACAGGACTTTCATCAGCATGGGCTTTGTTTGTATGAGTAAGATACTAGGAGAGGAAAGGTTTAGGAGAGGTTCAGGAACTGGTTAGTGCTTATTCTACTAGCTTAGACTAGATAAGAATTTAGGTGGAATACTATAGCTGAACATTAACGGATCGGTGCCACAGTCGGTGCAAGCCTGATATATCTAGGATCTTCGGTATCCAGACCGAACATGACTGTAGCCTCCCCTGCACTCCTCGACTTTGTCGCCTCCCACGGCTTATAACCAAAAAGCTCATGATCCCACCATTGTCCACGTACAGCATGGGCGATAGCCATGAAACTAGCATGTAGCTGTGGAAGGCGCTTTACACGGTTACGAATGATGTCGATAATGGATACTGTAACACTGAGGAAAAGCATGGTAGTCACGGCGATCAAAATACTACATCGTACGATGTAAACTGATTCGATGACCTTGATCATGGTCTCAACTTCAGATGTACCAAAGTAACCCGCCGTAGTGATGGAGACGATCGCGTGCGCCATGTTACCGAAGAAGTGGCCGAAATCTTTGGCTGTGGGAATCGTGTAGAGTGTGTCAAGGGTGTCGTCGACGATGCTGATTCGATTTCGGATGATGTACCACGGTATGGCAGACATGTAAACACTCAGAGAATCCAGCGCCTGTGTGTCGAGGGCGGTTTTATTCGAACCAGCTTTTTCGAAGCAAGATGTCATTACTGTTCCGTTGAAAGTACAAGAGCCGACTAGCCATTCTAAACGGGGAGTGCACTTTGTTCGAGAAATCCAGTCGCCGCCGTCGGTCTGCACTAGACTCTTATCACCGCCTCGGTTTCGAAGCGCTGTCTCGTTGATATTCGGGATCGACTTAGTCGCGGAAAGAAAATACGTAGTGCCCGAAGTCGGAATCTTGTCGGTGCCGTACTTTGTCGCATTGCTCCAGAACCGAATCCTCTGCGAGCCTTGTGATAGGAGCTCGATGCTTTCCACGCTGTCGTCGGGAAGCGTAAAGTTGTAAACCGTGTTGCCGTCGTCTTTGTAGGAGGTGTAGTTTACTTCAGTGGCTGCTTCGCAGTTGGCCGTCCAGTTGAAAAAGACTATTCCGTCGTAGGTTGTGTTTGTAGCGAAAGTCAGGTTGTGTGTTGGTACGGGGCCCAGGATGCCGGAGTCGACGTTTGCGAGGGCGTTTTGTGATACGAGACTGCCTACAAAGGTGAAGACGGTCTGGGACAGAAAAGTATCGTTTTTCGAGAGTGAAGGAAGGAACTTTGATGAATCAGGATTCCCACCCATGGCGGTTGAGAGAGATGTGATGTTGGAATTAATCGCTTCAGCCGGCGAAATGGGAAGTCCAACGACGCCCAAGCCATCTTTGTAATGTGTGTACGGTCCGGTAGTAAGTGTAAGCGTTCCCACGGGCACGAGAAGGGTTCTGGTGAGGATGAGACAGGTATGCATAACGCCATACCACCACGAGTACTTGATAACCGTTGGCAAGGTCAGCAGCGTCAAGCTCTCAGCGATGTCATCCAGATCCTTGACGGCGACGGGCTGCTGTGTAGTAAGAGCGAAAAGATGCAGTCTTCGAAAATCCCAAACAATAAATTGCACAAATACGGCTGCAGGTCCGAGGAGTGACGACAGAGCTATACCAGAGTAAAACTGGTCAACGGGAAGAGAAGGGCTTGTGCGAAAGACACGGCGTTTCGAAACATCGGTGTCGAGCACGGCGCCTGTATATGACCAGGCAAGACAAAAGACGGCGCCGGCGAAGTAGACGCATAGAATGATAACATAGGCTCTCAGCCAGCTGTCGAGCTTATATAGATTTTTGTTGTCATTTTTTGTGCTTAGTGGAGACGAAGGATGTGTTTGGTGGTCTGGGGTCTTTTCATCCATGCGGTCTTCCTTTTCGAGGGAGGAGTATACCGCCGGTGTAGACATTTTGGAGTACGCGGAGTATGGAGATAGAGAAGAAAAAGGTATACGGACGGAGTAGGCATTGTTGAAGAAATAGTGGGAGGGGCATTTTGTGAAGGATTTCGGACACGGACATGGACACGGACACGGAGATTGTGGGGGCACGGAGCATGTCAGCATTTAGCAGATGCCAACGAGGCTGAGGTAGGATTGGATTTCATATTGGTAGGTTACATATATATATAGGTAGTGTTAATGATGATGTTCTTATATGTGGTGATATGATATTTCTTCACTTTGTGAGTTTGTGGTGTTTGAATTTGATTGTTGGAGTGAATAAAGACACAATACAAGTTCAACTAACTATAGATCAACGCATAGTCTTGCAGCCGATTGAAACGCAACCAGTCATCCTCAGATCCACTAACAACATATCGCGTTCTGCTTGCTGATAAAGGAGCATCCAAGCAATCATTCATATAAAATACCGTAGAAAATACCTTGCAGAGCCTTTGGTTTTCACAATCTTTTCCTTCGTGTGACAAAGCATCATGGGAGACTCCAATATTACCCATCCTCACTGGGTACATGCTTGAAGTCAGTCCTAGTAATTACTTATTGGCTGACCAGACCAGAGCACCCCTGTAGTTAATACTCATTCCCTATTTTGATTGGCTGCTGAGTAGTCCCAATATAAGCCCTCGTTGTCATCACCTGTGTCTGAATTTGTGAATCCATCGCTTATGTCAAGCTTAGCAAAATCAAACTCAAGTGGCGGTGCTAGGCGTTTACTAGCACTTCCCCGTTTTTTGGGCGCCCCAGTTGCCACGGTTGCTCTTAGGCGCATGGCAGCTGCCCCTATCTCGAAATCCGCTTCAGGGGGCGGCCGCGAATTGCCTCGTGAGCGTATCCTTGGGCTTCGTCGTGGAGTCCTCTCTGGAGTCGAACGTGTAGAATCATCTTTTTCCACATTAGGGTGGGCAAGCCTCCATTGATCGATATATGTGGCTATCAATGGCTTAAATACCCGGGTCGCCCAAGTATACGTGTTTTCGAGTATAAGTCGGAACCTGACAATATCACGAGGCTGTGTCATATCTCCCTTCCAGATACATTGCATAACCTAGCGGGGTTGATCAGCATAGTTTGGCTTTACATCTCTGAATGTAGACTTACGTAGCCCCCGTGAATACGATTACACCTTCGCCAACTTTCCTTGTTGTCATGGTATGCCATGAAACCTTTGCCGAAGTACGTTATCCAGACCTTGACCTTAGGTCCAATTGAGGTCACGGTTGGAATCGGGGGGACGTGTGCTTCGTCGGTCAACTGGAACGCATATTTTGCAGCAAGCTGGTTTAATCTGACAGCACACCCACTGGCGTTGACTGCCTGGCGACAGACCTCCTTCTTCGACTTTTCGGACTCATCGCACTTCTTGTGCTCAACAACAAGCCATGGGTAGCACTTTAGGTCAGTCTCTCGAGGTTTCTTATCCGAATCGTCAAAAATATTGACGGGGGAGGGTTGCAAGCCATGCGTATGAAGATTTTTCAAGACAGACCATGAAAATGATTCCACAAGTAATGGCGTTGAACTTTTGTGCCACTTCAGACCTTTGTGCTCTGTCGTTTCAGGTATGTCGTACCCATCTGTTAGATGGTACATCGGCAGATAAAAGCCATAGTCGGGCTTGGGTTGTGTTCTATTCTCGACCGTGCCAGGGATTGAATCATCCTGCCCCGTTCCGTTGAAAATCACCCACATAGCTTCGGAGTCACTGGAAACTTCTTGTCAGCATCTAGCTTTGATATTCAGTCTTCGACCTTCTTACGCTATTATCGTATCATAATAGTAGTTGCATCGTGAGACTCTGGAGCAAAATCTGTCAGTAAAATGTCTTCGATTTTGAATCACCAACTAACCTGCGTGAGCCATTTGTGATCAAGGCGCTCTGCTCAAGTGGGTTAAAGAAATTTTCTCGGAAAAAGACTTTCCAGTGTTCTTCGGAGTACCCCCCTCGGGCAAATCTCTCGGCTTTCTCTTTCACAGCGTCATCTTTATCGACATTCATGTCAAGCTCCAGGTTCTCAAATGCGAAGTCAAGCATTGACTGTCGGAGTAGTTCCACGTGGAGTGGCAATGGGTTATGTGTAAGGTCTTCATCGTAGAAGAAGCCTCCTTCAGACAATCTGAAGCGCTCCGACTTTTTCTTTCCCGGAGGCATCCCCTTTATATGAGGCAATGTTCAATACGTGCTTGAACGATTTAGTTAAAGGAAAACAGTTGGCTTAAACAGTCGGCTTAAACAGTTGGCTTAAATCATCGGTTGGTCCTTTCCTCATACATATATGTCTGAGAAGGTTACATCTGTTGGTTGAGATATCTACACCCCTGGTTGCCTATGCACGAGATATATGAGCTGAAACAAGGATTAACAAGCGGACGAATCAGAAGTTTCGCCTGGAAATAAGCCACAGTGAGTGTGGGAGCTTCTCCCACCAAGGCTTCTGCCAGGCGCATCGACTCTCTTATTTAAAGTCAGTAATTTCTACTACCTAAATCTATGAAACGAGGCTCATCCAGATGACATGTACGTAATTGATTCGTGAAACATAATTGGACGTCATACCAACCCTCGCGCCCGGATTCCCCGTCACGAGAATCTGCAAGGGAAATTACGACCCACTAATAGCTGTGAGCTGTCGTATTTAGGAGCCCAATGCCTGTTGGATAGGAATCTTGCGTTGATGGAAATCGGCTATGGAAGAACTGAAAGGTGCGTCGTCATGCTGCCGGATCTTTCGCCTTCTTCTTACCTCATGGTTTGCGTTTCTAGCAAATTGACCATTTACCGGGAACGTCCCACGCTTCTGATAAGCTATCTTTACCTCCCCATATGTCTTTATCTGCTTTTGTGACAAGAACGCCTAGTGCGGCTCTCATTATCGCCATACTATAGCATGTCATTAATACTCCCGTGGCTGGCTTGTAAACCGACAGCGGATATTAGTATTCAACAGACGACGGCGCGCTGTCAAGGCACGACAGCATCTCGCAGAGTATATCGTTCATCCGATGCGTCATAAAGATCTCTGCAGACACGTTCAAGCGTGGAGTCTTAGCTCAGATTATAGGAAAGGTAATCGGGGTAAGGTAGTGCGTGATAATGCATGGTAGTAGAGGGTGGTAGTAATGATGAAGTGCGAAGAATTTCCATTCAGGGGTGCAGAGAACTGATATCTGTTTTCTATGTGTCTTCGGCTGGGGCGTAATTTGATGGCTCTCTACTGTGGTCTAGAAGGCGTACTTTCTTGGCCACCGAGAAAGAACTTTGAGTGGCAGTGTCATGTTTGTTACCTCTTCCCCACCGACGTAATTTGCGTCACACCGACCTGGCGTGAAGTTATCTTATGACGCGGATATTTGAACTGTGTTTGTTTCTTCTGCGAGGAGCCTACTCTGAGCCGTAAGCCGTACTGCAACGTCTAGTACAACGAGTGCTGCTGTGAATTTGCCAGCTGATAGAGGGTCCGAAGCGGAAGAAATAGATACTGTGAGTATAGCTGAGCGGGAGCTTCTGTTGTTAAACGCCTAGATTGTAGAGTTCAGTCGTTACTCTGCTAACCAAGGTAGCTCCTTTGTTACCTACCTATGGAGAAAGTTTGCTATCACAGGTGGGACTTTGTTAATCTGCGCAGACAGATTCACCCTATTGTTGATCATACTGAGATATTGATAAAGCTTGGGCTTCGGCTGAGAGTCGAAAAATATAAGGACAGTAACGCCTGGTATAGGGCATACGGTATAGGAACCGGAATAAGGCCCATCGGGCGTGAAGTCGATGGTACCGAGAAGAGGGCGAACCGTCACAATACTGGAATCGACTGGCGAGCAGGGGCAATGTATGGTATATACTTGATTAGTCATCAAGCAACGTGACTTTGTAACGGAACAATGTGCGTGTTTGCTTGCTTGCATAGATTTGGCGGATCAGGACACCGAGTGATTGTTTGGGACAAACTTGATTATCTCCTGTGAAGACATCATTCAATCTAGCTGCAATATGCCGGTTCGTGTTCTACACTATCAGACCACTTGTGATACATCATTGATCGCTGGACGTCAAACAGCATCATAGCAAGGTTAACTGCATTTCTTTCTTTCGAATATTTGTCGCGAAAGAAAGACCAAGGATTCCACTGGACGTGGTTGTTTCACGACTCAAGGCTACACGTCATATTTCGGACCGACTCGACCACTCTGGGCACGAATATTTCAGCCTGATACGCTGCAAGTTAACGTGTACTTGAACCTGTCCCATCGTTCGACAACTGCATTATGCTTCTTCTGTAAGTGCGGGGAAAGGGCCACAGTGACATTGCATGAAACGGTCAAGAAGCAGTGCAGTAACATCATTCTCGTTCCGTTCTTGGCACGGGGTTTGAGCGACCCCAGGTGCGTAAGTTACTGACCGAAGAGAACGACACTCTCGGCACTTTTGAGCTCGTAGAAGACAAATCAAGTATAACAAGGCCTTTCCCCGCCTAACTCGCGAATATCTCATCAAGTTCATCTCAGTATCTGACATCACATAAACCCCCTCCATTATCATGGCATCCTACTATCCTGAAGGCGAGTGCTACTTTGTTAGAAACTCCCTCAAATTCCCCAACGGCTGGAACGCCGACAACAAAAACCACTTCTATAGTCATGTTCTTATTGAGTATTACTGGAACGGCTGGCAAGCAATGGACACCACAACTAAATTCCACCCAAGATCAGGGTGGAGTCATGGCCAAAATCAAGGGCTTCCTAGAAGACGCTTTGGTGACTGGGATCGGTTCTGGGTGGGTGAGAGCAGAGATAAAAACCCTTCCAACATGACCGCCATTCACAGTCATCCCAACAGTAACAACTGGAACGAATGTCGGGATCTTCTTGAAGGTGGTCCACGCAAGTACATCCTCCGTCCCATTCAGATCCAGAGTAAGGACGCTGAGTGGCTTTGGATTGACGGTACCATCCCTCTCAGAGCCATCTACTTCCCCGTCGCGCAGCAGACGGACCAAGCTTTCCCAAACCTGTGCACTTATGTTGTCATCGACTTCAGACATAGAGGGGAGATCGACATCATGGATTATCGTGGTAGGCCCCACCACAAGCTCTCCGTCACGTCGTATAGCGGTCTTGGATGGAGAGATACTTTGACCTGGGGGTTCCACATCCCAGACATCATTGCTTACCTCACTATCCCTCACAAGCTCCGGAACCCAGACTACCGGTTATTCAAATCTAAGAACCGAGAAGACGACTTGGTCGTGTGTGCTCCGTCGACTGTAACATGGAGAAGCAGTTCCGCTGCCCTGCAACACCCCCATTTCTTCCGCGAGATTGACTTTGCCAACATCCTCAGCGCAACATTTGGAGTCGAAGTTGGCTGGAGACCCTATGAGCCGTCCAATTTCCTTCGAAACCTCCTCATATCACTCATTGACCTCGGTCTTGGCTTTATTCCAGGCGTCGGGCCTATTCTCTCGGTCGCGTTCGGCATTGCGGTGCAGCTGTTGGAGGACCCCGACTCGTTCAACCTCGAGAATATCTTCGAGATCAACCAGGCGGCCAGGGACAATTTGACCGATTCGGCGAAAAAACATCGAAAGTACCTTGCACCTAATTTCATGGCTAAGCCGCGCGTTCCTCGGACACTAGTTCCGTTGAGCGATGATGAGCGCGCTCGCCGGCAGAAGTATGGTGAGGAGTTGAATGAGAAGCTCACCAAGGAGTTGAACCCGCAAGTGGTCATTCGATCTCTGTTGGAGCAGGAGCTGTTGATGTACGGGAGTGATAGTATCAATGGTCCGGGCAAGGAGGAGAAGCAGGCGGAGTTGGAGACGGTTTCGATTGATGCGACGGAAGAGAAGAAGGAGGCGGAAGAGGATGAGGAGGAGGAGGAGGAGGAGGAGGAGGACAAGAAGGACGAGTGATTGGAATTTGAAATCAGAAACAAGGTGGCAGAGTAATTCATTGGGATATTTCAAGTCGAGGTATTTGTTGGGTGTTAGGTACTGGATCAAACTGACAGCGAAGGGATCATTGGTGTGATAATGAACCTATGGGTGCTGCACAAGATTTGTTCGTCAGGATTGAATGAATTACTACGCAGAATCACCACTCGACACTCGCCCTAAACCTTTGCTAGTGGTTCACTTTTTTTTCGGGAGTGTATTTCCAAATATCTATTTTTATCTACAAATAATGCATTTCGTACAGTATCAAGTTCAGACGTCTTCACCTCTGCGCTGTAACAACAGATCAACCGGATGTCAAGGGCCTTGTAGGTACAATATTCTCCTGGCTATCAGCTACCGATACTTCTCTATCTTCAAGCCGATAAGATGGACTCTTGCTGTCGCCTCCACGGCCAAAGGTGATCAGAGATCCTAAGCCGGCTGGCTGAGAAGGGCAATCTGCGAATCCGGGAATCTTCATCAACAATGGCCGAAGCGCTGTCAACGAAGCAGCCAGGATGCTGAGACCAATCTCAAGGATGGAATAGATTGTTCCTTCGAGTGTAGTTTCGACGGCATCTTGAGTGGCAAGACCTCCTGAGGCCGATGTAAGTCTGCTCAGATCAACGAGATACTCAATGCGCACGATGATTGCAACAGAGCTTACGGCGCCCAGGCCCAGTAGAACCATGATCATGATCTTGAGCTTGAGGCGAAGCTGAGTCTTGTAGAGCATATAGATAGGAAGAAGCTACGTTTGGTGGTTAGAAATGCGCATAGTAAACGGAAGAACTCCATACCGCATAAACCAACTGATTGTGACGTCCATGCCGGAAAGAGCAAGACCAGTGGTTCCGAGAACAGACGTTGAAAGACATGAGCCTTCTCCAACACCCCAAGCAACAGATAGTGGTCGGTATTGTAGGCCAAATATTAGAGCTGTGACCAAACACCATAGTGTAACTATCGCCATGGAAATGATGAGAATCGTACGGACGGCCCTCATGTTGGCACCGCTCGCGAGGCGGAAGAGAACAAGTCCGACGCCGAGTTTCGAAACACCAGTCGTAAGAATGTATGCTATTTGAGCCGTCGTAAAGAACTATATATATGTTAGTAAGTCCATGGTATGGATAGGAATAGTGAAGGATTACCATTGCTGCTTTGATCGGGTCAAAGCCGTCTTCCATCGCCGTGGCACCAATGCCGTATCGTATCGCCTGAAGCTCCATCGCGCAAAATACAATGAATCCAATCTTGATCTAGTCAGTACGTGTTTGGAGACAGCAAATAGAAGATGAAATTTACCAGAGAAAGAAACATAACGACATCATCGTAACCAGTGGCCTTCTTGGCACTTCGCAACCATAGCCTCAAGCTAACGGCGATGCCGTCAACCACCAAACAGGCGATGACCAGTGGGTAATAGACATCTCGGACACCCATTTTGGCCCGTATATGTATTCAAGAGTTGGAAAAAGGAATATTCGAAAGAAAGACAAGCGATGCAGTGAAATATCTTGCAACCGTGCGGCGCATATGAAATCCACTCAAAGGGTTAGATCATGTCCTGCCGATGCAGAAAGGAATCCGAAAAATACATTCCTCTAGGCAGCTACTTAGGCATCACGACCAACCGATTCAATCATGACTTTCCTGTGTCATCCTGGATAGACAATCTGTTGGTTGTGAAGATTACAGCCTTTGTCCCTTATTTGCAAGGGCCATCCTAGCTTTCGCGGGGGTTAGTTGACAATGACAGGAGCAGACCAACCAACAGGCACTACATAATATTGTAACCTTGCCATAAACTTCCGGGTGAGTTTCCGTCGATGGGGAATACAACTGTTTATGGTAGGGATGCTTCGTTAACATCTCAACGTACGACGTTAATTTCCTTGAGGGATTTACAAACCAACAACACTGGAACCAACACTGAAATCGAACCATGCATTTTGGTGGATTTCGAAGATAAAATTCAACCCTGCGAACTTTTTACCTGCACCTGATACGCAACCCATAACACTCGCTTCGCTGCAACAACCAACAGTGATCACCCCATTGCGATATCTCAATTGAGACACAACAGTTCATATACAAGCACAACTGCGATTAAGTATCTGGCGTTTCCTGTCCCAAGACATTTCTGACATCCTCGATAAGTATCCAGAATGACTGCTTCCGACATACATCCTCTTCCCACCACCCCCGACCAAGTCACAACATCTTGGCTCAGCAAAGTCCTTGGACAAGACATCAAATCTGCCGAGCTCACCCAAAGCGTCCTCAACGCCACAGCTAGCAAGCTCTTCTTCACCATCGGATACCAAGACAAGAATGAGGCAGACCGACCAAAGCACATTTGCCTCAAGGGAGGTTTCAACCCCGCCATGTTGGCAGCAGAAGGATACAAAGACATGCTCATAGCAGCATACACAAATGAAGCCCGATTCTTCAGCCTCGTCGCGCCGGATCTAAGTCACATGTCACTTCCCAAGATATGGTGGACGGGAGTTGAAGAAGAACAGGGTATTCTTGTCATGGAGGATTTGAACCATTCTGGATTCACGTTTGGAAATCCTCAAGATGTATGGCCTGTCGAAAGGCTCAAAGCTGGCGCCGAACAACTCGCTGCGCTGCACGCTAGCACATGGGGCTATTCATCTGAGAAGTATCCTTGGATCACCCCTTCGTACGAGGGTATGATTATGGCGCTCACAGAGATGTGGGATGACCAAATTCTTGGGACCGATCGACCTCCGTGCCCCGATATCATCAAGGTCTCCCGCCAGCGTACTGTGTCTGCGATAAAGAAGCACTTTGTGACGAAGGACCCAAAATTCATCTCGTTGATCCACGGAGATCCGCATACTGGGAATACATATTCCGACAAAGCCGGCAACCCACGCTTTCTCGACTGGCAAACCTTCCACATCGGATCCCCGTTCCACGATCTGGCTTATTTCATCGTCGGTGCTTTATCGGTAGAGGATCGTAGGACGCACGAGATGGCCATTGTCGAACATTATCTTGACGCCCTGGCCCGGTTTGGTGGCCCGTCGTTGTCGAACAAGGATGAGGATGTCTTGAAGGAGTACTCAAAGTCGATGATGTCGGGAATGGGTTGGATCTTGACTCCGTATGCCTTGCAGCCTAAGGAGCGTGTGTTTGCCATGTGTGAACGCTATGGGGCTGCGATTGTGGATCACAAAGTCATACAGATCGTTGAGTCGTTGCCGGCCTCTGAGTAACTTGGTCATTTGTTCTCTATTGCAATCTATATAAACCAGAGTTCGCAAAGAATATTCTGGTCAACGTTTAGCAATGACAATGAAGGGATAAAACCAATGGTTTTAATCAGCTTTCCAGCATGTCTACTATTTCTATCATGTATTAAGCCACTCAAAAGTATTCAACAATTCAAATTTGAAATTCAGACGCCCTGCCAAACCCGAACTGAAATGCTCCAAAGATCCAAGTTCGCTTACCGCATCATTAAGTTGATAGTCCAAAACACGCTGTATGACAGTTTTGCAACTAACACACAAGTCCCCATTCGGTGCTGAAGGATGGACCCAGTCCAAAAAGCCAACTAGCAAGCTCAAGTTCTGTACAATACTCGATCGGCTCAGACGACTATCTTTCGGGTGTCGTCCTTGAAAGGTCGGTTGAAGAAGTTCTTGACATAAAATACCACCACCCGGAACCGCAAAGGCCATCAACTGGCAAAGTTAGTATACCGGTAACCTTTGGAATAGGGTGTTGACTTACCATCCACTCAAAGTCGCGCCGGATATCTCGAAACTTGTCCTTGTGCGTCCAGAAAAGCAACGTGAGCGAAATCATCTCGAACGAGACGACAAGCACATCGCCTTCATCTAAAGCACCGTACTGCAGAAACAATCTTTCCAGCAGAAACATGTTTTGCAAATGTGTCAAACGAGCAAAGATCCTCATAGGTATAACGTTTGCCTCGACTTGCGGATCAGCGAGGTCCTTCTCGTGCGACGCGGGCTCTGGTCGCGGGAGTGGTAAGTCGTGGGGGTCACTAGGGTCGTAAATCAAATGTTTGGGGAACTGGGCGATGACATTGAGTTCACGCTGTTTGAGATCCCTGGGTGATATGAATCAGTACTTGGCCTGCAACAAGGAGCAAATCTGGCACCTTAATGTTTCCAAGGTCGTGTTTGGATCGGGAGCTAGAGCAATGCCGAGGATCTGGTTGAGTATCACGGACATCTGATAGCCGGTTCGACAGATGCCTGACGGGTAGACACCACCACGCGTATTCCAGCCAGAGGGGTCCAGCTCGGCGGTAGCACGCTCGAGCACGGCGCCGCCGGCTAGAAGATCCTCGTCACTGAAATCTAGCGGCGACGGCGTGGTGCAATAACGAGCGTCCAGAAGCGGAGGCCTGCCCGTGAACGCAACGATAGCCTTATCCAGGTTGTAAATACGTCCAAATAGGCGTCTTTTATGTTCGGAAGACAGCGATGGCGAGTATGGTATCGTGTTCCTTTGGGCGTGAACGCCTAGATATGTCATCATTGTGACGGCCTCTCCGTGAGAGTTCCAAACAGCCAAGCCTATGTATCCTGTGAGCGTATTTCTTGGCATGAGATGGATGTGACTTACTCGCGTCACCGATGATCATGGATTCCATGATTGTCTTTTGCTGTAAAAGATCGAGGATCATAACGTTTGCAAGCGTGAAGTAGCGTGCAAGCAAGATACCCTGTCTCAGATAAGCTAAAGCTGCCTTGTTCTGCGTTCCGCTTTCAAGAATATGAAATTTATTCTTTTCCATGGGCTCGAAAGAATTGGGTATGCGCCTCAACACACTCCATAACATGGCAATTGATTCCCATCGTAAGTTTTGACCACAAAGCTGATCGACCCACTCCTGGCTGTTCTCTGTGTCACGAAAGGGTCTTATGGTGTTATTACACACGCGCTCAGCA
Source organism: Fusarium sporotrichioides (assembly GCA_019054645.1). Taxonomy (NCBI): domain Eukaryota; kingdom Fungi; phylum Ascomycota; class Sordariomycetes; order Hypocreales; family Nectriaceae; genus Fusarium; species Fusarium sporotrichioides. The sequence continues at coordinate 680,591 of JAHKNS010000002.1, read as the reverse complement.
ATGGTCTCAAAGTTGATTTGTTCTGGGTTCAGATGTGATCCAAAGGTTAATTCTAGTGATCTGATAATCGCAGGAACTGTAAGATTCGACCAGAGCCTGTTCTCATATTTGGTTTTGTGCGCCACCAGACGGTCGTAGCAAGGGCCAAAGATGCATCCGAGAACTGCGAGGCAGGCTTGTTGGATATTGGATGGAAGATCTTTGAATTGGATCGTGTTATTGGACGTTGAACTTGAAATGCTTGTGTCGTCAGGGTTGATGCTGAAAGCGTCGAGTTTGGAGAGATAGTTTTTCGTTTCTTCAAAGATCTCGTTGTGACCAGTAACACCAAAGAATGAGGGTTTCACCGGGGGACTGTCGATAGACATTGAATCGTCTCTTTTGCTGGGTGTACCGATGTAGTCGCCGATAAAATCGCCGGTATAGCCTGAGGCCATCATGAATATTGGGATGCGGACTCCCTCACCCTTGCCGAAAAACAAAAGATGACATCTCTATGTAACGTTTTCCCGCGATAGATATAGATTGGTTGATATGACTGACGTTACAACTTGTTGACGCATACCAAGTCGATCGTGAAGTGAATCAGATCTGACACACATGACGTGACCGGGATCGGACATGCTTTGTCATTGAATATGTATTTACCGGGTATATAGGACTAACGATATAGTATCGGGTAGAACAACGACCAAAAAATAAAATATATAACAGTAGAGATTCGCTGATCGTCACCGACCTTGTACAACTACTAATTCGCCTGTGGGTATAAGACTCTACCAAGTCTAATCCCCTGGAGGGCGTATTGTGCCATATGATGGATAGGACCTGAGTGTTGAATGCCGTTTCGAGACGCTTTGAAGTCGTTAGTGGAATTGAAACATAATGTAACCCAAGCAATTGAACAAGACAGTGAATCTCGTCGCTAATCGTGACACTGTTACTAAGAATAAATCAGGCTGCAGTAGGTGTCATTCTTTTGCATCACCACCATCAAAAGTAGAGAAGCAACCATCAACAGATTTTTTATTTTATGCTTATTTTGCTTACCAACACAATGAAAAAACCAAGTCACCACATGTCCATATAGGGAGATCTTACAGGTGGGTTCGTTTGTAGGATTGATTGTCCTGTTTGCGTCGTAATCTTACATCTGATCCTTGCTTCTTTGTCTAAGCGATCCCGAGAAATGCGATGGGAAAAGCGAACGCGAGGTGTAACAAAGCAGAGAGCGGCCAATCGGGGTTTATCGAGTTTCCGCGATAGCTTATCGGAAGCGATTTCAACGACTGCCAAGAATAATAAAGGTGGGTTTCAAGATTACCGACAATATTCATGTTGTCCTTTGTTGATAGAGGCAAGGTATCCTTTCACTTGTGATTCGAAATGTTTATCCTGTTGCTGAACCAGGGGATGAAATGGCTTTATTAACAGTTCAGTAATATGGTCAGTCTCGTGACCTACCCAGGAATTGTTATTGAAGCACAGCATCAATCAAACGTCAAGATATCGATACGCACCTCGCTTATTCCTTCAAGTCTTGGCTCTTACAACTGCGCCTCCACTTCGTCATTCCTTCCTTTGTTTGCTCCATGGAGTGCCCCACGGATGATGACTGCCTGACTATCTACAAGGTACACAAATAATACACGACCCGCACCCTTTCTCTTGTCCTCTCTTCCTTCCCCTTCTCTGGTAGACAGCACAAAAGAAATTGCCAACATGTCTTCCGTCAATCCAAACTCAACGGACTACCAACCTCCAAACTACGAAACCTGCGCCGATGGCGTCTCAGCACGATGTCCCGTCGAAGCCTCCCTCTACGGCGATTACTTCAACCTCGGCGCTTGCATCTTTTTCGTCGTAGCCCACGCGCTGGCTCTCATTCCACAAATATACTTTGGTATTCGAGCGCGAACATGGTCCTACATGATTTGGTTGGCCCTCGGCACCATCTTTGAATTGGTTGGTTACTGCGGTCGCGTTGTTATGAGCTCGAACCCCTGGGTCTACAACGCCTTTGTCATTCAGCTTGTTCTTCTCATCCTCGGTCCGACACTGGTAGCCGCTGCGATTTCCATCACTTTTAAGCACCTCGTTTTGTGGTACGGTCGCGAGTACAGTTTCATCAAGCCAGTTTTGTACCCCTGGGTCTTTGTCGGTACCGATCTCTTTTCGATTGTCATCCAAGCGGCGGGTGGTGGTATCTCTTCTGCTGCGACGAATGGGGAAGAAGCGAACCAGGATCTTCTCGACGTTGGATCTGCTATGCTTGTCGCCGGTGTCGTCTTTCAAATGGCCAACATGATTTTCTGTGGTGGCTTGATGCTTATTTACATCTGGAGGAGACACAAGGCTATCAAGAATGGTGCTGCTGTGAGAGCTGGTGAGGAGCATACCGTGGGGGGAGATGCCAAGGTTATCAGGGCCAGCGACAAGAAGACGAAAATGTTTGTCTTTGCTCTGACGGCCGCCTACATTGCGATTATCATCCGTTGCATCTACCGGTAAGTTGCACTAAACTTCCACTTAAAGTCTCAACACTAACAGATCTAACAGTATTCCCGAAATGCAAATGGGATGGGGCAGCACCCTCATGCAAAACGAAACCACATTCCTCATCCTTGACGGAACAATGATTCTTATCTCAGTGTGGACCTTGACGATTTTCCACCCTTACTTCTTTTTCCCCTTCCTCGGAAAGAAGGGAAAGGCTGTCATAGCAGATGCTGAAAAGTCCTCTCAACCTGACAGAAACCAATCTGGAACTGTCATGGGCAGCACATAAAGAACATAATTTGGAGAGTGATTTGATTTTGCCATCAAGAATATTGGAGTTTTTAGAATGGATCCGGCTAGGATCTCTTATGTTGATTAGATGGATAGGATACACCTTTTTCCAAATATAGAGCAGCGTTGTCAGACTAGATTGGAAGATTGAGCGAATCATTTGACCAGGTTGATTTTTGTCCTATAAGTCATACTTTATTTATACTTACTGTATTGGTGAAATACTTGACTGATGCTTTGTCTTTTTAGTCTAGCCTGAAGCTTACACCGTCTTGGTAAATTCCATGTTGTGAACCCCATAACATGCACGTACGTGATAGAGAAAGGTTCTGTTGATCTGTAGAAGGGGTAAGCAAGGAGTATTGCAATGATAGTGTTATTTAACTTGTTACATCTATCCTGCTAATCCCTATTCGCAGTCCACCTCCTTCTCAGCTCCCAAGCGGTGAAGCAGACTGCCCCCAAGATCCACCAATATCTCAAATCCCTATGTAAACAGAGCCCGTCCTCATGAGATGGGCGCCTCTGACCTCATTTGAGGACAATCTTCTGCTCATACAACTTCTGCTTGATATCCTCCAACTCCTCGACCGCATTGGCACGTTGCCTGTTCGCAGCCGAAATCTCAGCACGCGCCTTGTCCCTCTCGTCCTCAGCAGCGGTGATCTCCTGTCTTGCCTCCTTGTTCTTCTGGAGCAGGGCTTGGATTCTGGCGTTGGCGCGGTTGAGCTCATCCTGCAGGGATGTCTGGACAATATTGAGCTTATCGACGGTTGCAGTGAGGTCACTGTTCTTGGCAGTCAGGGTCTTATTGAGCTCTCTCTGCGCATGGACTTCAGCCTTGAGGCGAGAAATCTCAGTGTCGCGCTGGATAATTTGCTGCTGGTAATCTGTGATGCGAGAGTTGAGCTCTGTGATGGTTGAGTTGGCAGTGTTAAGTTCCTTTCTGAGGTTGATCTTTTCCTGCATGAGGGACTCGAGCTTCTTCTGTGTGTCTTCCAGGATCTTGCGAGATTCCTCGTCTTTAACTGAATCCTCGCTGATATACTTGTTCAGCTTGGCAATCTCGTCACGAAGTGCCTGCGCATCCTTATTGGCTTGTCCAAGCTGCTTCTGCAACTCTTCGACCTTGGCCTTTGCGGCGCTGCGATCGCCGGTCAGATCTTCAACCGTCTTCCTGAGGTTGGTGATCTCGGCATCCTTGGCCTTAACCTTTTCGACCTCGACATGGTAGGCGGCATCCAGAATGGAAAAGTGCTGTGAGTATGTAAGCAGGTTGTTTATCTGGTATCATTGTGAGGAGAAAACATACGTCTAAAGCATACTTGGCTAGATAGCCGGCTTGGTCGACAAAAGCTGCAGTGTGGGCAAGTGTCTCAAGGAGACCCTTGGGGAATGGCATGGGGTCCATAATACGTGGCAGAGATGCTTCAGGCTGTGGCTTGCGAAGCTCACATTGGCCCTTTTCTGGAGGAGGCTCAACAGGGTTGAAATCACTATGAGTAGAGTTAGAATTGACCGATACTTGGGATTATGTAATACATACTGAGTGTGCTGCTGGCGCTCAATAATGGCGGAGCGAATCATGTCTCCAACATCCTCGGTATGGCCGCCCTCTTTGACGTGCACATCAAGTTGATCCTTGTTGGCATCCCAGATACAGTTGATGTCGTAGTAAGAGTGGTAAGAGAATTTGACAGTATCGGTACCGAGGCCAGTGACGTTCTTCTGGACCGCGTCACGGAAAGAAGGGTCCTTGGTTTTACCGTTGGAGGCCTTTGTCCACTGCCATGTTGACAAAATAGGCTTGCCCTCTCCAAAGCCATCGGGAACAATGAAAATGGCGGGCTCATTGTCGGCAAAGCTCATCCACTTGAACTTGCCAGTCCACACACGTGTGGTACCTGTGAGTTCTTGCTTGGACTCCCAGACTCTTTTAAGCGACATGGGGGAGCTGACAGCACCTTTGGGGTTTCTCATGATAAGGCTGAGGTCTTTGTAACCGCCCTTGGTGGTAACAGTGAAGTTGTACCATGATCCCTTGAGGACAAAGGTGACATCACTACTGTCTGTCTGGGTTACAGAGTCGACAGTGATGGTGTTGAACCAATTATGCTTCTTGCGGCCATGGTAATCTTGTGTCCACTGGGAGAACAGGTAGACGCTGTCACCAACCCGGACTGGGCCGCTGGGCAGGATGATGACGAAAGTCTCATCATTGGCGTAGGTGTACCAGTTGAGTTTTCCTTGGTAGACAAACATGGTGACTTGAAGTGTATCTGTGTAAAGACAAAGATGTATAAGAGTGAGGAGTAGAGAGGATGATGATGGTGATGGATAGGAAGAATAGAGAGTGTATCAGCCGGACTGAAGCAGTCTTTTATAGCTCGAGCATGGCCATCGTTCTCCTCTTTCAAGTTTCTCCTCTTCTACCTCCATCGATATTCCATCATCTTCTAACACTTGGTCGATATGTCTTGCTGACTTTGGAATGTACGTTCAAGACCTTTCCAAGCCATGCGTTACCGATAGCCAATCGAAACAACATATGCAGATTCGTTTCTGCATGTCTCTCCTAGTTTGGAGCTGAGGCTTGACTGGCGGTGAAAGCTCAAACTCTTACTCCCGTTCGAGATAGCTGCAGCGGATTGATGAGGAGATGATTGTTATCTGGGCTGCAGCTTGAATTGAGTTTAGCTAGTATTATACTACCATATCGTAACAAAGTTGAGTAAGTCCATCCGGATTGGTTCCGTTAAAGATGAGGAGGTCACTGTAAAGATACGATGTACTTTGCCGGTGTCCATCCTTCATCTTGTTTTGGAACCTTTATTTTCTTCAACTTTCCACGACGCAAGCCCGGATGAATCAAATTGACCAATAATTCCTCAATGTCTCTCAGTGTCTCAGTTATCCCTGCAGTCAGCCCGTGTCTCGGCGTTTAGCAATGCCGATCATGACGGTCTAATGGCCTAGTGTCGCGGGCCGAAGCGTTCTGTTAGGGCCAAAAGGATAGTTAAACTTGAGCATCATCAGTAAATCTTGCGCCGATACCAAGCACTAGATAGTATCTCCTGATCGCTTTGATCAAGTAGCCACTCGTCAGTAGAAGGAAAATTGTCAATTTTCTGGATGGGCGATGGATGTCAGATGCCCGAGACAATTCCATCTTGATGTGGAAATGATTGGCACACTGGTCGGGCTGAAAGAGTAGCTTGCCTGAGATCTGCAGGCCGGTCAGCATGCCTGTACTCGTCATCAGTGCTACCATAAGTGCTCGGGGCTTGAGATGGCTTAATGGGCTTTATGGTATCATAAACGTTGGCCGCTCGAGATGCAGAGGTAAAATTGTTAAGTCAGTTTACGCTATTTAGACTACAGCTTCAGTTCATTTATTTGTGTACCCTAAAGCTCAGAGGTAACTCTTTTCCGCTGCCCACTGGATGGGATATGTCGATAAGCCAAGTGCGAGAGTATGCCAGCTTTTAAATCCATGTCGTATTCTCGCGAAAGTGTTCCATTTAGGACAAGTATTGGTCTAAGAATTTTAGCTCGGCCACTAACTCTGGCTCAACATAAGCGATATCTAGAAGAAAGAAAAAAGACCACTACCACTTAGAAATTCTTGAAATGATTTTTGTCGACTAAGAGCCGATTACGATTCGTGTCGACCCCTAACCTACCTGTTTTGTAAAGTACTCTGGAAAGTCCCATGTATGTCGTGGAGGAAGATGCGGGTTGAAATCTTGTTCAAAACTTATAAAATATCTTGGTCAAGTGACTCTAGTAGGTACAGAGAATCTGTTCTTAGGCATCGAGGCAAGAATTGAAAGTTACTACATACCATATATTTCCACCAAAATTGGTTGGGATCCATATTAAGTCAGAGGTAGGTCATCAGGTTTTACTGTATCAATTACTTCGTTATTATCGGGTCTCAGTGTTGAAGGAAATAAGAGGTATCAATAATTCGTCTAACTCTCTGGAAAACTATCGACTACAAATATCCCCTTATCAATACCCCACTGTGGTATAACAAAGACCTCAATCAATTAGTTGGAAATATACAGTAGTGAGGTTATTATCATGATATTTATATTAATGTATCCAGGACGGGAGCCTAAAATGAAAACCCTCACTAGTGAACAAACGTCGTTCTTTCGTAATCGTCAAGATTGGTGAACCACTCCTTGCAAACGTCTGAGGCTGTTGCATTTTCACAAGGCTCGCCGTAATCACCCAGAAACCAGCCACATCTCGAATGGACCTTCATCTTGGCATCATTCACCAGCGGCGTATTGAAATCCTCTGTATCACCTTGAAGCCATGCCCGCAATGCCACCATTTGAAAATTCTCCGAGATCCAGGGGTCATTAATCCTCAATTGGCGATATGTTGATATCTCCGTTTGTATCGTGGCCCACAACATCCCGATCGTTTCATTGGCGCACTTGAACTTTGAAGAGTTATGGAACGTCTCCCACAGTTCGCATTCATTAAATTGTGAATCCTCGTCTGATCCATCCTCGAAGAATGGGCCATCTTGACGATGCTGACCAACCTGCTCCATGTATAATGTATGAGTCTTTGCAAAACGCAGCGTAAGCAGCAGGCAGTCCCAACCAGTCTGACAAGAATTGGTCCAGCTCTGGATAACGCTCATAGGGACAGACTGCATCATTTCAAATGCAGTCATCGGCTTGTGGTTGCACTGCCCAGTTTCTGAGGTCCGTATTATCTCCTCCAATGACATATTCACTGACACACGGACATCGACGCCCATGTTGATGAGACATACCAGAATGGCCAGTGGTCCGAATAGTGTCTCCCCCACCATGCCAGACTGTCCCAAGAAGAAAGCTGTTGCAACAAGTGTATGAATTGGTCCCAATCTGAGCTCCACACCACACTCTGTGCAACGGCGTATGAAAAGTCCACTCTGGCAGTTTATGTCGGCAGCGGTCAGATCTCCAAATATGAGCATCGCGCAGTGGCATACCGCTTGGACGGCGGAATGACAAAACGGGTGCTTCCATCTGGTAGGAATACGGGCATAACCCTCAGCAAAAAGCTCATGTACTTCAGGGCTATCAGCGTCCCACCTGCCGCAGATGTCCTTTTCTTCGCCAGGGAATCTTGAAAGTGCCCGAAACCCGTCGCTGACTATCTCGGGCTGCACACTCGTATGTGAGCGTAGAATAGAGACAAACAAGGAATCCAAAATCGTATGTCCCAAATCGTTGATGTTATTTTGAAGTAAACATGATCCGGGCAGTGCGGCTGACAAAGATTGGAAAACTGTGCAACACGGGCCACCTCCATCAAGGAATGAAGCTGCAAGGTGATATGGATACATTGACTTGACCTCTTCGGGAACCTGTTTTCGTCTCCCATTAGAGTAAGACAAATCATGTAGCAAATCGGTGTTGCCAGCCATGATAGCAAGTTTCCAAGAGTCCACTTCAAGAGCTATGGGATTCTCCGTCAACGAATGGAGGACTGCGTCATGGGAAAGAGGCAAATTATCATTCCGGAGTTCTGTAAAGTCCCCTGTTGCTATAGATTGGTGGAGACAATCCGTAAATGATACGAATGTTGAGTTTGAATCTGGCGGTTCGTTCGGAAGTGGTTCGTATAAGATATGCTTGACATGAATAGACCATCGACATAGCTTAGTTGGAGGATTGACAATATCGACATTGCATGTTGTATTTGCCAATAATGGGCTCGAAGGGAGTTCAAGAAAGGCTGAGGGTGTGAAGCCAGACGGCGTGCGCACATTGACGATTGATGGCGGAGACCCCCAGCTCTTCGCAGCAAGGAAGCTGTGCATGTAGAATTCATGGAAGTAATTCACACATATTCTGAGTAAACTAAGTGGTTAGTCAATTCTTGTAATAACTTTAGCAAATAGAAACGTGTCTAGACTTGCCTACGATCATCTTGGCTCATGCTGACCATAAGATCTTTCACACGTCCTTGCAGAAATAGACTTGCCCGATCATCTCTTGCCTTCTGAAGGAAAAGCTGCATGTTTGGAGAAGTACTGGTGCATTCATTAGAGGGAGAAGCTGTTTCAGAAGTACTGATTCTTAGATAATTTGGTGTTGCCGGCAGTGTCCCGTATGGGGAAGCGGCGTCGGGGTTCCTGGGTAATGCGGATACAAACGCAGCATATGGTAAGTTCCAAGACGATAGCCTGATTGATATGAGTGACAGGATAGAAGATGAAAGTGTGATGAACGCACCATCCTGACGGTATAATCTCGGGCCGTGAAGAGGAAGTGTCACCTTCGAGATGTCGTTTGACTCGTTTTACGTCAAGTTTCTCTTCCTTCGCACCGCGCTTGAGTGTAACTTTAGATGTACTCAAACCGGTTGCAGGACGCCTCCCCAAAGCGGTAATGATCTCGTCAACCATAGCTTTGGTCAGACGCCGGTCGCTCACTCCCCAGGCTCTGAAGCGATGGGGGTACTCATTGGCCCTGCCCAGAATGATGTTAGTAAGGGCTGCCAAAGTGGAAGTACCTAAATAATGCTTGATTAACAGAGAGAAGAGCTCACTACTTACGCGGCATGGAAAGAGTAGTACTTCTTCATGAAATGGGTAACCTGGGCAATGGTTGGTGGCTTGTTGTTCTTGCCATAATTACCAGTATACAATTTGATAATTACCGGTTTAAGATGTTCCCACCGATCCTTGTGACTGGCACGGAGGTATTTGTGGTCATCTGATTCAGGAAACAATTCAGGTGGGACATTGATCAGATCTGCTGGTAACTGGGACATGGTTGCTGGTGTGATTAAATGCCTGCCTGATGCTCAGTCAGCCACTGATCGTGGTGATAAAAAGAAAGGTTGATATTGAACATAGACAACGTAGAGAAGACGTGAGTATGAGAGGATGATTCTAGTAAGTCTTGAGTCTGTCAGTGCCGTTCTTTTAAGTATTCGAAAGGTCAGGCTGAGGAAGGTACGTTTGTTTGCGAACCACCAACAAGGTATATATGCTGTGTAACCATTATCTCTCGTGGAAGCATGGCTTTAAAGTGGGCTCCCAAACCGTCAACGGCCAATGACCTTCAGTAAACCAAGACTGTTAGAGTCTTTGGGCGTCTCAAACACTCTGACCGCTTACAGCTGAGGCTCAATCAAGGGCATGATGACGTTGCTAGGTGGGGTGACAAAGCGTCACAGACCTATCATGTTCTTTTGAGTTCATCGAAATAATCAATAACCAATCTTTTTCCTGCCCACTAAAACCACAGGCGGCTTGTTAGGCTTAATGCACGACTGCTCGAGCTGAAAAGAGGCTCCAAGCAAGGGGGATGAGTAATCGAGCTGGGAGACAAGCATGTGGCAGTCAACCAGTGGGCAAGGATGGCCTATAATTGTCGGAGGTCCATGCAAGGCATGTCAAGGCTGACAGACCTAGACTACTTGGCTACAGTTGATGTAGGTACTTCAAGAGGGGCCACAAAGCGTCACGGACCTATTAAGTCCATCAGCAAAACGCCGCTGCCGAATCGGAGAGTGTGGAAGAAAACCTCCCTCGGTACCAGAGACAGCAGACGCGTCTACTACGAGATGAAAGGATTACGAATCCCTAGCTATTGCATTTCATTTCCGCCTCCCGTGAACTTGAAATCATGTCAGTTGTCAGGCGCAAGGATACACTGCTAAACAAATCGTCGGTAGCCAATCACATGTGCCCATTGTCGCTCATCGGCCGAATGTGGTATGTGGGCTTGGATGATGATCAATGCCAAGTTGATTATATTAGTAAATAAAGGTACTATTTCCCATTGACAGGCACTTGAGATTTGCCTTGCAGGAAAGGTAAGATAGGCAAAAACGCTCTTTAGTTGGAAAGAATGTTCGTGCCCTGTTGCTGAGCTGTTTATAAAAACGTGTCATTGACACCGCTCAATCTTGACTTTTCCCCTCCCAATTCCTATTCAGAATCGACAAGAATCATATCAAAAGCTCAAACCGAGACATAAGCCCGTCATTACAAACATGCTTTCAAAGACGTAAGTCTCATCAACCTATTGACATTCATATACAAACCCCACTGACCGTGGTCTGGTTGGACCTCTTTGCAGGACAATATCTGATGCATCAAGCGCCAACGCAACTCATGGCTCAGTTGAGTCGTCCTCAAACAGAGACAAAAATACATCTTCGAATGGATCCGCTGGCTCTAATTATACTGTAGCGGAGACTAAGGACGAGAAGAAGAAACGACAAGATGAATTGTTGATTGGATTTGGCTCACATCTCAACATGGGTAAGCTTTTCACAGTACTCTACTACTGCCCTTCTTCCCTTTATCACCTATTGCAGCCTTTTCAAGTTCGTTCTCTAATACATTCATACAATAGAATAGCCGTAAGAACGTTCTTTGTTACACGAGATCATACCGCAGGTAGCAGTGCAATCTTAGCAGCAGATTTCTGAATGTACTTAGTGGAAGCATGTTGGAGTTTTTTATAGACGGCTAATTTTAATTAAATAATGCTGGCGTATCTATTATGTGTGTGCATGTGCTCTTACCTACCTACACGGGTGATTAGTATTATGAGGCAAACCTGCATAGAAGTAGTGAGGATCGTAAAAAAGGGGACTAAGAAGAATCTTAACATGTAGTAGATGTACAAGAATCATGAGATTTATAATGTTCCTATCAGGACATTACAGGACATGTCCACAAAAAGCAGGACTCAGGTTTTTAGATGCGAACGTAGAAGTGATCGTGAGCAAGTGTCGGAATAAATCCCCAGGGAGTCCTAAATCGCTTTCAACCTGACAGTCACTACAGATACACTAAAGCCCACTGCTTCTGTTCTATTTTACGAGAGCATCAATATGGTCCACGCCCAGACCAGCGGCATCCTTGCCAGGTTTGAGATTCTTTGTATATTTGGCTCGGGATGGGGAGACTTGGAGCTCATTGGCCAGGACGGCAACCTTCTTTTTCAGCTTTCAATAGTCACCGTAGAAGGTTGGCGTAATCGGTTAAGTATCTCCGCTTTCCTTGCGTCAAAAGCCGTGATAACACCAGACAGGTGTTCTCCAAAAGCTTATTATCGCTTCTTGCGAGATATCTTGGGCCTGCTCAGAGGCCACGGCTTGTATGCAAGGGGTAACCGCGGCAGAGTCGAGGCTGATAAAGAGGTCTTACGCATAGCTGTTCCAGACCTGTTCAACCAGAGTACCGTCGGGATCCTTTTGTGAAAAGGACATTCTTCTACCCGAGTCTGGCTCGGCAGCATCCCATCTGAGGGATATGAGACTTTGTCGTCTGGGAGGGCAATGGAGGTCTTCATTGTCCTCCTGATGTGAAATTTCCGGAGCAAAGGTTTTACAACTTTGGAACTAAGGTTGATACCCTATGTCAGCTCTCGAGAGCACTCGATGAGAAGGTCAGGAAACAACATCTGTGGCTTTAGCTCGGTGTTAGCGCTAGCCCTTCGAAGAGATGCTAATGCCGCTGTCAGCGTATGGTAACCCTTAAAAGCGGAGAGAAACTCGCCGAAAAAGATGCCTGCCCTTTTACCAATCTCTTCATCGTTCTCAGAGGTGATGATGTTAGTAGCCCCATACGGAGCATAGGAAGGATGGCAGAGGCCTGGGACAAAGCCAAGATCGTGTAAACTGAGATAATGAATATCATTGATCGACTCGTTAGCGTAGGCGATAAGTGTCAAAGGATTCAGCAGGTCCTTTAACGTGGTGGCGATTGGTATACTGGTGACGAAAAGGAATATGTCCTATTTGAAAAGTTAGAGGAGGTTGATATAAGAACTATTGACTCTGCGAATAGCTCCTCCTCCTTCCGCATCCATCGATCCGAAAGGGTTAGGTACGTCAAAAATACGATGGTCAGGCCATTTGCGGGGTCCAGAAGCGATGCCGGGCGTCCAGACCTTTTGAGTAGGCTGTGAATGGATCTGGATGAAAAGACCTCGACTCCATCCTTCAACAGGAAGAAGTTCGGGGTAAAGTAGACAGACATTATCGCGAAAATCGTCGAAATATTCAGATATCAATCTCATGAGTCCTATACATCCACTATATGATAATATTCCTTCTGGCTCCCTCCTTCTCCTTTTCTCTCCATTGTTTATCCTATAGATAATGAGATTCTTACATACTATCTTTTTGCTGTGCTATCTCCACACTTGTTGTCCTCCATCCGAGGGTTACCATTATCCACAAAAAAAGACTCTAGTTCTGATGGTGGTGCCGTTCTGATTGAGCAAAGCCCTTGAGAGCCTAGGGTCGAGAGGTATTGATCGCCAGTACCCAAAGAGCGAGTACAGGAGACAATCCTACTTGGCGATCAACACTAAAACACGTCCGTAATATTATCCGGTATAGTTGCTAAAATTGGACCTCTCTGGCGAGGGCAAAAATAAACTCCGGTACAGGGAATCGAACCCTGGGCTCCGCGGAACTGATCTCTCAGGTTATGAGAGCGCGAAATGTTAGCCACTACACCATACCGGATGATGATTCGTTGAAGTCATTGACTGCAATTGCTGACCCCAACCCTCAAAACACACAAGACTGGATCACGCAATGAAATTGTGAGATTTGACTGAAATTCTTATATCTACCAAACATGGCAATGAAAACAACGTTTCTACTTTTCCCTCATTGAAGTGCGACTACCAGGCATACTATATGATCAATTTACGCTCAGTCGTCTAAAAGCTCACTGGTAGGTATAGAGGTATCGGATTGCCACATCCTCGAGGTTTCAACCTCCCAATCTGCCCGTATTCTCCTTTTGGTGAGACAGACATTAGAGCACCGATTTTGGTGTTCAGCTTCATGCACAAGGTTCGGTCAAACATGAATTTCAGTTCCTATCTATCGCCTAGAACTGCGTTGAGGGCAGGAAAGACATACGGACGACAGAATGCACGCCTCAAATATCTCGGGATTACTGTATCAACAGCTTCAAGATGGAAAAAGAAGCGTATGAAGTAGACTATGCCCTGCTGGATCGAGATAGAGATCTTTCCGAAGTAGTTACTGGCAACATGTTCACTTAGATGCGGGAAATGGATGGATTCACGATTGCAGAGCGGGATATCTATCGTCATGAATGGGCTGACGAGTTCGATTCAGACGTCGACGGGTGCGTCGGTCCTGAGGGTGGTGGAAAGTCAACGATGGGTCAAACTAATGTTCAGATAGGGTTTTGACTGGCAAATTCTGTGACCAAACATTGCAACTCAACATAGATGGAACTATACTAAATCGGACATGATTGCTGAGCTCTTATTAATACTTGAGTAGTCGGTGATGGCTGGTATTTGCATTCTGATGTGTGACCGTTGTCGCACAGAGCTCGTCTCAGACCCCAAGTCTATCCACACATGGAACCCTAATCTTGTTGCCTGATTTCCTTTCCCCAGACCTTTCCTCCGTGAGCATCCTGCGTTCTGATATTATCTGTGACGTCATAATGAGAACCTCACGTCGTATAAACAAATGCCCCATATTGTTCCATAATATTATCGAAACTCGCTTAATTCAGAATCACTCCGCGTGGGATTTTAAAGTTGCGGATCTCCTTGAATCTGACAGGACCTCGAGGCAAGTCAATAATATAAGGTTGAATCTCTCCTCTCGACCTCTCTAGCAGTCACTTGCGTATAAGCCTCGACCAACTCAGCCTCTCTTTGTCCAATCACATGAGTCAGTTTGCTGCGAATGTGCATGAGAATAAATGCTACCCGTGGACCTGCATATACGAGAGTGGTGGAGGCTATGACCAGCAAACAGGTTGTTTTGCTTGAAAGGCAAGACGCTCAGGTACAGTACCTTGCATTCTGATAATCAAGAGGCAACCACACAAGCCTCTTTCCATTTTTCATAATCCACATACCGTCTACACTACGATAATATGTTCGTCCTGTCCTTTCCTTCAATAAGATTGTCAATGCTGGTATACCACCAGTGCATCCACAATAGATATGTTCTAAGGCGCCTGCCGCTGACCGGAGTGGCTTTACATGCGATGCATGTCAATGGTGTTACACTCGTGAAGACGTGTCACCTCTGGCTGTGGCTGCCGACACACACATGGACCTCACAAAATGTCTTTATAAGTGAGAATGAAACAATAGGTACAATACCTGGCTGGCACAAGGGCGCGCGGAAGACGAGAGGATATGTCAAGTAAACTAAGCCCCCGTTTGTGGGGTAAAGACTTTATTCAATTGCATATCGTCACTTCTGTTACCAGGTCACATAGCTTGCTTTCATTGCGGGCAGGACAGTAAACACATCAATTGTGCAATTGTCGACCGGGTCGTTTGGCGGAAACTGTTCTCGTCTAGCGCAAGTTCGTGGCCCTCTAGTGTCGGAGACACAATTGTGCATTTCTGCAATTTTACAGGTTCTTTTGCTATGGCGAAATTGGAAATGGCTAGTAGGAAACTATGAGCTTATTGTATCACTGGGGTTGATATGATAGTGATTGTTCCGACTTCTACAGAGGATTGGCCACTAATTAGAGCACTAAGTTTTACTTTCGGTGTAACCCCTGGGCGTTGTAACGGTTTGGTTGGTACGGGACGGGAAGATCCGACCGTGCCGTTCGGATAATTACTTAAAATTCAACGTCATAACTAACATTCAAGGCAACTAAAACTGAAAGAATTCTTTCACCAGATATTTAAAGTTCTTTATTTGAGGGATACACTATGAAGTGTAATGAGGCTAGTAGTCCTCGCAGCGTCATCACTGGCCTGTGTCGCAAATGTGGCACAATGTCACGTCGCACAACAGTTGTACAAGAACTGGTCGCAGGCTCACACTACATCAAGGTGGGAACTCCAATACTTACGCTCGGAGCCCGCTACACAGAATGAACCCAGGGGTTAATTCACAGAGTTGACTTGACTCAAAATACATATGAAAAGGCCTCCAATTTGTTAGCGCTAGCCAGCCTCTTTCCGCTCAACAGAACGGTTGAATTGTCCATGGGCACGCTTTGCGCCCGCATCTAGGTACTCTGATGCTGGGAAGTCTCGAAAAGGGCGCCATCAATTGTACGGCTGCTGGTTTGTCATTCAAAGTTAGGTTGCTTTGTTAGGCATTAACTGGGAATACCAAGTCAGATGGAACAATGAATTACGCAAGGAACGAGTCCATTAGGTCGAATCATATGTAGACAATTCATTCTAGAAGGCGTAAGATACCGCCAGAGGATACAAGCCCCAGGCTAGAACACTGGCCGTAGCTTCAGTTGTGACTGAATGGGGCGCAATGTTCTCCTACCTGATCTAAGAAATCGTGTCGTGTTCACGCAAAAGAAATGAAATACCAATGTAAACCAGAATTGCCTTGTGAAGAGCCTCGAATCATTTGTGTGAGCATAGCCATAAAAATTGGTAGTTCGCTCTGCAGCGGCAGCTTTATCTCTCAGATATATCCTCTTATGAATCGTACAAGTTCGCAGCCTGTTCATCATCCAGTCAAATATATTGCTACCTCCCTTCTTCGATAGACTTTGTGCGATACAACCTGACAATGTCATCTCCATTTGGTAACACCTACTCCAACAGTTTCAGTGGCGTTGGCACTGGGCGTACCACCGGACAAGGTATGTTTGTCTCAGGCCGGCCCTGTATGCGGACCATAACTGCTGAATGTTCCACTAATCGCTCACCTCCGACAGGCTTCCACTCATCGAACGGTGCTTTGTACCTCTCTCGTGGCTATTCTTATATGCCTTACCCGTCTGAAGGCGGTATTGGAGAGAACATGGAGAACTCCCACAATGACGGGGGGCAGAATTACACTGCAGCTAATGGCCGGAAAAGATTTGCTTGCCCGTTCCATAAACTCGACCCTCTCAAGCATCAATCTTGTGAACACTACCATTTGACAAATTGGTACCACACACATCAGCATCTGAATCGCGTGCATGCTCTCAGCACAGACAACAATGGCTCGTGCTACTGTCCCATTTGTCGCATCCAATTCAAAGGGCAAAATGCAAAAGCAGAATGGGATTTTCACATTCGAGCTAAGAAATGTAAGGCCGCAAGTATGGAGGAGTCGGGAATGCTTCTTCCAAAAGAGTTTCAGAAGCTTGCAGGATTCGGTACAGGACTTTCCAGTTAACAAAGATGGTATGCTGCATGGGAGAAACTGTTCCCCTCTCTTATCAATCCATCCTCCGCGTATTTTGAGAGTCGAGTCGACCTACTCCACCGCTATGCCCCTGAGAAAACACGACGTCTTCTTGGTTTAAACGATGAGGCGGCAATCCATGCGTTTGTTAACGACATCTTCACCCCTCCAGCTATCCCCCGCAAAGCATCACAGTCCCAGGTCCCAGGTCCAGGCAGCAACGGCTCCCAGAACCAAGCCACAGACCCCGCCTACGTCAACAACTGGTTCGCGAACCAGCCACCTATTTCTGTTACTGGTCCAACTCCTCTCTGCCCGCCCGGCTTCGCCCAAGGCCCTGCTATGACTCCAGCATTTGACCTCGCAATGCAGCCGGTGCTTTCAGGTTCCCTTTCAGAAGCCACGAACGTCTTGGACCTTGACGAATTGCACCTTGACCATGACGGGGTATTCCCCGATCCTTCTGCGCTACACCCCGACGAACAGTGGGCTCCCTACATTGAAGAGTGATAGGTGACTCCCAACTAGCAGTCAGGATCTCGTCGCTCCAACTAGCTTTGATCTGAAGCTGCTGATGGACAATTTGGCACAGGTCTCCCTGTGAGAATTGGCCCAAGCTATTTTCAATCTCCTCTCGCAGGATTTATTGGTTCATCTTGTTTTGCCCCCCATTCCCAGTTTGTCCCTCTTTTGTCTCATTCGCTCTTTTCTCTCCCATGCCATTTTCAAGTGCGCTCAGTCACTACTTCTGCCATTTCTGATTCATTCTCCACTTTATATTTCTCCCGTTCTTTATGTCTCCTTCGTTGAGTCTTGGTATCAGCGTTGCTGATGGTGATGGATATGGCCATAAAATGTTTGTAACTAAGAAGAACTACTTCAATTTACACTCTTTCGACCTGCGCACCAAGATTTCCCCATAATAATTAATTTCCTCGTCTCCTCCACTTCACCACAGACTCTAACACCTATCGGTTGAGCCACGATCTGTTTTGTAAACGGCTGTCTCCTGATCCATGCCCTTGTACCTTTCCACAATATCGCCAAAAAAATCCTCCAAAGCCAGGCCGCACAGCTTAGCTTGTGCATGTTGATCCCCTACCACATTCTTATCAATTCCGTGAGTCCGCAAAACGTCAGAGAAACAGCGTCCCCCGTCTATCATAAAATAGTCCTTCGCGACAGAAATCGCCAACCGGCTGCCACGGTCTACATATGGAGACGACGGGGGCTCTACGCTCGGGAAGATCGTGGTAAAGATGCAGTTCCATCGTTCTTCATCGCTAGCCTCCATCTTCATAACCCTCGACAACATAGCTTCCTGTTGTGCGTTGACTCTGGTGGGTAGTTGAAGATCCTGAAGCTCGTATGACCTCTGGATAATATGGTGGTCTCGATGAATCAATGTTTCGAAGATTTTTGAACAGATCGGGCAGTACAATGGTTCAATGTGATAGCGCTTGATGTGATTCATAACATGTTCCGGTGTGAACAAACTATGCCGTAAAAGGCATTGTCGGTATTGTTTAGGATTAACTACTTCGAAAGGGCAAGCATAGTGAAAATGCCTTTTTGGCGGTGAAACGAGGAGAAATCCATCGTCTTTGTATTCATAATCACTATCGCTGCCCATGTCGATGAGGATTGTTGACACTAGTGGCCCATCTGAAGATTCTGAGTCGTCTCCAGGCCGTTGCATGTGGCTTACAGGCGCCACATACTGTACTGTGTTGATGAAGGCTTGGAACCGCTGGCGGAAGAGGGTTTTCAAAAAACGTCGAACTTGCTGGAACAAATGGTGCTCAAGAATGGTAAATTCTTCAATATAATCATCTCCAGCATCTTGGTAGCTTGGTTCTTTATCAAAAGCTGTGTTTGCATGTAAAAGCTTATTATCTGCTTTTCCATAAACAGATTGAGAGGAGCTCAATTCGTAGGACAAGAGGTTGGTAGAAAATGGGAAAGAAAATGTCGCGCTTCCAACAAATGTTGAGCGGGAAGTGAATTTCATGATTATGGTCGGATGTAAATATGGGCTAGAGGACGATTGCTGGACTAACAAGCGTTGCTGCATTCAATCAATATCATGGTGAACTGTTAGTTTAAGTACCTATACTCTATACTGAGTCCATGTACTGCCAATCGGCTGCTGACGTCACTCAAGTGACAGCAGGTTGAAAAGCCAAATTCCATTGGCCACACAGTGGTGCGAAGCTGACAAAGGGTACATCAGTACATCATCCCATTCAATTGTGAGAGACAGTATGCACAATGCAAGCCATCAATTCAAATGTGTCACATATGTAAATTGCTCATATTGGAATAATTTCGGATTCTGTATCTTACCAGGCATTCTAGCTGGTAATGTGCCATCCAAGCCTATACAGATCAACAGAATAGCATGTCACCCGCATAGATAAGTGAGCTCAAATATATATCCTGTCGGCCATGTCTCTCATTCGATTATGTATATCATGCAGGATAAGCTGAGATAATCCTTCCCTTGTCAATTTCATTTTCACTTGAATACCACTTTAACGTGATTATGCATGACGCAAGGCCACTCCGCTTACTGGGTAAGACACGACTACGTTGGTAAGTCCGTTGAGGCACCCCATATTCGAATTTTGCCTCTGGCTGACGAGTGACAAGAAGTTAGACATTGTTAGTCACTATTGTTCATGCCATTAGGAAGCCCATCCCTCGTTTCGCGGATGGTTCTTGATATTTGAACTGGCAAGACCTCCAATCATGAACTCAAACTTTGGTACTGACCTGAACATAGACTCTTCGGCAACGTGAGCCATATAAAAACTGACATGAACTAAGCTAACAGGACTCTCGCATCTTTACCGGCGAGTATTCAGGAGTTGGATTAGTCGACACCGACATCAGCACAATTTAACCGAATCAGTATTTATATACAAGCAGCTATAGAAAGAAACTGTAAAGAATATCTCCTGTTCTTAGCTTGTAGTCTAATGATGTAGTCCAAGCAGAAACGCTAAGGCGAAGGATCAGGAGTTGAGAATTAAGTACGTCACTACTTCTGAGTTGTTGAAAATGATGACATGGTGGTGGACAAAGCTATGGTTATTGAGAATAACAGCTCTGAGCCTAGTGATCCGCCTCGGGAATATCCTGGATATTAACAAGGCGACCATAAATAACTAGACTCAATTCGCAGACAGAAATCGAAACTAGCATCATCTTAAAAGCATCCATATCTCCATCATAGCTACTATTGCTCATAAAAACTACCTTTGGCTATAGCTTCAGACTACCTCTGTTAGATGTTTCTACCGCCGCCAACGCCAGTAACATTTTACCACGAATCTCATCTAGATCTTCCAGTCCAACGCTAATTCTGAGTATGTGCCGAGGCAGCCCGTACCTTTCGCACTTATCCTGTGTCCAGTAACAAGCTAGCTGTACATACGGGATAACAAGAGTAAAGTTAGTCCCAAAACTTGATCCCTTGCAGACGTCCAAAGCGTCATAAAACAGGCGTGCAGATTCTGGACAATGAAATACAACACTGAGAATGTTCCCGTATCCACCGTTCTTTCGGCGGTGTCTGTCGTATGAAGAGAATGTTGGTCCTTGGGATGGGTGGTTAACCTGTGCCATCAACGGGTGATTTTTAAGAAGTTCGACGACAGCCATGGCGTTCTCATTTGCTGTTCGGACGCGATCAACCATATTGACAGAGTTTCGCCTTAATGTCTTAACATCCCCAGGGAAGCAACAAACATTCTTATAGTGAAACCCTAGATGACGAAGGATGCTGTCGTGATGAGGCGAATTGGGGTTTACAACGATGCTAAACAAACAGCCACATCAGTACAAATTCTTCTATCGGTTACGAAACAGGCTCACAGACCTGCCTCCTGTCACATCTGAAGCACCGCTAAACATCTTGGTCAGGCTTGACAGGATGATGTCAACATAGGGTAAGATGTCGACGTTAACAAAGTTTGCGGCTGTTTCATCACAAGCGACAATAAGGTTGTATGTATCGGCCAGAGTTCGAATCCGGTCAAGATTTGGTGAGATGAATTTGATGTTGCTTGGCAGCTCACAGAAAAGTACCGATATATTGTCTGGTCGGGTCCTGAGCATAGTCTCAAGCTGATCCAGCTCCTCTTCAATGCCCCACTTGAAGGATACTACTCGCCCCCAAGAGCCCTTCCGCAAGACATTAACTGTCTCTGGATAAAGCCAACTGTAGTTGAGACGAAGTCAGTGGAAAGCCTTCCGGTGTTAGAATTCCCAGGAATGTCTCACCCGTACGCAACAACCATTGTCCCAGGACACAGGGCGGCCAATGCTTCCGATGTAGTAAAGATGGCATTCATTCCCGTAGGAAATACCAGTACATCTTCAGCCCTAACCGGTTTCAAGTTCTTCCTTTCTGATGTAGTCAGCATAGCAATGCGTGTTACTAGGTTCCGCAGATCTTCTGATGTCTGTTCAGACGAAACCCTGACATTCGTATCTGCTGATACAGTACTCAGACTTGCAGCGTCTTCGGAGGTCAAGAGTGAAGTGTCCAGCACAAGAGACTCAAAATGCTGCAGACAGTATTCAGCATGGCGGGTCGACATGCCAGCACCTGTATCCATCCAAACACTCATGGCGGACTTCTTCAATGATGTAGGGAACAGGACCACGGAGAATGCTAGATAAATATCTTCTGTCTTTACCCCTTTCGAATTCGGTACGACGAACCGAACACAGTGCATCACAGAATTCGTATCGGGGCTAGATATTCTCAGGTTCTCGATACAGAGGTTTGCTACCCATGGGGAAGGAAATACTAAGCCCAATATATCAACATCAGCGATACATAGCCGCTCTTTCACACGCAGGATGAGAGAACGCAAGGGCTTGCTAATGAAGAATCTTGTTTCAAAGTTAGCTACTGATGGTTAAAATTGCTAGCGGCCCAGAAGCAAGTTTACCTTGGGTAGCTGTACTCGACACTCTCCAGAAGACTCTTATCCTTCTGTGACCAGGAAATGACAGAAGTCCAAGTGGGCAATGAGGAGCTGACGGCCTGGGAGGTGTTGGTATCGCTACATGGAAACTAACGAAGCACATCACTTACATGCGGGGAAGTTGATGGATAGATGTGTGCGTTTCCGATCGGCAGGGACCCCGGAGCTCGGTGAGGAATCCAGTTCTCGTGTGGTAGGATATCTAGTTGATGCATCTTTCGCGATAAGTGGTATGTTCACGCGTCAAAGTCGATGGAAAGGATCGGGGTGTGAGGTATGTATTATAAGGGTTATCTTACGTTTCGGCAAGTAATTTCAACGCCGTACTAGGCACCTTGAGAGCACGACTTCAGCTTCATATCTCCCACGTATAAACAACACCTTGTCTACGGAAAATACAAATTCCTATGACGTCTCTGTCTTATGTTTGTGTTGTGATCGAGTCTGACTGAAACCAATTTCAGCCACTCAGAGCACACCGCCTTTTTCAATGGTCAATCGGTGGAACGAATAGTTACACAGGTTATTGGCTTTGGGTGTATGCCTAGGAAATCGGCGCAGAATCTCTCTGGAGTGCGTAAGCCCGGCGGTACCAACCTGAACAGTACGACATATATGAGTCAATGGCAGGGGTGGCGTGAGACATCGGCACGAGCTGAGTCTAGCAACCGGGGACGAGGAGATTATTACCTGCTCAGAGGTCTTACTTCAAACCTAGATTCGCAGGGCGGATGAGACATTTGAAATCAATTTTACTGAGACATCGTGACGCCGAGGCACGAGTGGCTGGCTGGCCAAGAGACATGCCGCCCTACGGAACAGGAGAATGCTGGCATACTAGCCTTCTTATTCATGTCCAGTTCCCATGCGCTCTCATTTGATACACCACCACAACCGCATTATACTTCTTTATCTTCATAAACCATGTCTACAACTGATTACCGTTCGCTCGCAAAGAGCGAGACTACAAAAAGGTTGGTTACACAGCTGATCCACGAACAGTTGGTCTCAGTGTCATTCATCGATGGTATTGATCAACTACGAGCGTGCATCACCGGACCTGGTGATAAGAAGCAATGGATGACTCTTCCCATTGTTGATATTTCTGGTCTGTCGAGGCACCTCCGCCCAAATGACCTCGGGATTCCTATCACACTCCACTATGGTAATAAAGAGACAACAGAAGACGACCCGGGATCCATATTTGAATTTGCGTCATCGTGGCTTGATTGCGACAAGCGAATTAAGGAAACTATAGTGTTAGAGCTGCAGAACTCGTCAGCAATGCTAGGTATGCAGCGAATGCAATTGTCCTGGCCTATAGAGTTGCTAACAAACACCAAGAGAAATGGATGAATCTTGGAGTTCATTCACAACTTCTCAACATCAACTCCTCATTTCTTGAGTGGGAAAGATGCCTCGTGACTGGTCATCCCGCTCATCCAGTATGTTGTAGCTCTTTCTGCCTGAGTTGACTACTAATATTTTAGTTCCACCGAACTTGCTTCGCAAGTAGCGTTTTGTCACCGGTGACGCCCGATGACATCCCGGGTCTGTTGAACCCCGGACTCTCGTTTGTTGCGGTTTCAAGATCTTCAGTACGACTCTTTGGACCTTTTGAAAAGTTCATAGAACCATTGTTAGACCTCATGGGAGTCGTTTCCCCCTATGATCAGGGTGCATACACGGTAGTTCCTTGTCTTGAGAAACACTTGCCTGCTTTACTTCATTTCTTCCCTACAGCCATTTCGATCAAAACAGTGACAGATCGGGCACTTGCACAAGCAGCCATCCGAACAGTATCTGTACCTGGTTATGATTACGATCTAAAATTCTCCCTCGCATGTCTTATTACCTCTGCCTTGAGAGTTCTACCATGTTGGTCAGCAGCAGCGGCACCAGTAATGACCTGCTTGCTGCGAAAGCTGATTCCCGGGGAGCTGTGGCTCTTTGGTGAGGTTGCAGCAGTTACAGGAAGCCAGGAAGATACTACAGAGGCTCGATACATGACATGCATCTTAAGAGAGAATCTAGAATCGAGAGCGGTTGAGAACAATGAATCACTTATTCTTGCTGCCGCTTTACTGGAAAGGCCGCAAGGCGGCAGTCGGACATATACGGAAATCCTTTTTGGACTGGAAACACCCGAAGACAAGTTGGTGTGGCTTAGAAGGTTCTTTGCACAGCCTATTCTGTGTTGACTTTACGGAGCTAACATGGCCCGATAGATACGTTCGAAAACTTTTGAAGTTGTCTCTCGATCCTCTTATTCGACACGGTGTTGGATTCGAATTCCACGCTCAAAATGCCGTCATTAGAGTTTGTCGCAAAACAAAGGCCATCAAAGGATTTGCTATACGAGACTTGGCCGGCGTAAAGCTGCATGGACCAACCCTTCAAGATCAAGGATTCGACCTAGAAGGCTTGGAGGCCACAGCAACTCTGAATGTACATGAGGTGTGGGATAGAGTGCATCACGCTCTCATCCAGAACCACATAGGGTACTTACTGGACAGCTTAGGAATTGAGGTTGATGGGTGGCAGGTAGTGAGCTTCGAGCTGGAGCGTGCCCTCCAAGGCGACATGAAGTCTGTGGAGCAAAACATATATCGACATTTTGTGAAAGAGACAATGCCTTTCAAGTCTTTCATCAAGATGAGGATGAATGCATCCTTCAAGGCGGTGAGGATTTCCTGAAAATGTTCACTTTTCGATTGATGACAAGCTAACATCCAAGTAAGTCTTTCAAAATCGTCGATCAACAAATTCCGAACGTGTTGTGGAAGAAAAGTCCATGGCTTCGTCAGATATCACTAGCAGCTACAAAGAGTGCCAACGCGCTTGTTCAACCTGAGCAGGCCAGTGCACAAATCCGCAGCTTGGAAGCAAAGGCCATGAGACAGGCTCTATTGAAAAACACCGAACAACACGGACAACTTCCCGCGTTAACAAAAAGACTCAATCCACACCCGTTCGTTCTTCCAATGGACTTCATATCTAAGCTTGAAACATTCCACGAAGCACTGGCTTTGGCACTTGATAACATCATCGAACGGTGGTGGGAAGATAAGGAGGCAAATTTCCCGAATCGAATGCCATTTGAACCTCATGTCGAGAGCCTTCTTCGTTGGGTTGCGCAAGGCTCTGAGAAAGGTCACATCAAACCATACAAGGGAGATCAGGGTAATCTGAGACCTGACATCCTGGTTCCGGACACTGAAGGCTATCAGCTTCCTCAGTTCAAAGTCTGTGAGATCAACGGAAGATTCCCTATCAGCTTTCTTCACTACGCTGCTATCGCATATCAAGCACTGTCTGACGCTACTTGGAACGATCCGTCCATTAAGCCAGCAACTGACTATAACTATCTTTTTGATAGTTTGTTCCAACTATTCGATCCCAAAACCCCCATTCATTTTGTGGGCGAATCTTCGGAGTTTCCCACCGATAGTCCCCTCTTCGGCCTGGTAGAGCAAAGGACAGGAATCAGGCCCAGATCTGTCCGCCCTTCATCGCTCAGGGTTGTTTCCTGTAGTAAATCTTGGACTGGACTTGATCTGTACTGTGAGGTTGATCAACAGACCACAGTGAGTCCCAACAGTTTGGACCTGATCAGCATCAACGGCCTGCTCATGGAGAAAGTTCACCAAGTCGGGCTCCAGCTCTATGACTTTGAGCTCTTTGCTTTAGACCCTGACATGGTACGAGAGATCGCTAAGCGAAGTGTCAACGACATTCGTAGTATCTTTATCGCCCATGATAAGAGGATTCTCGGTATCATCAGCCAAGAACTTCATGATCTCTTTCATAAGCATATGATAATAAGCGAGGACCAAAAAAGGATCTTAGAAGAGGGCATTATCACCACTATAATCCCCGGCTCTACAGAGTTACAGAGTGTCATCGAAAGTGTAAGCCAGGATCCGGCTATCAAGGATAAGTTTATCATGAAACCTTTTAGGCTAGCCCGCGGATCGGGCATTCGATTTGGGAAGGACATTTCTTCCGAGGAGTGGCAGTCGACATTGCGGTCAATGAGACAAGCAGACATTGATTCATCTATAACTCAATACGTGCTTCAGCCTGTCCTGCCTTTACAGTCGGTAGAATGGTTCTGGGATGAGCAGAGGCAATTAATTCAGAGTCGAATGGTAGGTTTGTATTTTTCAGTGAATGGTCGTTTTATTGGGCTTGGCACTTGGAGAGTCGCAGATGTGTCTGAAGATGTTATATGCTCATCATCAAAAGACACAACATCAGTTATGTCAATTATTTACGACCAACCATGAGTAGGCAAGAAAGTTCTATGGTCGAGGCCAGTAAGCTGTTCCCTCAGTCTTATAATCTCAGAGGTTTTCCAGCATTACTTATGCTAACGTGTCAGCAGAAACATAATTATAATGCAATTACCTACCTGTATATCCGATCTTTCCATCTTAGATTAAGCGCACAAGCTATATGGTCTCTGAAATTGAACAATGCATGTCGATTTAGTACAGGTCAAACCCCGTCGGATCATTATTAGCCGGGTAGCATACCCAGACATCTCGCAGATCATCCGCACCTGTCA
This sequence comes from Fusarium sporotrichioides, assembly GCA_019054645.1. NCBI lineage: Eukaryota > Fungi > Ascomycota > Sordariomycetes > Hypocreales > Nectriaceae > Fusarium > Fusarium sporotrichioides. The sequence continues at coordinate 654,074 of JAHKNS010000002.1, read as the reverse complement.
CATAACGAAGGCACCCGAGTTCTGCCGAGAATAACATCCCAAATAAAGTATCAATACATCTTTCTATTCGCGGCATTAATTGTTTTTGGTGGCGCGCTATGCTGGACCTCTTGCAAAATCACGAATAGATAGTTACCATGGATCTCCGGGGCGGGCTGGAACTAATTTCAGAGTTCTCATTTGGACCTAAAGTCTAATTCCATCACCGTACAACTCAGTTTCGTTACTATTCCAATAAGAACCCCGAAGATGGTTCGTCTTATAATAAATTTTATTGGATTAATCATTCCTATATCCTTCGTTGCCATCTTCTGGAATATCTAGAGGCATCCCATTTCTCGTCTTAGATACATAATGTGGTGAATATCTTCGATCTTTATATTGTTGCTGGTTGTCGTGGATGAAATTCATGACCGCAGTTATGTTATCTGCGTATTCGTTGGCTTGTGACTTCGCGGGGAGCACATATGAACACCCAGCGCTATCGTATCGACCGTTTTTGAAGCTTTAGTATGGGGAACGGGAAGGAGAGTAATTGTAGCGGACAGACGTTCGCGGTGGCATTGGCGCTGGCGGTGGTGGTGGTAGTGGTGCTACAAAGTTGGGCCGTCGCATTTTAGGGCCCCGAGTTCGACGATGGCCTCCCTCAATGATCTCATTCTCATCCTCCCTTTCATCATAGTAAGAAGAAAATGAGGCGAGAGAGTCATCTGGAGCCTCAGCCTTTATTCCCATCGCCTTTCTGCCAAAACTGGCTAGAAGATCATCCATCTGTGCTTCATCTCCTACTGTGCGATCTTTCGATATGGTATCCTTGTTGCAAATTCCACTCAAATAGTGAGGTCCTTTTGGTCGGAGCATCGGCGGCGGCCTAAAAGGTCGAGAAGGGAGTGGCATTCGAGCTGAATCACTCCCTCTAGACCCACCTCCCGAGTACTCTATCAGAGATTCCCTGTCGTCGGAGTGATAGTAGCCAGGAGGCTCGTTGGTCTTTCCTGAGGCTCGCATAAGCTTTGAGGTTTGCATAACCTCTCTGGAGGTGGTGGCCGGGTCATTGAAGCGATGATTGGGAGTCATGTGAGGTGTAGGCCTTATTCGCCCATGATGGTCTGCAGTGACAAGTCCATTTTCTCCTGCTGTAGGATACCTAGGTCTATCCACAGATTCTCTTTCTCGACTGTGGCTGGTATGTGAGGCTTGGTATCTGCTCATGGCGGGAGTTATGGAGGAGGTTGCGTGACAGTGTCAGTTCGTGAAGATATGAAATGGGAAGTGGAGACAAAAAGTCGATAAGATGTCCGTTAATAAGTCAGTGAAATTCTCGCGATGCTCTAATGGTGGCGTTCGGAGCGTAATAAGTATTGTTCTTGGTCAGCTCTGCTCTCGAGAAAGTGAAGTGCAGGGGGCTGTGCTGATAGGTATAAATAGCCCATTGAGCGCGTGGCGCGCGCTTAAATGAAGTTATAACCAGAAGGTTTTCCTCCTCGCAGCGATGTCTCTATAATGCTGACTAGGGTCGACGGCGGCTACTCGGCAAACCACTTACTTCTTGGCGCCAGTTGGAAACCCACCAGATGGCCCAATTCGACTGGAAATTGTCATTTCAAGCCTGGCCTTTGCAGACGATGCTATTAATGAGGAGTACCACTCGAGGGGTCAGCCTTGGCGACAAACATGTTTGATCCATGACTCTGTCCCCACTAATCAGAGCCATATATCACGCATGTTGTCACTTCTGGCGCTTACTCTGTCCTCGTGCCATTTCCACCTGAAACGATATCCGAAGTCCCTGGGACACAGTGGAGCTTTTACAAAACTTACAGCAGAAGTTGAACAGCAACGTCAATGCTTTGTTGATGTTGGCTTACAGTAATTGGCTATTATCGACTTGAACAAACAGATACGAGACACCAATCATTCGTGAGAAGCTCAGCAAGCTTCTGTCGCAAATCAAAAGTGCGTAATAAACGGAACTACATTTAGTTGTCGTTAACAGACGGAAAGCCTATCTCAGCTTTGACGCAACCGAATGGGACGATGTTGAGTTACCCGATGCATCCTTGCTTTGGCAGGTTCAAGCATTTAACAACGATGGTTTCATTATTGATCAAAGAGCTGTAAAAGAACGTAATTGGGCACTCCGTGTTTTGCAAACTCAGTACCCCAGAATACCGATGATATATGGGATTACAAGGAGATAAAAACTTGCACGTCCACCTTCAAGTCGACAATCTTACTTGTTGTAGGTAACTCACAGTCTCTAGAACACTTGGAGAGGTTCAGCGTCGAGGTAATTGATCGAGTCGAGCAGGATGAGCCGGTACTTCACCTTGATTTCCGATGAGCGAGCGAGAGCGACTGGCACCGGCTTTTGGTCGAACTTGTGAAATACCAACCACGCGTCTCTATTGCTTTGGATGCTGCAATCATACGCAGCAATTTGCGAGAAGCTCATACCTGGGCACCTGGATTTTCGAAGGTCATTCAATGGTTGCAACCCCAAACACGTTTGAGAGTCATGATACTCACTGGTCAGCCGATCAACATAGACTTCAATTCTATGGTCAACAAAGTGATTGTTCGTCCTGTACTAACTGCAGTTTCATCGTCAATGAAAACCTTTCGACCAATCAGGTCAACCGGCAGCCAGCAGAGACTTTTACAGCCTCCTATTACTGAACACCGCAATGTCTCTCTAATGTTTAGAATCATGGATACCCAAGGACAACTGAGTTCTTCGGAGCCTTTCAGAAGGTCTACCTCTTCGAGTGGAAACTTTGAGAGCACTAATGTTCAGCATACGAGACACGCGGAATCTTATAATACCGACGATATGCCTATGTCCAAGCTTAACGACTCTTCCAAAACCCTGAGCTTGGGCGCTCTCCAAGCTTCAAGTTCTGACTCAAGGTACGGCACCAACTTAATCATCGTTTTATATCTGATGAATTCTGCTGACATATTCTATAGTAGAAGGTCGACAGAGCAATGGTTCAAGATGCTAGGAGCAACAACGCATGAGCTCATGTACAAGCAAGAGTTAAAACCGACAAGTCTAGTCAATATTACTGTTCTTGACACTGGCTTTGCTTATACCAACCCAGAAGATAAGAGATCTCTGAGACCATACTACCAAAGAATCAAGAGGCTCGCCCACTCCATCGAAGGAGACCCTGATTCTGAAGCCAAGACAGATCCTTCCGGTCATGGAACAGCAGTAGCCGTGCAAATACTGAAAGTCAGTCTAATAGCTGCGTTGTATATCTGTCGAGTGGTTGGTCCAGATGATGTACTTGACAAATTAGCTATTGAAAGGGCAATACGGAAGGCATCTGCCAAACCAGACAAAGATAGCCCCGATGGTGGTGGTTGGAGCGTCGACATCATCAACATGTCATTTGACTAGCCTTATCATCATGATGGCGTTCGGAAAGCTATTGAATTCGCACGTCAAAATGGTGTTCATCTGCTTGCTTCTACTTCCAACGACGGGCTTCTTGGTCCACCAAACGACATACTGTATCCAGCACGCTCTGATAGCGTGATTACCGTGGATGCAGCCGATGGTCTCGGCGAGCGCGCAAGAAGTGCTCCCTCACCGTTTTCTCAGCACAGTAGAGGTTCACGATTTAGTGCTCCAGGGCTTGGGATCATATCTCCCAACACAGACCGTATCTGGGAAGGATCATCATTCGCCTGCCCTATCGCTGTAGGAGTGGCAGCTTTGATCCTTGAATTTGCTAGACAGCCTCCTCTCAACAAAAGTCCAGAAGTTCAGACCTACTTAAAGGAAATGCCCGCAATGCTTGCTATGTTAAGACTGGCGAGTAGCCAGAAGGGAACCGATGGACTCAACTTTCTGACACCGTGGAAGCTTATCGGCAAGGCTGGGGAGGAAAGATTTCTTACTGCTTGGTTTATTGTGGATGAGCTGAGAAAAGAATATGGCTTGGGAGTGGGCACTGAGGTCCTCGGGCTACTGGGTACCAGAAAGGTTGGCCTCTGATATTTAGGTTACAAAAATAAATATCTTGAAAGGCTTGACCTAGGTAGCATAAGCTGAACTACTCATTTTATCTCTTATGCTTCAACGGTCAATGTTTCTGATACCCTAATGCTTGGTTTCTGTTAAGTGGATTGCACTATTAGATTTGATTGGCGCAAGGACCATCTAAGACTAGTGGCCAGGTTCCAGACCTGTTCCTGCAGGGGTGCAGCCAAAAGAGGCTGTCAATAGTTATCAATAGTAGCGCCAAGATATAAATGGTTTGGGAAAGCTGAGTCGAGCGAGTATCCGACGAATTCAGGGGTCTATATGTAGAGAAAAAACCTGTGATTTTCCATCACTTTTCAAGTGCTTCTATCGTCTCGTTTGACTGACATCCTCTTTCACGATGCAGTCCAAGATTGGTTTCTTGGCCTTGGCCCTTGCTAATCATGCTTTCGCTGGTCCTTGCAAGCCTAGTCGACCAACCACAGTGAGCAGTGTCGCTCTTGCAACCACGACTACCGATATTTTCGAAAGCTCTACCGATGTTCCAAGTAGCCAAACAACAATTGATACTGTCTCAGTTGCATCATCTATCGCAAGTACTGAGACCGAGGACAACATAGATCTTTCGACGAGCTACACCATTATCGAGAGCGACTCTGTCACAACCTCGGCTCCAATCAGCGACGTCCCAAGTTTAACTTCAACCGTCCTCCAATCATCGACTACAACTGAAGAGGAAGTCATCACCACCCTTGCCAACGCTCTCGCCGGGGGTTCTTTCGCTAGCCGTGATCCCGACAGTCCTAGCGGTCTGAAAGACTTTGGTGCAACTGGAAACGCCGAGTTTCATTCAGGGGGGTGCTACAAAGGAGACGGCAGTCTTGATGATGGTTGCGCGGCTTTGACTGCTGGTGATAGCCCGAATGGCAAGCGAGGCTTTTTTAGTAGATTTGCAAGTATCTATCAGACTGTCAAAGCAGCACGACGGAAGAAGTACACCATTCAGTTCGTATACCTTGTCAACTCAGCCGGTTCTCAGGACTGTGTTGTCAGTGCGACATTTGGTAATAAAGAGTTCTATTCTCTACCTGCAACCAATCCTGGAAATACGAGAGTCAATTGGGCTAGAGTGCTTGAGCAGGTCGAGACTGTCAATGACAACCCGACCTTTGCTATCTCCTTGGAATGCTCTGGTTCTGGTTCTTCGTCCATTTTGGTTGATTCAATCTTCATCTCGGATAAAGTTACTCCTGAGACCATTGGTAACTACCATCTCGAGTTTGGTTGGTATCCGCAATTGGAGACCACTTCTGCAAGGGACCAAGAGCCTAGCCAAACGACACCAACTGGAAGCTCAAGCAGCACAAATACTGCCGAGGTTTTCTCTTCAACTAACATCATGTCTACTGGACTTGATACTACGACGTCCGATGCTACTGCCCCCACACAGCACATATCCCAAGCTGACAAAACGACAACAACTTCTGAATCCGCTGCAACGTCCAAGTGCGCAGCAAAATGTGATCTCAGCGATGGCTTTCAGAACAATAACATGTGCGACCTAGTCGGCATCTTTGTCAAGACCGATGCAACTTATGGATTCCCCGGCGATGACAATTCCGGGACCCAGCACCGCTCTCGATCTATCGCAGAGTGCGCTGAATTCTGTAAGAGGGATATGCCAGGTTGCAAGTCAGTTGGCTTCCAGAAACTCTCTGGCAGATGTTTTTTCTCCAACACTATTGTTACTCGAGATGATATACGCGATGGACGTGATAGTCAGATGGCTGATTGGTACAATATTGAAGGATGCTTTACCTGTCTCGTAAGTGGCTGCGAGTCTGCCACGTCTGCATCCGATGTCACTTCCACCACTCGAGTTCCGGCGATTTTTCACACCACCACAGCAACCATTCAGCCCACACAATCTGTCTGCAAGCCCACATGTCAGAGAATTCAAGACTTGTCAGAACATGAGGATTGGAACTGCGGTCTCTACGGCGAAGCCAGCGATGGCATCTACACGCTGTCTGGTGATGAAGAACCTAGCGGAGACAATCATCATTTCGACAACGTGGCAGAGTGCGCCGAGGTTTGCAGGACTCTGCCTGGTTGTATCTCCTCTGGATACCAATTCGCTTCTCGAAGGTGTTTCTTCTCGAACAGCGAGGTAACAGAGGTGGAGCAAGCAGGTGACAGCCAGTCCGCTGATTGGAACAGCTTGAAATGTTTTACTTGTTCAGGCTGCGGGCTCGATTCAGAGAGTTCTACATCTTATGCCTCTGCACTGCGGGCATCTACATCGGAGACTCCTACTAGCTTGGTCACCACTACCAAATTCCCTCAGCCAACCGGTGCTTGCCATAACAACCATGGCGAAGTATGCGAGATCAGTCATGCGGGCGTTGAAAACAACCCCTACGTATGCATAACAGGTGGTATCTTCTCGGGTCAGAGCTGGACAGAGCCTCGCTCCAGATATCCTATGCAGGAAAGCGGAGAACAATGCGCAGCTATTTGTGACACCCTCGAAGATTGTCAAACCTCTGCATTCTGGGGTTCTGAAAACCACTGTATCTTCACATCTACAAAGATCACGGCGTCTGACCTTGCGGACCCTGACCCTAGCTATGACGATCCCAGTTTTGACCCCAAAAGCGCTGCTTGGAGCCATAAATCCTGCTGGACATGCCCAACTTGCGTCCCTGATAACAGTCCCCTTCCCAAGAGTCCCACGTGTAACTATAAGCAAGGCGACTCATGCACACGTTCAACCACTGAGACGAGCGTGTGCAACGCTTCCGGATGGTTGACGACTGGTTATCACGCTGTTGCTTCTGAATGGTACCCTGATCAGAGCTCGAGTGGAAAATGTGCTGCTATTTGCCGGGCGAGTAGCCGATGCGTGGGATCGAGTTTCATAAATGGCCAATGCTATTTTGCTGATAATGCTCTTACGCCTGGTTCCATTGTTACCCGGCCGAATATTAACCATGTCTGGGATGAGCCATCTTGCTGGGATTGTCCTGGTTGTCATACTTAGAAGGCTGTTGCACGCCATCTTGGGATTGGTAGAGCAGATGATATTTATCTATATCTCAATCGCACCTCAGTGTGCAAACTATGCCATAAATATTCTCTATTACATCCAATAGCTACACATAAGTGACACCGTTAAAATTTGTTCAAGTTCCGTGATAAGTTATAGCAGTTGAGAAGCAATTCTTGACTGTGAAATATATCCCTTTCTGTATTCTGTATGTATCCTGACTTGCGCTTCCTTTGGATGAGTCGCAGTGTCTAGGTCAAAATCCTTTCCTTCAATGTCCGTGTTTGCTTAACTAGAGCATCAAACTTAATAAGTTCGATGGGGTCTTTGCTCGCGACCAGAGGTTTCGTCGCGGTCCAAGCTCTATACAGAAATTTAAAATCCCCATCTTTAATGCTGCTAACATAGGGCATATCAATGACATGTTTGGCGTCCAATATTCTTTTGATCGCCATCGTCCAAGGAGCAACAGAATGATAGTTGCTGTCTCCACGCGTTACCAGTACCTGCATGGGAATATCTGCCTGAACATAGTGCGTCCCTGAGTAATAATCTCTGCGTGAAACCTCGCGAAGCTGTACCGTGTACTATGTATTTATCAGTTCTGTATTGTAGTCAAAGATGGTCGAACATGGACATACCTCCTGCATAGTAATTTCGACCTTTCTCCCCGCTACTTCTTCTACATCTTGGGTGAGCGCTACCGTCAGCGTCTGCTTATCATTTACTGGTTTAGGAGGAATACTGAAATTTTTCACTGCCCCGATTCGGTCGAGAAAGTTAAACCAAGTGTTTTGAGTATCTCCAGTATTCTTTGGAAAGTGAACGTGTACACGAACTTGTCTCCAAGTTTTTGGTCCAAGTTTTCTTTCGGTATAGGCGATTGCATCGTGTATCAGGTTCCATTTTTGAATACGTTCTGGATCATAGACACCGACTTCCAGCAGCAGCATAAATTTTGTAACTGGTGTTGTCGTGTAGAATGTGGGTCTTAGGCAATACGTTTGAGAAACCATTTCACACGGTGGGCATGTTACAAAAGTGAACCTTGAATGAGTGAATTCATCATTATCGGTAGAAGGCGGTGGAATAGCCTTTAAAATCCTTTCTGGCACAGGCAAATTGAAGACAAAGTTGTCGAAAAATGTGTGGACGCCATACGATACTCGAAATACCAACTCTGGCGTGAGCTCTTTTGCTTGTGAGCTCGGTTTCTCTTCTTCGGACTTGTCGGGAAGTCGGTTTGGCGGTATAGGCAATATGTCGCTGTCTGGTCATGGGTCCGTGAAGACTTCTTGACCACACTGTCGTGGTTCAATTGAGGAAGCCGGGCTTTTATGAATTTCCATCTTATCACTGCACCCCATGGATTGGGGCCCAAGAGCACGGAGCGGCGCCGTTTCTGCATTGGTAAGATCAGGAGTTGATTTGAAATAGGGTTGCAACTTTTGAAAAGTCAAGACAGTTTGCTGCTGGCGTAAGTCTTGCGTAGAGTCTTCTTCCTCAGGCGATGTTTGCGTAGTCTCGACATTATGGCCCTCTATTAAGGACTTCTGCTCCGCCAGCGTTGGGAAAGGGCTCTCTTTATGATGTTCCTTGTCCTCTACCTTCTTGTTGAAGGGATCACTGTATGCCGTGGATTTTGAGTGAGAATCTTGACTGAAATCAAGGTTGTCCTCATTCTTTTCGTTACGAATAGGAAGATCAAACGATTTTGAGGCATGTGAACTCTCCTCGCGCTCATCGATGAATGACAGGGCCTTCGAGCTCGCCCGGTCACTGAAACCCCCATCGACATCTAAGGTTGTCTCTGTATAAGTTGCCATATCCTCGAGAAACTTCTGCAAGATATAGCCATTCGGTGCAGTGGTTGTTTCAGGTAGTCGAGCTTGAAGCTTTGCGATTTCTTCAAGGATCTGAGTCGTATCGTCTTTGATGGCAGCTGTATCATTGCGGATTTCGGAGGTATCCGTCTTGATATCTTTTGCGAGTGACAGGGTGAGCATATCCAGTGCTAGCTCCAGTGCCGACTTATGAGCCTCCAGACTGGATCTCAACTTCTCCATGTCGCCTTGGCCATTGAGCACCCATGCGGCTTTGCTTTTGACTCTTCCATCTCCATATTTCGTTATACATGTCTGGACTTCGACAACGACGGAGCTGCAATTTTTCACGATACCAGAAACGTGGTGCTGGATTGTCTCGGGGAATGGCTTGGTGTTGTCTCTTGCGTCCTCTTTGATAAGCTCAAGAACTGTTTGAAGGGAATGCAACTCGCGCGATACTCGATCTAAATCGTGGCGAGCTTCTCTACAACTTCGTACAAATGATGTAATGGATATAGTCAAGCTTCCGATGGTAGTCATGAGACTGGCGCATCCTGTCGCGATTGAAAGAGGATCCATGGTGAGGATTGAGAGGAGGGGAAAATGGGATTTCAGTCCAAACAAAGGTGGGCGAATGGCTTTGGACTGTACTGCATCTAGTGTGCCTTGTTGGTCGCCCTAATGGTGGCTGAGTCTCGAACCCAACACTTTCGGCTGTTGGTTTCAGCTAACCATGGAGTAAGCCTGGCTACGAAGCCAAGAGAAGACGGGATATTTGTAACCACACCTATCCCAGTTAACAATGCTGTAGTGGATTATTCTATACCAATAGTAAAGATCTATATACAAGAAGGCAACCCTATAACTAGGAAAATACAAGAGATGAAATACTATAGAGGACAATCAGGTATCTCGGGGGGACAGTTGTCTACCACTGCTGCTGTGGTTGTAGTTGTAGCTGCCTCGGGTTCAGTGGTTTCGGCGGTAGCTGAAGTGGTGAAAAAAGTAAGGAAAGTCGTGAGCTTTGACTCGGTTGTGCTAGTCTTCGTGGCGTCTGCAGAGGTAGCGCTCGACGCAGTCTCCGTAACATCGGTGCTGAAAGCAGCCTCAGTAGTAGAATCGGTGAGGCTCGTTTCCCTCGTCGTTGCAACAATGGTAGTGGTAGTAGACTCGATGAGGATGGCCGAAGCCGAATCTATTGAGGTGGTGTCGATGGGAGAAACAGTGCTACTGGGCACCGAAACGATCGAGCTCGAAAGGCTTTCAGGCTTGCATTTTCCAGCAGATGCAAGGCCAGCGGCTGCGTATAGGATGAAGAACGAGCGAATGGCGACCATGATGACGGTCAGAAAACAAGGCTAACGCGAAGTAAAGATCGGACGTCAAAGAATTGACAATATTTGCAAAGAAATCAGGAGCAAGTAATCATCAGAGGGATCACCTTTTTATGAAATGGTTGCCTTCTGAGTGACGCTGACTCCTGAGAGAACTTCATTTCTCTTTTGCGCTAGAGCTGAAAATGGCTTGTCGATACTGATGATTATTGGTTACAGAATTGAATAGTGCCACTTAGCGGCACAATAGTTTACTTAGCAGTAACAATTGTAATATTAATCTTGATAATTTTCTTTTTAGGCATATAAGGTACTGTTTTCGTATTCTAGACATATTCTTAATGACTGGCTTACTCTCGACATTTGGTTGCGCGAGACTGACTCTACGAAAGCTCAGGTGACGTATCAAGCCTATTTATTATTCATTAGGTATGGCGCGCACTTAGGCATCTTGATATGCCCAATCATGAAAAATGGCTTCCTAGTAACTTGCCATATCCATGCAGCTGCTTGTGAGATGCGAACGAAAGCATGAAGAAAAGCCGATCAGCCAAATAATTTGTTCTTGGCAGGTGAAAGTCACAGCTTTTGAATAGATACCTCAATTACAGCCTCGTCAATCACATACGACCATACCTATCAGAGAACTCGGGATCCCGTCCGCTCTCCCATAGATAAGCTGATAAGGGGCGGATTAGTAGTTGGGTCGGTGACGACCAGCGAATCCCCGCTGTTGTATGTTTTGTCTTTTTGATTTTGTGGTGTTTTACACTCTTTCGTTGGCCTTCAGCTTTCTGTGGAACGTGAGCCTCTATTCTGTTAGCACTGGCAACGCACTGGCGCGACTAGATTCGGCATAGAAGACTTTCCGGTCCTACTCTCTCCCAAGCCCAAGCGTCAACTCTATCGCCTCAACATTCGAGTCAATCGGAATCCCAGGCTCTATCCAAACATAGTGAGGGGTGAGTAAGTCTACTCCAGAATGCCTAGTAAGATACAATATAGTTATCAACAGTTTATTCTTCCGGGCGAATGACCAGAAACTATCAGTAAAGTTTGGGTTTTCTCGCCAAGATTAGCTTTTCGTTCGTCACCTTTAGAACATTGAAAGACATTACTCCAATCTTTTGCAAGAATTCACAGTATGACGCTTTTGATTGATTGAGGAACTTGAGTCGTATGGTACCCCACGGACTTGACCAGGTCTGATACAATTGGTGTGTTCCTGATGTTTTGTTGCGGCGTTGGTTATGCTCCTCTCTGTGAACGGGACACAGACGTCTCTCAACTGTCTCATCCCGAACGCGGCGCCCTCCCTCCATCGTCCAAGACATAACAACCCTATTGCCCGTCACCCAACATTCCAGTATCCATATAGGAATCAAGCTTTACCATCATCAAGCTGGTCATACTTCTTACAGCTGCCCTTGGCCTTGTCAACAGGGTATTTCCTTTTTGTAATCTCAAGCTTGTCCAACACAATCTTATCTGGATCCAAACCCATCTTGTCAGCAAGATGTAGACAGTAGGTCAAGACGTCTGCGAGTTCCTCCTCCACTCGTTTCGGATCAGGCTCTGCGCCCCACTGGAAACATTCGAGGAGTTCGGCGGCTTCGATGGAGACGCTCTTGGCGAGGTTTTCGGGGGTATGGAATTGTGCCCAGTCTCGCTCGGCAACAAGGGCCCTGAGCTTTTCTTGTACTTCTTTATTGACCATGGTGAAGGATACAGTTTGAAATAAGTTCAAGGTGTGCATACGTTGACGTGGTGCGGGGTTGCCGATACAGGCTCGATATGAGAGGGTTCTGTGGGTCAACACGGCCCGAAGCACACCGCTCCGTCAATACAGATCAGCTCATCAAAACACATATTGAAACTGAGATTAAAATTTCGGGAAGTCTAAATTATGGAAATAATTATGGAAATAAGAAACACCCAGTCTGAAAATTGACCTGCAATAACGATTATCGCTTAATTGTGTCTGGCCTACCTGCTACCCTAGGCAAGCAAGTAAGCCCAATGAGCAGGGGGCTTGAAACTTGGGTTATTACTGCACAGATTCCCCTGTGAATCCACTCTTGAGAAATTTTAAGGCTTCCTCACTGTTGTTCTCTACATCCACCTTAAAAAGTCACCTCATAAACGCCTGATAACGGTCTGGCCAATAACGCCCCTATATACAGGCTCGCCATGGCTGAAGTGGCTGGACTGGTTCTGGGTATCGCTGGCATCGCTGGCACAATCGATGTTTGCATTAAGTGAGTTTGATTTGTCGCTAATCTGCTATGGCAGACGCTTCATTAAGTACCCTTACTCATTGTACCAGATGGGGCAAAGACCTCGTCCAAGCCTGCAAAGATTACGACCAGACTGACGTTATAATAAACGAACTATGCGTGAGGATTGAAATCTGCTGGTCAAGAATTGCGAGCCAATTAAAAATTGTCAAAGAGCTCGAACACGGTTTGGATGACGACGATAAGAAGCTCCAGACACGAATCCTGCTTATCCTCCGATCGAAACTTGAAGCTGCCATTGCAGCTATCTCAAAGTCAGACAAGTATGGGTCATCAAAGCGCGTCAAAACCTTGCATCTTCTCGTTCTACGAGAAACTCTCGAAAGTACTGTAGCAGATCTTGAATTGTGGCAGCAGCGATTTGAACCTTCATGGTTCCAGGTCATCAAAACAGCTCCCCCAGCTGTCGATCAAGTCCTGCAAAACAGTACAAAAGTCGGAAGTCGAAATCGCGAGGAGCCGGCTTACGAGGGTTTAAAATTTCGTCAAGCTTTTGGTGAGAACCGGTCGGATCTTCTTGCAGAGAAGGTACTTGCGACTCTAGAAACAGAACCTATCACACATTGCAACGCCGTTTTAGCCACTAAGAAAGAGGATAACAAACGCTTCATCCTTGATTCTGTCTCCTCGACGAGCGTCACATTGAGAGATGCTCGACAACTTGCATCGCGTCTCAGAGACTCCAACCCTTTTACCTTTGGAACACTGAAATGCAGAGGGATTGTGCGGCTAATCAAGAACCAATCTCTAGTATTTGTTTTCAGACTTCCAGACGGTTACAATAAAGTGCAAAGCTGTAGACAGCTCCTTCTTTCAGATTATATGCCTCACTCACTCACCATGCGACTCAAGATTGCTCGTCAGCTGGTAACCGCTGTCTACTACATTCACCTTTACGAATTTGTTCACAAAAGCATTACACCTGAGACTATACTGCTTTTAGGGGATTCCGAGCAGACAGAAAATGATTTGCTGGTGTGTTTGGTTGGGTTTCAGCTTCTTCGACACGTTGAGACGCCAACGAACACTTCCAAAGCAAACCGGAAGGACTCTGTCTATCAGCATCCATCTCGAGCAAGTGGTACTGATGTTAAGTTTGTCATGCAGCACGACATCTACAGTCTTGGTGTTTGCCTTCTTGAGATTGGCTTGTGGCAGTCGGTTGTTCACTATGATTCGGGCAATCCACAGATATCAAGTAATCTGCATGATCTTGACCCGGAAGCTATCAAAGAGCGACTGATCTCTTTGAGCCGAAGCGAGCTCAGAGCTACTATGGGAGACATATACAGCAAGGTAGTCGAGACTTGCTTAACCTGTCTGGATGAGGGTAACATGGAGTTCGGGGATCCACGTGATTTTGAGGATGATTGTGGGGTTGAAGTCGGCTCGCGATACGTCAAAAAGATCATGGAAGTGATGAGTGTTATCAACTATTAGGACTTCAAGTTGACGATAGACCACCAGAACCACAGAAACATCTCTAGTACCAATGTTATATGCGTCAAATCAAGTATGCGTGACCATTCTGTAGCTAGTGATACGTCAATGTAAAACATTGCGGGATTGAGCCTTAGTAGACTTTTTTTTACCTCTCCTCCCACAAAAGGGCTAGAGAAGAAAGAAAAAAGCACAATAGCAGCGAAATTCTAATCTTTAACGCCTGGTAGTAAGAAGCAAATAAGTTATCATGATTTATTTATTATGTTCATTTCAGCTGGTTCCTCAAGTCAGCCTAGCCCCGGTTTCATGTCATGCAAAGAAAAGGGGCGACCTAGAACCAGCAGACACCACAACAGCATAGCTACAGGCATGTGGCGGAGAAACAAATAACGCGTTGCAGCTGACTCTGTACCTTTCAAAAACTACGTGACTCAAGACAACCATTTTCACCCGTTGCAACCTTTTTCACGTCACGTTGCTTTCTTTCTGCCCACTTCACCAGTCGACTCATGACGTGGTAACTGCAATATCCCAATATGCAGAGTTCAATAGACGAAAGTCTATCCGAAATCGTTCGAGACTACAAACTGGAAACACGTCGCCAAGGCGATCTCACTGTCCACCTGTACAATGATCCTGACACGCCTCCGTCAGCTCCACAACGACGCGAGTGTTGGAGGAAGGTTCGCACAATAGGCCAAGGTGGCCAGAGCGAGGTTGTTTTAGAGACATGCGTCGATGGAGGTCGGCATTTTACTGAACGCGCCGTTAAAAAGATCCGGTTGCAAGCTGACTTGAAGAAACGTTACGAGAGCGAGCTTGGAGCGATCGTAAAATTCTCCCACGACAGAGTATGCTGGCCATCTACTTGTCTTGTCTATATTTTAGAAACTGATAATGGTAGTATTCGAAATACTTTGTGAAGTCGCTTGGATGGTTTGCATCATCGACCAAGCTATACATGGTCATGGAATACTTTCCAGCAGGGGATTTATACAGCTACGTGGGCAAACATCAAGGCTTACCCGAAGAAGATTGCCGTCAGATTACCTGCCAACTTCTGTCTGCTATCGCAGCCATGCATACGGAAGGGTTTGCCCATCGCGACATAAAACCCCAAGTAAGGACAACGAGCATGTTTTAAGGGAAGATAGCTAATTCATTCCACAGAATATCCTTATCCACAGCCACCCACATCCTGATACCCAAGGCTCGTGGTGGGTTAAGCTAGGTGATTTTGGCATCAGCAAAAAGATCGATGCAGGTCCCAACATCACGACTTCATCGGTCGGTACTATGCTCTACATGGCACCTGAGCTTTTTCATGTAAAATGTTCCGAGATACTTAGTACCGACTATCGAAAGGCAGATTTATGGTCCTTGGGGATTACTATATATTTCATACTAACAAATGTCGTTCCATTTCCATCCCCTGCCTCCACGATACAGTTTGCTCAGAACTCGGGAGAGCCTTTCCCTCGCGCTCTTTTGGATCATTATGGCGTAACCGAAGAAGGTCAAGCTTTTATTCGTGAGACATTGAGGCCCAAGCCGGGGACAAGATTGAACTTCACCATGGCGATGGATCATGCTTGGATCCAGGCTTTATTTCCGAGTGCTCCAGCACCTGGCACACAAAGTCGGTATGCTTGAAGATCTTTCGATTTAGAAGCAGTAGCTAATCACCATAGACCGTCCACAATATCTTCCAGGAGAAGCTCTGTCGATGACGGTGGCGTTGCACAAGGTCTCACAACAGAGATTTCCACACTATCTTCCCAGCCAGTATCACAAGGGCAGTATGATGAAGGACATCATGCCCTCAATCCATCAAGACAACAGGCTACATCACAGAGAAGCTCTGAGACTCTATTGGACATCAAACGGCTGCATAGAGCAGCATGTTTCGGACATGTGGAGGACGTCAAAATGCTTCTCGATCAAGGGGTTAGTCCCGCTGCCTTACACAATGGTGAATTGCCATTACATGAGTCTGCTGAAGGTGGCGAAGTAGAAGTAACGCAGCTTTTGTGCGATAGAAAGGTCGATATTGAAGCAAAAGATAACAATGGCATGACAGCACTGGTGCATGCTACAATCTTTGGGCACTGTACCGTTATTAAGTTATTGCTTGACAAGGGTGCCGATATTGAAGCAGAAGATAGAGCAGGCAAGACAGCACTGTTTCACGCTATAACCCTTAGAAATAGTCACGCTGTTGAGTTATTGCTTAAGAAGGGTGCTAATGTTAATGTAACAAACGAATTTGGCAGAACCCCCCTCTCTGAAGCTAAGACACTCGATGAAAAGGATTTGGTAGCTTTACTGCTAAGACACTCGATGAAAAGGATTCGGTAGATTTACTGCTAGAACATGGAGCTACGAACTAGTCTAGATAGCATCGGTACACTAAACTCCGGAAGGAGCTGAATTTCCGTCTATTAATTTTATCAAATGTTCCAAAAGCTAGTACTCATACGAAGTACTAGGTTGAAGTACTACATCAGTGAAACCAGTTATGATTAGTAAAATAGCCTTAGTTCCATTCTTCATTTGATCGTGGATGCTTTTGTATCAAATACCTATTTATCCGTTACATTACTATAATTCATACTTCGTGCTTCGGCAGATCAGAGATCTACTCCAGATCCATACGGGAATAACGAAGAGGTACCCAAGCCAGAGAAGAGAAGACATAATCGCAAACTGTTTCAGTGGACCGAGAGCCTCCATCCAGGATAGTGAAGCGTATGAAACACCGAAAGCTAAACAATTTTTCATGACGTTGACCAAGACACCAATGTCACCAGCCCTGGAATGCATACTACTGACGGAATATGTCATCAAAACGTTGGCAGAGCCTGTCAAGCCAAAGGACAATAGACACCAACCCACGCAGACAACGATCCAGTGCTGGGGAGATTGCAGGCCGTGCCCTAGGATAAGACACCCAGCAGGGCTAGCGACGCCGCCAATCAGTACCATGGGCAATCTACTTCTGGGGTTAGGTTCTCGTGTGAACCCCTTGGTAGAGCGGATAAAAAGAAGATCAGCGAAGTAGCCTCCGATTGGAAGACCAACGAGGAGGCCGAGAAGAGAAGAAACATTGAGAAGGCCGATTGAGCGAGAATTCCACAACAAGGGAGGAGTAGCGTAGGTGAAAGAGATGATGATGGAGATAATAACAGTCCAGCCAATTGTAAGACCAAAGATATAAACTGTGACGAGGACCTGAGGTACCGATAGAAGTTGCAATGGTCGGATGAATGAAACACCCATCGTCTTCCACTTCATGGGCATATACTCCTTGCTGAAGGACCTAGACATATACTCTTTGCCAAAGCGAGGGGAAAAGGCCTCTTTCGTTGTCGTTTCAACCCGAGGTGAGAGACAGATATCCTCAATCGAAGCGCTCGATGGTTTTGGTTCCGCGATGGTTGAGCTCGTAGGCCTAGATTGAGCCGTGTCGATTTCGGTGAGATCGTGTGTAGTCTCGGGAAGCATCAGGATCGAAGCAACGAGATTGAGCCCGATAGCTACAGATAGAATCCTTAGATACCATCTCCAGCTGCTCAAGCCAAATCCAACTGCTCCAGCGGCCAGGGGGCCGATCGAGGAGCCGGCAGCAAGGAAGCCTACATAGACGACCATGGCTCTTCCGAGTTGGTGGCTGGGGAATGTCTCGGCGACGATGATGGGACCAAGGGCTTCGACGAGGCCACCCGCTAATCCACCTAGGATGCGCGAGTTCCGAAGTGAATAGTAATCGGTGGCTTCTCCGGACCAGATGTTGCAGGCGATGAAAAGGACGAGGGATATAAGTATGGTAAATCGTTTTCCGATGAGTAATGAGAATGGGAGAGCGAACAGATTCTGAAAAGGTCAGTGTATTGTTCTTTCCCGTAGAAAAGACAAAGGTGCACAGAGTGTGTACTTACAGACAGTCCTAGAGCCATCAAGGCATACGTAGACAAGTTAGAAGCCTGATCCTGGGAGCAATGAAACTCTTGGATGATCAACCCAAATATGGGAGAGAGACCAGAGGCCCAGGCATTTCCTAGCAGATTGTAGAAGCTGACGTTGAGAAGGACGCAGATGCGCCACCAGAGTGGCCATTCCTATGGCTTGAGTTAGTGTCTATCACAGAGACAAGCACTTGACTTGGGGGTTGAGGGCCATACAAAGGGCGTGATAGACATAATGATGCTGTGTTGCTTAAGTACCGGTGGGGATGAAAATGAGATTCGGAGTGAAATCCCAGTCCTTTATGTGCTTGTCTGTCACTCGGCAATTGCAAGAGCTGGGCTCTAGAATAGGGGTCTAGACCCCAGAGAAAGCCTAGTACAAAATAGCTCCGGCAGACAAATGGTCGCTCCCGTCATTGCCCCGATCCTGGGGAAGAACCAGATGCTACCCCAGATCTCACCCCGCACGGGAACTCCTCCGGCAAGACTTCCCGTGAGTAACGCGTACTACCGGGTCCGCTGAAGTGAAACACCAGGATGGGACTATAGCGGAACCGCAGTCCCGGTGGATTTGTGTACACACTAGAACTTGGTAATTTTATGTTGGATTGACGTTGCTGCTAGTCAGCAACGCGAGTCAAAGGATAGAATCAATCAATTATCGGACAAGGCGAGTTTCGCAGACATACAAAGTGTCAGAAAGACTTTTGAATGCAAACATCTACGAATTAACGAACTTAAGAATCGGTCCAGATAATAGAAGTAAAATTGTATAAGAACAGAGTGCACAATTGTAGCTAAATAGCATAGCTATGGATTCATAATAACAGTTTGGGTCTCAACAAATTCCTTCAAACCCCATTCCGCACCAAATCGTCCAAAACCGCTGAGCTTAGTTCCACCATGAGGCAAAGTCGCTTCATCATGAACAGTAGAAGAATTAATATGCACCGCCCCAACTTGAAGACAGCGAGCCAGTTGCAATCCTCGATAGTGATCTCGTGTCCATATAGCAGCAGATAGACCATAATCACCATCGTTGACAATCTTGACCGCCTCGCTTTCATCAGAAACAGCTACAATCCCAAGACAGGGACCAAAACTCTCTGTCCGTAAAAAGTCCATCGACTCATCAACGCTTTCGAGAAGTGTGATTGGCAACAGACGTGGGTCAGTTTGTTGTATTGAATCCGTTGTTGACTGTACATGAGAGCCCTTGGCCTTTGCGTCTGAGATCAAGGCTTGGACTCTTGCCTGACTTCTCGGGTCCACGAGTTGAAAAGTCGATCCATTTTTGTTTCTTACACGCTTGCTTAGCTCGGTGCGAAACTCGTCAACTACATCTCTTTCCACGAGGACAAGATCCGTAGACATGCATATCTGTCCCGCCTATATAAGGATGTCTCGTCAGTGATCAATGTAGAGGTTGGGTCAAGAAAGACAGTAAGTGATTCAGCAAATAACTCACATTTAGAGTGGCACCCTCGAGAGCATTTTCCGCCGCGCGTCCCAAGTCAGCGTCCTTCAGAACGATGCAACAGTTCTTGCCACCAAGCTCCATTAACACCGGCTTGAGAGCCTGCCCAGCCATCTGGGCAATGATTCGCCCTACTTGAGTAGAGCCAGTAAAGTTGACCTTTCTTACAGCTGGGTCTCGGATGAGATGGCCAACTATTTCCGGGGCGTCTTCAGGTCGATGGAGGATAAAATTGACGACTCCCGGAGGAAATCCTGCCTCTAAGAATAGTCGGGCAACAAAGTAATGTGTTCGAGGACTTAGCTCAGAACCCTATCATTGGAAAGCTTAGTATGGACTACAGTGTTACTACAAAGTATTGAGATGGTACTTACCTTGAGAATGACCGTGTTTCCAGTTGCCAAAGGGGCAATGATTGCTCGAAGAGCCAAAAAGAGAGGTGAATTCCAAGGAGCAATTCCCAATACTACACCCAAAGGACGTGTAAACACCAGACCGCACGACCCCTCAGGCTCCGTATATGGAATTGAACCATTCATAGATCCTGAGGTTAAAAGGTATGCAGACTGCTCAATCAGATCTATGCTGGTGCTTATGCCGATTGATGCCCACGTATCATCGCAGTGGATCTCGGACTTCATAACATCCTGGATTTCATGTTTGCGGGACTTTAACACCTGTTTCCCAAACTTATTAGCAATTTCCCGTCAAAAATGATCGATTACTCTCATACCTCTACTAGACCCAAGAGAAGACGACGTCTGTGGGTCGGAGAAGTTACAGACCAATCGACAAATGCTTTTCTGCAACTCGCGACAGCATCTGCACAGTCAGAGATCTCAGCGCCTTGGAAATAACCTCCTTGAAAGGGTTGGTGTCGCCGAGAGTCTGTTTCTCTTAAGATTGGAACATCGTTGATAAGCAATGGAACACGATGGTCTCCGATTGCGTTCTTCAGCACAGGTCTATTGACGATTGCTTCTCCCATTTTTGACTCAAGTTTCAATTAGACCAACGAGGCTGTAGGACGGTGTCGAGATTCTAAACATAGATACAGGTCTACTTATATTAACCTCTCGGTAAATGGCTACTAACAAACTTTCGATGTAGAAAGGTGATTCAGTAGCTCGAAACCCGTCCGTCCATTGAAGTTCGGCGTTAGGGGAAGCGTCGGGTGTTGCTCCGATCATAGGCAAGAGGTACTATACCTCAAGTACAAGCTACGGGATAAAGGAAAACCCTTGGATTCTTCGTTGGCTCGCTAATTGAATGGCGTCTAGTCGAGATCTGCAGCAACTAGCGGCAGGTTGGTGTTTACTGCGTTGCATATTTGAATGGCCAATAAGCTGCTATGGATTCAGATTAAAGTTGCAATGCCATTACAATTTTGAAGCGCAAAACAATGAGAACAGATTCCAGGGCATTTGATTTCAGGCCAACGTTGATTACACTAACTTTCTTTACATGGACTAATCTGAGAGATTTACTAAATTTGATGTAATGTCTTCTAAGGTGACTTGTGTTTACAAAAGTACAAGCGAGACGTGTAGGAATCTGACGTTTCTTCATTGATCGTTCGAAGTAGTAACTAAACTAATGTATACACATGGTCCTATAAAAATGAATGAAACGAGTGTCAATGTACTCATTCTGACACATAAGTCTCAACGTCAACCCCTGCAACACGATAAAAGCCCAATGCCCTGAGCATCGGCTTGTCGTCGAATCTGTAAAGATAGACCTTGTTCTGGGTATCTGCACGATGCTGGTACGTATGCCAGGTTGGTATGCAGAATGTGTCACCCTGCTTCCACTCAAGGACCCTGTCTCCAACTTTAGTGGAACCAGAGCCTTCGATGACATGGTATACGGCAGAACTTGTCTCTTGAATCTCGGGTGAAGTAGCTCCTGGTAGGAGTCTTTCTGCTGAAGCCCCGATGATTCGACCAACTGGGCAATTGTAATGATTAGTATTAGTCTTCTACTCAAGGAAATTAATGTTACTACTCACTTTCAGCCCCATTAGGCTTCAGATACGGCTCCGAGATCCAAGAATTGGGACTGGCGTCCAGCTTAGGCTGCATCTTGCTCCAAGGGTAAACAATATCGGACTCTTCATAGTCTTCAGCCGGGTATCGCGCAGCTGTGTGATGCTCGACGAAATGAACAGGGAAGTGAATGAAGCTTGGCAGGTCAAGACCATCAAGCCAAATGACTGGCTGATCATCTCCGCCCTCCTCGTTAGCGCCTTTCTTACCGTGATCATGCCAGTTCCAAGTGGGAGTGACAATGACGTCGCGAGCTCTCATCGGTACTCGCTTGCCGTGGACTGCAGTGTAGCCACCATTTCCCTCGATAATAAACCTGCATGCAAAGGCAGTGTGTCTATGAGCGGGCGCTGTCTCATTGGGCTGCACCAGCTGAAGACCAGCATACAGGGTATCAGTAGTATACGGCGCGGCTAAGTCAGAAAGGTTAGTGGAGATTTAAAGAAGCATTGTCGTAAGTACCTACGTCGAGCGGGGTTTTCAAGCATCAAGACACGGCGCTCAGCTTGCTTCTCAGTGATGAGCTCTCCAGCCCGGAGGAGATAAGGTTTGATCTTGTCATAAGACCAAACATGCGGAATGGTTTGAGGGTTTGGTGCTGGCGGGTTCAAACGAGTCATCTGCGCCCAGAGAGGAGCTGTATTGGTCGCTCGAAGGGCGTCAACGAGCTCCTCAGATGTATTCAGTGACTTTGCGGCAGAAGCACTGCCTTGGGCATGTACGCCGTTAGGGGCTGTCGCATGTGCAGAAGGCATTTTGATCTTATTGATTTCTTATATGCGTCTTGAACTGACAGGAAGTGAAAATGTACTCAGCAGTGAGTTCTTGTTCATGGATGTTCAGATCGTTTCATGACGTGGGTATTATAGTTGTATCGATGATTACATAGCAAGTGTCATACTTATCAATCAGTGTTTGAAGAATAAACTTTGTCCCGAGGAAATAGACAAGTGCCGTGGTCACATCCATGTTTCGGGGCACTGTCGGTAAGCAATCCCGATGACATTAGCGGACAAGTTGACAAGCATGATACAAAACAGTCCAATCCGTCGCTGGCAACTGATTAGCAATCAAAACAATTATAGAAACATCCCTGATACACGATAAGTTTCGCGTCTCAAAGAAAACTATGGCAAAGGTTAAAATTGCGCAGCCTGTATGTGTCTTGATTCCTCCAAGTCAAATGCGCTAACATTGTGCTCCGTACAGGCCACCGCATACCCTTCACGGTCCACAGCTCTCCTGGAGAGAATCCATATTTCCACCGAAGCTGCCAATGGACATGTGCAAACTGCAGGCGCCGAAGTCAAGCTTCAAATCTTGATTGTCGGCGCAGGTCTTGGTGGCCTAGCAACTGCTGTTGCCCTTGCACGTCAAGGACACGAAGTCACAGTGTTGGAGCAGGCGGCAGCTCTGGGAGAGGTATGTTTTAATTGTGCAATAAAATGATACTTTAGTCACTGACTACCACATTTACAATCATCAGGTCGGTGCAGGTATCCAAATTCCTTCAAATTCGTCCAGACTGCTTCTAAAATGGGGTCTCGGTCCTTATCTCAAAGACCATGCCGTGAAGCCGGAAAGTATGACCTTTCGAAGATGGGAAAACGGGGAACCTATTGGCTACACGAGCCTTTGCCCTGAGTTCGAATCCAGATATGGAGCACCCTACTATGTCATTCACCGAGCCGATTTCCACAGTGCCCTCTGTCGACGAGCAAAGGATCTCGGGGTCAAGATCATCACTAACAGCAGGGTCACGGATTATGACGAGACAATACCATCAGCTTCGACTTTAGATGGTCGAGAATACCGAGCCGACCTAATAATCGCTGCAGATGGCATCAAATCTTATGCCCGATCAGTTGTCCTTGGAGGAGCAGACCTACCACCTCAAAGAACCGGCTTTGCTGCATACCGAGCTACAGTTAATACCGATGAGATCAGGCGTGACGAAGACACCGCTTGGATATTGGAGAAGCCCGTGCTCAACATTTGGTAAGTAACCTAGAGAGCACTATGCAATGGCAGTCCAACTAATATGTACCAGGATTGGAGAAGACCGGCATGTTATGACATATTGCATTGCTGGAGGAAACTCATTCAACATGGTCTTATCTCATGTCGACCACTCATCTCCCAGCACATGGAACAATGAGAACGCGATTCATGATATGCAAGAATCGTTCAAAGATTGGGACCCCAAGTGAGTCATACTCATACTCTGGGACGCAAGTCTAGTCTTCCTAACATGCTTCAGGTTGTTCAAACTGATCAAAATGATCAAGAGTACGATTAAATGGCCATTGATGAGCGGTAGCCGTCTCCAAACCTGGATATCGAGAAGTCAGAAGCTGTTGATCCTTGGAGATGCAGCGCACGCCATGGTTCCTTACATGTCCCAAGGAGCTGCCATGGCCGTGGAAGACGGAGCCGCTTTGGCTACTGCACTCTCCAAGATTAAGCACAAAGACCAGCTGGCAACTGCTCTGCGTGTGTTTGAGAAGGAGAGGATGAGTCGAAGTTATGGTATGCAATCTGCCAGCTTGGTGAACGGCAGGCTATGGCACTTTCCAGATGGCCCTCTTCAGCAGGCTAGAGACCTTGGCATGAGGCCTGAGGTAGAGGGGAGACCGTTTGTTGAGAGTACAAATCAGTGGAGTGACCCTGTGACTCAGGTCTGGGCATATGGGTATGATAGTGAAGATGCCATTGAGGAGCTTTGGAAGGCTGAAGGGTTATAATTGTAGGCTGAATTGTATTACATTGTGAACCTTTGGATTCGGGGTCCGACGCGCATGAACCGCGAAAGTAAAAGCTTGACTTGAAAACAGAAACTACATGATTATACTAAGTTTCGCACATCAAAATATTTGTCTAGCAATATAGCTTTTGATATTGGTGTTTCTTAGTGTTCTAGTTGTACTTTGTATTGCAAACTGACTATGACTCAGTGTCAAACCCACCTGAGTTACACAGGAAGGTTGTCCATGTGAGAAAGGTTGTTTGGCTACTCTGTACATCTACAGATAGAAAATGAGATTCTTTCAAAGGTTTACGTGCGCTGACATCAGTTGGCTATCTTTGTACTTGCAGGTATTTTCAACAAAAGTGGATGTGATATCTATATATGTCTAATATTTAGATTATTCGAAATCTACACCGTTCTTAAGTGTGCCAATCTGAGAAATCTTGACCTCCATCTTCGTACCCGGGACAAGGTATTGGGGGGGCTTCAATCCAGCTCCAACGCCTAAATAATTCACTAACTTAGTACTGGTCTTTAATTCGAAGACATGTATGTGAACTCACCTCCAGGAGTACCTGTCATGATGACGCTTCCTTTCTGTAATGTGGTTCCAGAAGAAAGATGTGCAATCAATTTAGGGATAGAAAATACGAGATCATCGAGTTTCGCATCCTGCCGGACTTGATTGTCGACAATTGTCTGCAGATGAAGTGTCTCAGGTGACGATATGACGCTACTTGACACTAGGACAGGACCTAAAGGCGCAAATGTGTCGAAGCCCTTTGAGAATCCCCATTGCGGTACTCCACCGGCGAGGTTGGGATCTCTCTGCCATTTGCGCGATGAAACGTCGTTACCTGCTGTGTAGGCGGCGACATAGTCGAGGGCTTCACTTTCAGAGACGTTTTTGGCATTCTTGCCGATGATTACGACCTAGAGTCGTTAATACAGCTAGACATTGGTTGGTCGGGGAATTACTCACCAATTCTCCCTCATAGTCTGCTTGATCATCCTGAGCGACTTTGGGGATTACAACGTTTACGCCGTGGTCATGTATTGTTGTTGAAGGCTTGAAAAAGATTGATGGGAAAGGCGGCGTCTTACGGCCGGCTTCACGGACTGTAGGGTAATCTTTCAGTGCACCGTCCATGGTATAACTTTCGTTGTCATGACTTACTGTGTGTAGCATAATTGAGTCCAACACATCTTAGAATGGGTACTTCGCTTGCTGCAATCGGGCCGAGCAAGGTCTTGACCGTAACCACTTCGTCTGTAACACGAGTGACACCAGTTGTGTCGTAAATGTCGTCTCCTTCGATGATTCGAGCCTGGAGTTTCGTCTCTTCGGTTATATTTCCAAGATCAAAGTCGGGAGTCGGGAGGATGGGCTCTCCACGTAGGAGACGTCCATCAGTAGAGACAAAGCGAATCAATCGTTGCCACGCGACCTTCATTATGACTTCAGTGGTAATTGATAGGTCTCACCGTGAAACAGATAATTAATTGTACCTCGCTGCATCAGGTATAAGTCTTGATTGAGCCCTCATGGTTCGGCTTCTTAGGCTGGTGATCCCGATGGTGCCCCGATCTGAGAACCCACAATGTTCATGTGGACATCAAGACATGCCGAAACCAATCAAAACGACTCACGTGTGGGGCAACGTGACAAAGATTTCAGGATGTCTCAAACTCTAATCCCACCAAAATCATAAGCGAGATTGGGCCGGAAGTGAAAGTTGTCTTTGCAATTGGTTAGTCTGGTATGATGCAGCTAGACCCTAGCCTTCCCCAATTTCTGGGGTAAAGAGGGGACAAGCACTTGCGACCCTGGGTACAAGATACGGCACATCCCAATGTTGCCCCGGCCAGGCTTCTTGTTACAATCACAATCGCACCATCACTCACTACCAAGCACCAAATCATGACACCCAGTGAGGACTCTCCACAATCTTCGGAAAAGAACGGAACATCCCAGCAAAAGGCAAATGCTTCAGAACCAGCACCCAAGAGACGTCGAGTCGCTTTGGCTTGCTCCGCGTGCAGAATCCGTAAATCACGGGTGAAGCTATCATTCTAAACTTGGTTGGACAATCCTTACTTACTCTCCTTAGTGCAATGGACTACGACCAAGATGCGACACGTGTGAGAAGCTGGGGTTTGAATGTCTTTATGAGCAGCAGGAGACTTCTGCCAACCTTCTAGTCCCAAAAGAGTAAGACACCTACAGTTCTACTCACCCACCCTAGACTTGGTTAGTGATTGTCTAACTTGATGGTACATCCAGTCTCTTTGCCGCATTGGAAGCCAAAGTAAAGTTACTGGAATCCAATATCGACCAGCATAACTCTAGACTGAACATTGTCGAGAGTAGAGTATTGAGGCCAGGAATTGTTCAACAAGATGTCCAGCTCCCAATCCAGACCAACGACTCCCGGCCAGGAAATCTCGTCGTAAACATAAATGAAATCCAAGAGACTGACGTTGGTCACAATATTACTGATGGCATGGCAGTGTCTTTTGTAGATGAACAAGATTGTGCTTTCTTTGGTAGGTCAATTCGCACCTCATCAACTGTCATCGTTATCCGTACAGCTCTAACAAACTGTCATCTTCCAGGTTCGTCCTCGAATATTGCACTCATGAGACACATACTCCGGGTTGTGGGTGTCAAAAGGTCGCAAAGTCTCGACCAGACTTCAGCAACACCAGCATCAGAGTATTCTACTTACGAGGGAGGTCTTGTAAGCAGCTCGAACGCGTTCCGTCCAGTTTCTCGATGCGCATCAAGTGAATCTCACAAGCCAGATTCCAATATTTTACCACCAGATGAAGTTATGCAACGCCTCATTCATGCATACTTTCGCAACACAGGGCTTTTGTTCCCATATATTCATGAGCAAGAGTTTCTCGACTCATACCAGCGGTTTCGAGCAAGCGGTTTCCGAGGCGATGTCCGTCGAACCTGGCTTGGCCTGCTGAACATGATACTTGCGATGGCTGCTTGTACTTCTTGCTGGGAGGAGTCGGGAAGTGAGACCCATTTTGAGGAATCTGACATCTACTACCGCAGAGCTCAGGATCTTTGCCAAAAACAGATGCTCAGGGGCACGACACTTGAGACCGGTAAGTGAACGGACGTCTACTTGACATTTCTTGATAGTTTGGAACTCACTAGCGTTAGTACAATACCTTTTACTCACGAGCCAGTACCTTCAGGGCACGCATAGGTCTGTTCACACATGGACTATTCATGGTCTTGCTGTCAAAGCTGCCATGTCTATTGGTCTTCATTCACGAGACATCGCATCAAAGTTCACCCCTTTACAACAGGAAATGAGGAAACGCACATGGTATGGTTGTGTATTGCTTGATAGGTTAGTTTACGTTATGCTCCCAGATGTGGAAGGTTCTAAGGACCAGTTGCACATCAACGTCAATCTACTGACACGTTTTTAGAAGCTTGAGTATGACCTTCGGGCGGCCTTGTGCCATTCCAGAAGATTATATTCGCTTGGATATTCCCAAGTGCTTACCGACGTCTACTCCAAGTTCAGATGAAGTGCATCAGATGAGCACTGCATTCTACACTGCGTCCATGTAAGATTTCATCCATGGATTTCTTGATAACTACTAAGCTTGAGCAGACTTCTTTACAGAATCATGGGAAGAATCATCAGTTCTCTGTATGGAAACAACCTCGGATGCGAGGATCAAACATCAG
Organism: Fusarium sporotrichioides; assembly: GCA_019054645.1. Classification (NCBI taxonomy): domain Eukaryota; kingdom Fungi; phylum Ascomycota; class Sordariomycetes; order Hypocreales; family Nectriaceae; genus Fusarium; species Fusarium sporotrichioides. The sequence goes on along the minus strand of JAHKNS010000002.1, from coordinate 626,171 downwards.
ATACCGTGATAATGACATCAATTATTCACTTTGGCCAGGAACTATCGGACTGGCAGCATAGCCTACCGCAGGACATGACTCTGCGATCCGTCGAGGAACTACCTCAGAATACTCATGAGGATGCCCAAGGTTCTCTTAGAGAGAGATTCCGAATAATTCTAACACTCAGATACCTCAATGTTCAATTACTCCTCCATCGTCCTGTCTTCATCCGGTCACTAGGTGCTCTGCTCAAAGACCCAAAAACACCATATCGCCATATAGGATCCATCAACAGCATGCATGCCAATCTTGACAGAGTGTTCATCCAAGTGGCCGAAAACACGATAGATATCATTCACGCCATATTAAAACGACCTGATCATGGGCGGCATCTAATTGGGGCCTGGTGGTTCACGCTCTACTATGGTCAGTAATATGGATCAAAGATTTATCTAGCATATTTGATTGACTGAAAGGAACAGCCTTTAGTGCAGCATTGGCAATATTCGGTAGCTTGCTGATATCTCTCGACGTTGAAGTTGGAAATACTGGCCGCCTTGAAAACGCCAAACGATATCTTATCAAGACTTCTGAAGCGCTTTCTAGACTCAGCAATCATAATGCTCTCGTTTTACGCTGTGCAAGATTCATACACCAACTTCTCAGGATTGTCAATGCTTGGGGTTCGTACTACCTACCAGCTGATCTATTGTTCTTTTCCTGATGCCATTGCAGATCCGAACGCCACAGAGACAGTTAACACTGGCAGTGATTCATTGGAGTCATACTTTACGGGAGAAGGAGGAGCTATTAATTCTGACCTCGAGTCCGATTTACTCTCCACTATGCCGACATGGGATACATCAACCCTTTTTAGCGATGAGCTTGAGTTGGGCCATTTCTTTACGAGCGATTCCCAGAAATGGTTTGAACAAACTCAGTGGTAGGAGGACTTATAGTCTAATTGTGCAGTAATTTTACCAATACTAATATTGTCTTGTTGTCTTGCTACTATAAGCCCAGTGAAGTTAATGTGTAAGATGGCGTCTTTAGATGGAACTATCTGAACAGTGCTGAAACTCGCGCTTGTTTGTTAGCACGAATATGCCGCTTTGTCAGCGGAACACCGGCAATTTCGCAGGGAACTAAACCCCCGGCCGCCCAACCGAGTCACCGGCATTCCGACGGGGCATTATCGGTAGCTGAACTAGTGCGAATGGCAGCTAGGCTAGTAAGGTAGCATTAAACCCAATAAATATTGATCTTGCTAAGGCCAAACATTGTATGTACTTGTCCACCCCAAGAGAGCCAACTTTATCAGACATCAAGCATTCATCACTCCCTTATCGTACTTGGTCATGTCTAAAGAAATTACCCCCGGAGGCTACCACTGGATCAACGAAGCCATCAATAGCCTTGATCCAGAGACCGACTATGAGGTCATGTGGCGCCTAATGTCCTGCTATCGATCAAACGACTTTATGAACAACATGATATATGCCCTCACATTTCCCAATTTCATTATCACAACCCATGGTTGCGAGACTGTTTGGCGCTCAGATGGTGGCAAGGTCATTAAGAAAGGTGCTCAGCGAGTTGAAGACACAGAAAACTTCAATATGACGTGGTGGCATTATGGGCCTAGCGACAAACGATGCCGAGATGCAGTGGACCACATCAACAACCTTCACCAATCCTTAGCCCGTCGCTATCCAGGAAATTTCTCCTTCAACGAAGACTTTGTCTATGTCACAACCTTCAGTGCAGTGCTGATGCACCGCCTTCGCCTTCGATTGGGGCTGTCGGGTTTCACGGAGAAAGAGAAGATAGCTGCTCACCACTTCTGGCGAGACATGACGCCATTATTCATCACGGAGGACAAAACTCCTGTTCACGGATACCCTCAAGACTTCGAGGGCTGTCTTCAGTTTTGCGAAGAATACGAGAGTGAGACCCGTGAATTTGATATCAGGATGCAATACATCGGCTTGGCCATCATGAATCAATTCGCCTTTCGTTACTTTCCCCCTGGACTGCGGTGGGTGGGTTTGTCGATAGTTAAAGCCCTATCTCTACCGACAACTCTCAAGGCAATGCGGATCGAACCTATAAATCCTGTTCTTCAGTGGTTTATTGTCTTTATGGTTAGTACGATGATGTCCTTTGCTGAAACGTTTTTGCCCGACCCTCGAGAGTCTTTTTGGAAGAGGATTGAGACGTTGGACGCAGAGAATTCGAGGCTGAGGAAGGAAGGTATCAAGGAGAGTGATCAGGCATACCGAAGTTATATCACAGCCAAGTGGAGTGCTCCAGGCTGTCCGTTTGCTATGAAGGATCAGTAAATACATAGGTCCCATGATATACTACATATTATAAAGTTATATACTTTTCTGTTACCTTTACCTACAACGTCATCACGACTCAAGTACGCTGTTGAAGCACTATCTGGAACGATCTGACATGCTGACACAAGACCGTTCCATGGTGGACACCATACGCGTGTTCAAATGAAACCTAATTTTCAATAACCTCATGTTACTCGGTGTGGACGTTACTCAGATGTGTTGGAGGGACCGGCATCCAGGATTTACACTTGTTTTACCAACGTAGGGGACTTACCGGAACATAATCAAGGTCTTGTCAATAAAATGGCCCACATAGCGTTCGGTTTTGATGCCGAGAGAACGAAACAATATCGGGAAAATCTGCTACACAAGTGAAAACGACGAATGCCTCCGCAGAGTTCACATGTCCTTTCTGAACTTCTTTTTGCTGCCAAATATCTAATCATAATCCTCCACAGCAAATTTAGGCCACCTGTTTGTTTGTTTGCAATCCCATCGCCATCTCATTCGCGTTATCGTTGAGGAATTGCGAATCTCGATCATCTTCGTGACCGATGTGATGGAACGAAAGAGCAAGTAGTTGGATATCCGTGACCTGTTACAAAGCTCGCACCATGCACACTTTAATACTATAGACACGAATTCCCACATACTATTCGTAGCAAAAGCACTTTCTATATCTCACAACATATTATGTGAGATTCATGCCAGTATATTACTCAGCAGCCATCTTTTCAAGGGTTGAAAAAAAGTACGTCTGCCTTTGCGCCACCCCTCCTGAGCTATACGACGATGGCCTCGGCCCTTTTTAACCCTCTGATCCCTAGGAGCGGACCATTCGAAAGCTTGTGTAATACTCAGAGTCTGGAGCAAGCATCATTACTCATCGTGATTTAGCGATGGAGGATGTGCAAGCCCGTCTGCTAATGGCGGTAGATCTATCATCCCGTAGCAAGAAGTGGCATTGTCTGGAACGACCACTTCTAAAACTGTCCATGCGTGCTGCCGCAAACTGAGCCGTGAACTGAGCCGCGAAGAGCTAGCAAAACGACCGAATCTCTTCCTGCCACAGTTTCGACTTATTTAGGCACTTGGCCCCGGGTTCTTTTTTTCCAGCCGAATGGGCAACGTAAAGTCTCTAGGCTCTTGATTCATTCATCCTGCGTTCGACGGGCCGCTTTCGTTCTGTTGGACGTGTGCCTGCAAAGCCTCTGCTTCACATTGCTGCTCCAGCTGTCGCCATGAGTCACCTCCGCCTTGGTGGTGGTGATAGTGGTGAAAGTGGTGATGGACGTGATGGTGATGATGGTGATGTATCGTCTGCGCCGTTGATGTCGGTAGCGGAAATTGTTCGGTATAAGATTGGGGTATCGAATCATCTCCTGGGACAGCCCAGTCTTTGGGGATAGAGGGATTGCTAGCTGTTCCAAGCCACAGGTTCTGATTCGTGGGAGATGTCCCTGGGGGTAGCATCGTGCCTAGTGATGACCATGTTGACGGTGAGGGCATGGTGAATGAACTGTTCGTGTTATTCGGAGGTGGTTGTACTTGTAATGGCCTCGGTGGCGGCTGTGGGCATTGCCTGGGGTCATTCTGCACTGGATCTGGGATATTTGTAGAGAGATCCGGTACAGGTACAGGAATCGCCGGTGCCACAGTATCGTTGGGCGTTTCTGTATCCTCACTACCTTCAGAGTCCCTTAGCGGTGAAGGTGAAGGGCCTGTGAAAGTGTCGAAGAAAGCCGAGTCCAGAAAATTAGAGCCCATCTGATCATGGCTCAAATCGGTATCGATCGTCGGAAATGGCATGATATGATCAGTTGTATTTCCGCTGTTCGTATCCAAGCTTATGTTGGGATTCTGGGGTGCTGGTGATATCCCGATATCCGTGGGAGACATCTGAGATGATGACGAAGGCGTGGTGCCTTGTGACTTGCTCTGTCGTTGATGTGATAGTCTTGAGAGCGTACGCCAGCGATTTCGACATGTCAGGGGTGGACGACCGGGTATTCTCGCTGAAATAGCTACCCATCGATGACCCAGAGCCGCTACACCTTGACGTAAAAGGTTATCTTCATCTGCAGTCCAGTCACTCAGACGATTTTTAGCAGATGGGTTCAAGATGTCATTGTATCTTTTAGAACATTGATCATCCTTTCTTCCCGGTATGAGAGATGCTATTGTATGGTCAGATGAGTTTGATATTACATGATTGTGGAGTTTACCAATGTCATTCCATAGTGGTCCAAGTCGTGCGTAAGCAGAGAGAAGAATTTCATCCTCTTGAGATGTCCATCGACCTTTACGTAGTGAAGGATCAAGAGAGTGAAGCCATCGTTTTCGACAATCCTACAGACCAATTAGTCCTCCATCCACCGGATATCCTCCACTCTCTCATCCACACTCATCAATGTGGGCCATCATGGACCGCGTTGAGGCGCGTGCAGATAAGGACCATGTCTCACTCACCTTTGCCGTACGACCCTCGAGCCCAGCAGCAATGTCCTTCCATCTTCCCTCTGAGCCTCTACTGGCACCAAAGTGACCGACCAGAGTCCTCAGAGTGGCATCCTCGGCTGTAGTCCAGGGCCGTCGATGTTTTGGTGTGTTTGCGGGGGGAGACTGTGGTGAGGTCTCCTGACCTGACATGGGATATGCGGGCGACGAGGGACGACAGTAAGAGAGAGATTACTCATCGAGGAGCCGGCATCACGGTTCCATAGAGTCGGGACTAGGGCTGGTGGGTAGGGCTGAGAGTTGGAGATGTCGATGGTGATTGATTGAATATTCAAGATGGTACGGTTGTCGAGTTCCGTTTTTCCGTGGCTACCCGAAAAGAGATAAGTGGGGGTAGATCCGCCACAATTTACGACTGCGCCACTTTTGTTATCGGTTATCGTAATACTACCGGGTAAGTTGCGGTGATTTTCGAACAATGAATCTGATTGCAAGCCTAGGAGCGTATTCAGTTCCTTGAAGAAGTTTGTCTATTATCTGGATTGATCATGTCACGAACTGATGGCGATTCGTTGCATTCTTGTTTTTGTTGACTTGCACTATGTTTGCAGAACCAGATCATGGAGTTGGAATGACAATCCTGAGTAGTGGAATGAATAAACCGATGACAGCGCCAATACAACAATACGCTGGGATCGTCGCAATCACTTCTACCGCTTCTCAATTTTCCCTTTACACATACAATATTACAATAGCCTCCCTGAGTACTTCTGGAGGCTCTCTTGTGTGAGTACTCAACATTGTATTTACGGTGAAGTACAGCTCTACTTATTGTGGATTTTGGGGACTGCAGCCAGCATCGCTAAACTCGAATTAATATCCCCAAAACATTCAGTCACCTGGCATTCCTCAATTGCGGAATGGATCTCCAAAACAATTGTATGTCAAAGTTCACATGCGAGACACAGAAATCAATGGATCTCATACGATAATATCGCGTAAGTACGTGTGCAAGAAGCGAAAGAAGAAAAGAGCTTGAGCTCGATTTACCTCTTAAGCGTCTATCTTGAAATAAAGAGAAGAAGAAAGGAAAGGAAAGTAAAAGGAAAAGGTGGGTAAGGGATTCTTTTAGGGTTTATATGAAGCATGACATGTGGAATTATTGCCTCGGCAGAGTGTTCATAACCCTGTACCAAACAAAACCCATGGGAGTCTTGTGTCGACAATTATCTACAAGGTGGGTTCGTGGGTTCTTTAGCGCCTGGACCCATCGGAAAATTAAATGCTTGGCTCTGCAGGCACAAATGACACCAGTACAAGGGTCTACACAAACACAGAAACCTGGATAATACGGATGCAACGTGTTGTCCGAAAACTACTCAGAGACCAAGATCTCGAACAAATCTCATCTTCACAATGACACGCATACATACTCAATCAGCCCTGCGTGACGCGTCCGTGCAAATGTCTGACCGCCAGAGTACGATGAGGCATGTGGCCATGCATGGATTGGTGGCTTCAGCGTTCTTTGTTGTTCCCATTTTTAGATAGTGTTTTGACGGTTAAAACGGCGCTCGGTTTGAGCGGCTTCTGATGGGAAAAAGTTTGATGGTGGTAGGGAAGACGTCAGCGGGAAAAAGGATACGAGTGATTGGCTGCTTCGTAAGAATTCGAAAAATGCCAGATTAGCAGTGGAAACTTCCGAATTGGACTGGTCAGGTCAGAAGCTGAGCTAACGTTCTAGACTGGGCCAGCAAGTGAGAGAAGAGAGAAGGGGGGGGAGACAGAGACAGAAAGGAGGGAGGCACATGTGAGAATCCTTTGCTATCGTCAACTCGACATGGTCCAAAAAGAAAAGGGTCAGATGGTTCCCGAGTCCAGTCGGTGAGCAAAAAGCTGGAGACCAATTTCATTCGCCGATTCGCGAAGGTAAAGTATGTATGAGGGAATTTGAAATGACGGGCGCAAACGACTCGATGTCATGACGATATTCATTCCAAGTTGAGCCTAGTCTTTTTAAGGGTTTCTCAGTTTCATCCATCCCACTGTGACTGTCCTTGCATTTGCATGCAGATTGGCCAGCACCGGGCACTGCCACTTCTCCTCTCTCTCCCAGAAATGGTATCCCGATCTAACAAGACCCAAGGGCCAAGGTCAAAAAGGACAAGGGGGTGAGAGACAGAAAAGAAGCTATGGCCATGCCAAGACGGCTACACCCACGTCCAAAATGCTTAATTTAAGCACCTTATTTTTTTACTGTGCCTTTTCTGTTACCTGTTTCTCGCTCTCTCGCTCTCTCTTTCGTCCCGTTGACTGACCCTTGCTACTGGAGTCGAATCCGAGAATCTGGGTTCTGGTAACGTAACTCGTAACTGTAAAATACGCGCTGTCAGGTAAAAATGGAACACTTTCCAAAAGTTCCCTTTGACCGTTCTGTCAAATCTGGTTAGCTAAGGGCATGGCTTGTTCCATGTCAGACAAGCCTTGTTTTTTTCTGTTTGTTGGTCCGTACAAGTCAAACATCATGCAAATGCTATGAGCCAAATACCTGACTGGAACCAGCACTCCATCTAGTGGAGCTTTTCCTCCCCTTCTCCTCGTGGATAAATAAGGGGGGCTGAGTCGAAAAGCGGTGATATCACAAATCGAAACTGGCTTTGTGCCCATATACGGTTAGTTTAGCCCATCTCATTTCCTCCCCTCTCCTCTCCTCTACCCCCCTCAGCGCAGCCCTGCGCGTAAGCCCGCTACAGGTCCCAACTAGACTAGACTGGACGGGCCAGACCCTTAGTACGACACATGTAGTCGCATACTCGCCCCTACCTTCAACCACACGACTTTCTCGCTGGCACTCTTGGTACACATCTTGTATAGCTTCACTTGACTCTACAATCTGTTTCATAAGTCCAATTGTTTAATGCATGAGGCATTTTCCTTTGTTGCTGAGGGGAGAGACCATACTGAATAGGTAGAGCCGAAGAGGCCTCCTTAATTAGAATGAAAGAAGTAAAGATCTTTTGGAATTGTCTAGACTTTTCTATTGTTTTGTATTAATATCACTTGGATAGCTGTGCCTTTACAGCTCTCACTCACTCCTACACTCTCTCCCTTTCTCTACTTTTGCAACCCTTCTCAAGCTCTTTTGCAAAAGGCCACCGTCACAATGGCAGACCCTGACATCCACGGTACAAAGGAATTTGATCCCGAGTCTGCTCAAAATCAACGCATTACCTTCCAAGACGGCCCCGACCGCGGCCGCCAGGACCCCGAAGCAAACCGTCTCGGCCGTACTCGCTCTCGTTCCCTCTCCCGTCGTCGCTCCAACTCCAGCAACCGAAGCCGTATCCAACCTGCCTCCCCCTACTCAGGCTACCAAATCGAGTACCGCACTCTCTCCATCCAAGTCACCGAAGCCAAACAAGTCGAGCCCGATGTCGAAGACTCCAAGGGTCTCAAGCCAAAGACCGATGAGGACTACTTCTCCAAGCTTCAGTACCATGAGCTGCAGGCTGAGCAGTTGTGTCAGCAGCTCAATGTGAGCGCTGACGTGGGTCTCTCTGAGAGCGCGGCTGCGACGAGGCTTGAGCGAGATGGAAAGAATACTCTGCCTCATCCTAAGACGAATTACATCAAGCGCACGCTGAAATACATCTTTGGTGGTTTCTGTTCGGTGCTTTGGGTTGGAGCCATCATCTTCTTTCTCTGCTGGCAGCCTCTCAGCAACCCGCCCTCAAACCAGAACCTGTCTCTCGCCGTTCTCATTCTCATCGTCATCTTTCTCCAGGCTGGCTTTTCCGCCTTTCAGGATTGGTCCACCGCCAAGACTATGAACTCTATCCTTGATCTGTTGCCATCCTTCGCAACAGTTAAGCGTGATGGAGAACTCAAGAGTTTGGCGACCATCAATCTTGTCGCCGGCGATGTCATTCATCTTCAAGTCGGCGACAAGGTCCCCGCCGATCTGCGCATCATCAGCCACTCCGGTGATATCCGCTTCGATCGTTCTGTCCTCACTGGAGAGTCTGATGAGATTGAGGGTGCAGTTGATGCAACTGACGCCAACTTCCTCGAGAGTCGCAACATTGCTTTCATGGGTACTACTGTCATGAATGGCAACGGTGTCGGTATCGTAATTCTGACCGGTGGCCGAACTGTCATGGGTCGCATCGCGACATCTACCTCTGGTGTCAAAGACTCTGCAGCTCTGATCCAGAAAGAAATCACCCGTTTCGTCACCATCATTGTTTGCATGACAATCGTCCTTGCGCTTGCCATTCTCCTAACCTGGGTTGGCTGGCTCCGTGTTGATCACCCAGATTACATGAGTGTCCCGGCGATGCTTGTCAATGTCATGGCTTGTGTCGTCGCTTTCATCCCCGAGGGTATGCCTGTAGCTGTGGCGCTGACACTCATGATGGTGGCTCGTCGCATGAAGGCTGTTAACGTATTACCCAAAGGTTTGTCAACTGTTGAGACATTGGGTTGCGTCAACGTCATCTGCTCAGACAAGACCGGTACCCTCACCCAGAACCAGATGTTTGTCAGCTCTGTGGCCTTTGTCGACAAGCAGTTTGAATCTTCGGATGAGTTCGAGTACCTTGTCAATAGCAAGGAGGCCGACGAGCCTTCAATGGCTTTGCAGCGTGCTGCCCTTCTCTGCAACGATGCATCATTCGACCCCACAACCGTCCATCTTCCCATCCAGGAGCGTTCTGTCATGGGTAACGCCACAGACAGCGCCGTCTTCCGCTTCGCTGCATCAGGCCCCACTGGAGATAGCCTCAGAAAGACCATGCCCCGTGTCTTCGAAGTCCCCTTCAACTCCAAGAACAAATGGATGTTGACTGTCTTCCAAGCCGACCACGAGAGAGGTGCTTACCGGGTCATCATCAAGGGTGCTCCTGATATCCTGCTCGCTGGATGTACCAAGTACTGGTCTGCAGAGTCTAACTCTGTTGTCACTCTCACTCGCGACGCACGCATTAAGTTCCAGCAGATCCAAGACGAGGCTTCCCGCCGTGCTGAACGTGTTATTGTTTTGTGTGAAAAGTTTATCACCCCTCGCGCTGTCGCCGGTACCAACAGTTTCAGTGATGAGATTACACACTCTGCCATTCAGGACCTCACTATCGTTGGTATGCTCGGCATAATCGATCCCCACCGTCCTGAGATCCCTGCCACAGTTGAGCAGTGCCGACGCGCTGGAACTCGTTTCTTCATGGTTACCGGTGACTACGCCTTGACCGCTGCGGCAATCGCTCGCAACACTGGCATCTTCTCATGCCAGCAAGAACCTGATACTATTGACTCTCTGTACCCCGGTACTCCCTCAAGCGACGAGGAAAAGGCGAAGAAGAAGCCAAGGAAGGGTGACCGTGCTGAGATCATCAAGCGAAGCCTGCTGCTCGAGGGTGCCAACCTTAGCAGACTCAGCCAGGATGATTGGGATGTCGTCTGTGCCTATGAGGAGATTGTCTTTGCTCGTACTACGCCTGAACAGAAACTTCGTATCGTCACTGAGCTACGCGATCGCGACAATGTTGTCGCTGTCACCGGTGATGGCGTCAACGATGCTCCCGCTCTTCGAGCCGCTGATGTCGGTGTCGCCATCGTTACTGGAAGTGACGTCGCCATTGAAGCCTCCGATCTTGTCCTCCTCGACCGTTTCGACTCCATCGTCGATGCCATGCGCCTCGGTCGTCTCGTGTTCCAGAACCTCCAAAAGGTCATCTCTTATCTTCTCCCCGCTGGTAGTTGGTCCGAGATCTGGCCTGTTATTCTTAACGTCTGGTTTGGTGTTCCTCTCCCTCTGAGCGCCTTTCTCATGATCATCATCTGTGTCTTTACAGATCTCTTCCTCAGTCTCTCACTTATCATGGAGAAGGAAGAATTTGATCTTCTCTCTCTTCCCCCTCGCAACCATAAGCGCGACCATCTTATCAACACCAAGATCTACACCCAAGCGTACCTGTTTACCGGTTTCATGGAGACCATCACTGCGCACTCCATGTTCTTCCTCTACATGTGGAGGTACGCCAAGATGCCCGTGTCGGAGCTCTTCTTTCTATTTGAAGGTTACTCGGAAGGTTACCACGGCTACACCAAGGATGAGCTCATCAAGTTCAACAACACTGGCCAGTGTGTTTACTTTGTCACGCTCGTGTTCCTCCAGTGGGGAAACATCCTCGCTGTGAGGAACCGTCGTTTGAGTATTTTCCAGGCTAGTCCTTTGAGCAAGGCTCATCGCAACCCTTGGTTGATTCTCAGCATGCTTATCAGTTTGTGCATCGCCATCTTTGTCACCGAGGTGCCTGGTATCCAGAACTTGTTCGACACAGAGTCTGTGCCGATTGAGTTTTGGCTCATCCCTATTCCTCTTGGATTGGGCATTTTGGTGGTGGATGAGATTAGAAAGTTCTTTGTGAGAAAGTATCCAAAGTCTTTCGTGGCTAGAATAGCTTGGTAATGGTTGTTGGACGGTGTATTTCATAGTTCCACATTAGAATATCGAGTACTACGTTGAAAATAAACGAGAATACACGAACCATGTCGATATCCAATTTGCCTAATGCAAAGTCTACTCCAGTTCTTAGTGGTTGAATGGAGTAGGCAGTGAAGAGCGTCTGATATTATTTCCGCTGCTTTCCCAAGCGAGCTGATGACTTTTGAGGATCATGCTAGTTAGCGTCTCGTCCGAACTCCACTAGGACCAACAATGCTGGAGTTTTGCGTTTTCTCTTCGCCTCAAAGTTGGATCTTGGCTAGTGGGTACCAGATAGTTGACCTCTGAACTCAAGGGGACTAAAATAAGCAGCCTAAGAAATCTGGTCTAAACGGCGCAAGCTGAGCTACTAATTTCGTCCCTTACGCTTCTTGCGGCCGATTCTTCTGATACGCTGATGCTTGGTTTCGGCACATTGCAATGACAAACTGAATATATAGTACGGAGCACGGCAACTGTCAGATGCCCGCCTCAGTTCTGCCGGTCACCACCTTTTACTGGAAGACGTGGCTTGCCTTGTGGATGGTAAGTGACAGGGTCTGTGTCAGTGCAGAGTCGTCAAAAAAGGGGATCACCAGCTTAGTGTCAGTTCACGACAAGGGCCCATGCACGCATAATCTTCAACGCCGCGAGAACCCTCTCGCCTCTACAAATTAAAGAATACGGAGGCTGCCAGGGTCTGTGTGAGAGAAAGAGCATCATGTAGACGGAAAGTGTAGCAAAATAGACAGTTACAGTGACATAATTCTTGGAATTACCGGTCTCCTTTCAAGAATCTTGACAAAACTTCTGGGTCATTTTCAGAATATTATGACCGACACTTGACAGTAAGGCTAGAGAAATACGAGTCTTTAGCGGGCCAGGACCCGATATTCCAGACGAAACCTTGCTAGTTGCAGACGGAAATGGTTACGCTCTTGGCACTAGTGGCGGTATTTGATAAAAATCGGGCAATTCTTTTTTTGTCTAGTCTACTAAGAAAAAACACATCAACATCACCTTGATGTATTCGTATACGAGACGACATAGTATACAGACACAATGGCTGCAGACACGATATCAAACATCACGAACAACGTGCGGCGCGCGCCATCCGTCGTGTCTTTCCTTACCATCGGTCTCTTGCAAGGCTTGACTGTATCCATACTTCAGGGGTTCGTGACTTTACCGCTTCTTTGTTCGTTCGTCCATCACTGACAATATCGTCCAGAATTGTTGTCATCAATTGGAATGAGTACCTCAAGCCAACTGTTCTACAAGTCCCAAGAGGTTACGCCATACCGGCCAACTTGGCCATTTTCATTTTCGGCTTCCTTTTCCAGCTCATCTTCATGATCGATGCCATTCGTCTCAAGAGCACTGCCCAGGCCATGCTTGCTTGTTTTCTTAACGCTGGTTTCCTGCCTCTGGCCGTCTACCAGGGCAAGCAGATCAAAGAGAGTATCGACTCCCTCTCAGCCTCTATTGATGCGAACGGTGACTCTCTGGTTCACCTGGACAAGCCTATCTGGAAAGACATTGGCGGCATTTTGCTTGCCATGCCTTTTATAGTCGGAATTTGTACCGTCCTTCTTGTTGTCACTGTCTGGTACCTCAAGCAACATTTCGACTGGCAAGCTTACCGTAATGTTGGTGCGGATGCCAAGTTGAGAAGGATTCGAACTATTCACCTGGTTAGCACTCCAGTCTCCTACCGTCAAATTCCAAGCTAACATATGTGACCAGATCTTTGTCATGTTTGCCAAGGTGGTTATATACTTCATCATATGTTTTGAAGTTGTCTACGGCGTAACCCAACTTCGAGGCATGGGGAGCGAGTTTATCATCCGCATGGTGCTTCTCGCAGTGGCTATCATCATGACCACTTTATCTATAGTATGGAGCAAGTCTGAAAATCGGATAGGCATGGGGGCTTCAATCATCATGTTCCTTGCCAGCATCGGCTATTTCGTCTGGATGATTGTCCGAATACAGACCAACTGGAAACTTTATGGTGCTACGGGCGATATCTTGACTTGCTATGCCCTCATGGCCGCTGTATTCCTGCTCGCGACAGCTATCTTTGGCATGTTGTGCTTCAAGAACTTCTACGGAGGTCTGAAAGAGCATTTGGCAAAGCACGAAGAAGGTGGTCAGATGGCCCCGTCAGTCAAGAATTTTGAACTTGATACCACAGCCAACTTTAGTTATCAAAGTGTAAGAGGCATACGGGATCTGGATAGCTAATGGCGTGATATGTACTTGTATATGAAATGCGTAAATGCTGCGGTGGCAATGGAATGTTGTTTTGGAAACTGGAAGAACGATTAATATAATAGTAATATGTACAGAATGAAAAGACTTCATCATTTATGAATTATGAAATACGTCTCAAAAAGACAGGTCTGCGATTCGGCAAAGCTATGCACAAAGGTCGCTAGCATACAGTATCTGTCTAGACGTGCATTCCTGCTTTGCTTCTATATCAAATCGTTGGATTGGACATACTCCGCACCTTGTACCGATGAGTAGACAAACAAATCCTCATGATAACTCATTCATTTCGAAAATTTAAGGATGCAAGACATTTATACTAAATCACTTCTTAATTAGGCTAGAACAAGACGTAAGGAAAGGCGAAGTGCAATTGGAACTAAGTATGTTCTTGTCTGAGATGACAGAGGCAGTCAAACTACTGTAGTAGGTACGCGCATGCGTGAAATTAAAATTCTTATTTTGTTTGCAAAGTATGGATTGTCTCTCAGAGACCGAATTGACATATATATAGTACTTTTATAGAAAGTATACCATGATCAGTGCCATACATCATTCTTCATTATCGCCAGCGTTGCTGCTACCCATCCAACATACTGTTTATAAACAGCTTCCCACCTTTGTTACGTGATTAAATATATACTGTTCTTAATAGCGATAGCACAGAGGACCCTTGGAGGGGTTCATGACGTCCCTGACCTTGACGTCCTTTGCAAGGCCGAACATGGGGAGAACATCGTCCAGCTTGACACTAATTCGATCCCTCTTCGGGTAAAGCATACCCTCACCATCGTACTCAGAGAAGCGGCCAGCGTTCTTCTGCTGCCATTGCCACCAGACGCGGTCGATCTGAGCGTGGTGCATGAAGAAGAGAGGCTCGTTGGGAGAAGTAGTAGGGTTCATCTCTCCGCCTAGAGAAGCGTGGATGCTGCCATGGGGACCACCCTCGGTGGCAGTGTGGAAGTAGGACCAGTTGCCAGCCTTCTGGAGGTCATTGATACCCTTGGGGGTGATGAGGGGCACCATCATTTTGTATGCTTCGGGCTCGGTGACTTCGGGCATGTTTCGGTACAGGCAGTGACCGCCCTTGGACAGAACCTTGGGTTCCTCCTCGAGGTATTCGGGTCGGAGCTTGGAGAATCGGCCATCCTTCACACACTGGAGGCCGCTGCCGGAGGGCGTCCATTCCCGGAGGTCCTGGTTTCCGTTGCCGCCGAAAGCGTTCTTGGTCATGAGAGGAGAGCTCAGAAGACCCTTCTCGGCATCCTTGGTCCAGTCCCAGTACGTCCCGGGGCCCTTGTAGCCGCAGTCGCGAAGAGCCTGCTCGTAGATGACACCGAAGTATCTGTGCCAAGGAAGGAAAGGAGCGCCACCGTGAACTGTTATTGCCAGTTAGTGAAAGAACATAAACAATATACCGGACTTGGGGATACTGACTCCAGTCGTTGAGCTTGAAGTGGACGTAAGGAAAGTCATCGTACAGAGATGACTCGAGACCGATGCGAGAAGGCTTAGTCTTTAGGCACAGGACAGCATCGATGTATGCCTTTTGGTTAGCAGCGCCGAGTTCGCGCCACTCGACTCTCTTGGGAGGAATGATGCAGCCCTTATTTCCAAGTATATCGGGGACGACGGGAGCAGCAGGGACGGCAAGGGCCGGGGCGACGGCACCGGCAATGGTGAGAGCGGCGAAGAACTTCATGGTCGGATAGTCGTAAAGATGCAATTAAGTGTAACGAATGTGTTGAGGCAGAGCCAGCGAATGTATGTAGTTGAAGGTATTAATGAGAGAAACCTGGTGGCTGAAGTGATGATCAAGGTTTCGGAAAGGTGCAGACTATCGGCTTTTATTCTTTCTTTGCTCTGGAGCAATTGCTGTTTAGTCTCTCTACTAACAGTCGGCGATGCCTTGTGACTAGGATTCCCCCGTGTAGCATCAACGGGTAGTAGCTCTCGCTTGTATGTCCATTGACGGTTAGGCCACAAATATTGTCACGCTTGGATAGGTAAAAATACGGTTAAAGAACTAAACTCCAAGACTTGATACGAGATGAAATTGACGTCGTTCTAGAACACGGACCCTCGTTTCTCTGCTACATAAGGCTAAGCCAGCGCCAAGTACTAATTTTAGATGCCGCACGAGGAAAAGGCAAGCCCGAATGGTGGATTTAGACCCGTGCTAGTAATTTGTTTCACGATCGTCGTCTTCGTTTACTTGTTTAGGGATGGCTTTCTACGACTCGTGACTGAATGGTGCTTGGACAAGAACAGACTAATGTTGGAAAAAGAGGTGGCATTCCTCAACAAAGCCAAGTTGTGGCGGGAAATGTCTAGTGGGTGACAAAGGACTGTGCATTAATTTTTTACCCGCGGGAATGTTTACGGGAAGAAAGAAATACTTATGGATCCAATAAGATAGCGGTTCATCGGTACTGGATCCCCTCAATGGAAAGACTGCCAAAGTCGGCAACTAATTCGACTAGTAATAAACGATCAATGCTCAGAGTATCATCCAAATTCTACGCTAGAAGGATAAGAGACGAAATTATCAGGTCAGTCTGGGTTGTTTAGACAATACTTCTTGTCTGCCCATTTTTGTACTCTAGAGCTTTCTGTTACCCATCAGACTAGAGTCATTGTAAGGCTAAGTAAGATATGCATAGATTTGCTCACAGGGTCCTGAAACAATTCTCGTATTGTTGAGATTGTGTCTACAATTTCTTTGTCAGCATCAACCGTGCGACATCTTGGCAATAAGTAATTGCTAATTAACTAACTAATAACGCACCATCGCGCTTGATCATTTTGATCCTCTTTTCTGAAGTCCAAAGCAAATTTCATACCCTATGCCTCTTTCCTGTGGTAAGTAGAGGCGGCATAATGTCGATTTAAGCTTGGCATCTGGTATGATAGAGAAATAGCATCATTGCCTTACTCAAATGTGCCGATTCGGGTTGTCTGTTTCGAATATCTTGAATATCTTCCACATGGCAAACTCGCTTCGTGACAACTCTCTTGATTAACTGCTAGGAATCTTGGGTCCGTTAGAGCCTCCATCAAACTGGCGATCTAGGTGTATGTACTGCTTGACTCTCCCAATATTTGATAGCAGTCTGGAGGAGTTCAACTGCTGTCAAGGTTCCTTCAGAAGCCTCGTCGAAAGCGCAACCACTATGCTCCATAACTCTCCCAAGGACCATCTGTTCCGTCTCAAAATCCATATTTTGCACAGCAAACTCCCAACATCGGATCCACTCGTCACTGAACTTACCCAACACTGACTTGTTACCACTCAACGTCGCAGCTCTCAAAAGCTCAACGCCGGATTTACCGCACACTTCGACTTCAGCTAAGTCTTTCACCTCCACAGCGGATACGAATCGCTCTGCAAAAACGCCCATTAGTTGCTTTGTCGCTGATGCACCGTCTTTCCCAAGACTGTCTACATCAATGACAGCCTGGACCCAGAGCTTGGAGGTTACAAAGGACAAGCGTTTGAACTTTTCACCGCGCCCAACAGCTACGATGAGTAGCTCGATTCCTACGTGGACGAGTGCTTTGGCCTTTTCCCATTTTTCTTCAGTGCTTAGGTCGTCGTTTGACATGTACCCTTTGAGTTCGTTCGCACGTCTTTGAACAACCACCTTCAACATGTTCTCGCCATATCCAGGACGCAGAATCAGATTGTTCAACGCCTCGACCCAAGTATTCGCGATCAATCTTATAACCTCCTTGGTCCCGTTTTCAATAGCATTTTCCAGAATTTTGACAGCTGCTTGGGTCATTCTATCCAATACCTGCTGGAAGTGTTCGCCGACTCCATCCGCAGCAAATGTTTTTGTAGCTCTTCGAAGAACTAAGCGACATCTGACAGCGTGGTCAGCTTCTGGCTCTGATGGACTTTCTCTCCCAAAACAGTTTAGGAGGCTGGGTCCAGCAAATAACTTTCGTTTGCCTAGTTGGCTTGTTTCCTTATTTGGTTGCTCAGCCGAGCCTGTGGTCAGTGAAACCACGTCGATGAAGCAATTCTCTCCAAGTTTGGACAACCCTTTAAGGAATGGTGTCGCACCCTTCCGAATCTCCTTATGGAAAAAGTTTTCAAACTCTCTGATGAGATTGTTGGTCGCGTTTACGCTGCTGGCTTTGACAGTGGCTCGAAATATCCTTCGCTGAACTTTTTGTCGATCGTGAGCTGCAGCAACGTCGTTCTCGCCATACTCCTTAGCGCTTGGATCCGCCTCCAATAGCATCTCCATGACTTTTGCATGCCCACGTGCGTATGCGGCTTCGTATGCTGTGCCCATCATACCTTTGGACTTGGAAACCTTGGCGCCCTCGTTCAACAATAGCTGAACAAGGTCAGCGTTTCCATGATATGCGGCCGAGCGAAGTGCTGGTCCGAGTCTACCACTTCGATCGTTGATTTCAACACCGCGTTTGATAAGTTCCCGGGATATCTCTAGGTAACGACTTGGTTCCTGGCCTGGGTTCAGTCCCGAGGCCGCCGCTGTCAGCGGGCTTCCATATGTCCGGTCGCTTGCATTAACATCAGTTCTATGCGCACATAGAAGCTTGACTAGGTCAGAATGCCCATGGAAGGCTGCAGCATGAAGAGAAGTACCGAATGGCCCACAGGTCTCACGGATCCGAGATCTCCCATAACGCCCAAGTATTTTCTCAGCACACTTCTTGCAACCGACCAGCGATATTGCCTGCAAAGCGGTCCCGAATTCGCTCTGAACGCGGACGTCAGCTTTGGCCTTGACGAGATTCAGAACCACGTCTTCATGGTGCTTCTTACAAGCAGCGACCAATGCAGTTTCGTTATGCTTATTCTTGACGTCAAGATCAGCTTTCAAGTCAATCAAAAGCCTGACAACCTCTGCGTTCCCGCAATGGGCAGCATAGTAAAGGGGAGTACATCCCGAATCGTCTTGGACGTTTATGTCAGCACCAGAAAGCTTCATCTTGTTCACAAATGCCGTAACGTCGGCTTGATCAATGTCGTTACGAATGGCCCAATGAATAGGCCTCATGCCTTTTGCATCAGGCTTATCGGCATCAAACCAAGACTTTTCGTTGATAATGTCAATGAAACTCACGAGAGCAAAGTACCCAACAATATGCTCGTGCGAGAGGCCATCCGGTATTGCTTTGCCCTGGGTGATCAGGTGAACTTGGAAGGCCAGCTGCAAGTTTCCTCTCTCTTCTGCTTTTCCATCCTTGTTGAACAGAACTTTGAAAAGGTTGAACACGGTTTCGTTCTCAGGATCGTTCTTATTGTCGATGCTCTTTTTGAGGTTTCGAAACCAATGGGAGGATGAGAAACCCAGGAACGCATGTTGTTGCAAGATTGACTCAAGAGTTCCCTGGTCATACCAAGTAGCTCCCTTCTGTGGACCACTTGAGAACTTGCTCGAACTCAGGTAGGAAAGACACAGTGTCGCGATCCGACGATGATAGATGGTTGGCTTGTACTTCCGGAAGAAATCTACCACGGTCTTGTGGCAGAATTGAAAGACATCAAGGTCCTCGTTGAGCTCAACAAGGTGCTTACAGAACGAGGGGATCAACTTGGCATTGTCGGCCAAGTCCTCATAATGGGAGTCATCGACATCTCCATGATCGTTTAGCGAGAGTGCGATAAAGACGGTATGTTTTGGCATCGGCGCTTCGCTATGAGCCAGGAGAGCCATCAGTCGTTGGCATACTCGTTGTTGAAACGGGTCATCCGATTCCTCCTCGAAATCGTCTGCGTAGGCCCCAAACATCTTGTTGATCTCTTGAGGTGGGACAAGGCTCTCTAGTGCCATTCCCACCTGGGACCTTGTCCTCATGTTGCAGATATTGAGAGCTTGCAGTCTGACCCACAAGAACCTTGTCCATTTAGTTAGCAGCAGCCTTAAGCATAAAGGTTAAGAAACTTACATTCCGTCTGCCTTTTCGCTCAGTTTGTTCAAGATATTGTCTCTCAAGGCGAGGTCAATATTGACGGGGTGCTGCGTTTCCTGAGTCGTGAAGATACGGGCCAAGAGGAGGCCTGAGCGGTCTGCCAAGATATGCGAATACATACATCTTTTTTATCCAGAAAACGTCCCTGAAACATTGCAAAGGAGGAGATTTTCGTAATTCGAAGAACAGTAACTCTTCCATGTGTCCCTGTAGATCAATAGTTCCGTGGTAATTCAATTGGACCTTGAGATAATAATAGTGTACAAATGTCCTCATCCACCAGTAGACGGAGAAATTCCATATTCTGTGCCCATATTTCTTATTGCTGGGTGGGGATGGTACCCTGTGGATATTTGAAAATCGTAATGAGAAATGCCTTTGCCACAGAGCCTATCTGTACTTCCCATTTGCAGAACTCCAGTAGACTCAGGGGCAAGATATGTTTCGCGTGTATTTGATTTGGTTTTATACCCCCCGGGTTTCCAGGCTCGTTTATTATTATTAAGTAGTTGAAACGAAAAAGAGCTGTAACTACCCCCCTTTCGTCTCGGCGAAATGTGTCGCTATTATGCCGGTCTCCAGCTGTGCAAAAGTATAAGGCACCTAATTTGACTACATGGTTACTGTTCCCCGTAGATGTGGCCAAGCCAAAATTGTAAAGTGGTGCTGTTACCAAACCATTATCACTTGACTGGAGTCGTTAAGAAAATACCTGTTGAAGTTCATGATCTGATATTCCTCCTTTTCAAAACGTCAAGAAGATCTGAGATAGTGCCCGAGACGGGCCGCTGAGGCTGCCAGGGATAGTTGGCCTGCACTGCATAGCCGCCCCAATCAGGGATATTGAGTCAAGTCGATCAGCACGCTCCCTACACGTAGCCAAGACAATAACCAACTCACTACTAAGTCAGCCCTATTGTTGGCTTCTCGGGATAATCTCACCAGTGGAGCCTAGACGGGTCACAGTACGGCAAAGATGCGATTGGAAGATTCCCAAGAGAAAGGGTCCTTGGCGAGTCAAAGCGGGACTTGTTTTTTTACGGGAATTCTGTCTGACCTCACGGTCTCATCTATGGAGGGAGGTCATCCTCCATTGAAAAGCGAATACATCTTTCAGCTGCTCATGGATTCCTGTTTTGACGACTCCTTTGGTCGACTGGCTTGTTGGGTCCACTCCGACAGAGTTGCATCCACAGCTGCCCAAGTCCGAAGCCTTTCGGCCGGAGTCAAGGAGTGCTCTTTCAGCCCAGACGACCAACGTCACAAGGGGGCAGAGCTTTTGAGGCTGTGTTGAAGATATCTGCGTTGCTATAAAGTTGGCACTTGATCGTAGTCCCGATGAGACATATTCTACAAGTACCAACCTTCTTTTCACTCTATACTACATCTCTATTCTACAATTGCTATCCATCACCATGGCAGAAATAGCACCAGCTCTCGAACTTTTCCGTTTTGTACTCGACACTCTGGGCCGTATCCAGTTAGCACGGAACTTCGAAGACGACTATGACGCCTGCCAACTCAAGTTGGATATTCTCCAGCTTCGCCTTTCTCGCTGGAGGGAAGTCGTTGATATTTCCAGCGATGATGAGCCAAAAGTCAACAACGACGGCAAAACACAAGCCAGAAGCATCAAGGAGGTGCTTGGCGAGATCCAAGATTGCTTGAATCGGTCTAAGCGCAAATCTAAGGGCGACAAAGACGGATTGACAAAGGAGAATCAGGAAGCACTGGAACCTGAATCAACTCTACCGTCTGACATCAAGAGCATTCGACGTCGGCTGATGCAGTGTATCCGCAAGCGTCAGTCTCAAGCATCAAATGCAATCGAAGGCCTGAAGTGGGTTTTTTACAAGAAGGAAGCTTTCGACCAGTTCATAGAAAACATGACGACGCTTCTCGATGAGCTCGAGAAGATCGCTCCAGGCGATGATCATGAACAGCTTTATAAGCTCAGTGAGGAAGAGTGCGGCGATATCACCAAGATCAACCTGTTGACGCTGAAGGAAAGCATCGAGGGATGCGACCCATGGCTTTCGGAGTCTGTGGATAAGAAGCTACAGGGGACCCAGGCTGGCATACAGAACATCTACCAGTCAGGCAACCGGGGCTTTACAGTTGGGAATCACAACGGAGATAACAAAGGCTTCACTGTGGGCCAAGGAAACACTTTGACCAACCACTTTTAAATTGTAAATGATACGTGGACGTAGAGAGCGCTTCAATGAGAGGGGTGGATGTATATGGGAGATAGTCATCACTTGGGATTTTTTAAATTTACTTACCTTTTTGCTTTCCCAATGACATTGTATCGCAACAAATTTCAACTGGTTGATCAAAGTCCTGATGAAGATTTCGTAAGGGCCCGTTCATAGACGCTATCTTTCAACGGGGTTTGGGATATTTTCTGCGATTTATAGTAGGTACCCAACATTGCTTTAACAAGTGTAGAAATAACAAAGGACTTGACATCTTTCTTTGTCTGACTCTGCAGGCTGAGCAAGTGGGGTGGGATCAACATGCCCTCAACCACAAACTTTTCAAGAGGTCACAATACGTCGCCCCCTGCCCGTAGCCGAACAAGTAGATTGTGCCAACAAGTAGATTGTGCCAACAAGTAGATTGTGCCAACAAGCTGAATATGACCCACAAGGCTATGTGACAACTCGCTGGAAATTGTGAAATGCAATGTAATGGCGGGCAACCCGTGGCATTTAGCCCCGAGGCCGCAGCTGACAGCGGGCTTCCATATGTCTGATCACTTTGGCATTCCTTTTATACGCACACAAGTAAAACAGGCCTTTTATTTTTTTATTCCTAGAGATATATTCAATAGATCGTCTCTCATAAGCTCGTAAATCATTTCCAATAACAGCAGCTCTAATCTTGTCATTGGCTGATATATGCGTAGTACTTATCAACCAGACTACTCTATTTCTCCTTCAGAACAAACATTCCACCATGCCAGCCATAAGTCCTCGCAAGTCTACGACCATGCCTTCGAGCGATTTTAAAATCGATCTTTCCTTTTGAATGCAGCTCATGGAAGTGAATGCCACGTTCGATATCCAGCGCAGTGGGTTGGAATTGCCAAACTGAACCAAGCAGCTTCTCGACCTGAAAGCCCGTTGAAGCCATCGCATGCAGAAAGTCATTCCAAGCGATTTCGCCAGGAGAACTTGCTACTTCAGGGTTGAAGAATAAAGTGCGGAAGACTTTCAGCGCTCGTGCGTCGACTGGGAACGTTGGCTGTTGATCAACGATTTCAGGCCCCGCGACTTCAACAGGGCGCGCGTTTTCGATTTGTGCCTTTGATGGTTCGCCCTTGGTCTTCGCCTTGGTCTTTTTCTTCGAAAGGACGGTCTTGTCGACCTTTTGGGTCGGTTGCTCAGACTCGCCCAGGAAGAAATTGGATAGTGGACGACTAAGATACCAGAGGTCCTGATTAATGCTAGGCTGTCCATTCTTTTTCGGCTGCTCGGGCTCTACCCACTCCGCTATCCGTCGCAGACTGCGAGGCTGGGAGAGGAGACGATAGAGGGCAAGATCTTTGAACTTGAACTGTGTCATGTTGGTTTTGATACAACTGTCGAGCTCGGCCCAGACGGCATCTAGATTCGCCTCAGCCTGTCGCAAAGCGTTGACCGTGTCCTTGGTTCGACGCTTTTCAAACGGGTATTTGAACCTTCCACCAGATGGGTCAGCGAACCGGCCTACTTTTTCCTAGGGACTAAGAGAGGGTCCCAGTGCCTTGACCATGTCACGCGCTGGCTTCAACGCTCCCTCGTAGTCCTTGGCGTAATCAGGTTCATCTTCTCTTTGATATCGAATGCATCCTGGTGCCGATAATGTCGGGCCCAATGCTGATAAAGCTCCATCTGCTTTGTACATTGCGTGAGAACAAACAGGTGACTTGGATTTTTGTAGACATGAGCCGAGATGAGACAGTCCGCCTCGGGCGTGGTCTTCAGGAGACATTCGAACTCATCAACAAGCGTAGATCGCCTTGTCCATAATTCTTCATCTATGGACAAAGCATCCAGGATGAAGAACAGCGAAAGTTGAGTGCTAGTATACTCATCACGGTTGCGTTCGACGGTGCGGCAGATATCTCTTCCGAGGTCATCTTTGCCTCGTACATAGCACCATCTCATCGGGGACGAGCATGGGAACTTGACGCGAAGCGATTTCACGGGGTCAGCTGCCGCATTCTGCAGAAACACTCGGAAGCGGAAGAGAGCGTGGCGATATTCGTCAGGTAGATCCTTTGCCACATCAAGCTGGTCTTCGTACTTCCTCTGAAGCACCCTCAAATGTCGTGCTTGACGGTATAGTAGCGTCATGGTCTCAAGTCTCCAGTATCTCTCAAGAGCGAGTTGGGACACTAACATGGTCCAGAGTATTCTCTCATTTATCTTATGAGCACGAGGGTCAGGTTTCCCGTTAAGTATTAACTTAAAGAGTGGAAATATTACACCTAACTGATAACAGCGTACCAATCTGGCATAACCTCAGGTTCCTGCATGAACCGAGGGGGACAAGGCTACGACTGCAAATCTCAATAAGAATACTGCTCCCTCATGCTGTAGTACAATACGATCATTGCACCCTACAATCATCGTTATCGCACAGTTGATAAACCAAGACGCCAAAGTAGCCAGTTAATCCAGTTCCTCTTATGCTCCGCATTGTTGCTAACTCATACGAAAGAATTTTAGCTACACTATTTTTTAGGTCTTAACCTCATCCTATCATACAGACTACTTGGCCAACTGAAGACCGCGAATAGCAACGCGAGCCCTCACAGATACACCAGACCCAACATCAAACTGTCCTTCATGAACCATACCCTCAGCGCCTGAAACGTTGTCAAAAGGAATTTCAACCGTTCCCTGCTCCGTCTGACCGTTCTGAAGAACAAGGCGGAAACTAGAAGGGCTCGACAATTGCTCAGCTGTGATGGGGAATCGGAAGGCTGTGTCGAAGGAAGGGTTAAAGATATCCGTTCCAGGGGAGTATGACTTGACAGGAGTGACAAACTCCTTGTCACCCCATGTAACCTTGACGCTGGGCTTGAGCTCGTCGCGGTTGCCGTTAAGACCGCTGACGTTGGCGATGAGGACCGTGGCAAGACCGCAAATTTCTCCTTCGTTCTGGCTGCTGGCAGAAATGCTGTTGGTTTCGCCGACAAAGTTGAAGAACTTGCCGTGGATGGTGACTCTGGTATCGACAGGCTGGCCCTTGTGGGAAAGGCTGAGTTCTTGGGTGCCTCCGTTCAGTAGAAGCTGCTTGACAGTTGTAGTAGCGATACCGATATCATCGTCACCACCAAGGTCCTCATCGTTGATGTCGATGGTAATCTGCTGCTCGTAATCTGTGACAAGGAAGTCATGAGTCTCGTCCCACTTGGGATCATGCTTGTTCTTGATTGTCGAAGTGCGCCACTCGCCCTCGGCACCGACATTGACATCACAGTAACAGTCGGGGATATCCTTGACAATCTTCTGCAACAGGCGCTTCGCTCCGCTCTTCTTCTCTCCAGTGATTTCGGTAGCGTGATCAACGGTAAGACGAAGAACACCGAGGTGGGGCTGGAAGGTCTTGAAGTAATCGTTGTCGGCGGAGAGGTTGACGAGGAAGCGGTTTGGTAGGACGGCCATGGAGGAAATGACGTTGAGGATGACCTTTCGGACAGTCTTGTCGATGATGGAAAAGTCGGCAATGTTGGCGGCATCGGTGAAGTCGAGTTCGATGGAAGGAGGGTTGATGAAAGCGACTTGAGCAGCTCCAATCTGTGGACGTTGGTTAGTATCCAGAAATTACTTTGTTTCATATAACGTACCAAGGGCATGACATTCGTGATAGGGCACAATAGTACCGACATTCTTCCTCGGAGTTTGACATGCTCGATACCCTGGAATCGATAGTTAGTGTGGTTCCTCTCTAATTTTGGGAGGGATAAGTTGCGACTACTTACAATTTTGGGTACCATGCTTCCATCAAGCTCAAAATCGCATTTGCCATCCCAGTCCAGGTTCATATCAAGCTTGATTCCCTCCTGCGGGGTTCTATGAACGTCTACGTGAGAAAGCTTGAGGGGCTCATGTCCGAAGTCGGCCTTGACAAACTTCAAGTTCGCCAGTGGACCTGGTAGCATTTGCTCCAGCATGGGCTCGACGATGTCCTTGATCATCTTGCCGCCTGCGACGTTGATGTTTGGCCATAGCTGGGCGATGATGTCGTTGATGAATCCTGACGGGTGTCAGCGAGATAATTCTGAGCTGTAGCGGAGTAGCTAGCTCTTCCTACCTGCGGACTCTGCGCCTCCAGAGGCAGTGAGAGTTTCTTGAAGGGAAGACATGTTGTTCATGATGGGCGACGTGATGAATGTAGAGTGAAGGGAGAAAGAAGAGAGAAAGAATAGGTGATGATGCTAAAGAGTTGTTGTATAAATAACAATGACGATGGAGCTGAAGCTCAAGGTGGAGGTTTCGTTTGCGGGGTTTGACGAATTGGACAGCGCGAGTGAGAGTGCGACGCGACAGTGATTCAGCTATGCTGGAAAAGCAGGAAGTCTAGAACAAGCATTGACGTCACTTCGCTTCATTGCAGGGGCCATAAACTTGTTAGCTTACGCTTTGGTGAGGCCATAGCGGTCTCATTTGTCGCTATCAAGATATTGTCATTGGTGGATAACTAAAACAAAACAAGACAAGAACGTGGTTGATGTTGATTGACCTCGTCACAGATCTTTGCCAAGCTTGACACAACCTTATTTTCTGGTCGCGTCACTAAAAATACCGTTGTAACAGCCTGGGCGACAGGGATCGCCAGGGAATCACAGTCGTCGTGCATGTCATTGAGCAATTTTTAGTTGACAAGCTGGGAATAACGGGTCTCTACAGCCGCTATCACGAAGTGACATAACAGATAATCAACTGTATTCAGAACAAATATCCATCACCTCTTTCACAAACTTGACTCTAAATAATAATCAAACATTTACTTAATGAAACACATACTGTACTGAGTCTATTATAGATTACGATTAATGATACTGCAATTCTCTCTAAAATTAAACATTCCTTATAGTGCGTTGTTACAGGGTATATGTAGGCGGTAATTTAGTTTCCAGTAGTTTCATGGAGGATTAGATAGATTAATAATAGTTTCACTATTTTGAACGATTAAATATAGATGGATTACAGTCGTAATAAATTACCAGAGTATGATAGTTTATTCAAGCATCGACGTTACTAGTGGTATGCCAGTATTTTATAAAAGCACAGTATATAAAAGCCCGAACTCAAATAATGCTTTTCTCATGAACAAATAGTGAGAGACAGGTTATTTTACAACTGATTATACTAGGGAAAAGGTTTTGACACGAAACTCGCTGTTCTCTAAGCCGTCCATGGCTTCCCCATTCATTAAGTCATACACATAGCACTCGCCAATAAACCGATAATATTTTCCAAATCGCCGCAGAACGAACGGTGTAGCTCCCCCAAACAGAACACAGAGAAGGTCATGTTCCTTCATATTTCTTGGGCCAAGGCCAATGTAGCATAAGTCTTTTGTCAAAAAAAGCCTCCTCTCATGAGCTGCGTCGAGGTGGAGGCTGAACGTATTGACATGATTATTGCTGCTCGAGTCTGGTGGAATCAAATACTTTGCGCGACCCTTTTCAGCATCAACTACATCCGCAAAACCTGAGTCGCGGCGACGCCTTCGGTATACACGCCGCATATATTCCCAGAAATAACTCAAAGGTAAATCACTCATCCTCTCACAGTTATTGAGGTTCCAATCACCCGTCAGAGTAACCATAAATGCTCGTGCAATCGCTTCCATTGTGTGATATCGAGATTCGAGATGATCATAGGCTTTTGTCCATGTTGGCCAAACTTGTGGGCCATATGAAGAGAGCTCTGATTTTGACAAGATCTTGAACGTGGTGTTAATCGTGTCAATCTCTAGTCCTTCAATGCCCAGAATATGGTCAGGTAGATGCTCAACCACAACAGCCGAACGGCCACCAGACGAACGATTTAGTGTTTCTATCAGCCGTCGCCTATTATGATCATTTTGGTCCCAATCGAAATAAGATATTCTGTCCCACCTAGTCGTTGCTGTGAAATCAACCGCCCATGAAGAAAATTGATTCCAGTTGGGAACGTAGCGAATAAGTGACAGAATGGCTAGGCTACCAGTTGACTTGATGACGTGTCGCGTGGCATCACGAAAGACTCGCTCAGTTGGCTTATCGTAGTTTGCCTGTAGTGATGGTGGTAATCTTCCTTGAGCGTCCGCTTCATCGGTCAACGCGAGAAGAGAGTATACTTTATCCCGCGGGTCTGATGCTTCGAACCGAATGGCTTTGTTAAGAAGGGTAGTCAGATCCCACGGTAACCTTAGCTGTCCCAACTCATGGAACAATCTCAGTGATCGAAGCGCTGGAAGAGTTGCTGGGATGGTGCTTAGAGGGCTGATATGATAACACATTGACAACAGCCATGATGATGCGGGTACGAGTTTTTCCCATGATATCGTTTCCCTTCCACAGATCATGCGAGCAGGAATTGTGGATAACGCTGTTTCTTGTATGACCCATGATCTGATGAACCAGGGTCGGGATAGAATCTCGCTCAGTGCAGACCATGCAGGATCTTGATCTGCAGGGAGCCCTAGTTGAAGGAATTCTTCCTCCGTGTACCGACTGCGTTTCCTAGTTCCAGTTGGATTTATGTCTGTCTTATGCAAACTGGACATCGTATCCACCAACGCCGAAAGCATATCAATGCCCGGCACAGTGGGACCCAGCCAGATGATGGTTCCTAGAGATGACGAGTAAATGTCTTTCATCATATCGACTTGAATGGCGCGCTCCGCTTTATCATCTTGGTTAATGCAGATCTGGTCAATCCAAATCCATTCTGTTTGACGGTGAAGTGACTGCAAAGAGTCGATAGCCTCTTCGAGATGCGGGGTAATCAGCAACGTTTGCCCATTGCAATGTATCGATCTAGACCTGCCTAGATTGCCCCAGCAGTAACTCAATGCATTATAAGGAGGAGATTGGGCAAGCTGAAAAGAGATCACTTCTATTTCTTGAATTATTTCTTTAGAGGCCGGTAGTCGAAGAAGTCTGATAGACCCTGGGTTCAGTGGCAAATAAACAGGCATGTTGGCAATAATGGGCTCGTTTGCCTTATGATGTATTGACTGAGGCAATTATTACCGAATCTTCGGGATGATGATATGGTGGGTCAATACTGTGCTGCATTAATCCAAGACTTCTCTTGAAACGATTCAGTTAAGTCGTCAGTACTTTCAATATTACCTATGTCTGTAACTCTTCCTATCTTACTTGCGTTGATAAGTGGGTGTCCAGAAGCTGGTCAGCCTTAAATCGGGAGTATTTGTGAGTGGACGTCGACAGATGTTACATCGCTTTGCCGACCTATGAAATCAGTTGAGTATTCAGTTGTCAGCCTGTCAGCCTATGTCTAGACAGATAGGAGAAGGGAGATGCTGACGGGCGGTACTGCGTGAAGAGAAAACAACACACACTTTGCGCGTTCCGGATCCTTGGCATCCCAGCCTGCTTTCGACCCCACCATATCCAGTTATAAAATACACTTTAACAGCCAATCGCAACTGGAAACATCACAGGAAGATGAAAATGGCAGCATCAGCTGAGTGAGTGCGGCTAAAGATCGATTGGTATTCGTTCCTCATCAGTATCATCAGACCGCCCTGTCAGCCAGTATGGGTACTTTGGTTGGTTGGACACTCTGCTTGGATCGGGGTATGTCGATGTTGGGCGGCAATGCAGACGCCAAGGCTCAATCTATGTTACCACTGCAAATGACTACAAGTTGTGTAGAGTGGTTAATGGGAGTGTTTTACCAACGGGCTTTTATCCTGGCCAGGTCTGGGCATGCGCCTGGTCTTCAAGAGTATTGATCCCCAATGTGGCGTTCGAAGGCGCTTCATCGAACAGATACTTCTCCACCCTGGAGCCTGATCATGCTCCGTGAAGAGAGGCAAATCATTTCGAGCTCTTACAATAAACCACTATCGCTCTGCCCAGATCCTCCACACGTCCTCGACACACTATCTCCACTTTATTATCCAAGGGAAAGCCATAAGACCCTCGGGTTTTACAGACTGAAAGTTTTCTGGCTCATTTATAAACAGGACGCCTGAAGCACAATGGTAGACTATGATGCTTATACCGTTGGCTGGATCTGTGCCATTCGAGCGGAACTTGTCGCCGCTCAGGAACTTCTTGACGAAGAGTTGACAGAGATTGTCTCAACACCAGAAAACGATAATAACAATTACACCCTCGGAAAGATCGGAGAGCACCATGTTGTTATCGCCGGGTTGCCTCGTGGGCAATATGGCGTGACCAGTGCCGCAAACGCTGCGAGGGATATGGTCCGCACCTTTCCCAATGTCAGAATTGGCTTCATGGTCGGCATTGGTGGAGGTGTTCCGACACAATATGACATCCGTCTGGGTGATATTGTGGTTGGTTCTCCTTCGTACCGCAGTGGTGGCCTCATTCAATACGACCATGGGAAGGCCGTTCAAGGTAGAGGCAATGACCTCATGGGAGCCTTGAATCAACCACCTGTCTCTGTGTTGACAGCCATCACTAAGCTGTCCGCGTTTCATGACAGAAAAGGACACAATCTGAACCAAATAGTCGACGATGTCCTGGTAAAGAACCCGAGGCTCGTTAAACTGGGTTATCAACGACCGGATGACAGCACGGATAGGCTGTATGAAGCCCAATTCATCCATACATCCGACGGGCGTAAATGCTCAGAAGTATGTCCCACCTCGAATCTCAAGCATAGATACCCACGTACAGAGGATCAGGATAACCCGAAGATCCACTACGGCCTGATAGCATCGGGTAGTCAGTTAATGGAGGATGCCATCGCAAGGGACGAGTTAGCTAGGAAGGAGCATGTGTTGTGTTTCGAAATGGAAGCTGCTGGCTTGGCCAACCACTTCCCCTGCGTGGTCATTAGAGGCATATGTGACTATTCCGATTCCCACAGAGGTCGTGAATGGCAAGGCTACGCGGCACTTATGGCTGCAGCGTATGCGAAGCAACTGCTCCTACAGATCCCGCCGGAGAACATTAAAGCAGAGGAAAAGATGAAGGATATTCTCCAGCAAATTGATAAGAGTCAGTAGATATTCTCCTTTTAATGTTACTGAATCTCTAATGATTTGTACTCTAGGGCTTGAGCCTATAGTTGAGACGAAAGAAATCGTCAATGCTTTAAATGTCAAAGGCAAGAGGGAAGATGAGCTGAGAATTCTTGACTGGCTCAATGCGGTTGATTACTCTTCCGAGCAGCATGGCTTCTTACAGCCCGAGCAACGTCAACCAGGAACAGGCGAACAGTTCATACAATCCAAACATTTCCAAACCTGGATTACCACCAAAAACTCTTTTCTTTTTTGTTCTGGTATGCCTGGGGCTGGTAAAACAATCACTACAGCCATCACCATCGAACACCTGTTTTCAACGTTCGGAGATGATCCCACAGTTGGCTTGGCATATGTCTACTGTAGTTATCAAAAGCGTAGTCAGCAAAAGCCCCAGGACTTGTTCACCAGCCTCCTGGCACAGCTCTCCCGGGCCCAATCACCCTTGCCAAAAGCAATGCATGAACTCTATGAGAAAAATCACCATGGAAGGGGAAGACCGGGGTTTGAGGACATCATGACGACTCTCTGCAAAGTGATTGATTCCTTTTCGACCACTTTCATCATCATCGACGCGTTGGACGAGCATGACGCGTGGGACACATTCCTTTCTGATGTTATTGAACTACGGGAGCAGACAACGGCGAACATCTTCATCACTTCTCGACCAAAGCCGATTCTACCAGGCAAGCTGCAAGGGTGCTTGATACATAATATCCAGGCCGATGATCAGGACGTGGGGTTATACATTGACCAGAGAATGAAACAAATGATGGTTCTAAGTACAAGCAACGCAGAATTGTCACACGAAAGGAAGGAAGAATTCCAAAAGTTGATCAGGGAGAAACTGAGTAAAGCTGTTAGCGGAGTGTAAGTGTACCACTCCATACAAAATTTGGTACGGCGTAGCTTATTAACAGTTTGCAGATTTCTCCTCGCCCGAATCTACCTTGATAATCTCAAGGAAGAAACAAATCTCAAAGGCATATCAACGTTTTTGGAACATCTACCCACTGGTCTAAGAGCTTATGATGATGCATACGAGAAGACCATTCGTAGGATCAGAAACCAAGGCCAGAAACACCGAGATCTAGCTCGAAAGGCACTGACATGGCTCACATTTGCACGAGAACCTCTTTCAAAAGAGCAATTTCGACACGCGCTCAGTGTGGAAGACGGAATGTCGGAGCTCAAAGAAGAGGACATGCAGAGCACTAATGTGATCTTCCATGTGTGTATGGACTTGGTAAAGATCAAGGAGAAATCGAACACCGTTAGCTTACTACATTTCACGACGATGGAGTATCTGAAGGCTAATCCAAATTGCCTCTTATATTTGGAATCTTCCGATGAGCCAAAGATTATCAACAATCCATCAGATCTAGAAAACGAGAGAATTGTTGCAAGGAGACACTTTGAGACGAATCTTGCCACAACTTGCTTGACGTACCTCCTACTTGAGGAGTTCAGAAGCGGGCAATGTGATTTCATGCCATATGAGAGAGACGGGCAATATGACTTCACGACATATGGGAGACACCGACATCGTGACTTCATGCCATACGGGAGAGACGGGCCTAGCGAACTGGATAGACGACTTGAGGCGTACCCACTATATCACTATGCGGCAAGGTATTGGGCTCATCATTCTCGTCACGGTGAACCGTGCAGCAAAATGTTGGACTTTCTGGAGAGCGAACCTCATGCAAGCGCATCGAGTCAGTGCCTAAAAGCATTTCGGTCTGGCTCCGGGTTACGAGACTCGTGGTACTCGACCAGACTAGGACGTGTGAATGGTCTCCATTTAACGGCATACTTAGGATTTGAGAGGGAGACTGCCTTGCTGTTAAGAACTGGGATGGAGCCAGACGTCAGAGATGGTCATGGTCGGACACCGCTGTCATATGCCTCCGAAGAAGGGCATACCGACGTAGTGAGTCATCTTCTGGACTTTACAGTCGATGTAGAGTCGAAGAGCTGTTGGGAGGACGAAAATTGTCCACGAACAGCTCTATCCTATGCAGCAAAACATGGTCATGGGGGGGTTGTTACATTATTGCTCGGAAAAGGAAGAGCCAATCCCAACTCAAACCCGGAATTAGTAGAAAGCCGACTCGAGCGAACTCCACTGTCCTTCGCTTCGTCGGAGGGACATCAGAGTGTGGTCGACATACTGCTTGTGGCGCAAGGGGTAGACCCAGGCCCCAAGGGAGGTTATCTTTCCATGACTCCATTACACTATGCGGCACATGCTGGACACGAGGCCGTCGTTAAGTCGCTACTAAGGACAAGAGGTATCGACCCCGAGTCCAGGGACATCTACGGCATGTCACCGTTACACCGCGCGGCACAGGCTGGACATGAGGCTACTGCGAAGCTTTTCATTGACACAAAAAGGGTAGATGCTGACCGCGCCGATGATAAAGGTATGACACCTCTGTCCCACGCCGCGAAAGCTGGACACGAGCCTGTCGTGAAACTACTTCTCGCGACAAATAAATCGCACCCAGACGGCAGAAGCAACAGCTATTTCCCAGGCATTCATGACCCATGGCCTGATTCAGAACAAAGCCGATCACTCAAGGATATAATCAGGGCAGTGCTGGCGAATGGACGTGTGAACGCACACTCCAAAGACAATAATGGGCGGACGCCGTTATTTCATGCAGCGTTTCAAGGCCACGAATCAATTGTCAAATTGCTTCTTTCTCGACCTGATGCGGAGCCTAACACTCAAGATTTAAGAGGGCGGACAGTACTCAGCCATGCAGCATGTCATGATGGTGCAATTGTTGAGCTTCTGCTTGCTTGCCAGGGCATCAAGCCCGACCTAGAGGATTTCACTGGGCGTACACCACTCTCACACGCAGCAGAATCACGGAGCAAGAATAGCTTCAAACTATTACTTTCAGATGCTCGGGTCAGGGCTGACACTGAAGATTCTTCTGGACGGACGCCACTCTCTTATGCAGTAATATATGGGGATGCTTTCAACGTTGACTTACTTCTGGAGCACCCAGAGGTAGATCCAAACGCCACTGATACTTCAGGACGAACACCTTTTTCGTACGCAGTAGAGAAATCTGGGCCGGAAGTTTGCAAACTGTTTCTTGCAAATACTCGTGTGGATTTAGACTCTCAAGATGCTTTTGGTCGCACACCACTCTCGTATCTGGCGGAAAGGGCACAAGTGCTTTACAGGAAGCTTTCTTCCGAAAACCATAGAGACTCTTGGTTACAAGTTAAGAACGAGTTTGACGGAATATGGAAGTTGATGAGAGAATTGCTTGCAGAAAAAGGAGTGGATCTTTTCGCCCAAGATAATCAAGGACGAACACCTGCAGACATTATGCCAGAGTTGCTACGTCTTGAGCGAACAAGACCTCTACAGCAACAGGGAAAGAAAAGGAAAGGTTTGTCGGAATAGGTCGATAGATGTGTGGGTATATTATGCGGAAAGCCATCATATTGTGCCAGTTATCTTCTATTCTAGGCTATGACACACAGTTTATTATAGTCATGAACAGGTTGTGTGGAGAAGGTAGAAGTGGGCTGTTTAGCTGGTATTGCTTTTGTATTGTGTGATAATAAGGTTCCTCTTTGTGCCCTGAACTTTTGATAATACAGTTGTGCATATAGCGAAAGTGTTAGACTTTGGTCTTCGATTTTAGATATCGCATCTCAACCCTTCAATGGAGTCGCGAACGTCATAGAACCTCGACTGATGGATGAGGCACTAAATACTTGACCTAGTCCAGTCTATTAAGTGACAGCAACGCGAATATTTCAGGATCCATTGGTCATCATGCAATTATGGTAGCTGGCTTGCTTAAGGATATATTTGCGAATGTCCCATCACCTTCAAGAAGCACTCACAAATGCTACCGATATCGAATAGGGCTAATTCCCAAGAATTATAGTTTGACTGAGCATGCGAACTTGTTGGCAGTTGGGGGTGTTTAAGAAGTGATCGGAACTTCTGACGAATGCCCACTGTCGATTTCAACAGGCAGCAATTCAAAAAGTTTCCGGCGTGTTAAGATGTCCTCTTGGTATGTCAGAAAAAATTAATTTGCGTTTCAGAGTGTTATATTGGAAAGACGGCAGGGTTTAATTGAGACGTTGGCGCGATGCTGTGTCGAAGACAAGCATCCGCCGTATTGAAATACGGAACAATAATTACACCGACATTTCTACCCCGCCATTTCAGTTTTTGACTCCTCCAATATTGGAATACGCACAATACCACCCATGGCTTCTTTAGCAAGTCCCCCATCAAAGCTTATGGAATTACTAAGTAACAAGTCGGGGAACCCAAACTTGACTATAGTTGACACCATTCTATTCCATTTAGGAGTTGCAGATATTTACTCTCTACATGCAGTAAGTCGATCTCTGCGATGGTTAGTCAATTACATGACCGATTCACCATGCTTGCTGAGTATCACAAAACAATTACAACCCTTTGTCGCCGACCCAACGCAATTTCGAAGTGAGCTTGGAAAGCATGGTGGGCTCATCGCTGGCGACTTTGTCCGCAACTTCTTCGACTTTGGCCGATGGCATGTCAACTCGCTGCTACTATATGTTGAACGGGGATCCAAATGTCAGGGCTTGATCAGATATCTACTTCAACATGAAGGGTATAGAACCTATTCGGAAAAACTAGTTTTTCGTCGTGACAGAGACCCAGATCTATTTATCATCATCAAGTCTACACGGGATCCTCCTATTATCGATATTATCAACGAGGCCACTACAACAGCTGGTCTCAACTTCATATCTTGGAATAAGGCCTACTGTCTTCTCCCCGTTCCGACTATACGATTCCACAAGTTTTACACACTGAAACCTTTCGATAATGCGCTTGGCCAGTCACTACGCCAGCGGACCAAACTCGGTTGGACGACAAGGGACCTTCTATGGCCTGACTTGACAAAAGAACTTATTTGTGATAAGGAGTGTCGTCAGGTTGGTGGATCAAGTACCCTGGTCATCAATCTCGGAAATAACCCTCCAGGGGATTACACCCCCGACTATGTCCTCGAACGAAGCGTCTATTCCATGGTGTGGAAGTCGACGGGCTCTTCAAGGCGCCTAGTCGCCAGCATGAAACTCTCGCCCATGTCACATGCGCTTCGTTATCCTCACACTAACGGTGACATCGGCGATGGCTGCAAAGATTGGTGGAGCTTCTTACGCGAACGATTAGATCGCTGGGTCTATGTTGAGGTAGTGAAGACGGATTATGACCTACGACCACACGGATTTTACTTCCTGGCGCCAGGGAATTTTCGAATCTCTATTCCTACTGGATATCAAGTACCTGACACCTGGGACTATGCAGATGACCAGATAGTTTCGTGGTTTGAAGAGTGGGAGAGAGGTTGGACGAGGGGGAACGAGTACCAATGATCTGTCTTTTCGTACTATACCTTACAACCTGACATTTAAGCAGCGTGACTTCTGGCTGTAGACTTTCAAATGCCCTTGCTCTACGCAAGTAGTATAACATCCTGCATTTTTAGGCATCTCACATCCATGGAATCTCTCATCATGAGTGCTCCACATGCGTCGCCATACAGTCTGGTGATTTAGCCTACTCGCGCGCTACTGGATAATGGAGTGACTTTCAAATTGGTATCATATTGTTTCTCATTATTAAATACTAACACGATTCGTAAAGATAATATTCTTATCAAAACAAAGTTTCGAATTATGCCTGAGACGTTTGAGACCTTTCGCTACGCCAGTCCATATCCATATCCTTCATAGCCACCAGGTGCGTCTCATCCGTCTGACCGTATTCCACCTCATACGTGCGGTTGCAAGTAATTCCAATAGGATCGATACGCGACGGAGGTGTTTTGTCGACATGGGAGGTTGTACCAAGTGGTACTCGTGAACGTGATCGGTTTGCATCCGTACCTCCATTTGTAGGCTTGTTGCTGCCGTACTTGTCGTAGGTCTGGTAACCGCGCCGAGATGTACCAAGCACCTTGGGGAAGATCTGGACGAGAAGCATACGGAGAGAGGGCATGCAGGCGCACATGATTCCGACGTTGCCTTCGATAGTAGACCATCTCGTAACAGGAAGATATTCCCATGTCGGGTTATTTGAGCCCTTGCCTGTGCCAGCTTGAACAGTGGCGCTAAGTCGAAGAATACTCATGATGGTGACGCTTGAGAAATGTTAGTGGTAGAAAGGACAGATTCGACGCAACACTTACAAAATTCCAACGCTGAACATCATTCCCACGCCAATCTTCTTTCTCCAATCCAAGTTCATCTTCTTTAATTGTGAAAGAGGAATAGTCAAGATCCAGATGTCGAGCGCAATGTTGACAGCTGCGCTTGAATATGTAATGGCGTTGACACCAAGACATGTTCCCTCGTGTTCGTGATCCCACTTCGTCCAGAAATAGCTGATAGGCTTGCATTGGAAGATGGTGATAAAGACGTAGACCAGACCAAATATTGATGTGAATACAACGGTAGTCCAGAGGCTTTTTCGAACACCTTTCGTAGGGAAGATTCGAAGGAAAAAGAAAATCATAGATAGCTTAAGAAAGGTTTGTAGGCAGAAATATAGGATGGCCATGATATAGAAATAGCGGCCAAAATTCGTGACTTGTTGAGGCGTTATAGTCCAGATATCGCGACCAATACCGTTGGGAGCCAGACCGTATGCGTTGATGATAATAGACGGGACTGCGGCACACATGACCAAAACGATAAAGAGATCATCGAGGCCAAGAGGGAGCTTTAGGAATAGTTTCGTTCCGAATCGTTGGAGAACAAAGAGGCCGGATAGAATGCCCATCACGGCGTTCAGGGAAACAAATTGATCTCGGTGGTTTCGAACGGGCGCGCCACATGCTGTCAAGGTGGTGTTCTTGGTACCTAAATCGTGTGAGAAGATGTATTTATTATATGTTGACCTGCAGACATACTCATAGCCTCCGGGACTGTACAAGACACCAAAACACACTTTTCAATCTCTGCTTGAAGCGCGGCATTTGTGCATGAACATTTTACATCGCCGAGTTCACATGTCGAAGTTTCTATCGCGTTAACCATGCATTTTGCCTTCGGCTGTCAGCAGTAATCTCGTAAGGGGCAAATAGGCACTTACAGCACACTTTGGCAGTGTCGCCAGCGTAGAAAGAGCATCATCATCCTGAGCCAAAGCCAAAGGCAATGTCGCCACAAGGCAGGCTAAAAGACTGCGAAACAGCATCATTGTAATATGACACAAACGACAAGTCAAGTCAAGCCAGGCGGGGACAGGAGGGGGTTATGTATGATACATGCAGGAGACACGACACACACACTTTGCTTTTTGAACTTCCCAAAGGAGTGGTTATCCCCGGATATATAATGAGATCATCTGCAGGGACATCAAACTTGACACCATGACACTTGAACACTTTTAGCGTTAGAATGTAGTCAGTGCAACGTCTGATCGCCGAACTAGACCACATCGAGCGTTTCGGACCACAAGGATTACGAGGTTCAGGGCCTTGACAAAGCACCAAGATCTGGCAGTAGCCACTTGTGGCAAACCTGTGTCAACTGTCCGTACCCACGACTAGCTCGTTGGTTGTCATCACACTTCTTCTGACCCGCCCGAGAGACCGGTCAAACAATAGTCTTTCCGTTTTTTAGTCTAACTCGGGGGCTCACAAACTGAACCGAGACTCGATTGAGGTAGTCTCCCTCCCGTCTTGGCTCTGGAGGATCGGCCGTGTCAAGCAAAGTGATCAGCAAATATCCTGAAGAACTTTAATCAGCCAATGACAGATAGAGTTTCGTCCTGAAACAGAAACTGTCTGTGATTGACATGTGGCATGTTTGTCGTGCTTTATGACTCGGCATTGCGGCAGTCCAACAGATATGCATGCCATGTTCCTGGATCAGTTATTATGCGCGTACCCACAACCTGCAGATCAGATCGTCGCTACTCGGTTCTCCTGGAAACAAAAAGAGTGGCTACAGCGGGAAAAAAGGAAAGAAAAAAATCAAGTTTGTGGAGACATCCCCTAGATAGTTAGTGGAGATGTCAAACAAGACTCGACAATTGCTTGATGCAGTTAAACATTTGGTCAGCACTAATAGCCCTTTGACTGGGTTATATTGACTAGATTCAGGTAGACTGCCTGAAGAGCTATTTCCGTTTGTCATTTGTTATTGGCTCCAGAACTATATTAACCATTTAAGCCAACAGCCAACGGTTTACACTTAACCAGCGAGTAGCTTCCATGTTCCAGGACGAAGAAGCAGGTGGGGAAAACCCCTGAGCTGATGGCTGAGAAAGACTTGACCGACGCTAGAATAACGCTTAGCTCATGTGGCATCGGACCTTTTTCCAAGCTAAGCTCTAACCTCGGTATGATAACGCCACATATTTTACTTGTTCGTATATTTCACTATTGTCGAACTGCAGTTCATGCCTGTGGGCTGCGCTACAAGCCACTAAATTAAAACCTTTGTGAGTCTCGGGTGCTGACCAAAAGAAAACACCTAGTCCGGCATGCATGATCTACCAAGTGTTTGTGCGCGTCTTGGTGGAACTCCTGAGTCAGAGACATGAGCGGAATCACTAGACTACAATGACGAATGTGGGTAGTTCCCACCACTCTCAGATGTTTGTCAAGAAGATCGGAAAAGTTAACCCGCGGGAACTATAAGAGACGAAATTAAGGTCAGTTTATGCTATTTTCTGACATCCGCTAGCCAAGACTTCATATTCATCCGATTCGGAATACTATTCGTCCTCTATATCCACAGCATGGAACAGGCCATTGACTTATCGTATCTATCTCTCCGTTCCCCGATCACTAGACATTTTACTTGACTCCATACTGTCACTTTCTACAACAGCTAGATGATTTGCATGACTCTGGATGAACCCACAAGAACACATTGACCTTTTGTTTGCCACTTTGCCAAGCCGGTTTAATTCCGCAACCGACTTTAACCTCGGAATGCCCCTTGCTGCTGAGACCTTGCAGCCATGTGTTTCCGTATGCAGATCGCTGATCTGCTTCACAATCAGTTTAGCTGTGGTTATAGCGCTTGCGCTTTGAGCATCACATCTCGGTAGATACGGAACAAACCCTCAAGGATGAGCACTAATGGCGAGATCATCCAGCACTCACGTGTACGTCAGACCAGGTTCAACAACTCTGTCACACAAGCGGAACACACTCCAATCACATCAGCTTTGACATCAATTCTTGATCATCTTGCGAGATGCGGGAATGTGATACCAAGTGAGCTTAGTGCAGACGAGCACAGAGTTCCTGGACACTTAATCCTATGACTCGAACAGCTACCTGAAGAGCGGCTGCGCCATCGGAAATAAACATCTGCTTCTGGGATTACCAAGCCAATAATCCAATATTTAGGCTCTCTTGGCTGGGCTCAAGACATCCCTGACCCCACAAACATCCTTGTGGTAGCGGATTTGAGACCCATTTTGATCGCTCCGTAAGATTGAGAATAGGTTATCGACTAGCCGTGACACGAAAGCTTAGATCAACTGCGAGATGAAGGGCTGTACGGCATCAGAGACTAAGCGTACATTGTCTCTCACAAAATCATAAGTGGCTGGGTAGCCCAACATTTTGTCTAGGTATAGGGTATTCTTCCTCACCCGGATGTTTTACCATATTGGTAGCAGCATGGTTCAAGCCAGAATGATCCAGTTGCGCCCTAGGCTAGTTACTGGATGTATGTCTGTTTCCCACTTTCGTCGGTTTAGTTCATGATTTCGCCCTCGATAGCTGGACATAAGTAGCTGGTTCAATGATTGAGATGGAAGCTCTCGGATCTCAACTGGCTTAGTGATTCCAGTAGGAGCTTTCATGATGTCATCACTCCAGTCAACCACCATGCATTCACAGGTCCCAAATCACATCTAAAATCATCCCAGAGCCCCATTAATCGTGCAACGAGATGCAAAATGCCCCACAAAGTACCTCTTACCAATCACCGAAACGTCGAGGACAACGATAAAAAACGACAATGATGAAGGAGAAGCTTCTCCAAAGATCCTAAAATCCAAAGAAAGGGTCCAGACGCACCATGGGGATTTTGGCCTGGTCTGACTACAGCAAAGAAGAATGTGTGACCTTATTCTCATCATTCCCATTTTTATCCTCGAGATAAAACTCCTCTACAAAGTGGCAAAGGTCGAATGGGGGTGCTCTCTTACAGAGACCCTCAAGTTCATGGGAACCAACAGGCAACGGAACGATAGTTTGGCCACCTCGAATCGCCAGCCCAGCTAGTAGAACATATGCGTCAAATTCCAAAAACCTCTTTGGCCCCTTGGTAAGAACATGAAGCAGATCACCTAGACTACTACTGAACGAGCGATATTCCAGACTGTTCATCAGAATTGGTCCGAAGCCACCTGAACTTGAAATCTAAACAGGGATCTGGAGCAGACCATACTATCATTATTGTCTGCTATGTAGATACATGAGGATAGTTCTCGGGGTAAAGCCACTAGGCTAGGGATCTAGTGCTGGCTTTACGAGGATTCTTCGCTTCAAAAACTGAATCAAGTTCTTCAAGGGTACGCCCCTTGGTCTCGACGAAGAACACGTAGATGAAGGCGAACTCAAACAAATCCCAAAATACGAAAAAGACATAGCTGTAGGGGAGTTGTTAGAGATAAGAATCATGTCGGATCATAAAATGTTTACTTACAACCAATATCGGATGTTCTCCATGGCAACTGGAGCTGCAAAGGTGTTGACAAAGCCTGCGCATCCGGAGGTGATCATCCATACCATCATACCATTCGCCCGCATGTCATCTGGGTACTTTGGTTAGTGACATTGGGACTTAGCAGGGAAATAAAAGGCCGTCAACTCACTGGCTAGAACCTCTGCAGGGTAAATAGGCTGCATGGGAGTAAATCCGACTGCGAAGATAACACCGAAAATAAAGATAAATGCGATGCTAGCGGAGCTTGATGGTACGCTTCCAGAACGTTCATATTCGGCGGCCGTAGCAGCAACAATCGCCAAGGCTATCGACATGCCCAGGCACGAACTCATGAGCATTTTACGTCTTCCCACAATATCGTGGAGACGTGCTAGAAACTGAGTCAGTATATAAAGCTCATATTGCAGTCAAAATCACATATCATACCTCCTATCGTAGCAGCAACCCATCCGGTCAATGCATAAAATGCATTGAGAAGCAAGACCAGGTTAGTTGAGGTGATACCAACGTTCTTGACCATAATTGGAAGGTAGTAGCTTGAAACGTTATTGCCTGAGAATTGACCAAACCAAGACATGGCAATGACGAGCATGAGACGATACCGACGAGCAGGAGATTTGTACAAACTTCGCAAGTCAAAGCAAGCCCACTTCGAACGGCCTTGAACTTCCACAAGCGACTCCCGGATCTCATGCATCTCGATGCCAACGATTGGATGGTCGGCGTCACCGTTGGCGTGATGCTTGACAATGAAGTCCCGGGCTTCTTCATCTCGTCCCTGAGCGATCAGCCACC
The DNA here is from genome assembly GCA_019054645.1 of Fusarium sporotrichioides. Taxonomy (NCBI): domain Eukaryota; kingdom Fungi; phylum Ascomycota; class Sordariomycetes; order Hypocreales; family Nectriaceae; genus Fusarium; species Fusarium sporotrichioides. Next base: position 583,910 of record JAHKNS010000002.1, on the reverse strand, counting down.
TTGGACTCTCGGGCAGCATCCAGCTACCAAGACAGACCAAGCCAGGGCAGAGTATCTGGAGCCACAAGGGAAGTCGCCACTTAATGTTGCCAGTCAGGTGGATGTTGGCTCCGTACATCGCTATGCCAGAGTTAGTGGTGGCCCAACGAACGATAAATGAGAACTCACTAAAGGTAGCAATAATGCTTCCCATGTAGTAAAGAGTGTTGTATATACCCGCTACCGTTGCTCGATGTAACGGAGGGGCGATTTCAACCAAGAGCATTGGTGCAGCGACAGTATTGATCGTCGAAAAGAAACTGAGGAGGAATCGAGCTCCAATGAATGAGGATAGGGTCGGAGCTACGGCAGTAAAAACCGCTGATACACATATAAAAAAGGCGCTGACAGCCAAAGTGATCTTGCGACCCCGCCAGTCACAGATCCAAGTAAACAAGGCGCCCGCCATCTGGCCGATCTGGAAGATGGAGAAGACCAAGCCAGTCGAAGTTGATCCGTCTTCGCCCAAGTTGTAGTACTCTTGGTATTCGGGAAGCACATTGAGCGAGCCCATGAGGGATCCGTCATAGCCGTTCATAGTCGAACATAGATAGATGAGTGCGCAGGCCATGTAAAGTTGGATATGGCCACGACCCCATGGTGATGGAGCTGCGCCATTGGCACCGAGTGCCGTCGCTATGGCATCTGGAGTCTGTGCATGTTCCTTGCTGTCTTCAACACCATTGTCGATGTGCTGGCTGACAGGTTCGCCGCGCTCCTTGGACATGATGATAACCGCGTAGTGTAGGACAATTCGCTGGCCAGGGATTCGGAATAATGTGGTAATTAAGGTTAAAAGATAAAGGCATGAGATGATCGTCGATGGAGTCTCAAGACCCATATATACATTTATATACATACATCCACATGTCAACGTTACCGCTGATATGTGCCATCTCCCGACTACCCCACTCCATGGCGGGTTCTGAACGGGCCAGATCGTGCGGGGAATTTCGAAGATCCGTCTTAGTGCGAGTCTGGGCTGTCATGGGTGTAACACAAAATAGTGGCCTCATGACATGAGCAATTGGCTGTTGGCACAACTGAGACGTTGCATATTCTGGAGTAATTGACGATCGCCTTGGTATTTCCGGTAAGCACTTGAACGGTAACGTTAACCCCGTTTAACCGGTCCAACAGCCTATTTGCAAACATCTTGAGACAAAACCAATACATAACGCAAGCATCTCTCATCTGACTTTCCTTAGTGCAACCCTTCCGAAGCATTCTAAATTGCTCGTCTTGCAACAGTACCATTCGCTTCCGTCAGAATGGCAGCCACGGTGCAGCGTATCAACTTGGCCACAGGCTGGAGATTGAGACGAACCGATGAGGGGGACGATACATGGATCCCTGTTGAGAAAGTACCAAGCGTTGTTCATTTGGACCTGATCAATAACAAAAAGTACGTGACAGGACGATCGCCCACGATATATGAATGTAACATTAATTAATTAACGTTTAGAATTCCCGACCCGTTCTTGGGAACAAATGAACTCGACGTAGAATGGATTGGGGAACACTCTTGGACATACGAAACGACTTTTGATGGTCCTTCTGTGGCACCCGGTAGTTCAGCTTACTTGCTTTTTGAGGGCCTCGATACTTTCGCAACTGTTCGACTTAACGATGTAACCATACTGGAAAGCGATAACATGTTTCTCAGCCACAGAGTCGACATAACTGCAGCCCTAAAGCCCTCTGCTGTCAACACCCTCGTTATTGACTTCGATAGCGCCTTGTTACGCGGAAGAGATATCCAGAAGCAGCACCCTGATCACAAATATTTACTCTTCAACGGAGAGTCCAGCCGTCTGTGTGTCCGCAAAGCACAATATCACTGGGTGCGTCTCAAATTAATCCAGAATCATGGCGTAGATCCTCATCTAACATCCTAGGTAGGGATGGGACTGGGGTCCCGTTCTTATGACAGCAGGCCCATGGCGTCCTGTGTGGCTCGAGGTATCCTCGACACATATTGACAATGTACGTGTGGATTACAGTGTTGCAAAAGATCTGTCTGCTGTGACTGGTGCTGTGGTGGCAAACGTGGAAGGCTTGGCGGATACTGTCACGCTCATAGTGAGTCTTGGAGACAAAGAGGTGTTTCGTGCCAGCCAAAAGACTACAAGTGGCACCAACACCATCGCCTTCGATATAGGTAAGTCAATTTAAGCCCGAATGCGACCAAGCCCTAATGTTTATAGACAACCCTGTGCTTTGGTACCCTTACGGATACGGAGAACAATCTCTATACCAATTCAAGGTTGAGGCGACGCTTCAGGGCACCCCTTGTGATACCTGGACCAAGAAGACAGGCTTCAGGAAGAGTGAACTTATACAAGAGGCAGATCAAAATGGGGAGTCATTTTACTTTCGCATTAATAACGTCGATGTTTTCTGTGGTGGTTCCTGCTGGATACCGGCAGACAGCCTTCTTCCAAGGATTGACGCAGCCAAGTACCGCAGTTGGCTTGAGTTGATGCGCGAAGGCAACCAGATTATGACAAGGTGAGTATACTGCTCGATGTTGACTGCGCCATACTCATCTATCCGTTTTAGAGTTTGGGGAGGTGGTATATACGAAGACGATGTCTTTTATGATACCTGCGACGAATTGGGAATCCTCGTTTGGCAAGATTTCATGTTCGCATGTGGCGTTTACCCGGCCTGGCCAGAGTTCAGAGATTCCGTCAAAGCCGAAGCCAGGGATAACATACGACGTCTTCGACATCACCCGTCAATTATTATCTGGGCCGGAAACAACGAGGACTATCAAGTCCAAGAACAATGTAACCTCGAATATGATTACGACAACAAAGACCCGGAGGCATGGCTGAAAAGCTCTTTTCCCGGAAGATACTACTATGAACATCTCCTGCCAGCCATCATGAAAGAAGAAGCACCCGACACGCAATACTGGCCAGGGTCCCCATTCTCTAACGGCAAACTCAGCTCCGACCTTACTGCTGGCGATTTACATCAATGGAACGGTGCGTAGTCCAGGCGGTTGTCTCCCCTCATCTGATGACTAAAAGCTTGACAGTATGGCATGGTAGCCAAGAAAAATACCAACGATTCGATCAGATAGGAGGACGTTTCAACAGCGAGTTTGGTATGGCGGCGTTCCCTGTCCTTCAAACCATTGAAGGATATGTCACAGATACAGAAGACCTTTACCCTCAATCGCGTGTTCTTGATTTCCACAACAAGGCCGATGGGCATGAACGACGCATCGGGGTCTATGTTTTGGAGAACTTCTGTAATGCTTCAGACCTTGCCGTGAGTCTTCACCGCTTCCAACTCCAATGACCTGCACTAATATTGTCCCGTGTCCGCCACTTAGACATGGACGTACCTAACCCAATTAGCGCAAAGCGAGGCGTTGACGTTTGCATACCGTGGCTGGCGCCGCCAGTGGGGAGAGAGTCGGCGGTGTGGAGGTGCTCTTGTATGGCAGCTCAATGACTGCTGGCCGGCAACATCGTGGTCCATCGTCGACTACCATTTGCGACGAAAGCCCAGTTTCTACGCTATCAAACGAGCCCTGCATCCTGTAGTGGTAGGTGTACAGCGAGAGCACCATGACTGGAGTGTTTGCCATGCTCGCCCCGCAAAAGGATCATATTATAAGGTTTGGGTTTGCAGCAGTTTACAGACCGAGATAAAGGCCGATATCGAGCTTCGTTTTCTGTCTATTTCTACAGGGAAAGAGGTGAAGCCTGCTATCAAGAAGAACAATGTCGCCGTTGCCTGCAATGGGACCACTGATATCATATCGGGCGAGATCGACAACATTGCTGAAGAAGACCATGTTCTGGCCGCCAGGATCTTCCAGGACGGGGTGTGCATCTCTCGAGATGCGGATTGGCCACAACCACTCAAGTACCTGCGTTTCGAGAACAGGGGTGTCAAGGTGGAAACCCTGTCTGGAGAAATCTCGATCACCTCTGAAAGACCTGTCAAAGGGTTGGTTCTCACGGAATCAGATGGGTTCACCTTGAGCGACAACTGCCTTGATATCATGCCTGGCGATCATCAGGTCATACAGATTCGAGGGCCCGCGACTGTGTTGCCTCAAATTGGTGTACGATACCTCGGCATGAATTGAAGCTTGGAGTTAATCCTGAGGAATACCACTTTCTCCCTGATCCTGCCATGTCAATTTTAAATGGATGCCTAGAGCTATACCCACCCACTAGGTGAAACTTGTCTAGCAATGACAACCTTTTCTTAGAAGATTACGGAAAGGGCGTTCTCGAAGGCTAGGCAGTCTGGACTAGGTAATTGATATCGGCAATTATGAACAGTAGTGCCATTGAAGCAATACGAGCCCACGCGATATGAAAACTCATTGTTATTTGCCGTGCTTCTACTATTAATAATATCGGGGGAAAAAGGAGTTTCTCTGTTTCTACAATTGTTTCTACCGTTGTTTATACAGTTGATTCTACAATTATTTTTACAATTGCTTCTACAGTTGTTCTCACAGTTGTTTCTCCCTTGCCACAATATGTACCTACATTTACACTTTGAATCTTGATGTGATGCGGCTGACACTAGAATCATTACGACATCGGCATTGCCGAGGGCTAAGACGGAAGTTGATAATGCCTGACTAGCGCCTCAAGGGTTGGAAGCAATAGAACCCTCATCACGCCAGTCACAGCTCAGCTTTTCCACCCCACAAAACCACTATTGCGACCATCCTAATCCGGTCAAGTGCCCTCTCGTAGCAAGCGGGCGTTGGAAACATATGAAACAATTGATGGATTGACTACTGGACGCCATATTCATCATTGTCAATGTTAAGACCATCTTGAAATGTGAACTGATGCCTAGATTTGAGACCATAGATACCCGCAACTACCAATCTAAACGTCTCTCGCTTCTTCCAATTCTCTTGGCGCGTAGGCTCTTCTCCCCGCATCTTTGTGTAAATTTCTCGCTTCTCAGCCAATACAATGGATCTCTCACAGGTCTCAGAAATCTCCGGATATCAGACACCACCAAACACGCAGGGCAAGCAGCCTCAACCCACTTCATCCTGCGCAGAGTGTCGACGTCGACGTGTCAAATGCGATGGACGAACCATTCCTTGCAAACAATGCGCCTATTATCTTGTTCCGCATCTCTGCCACTACCCAGCACGGAAGCGGAGACAGAATGTGACCCTTAAGTAACTCAAACCTGCCAATACGAATTAGACATTATGAAAGCCTCCTATTCTGACGTGTGACCCTTTTCATTTACAGATCCTACACCGAGCTCTCTGAAGCCTATTCCAAAGCCCAGAAAGTCATCAACACGCTATTTCCATCCAGCTCCCTCACCGAGCTCTCATCAATGACACGTCTGCAGCTTGTAGAACGTTTAAAGGCTTGTGCAGTTCCACGAAGCGCGGCCGATGATTTTTCGCATAGCGATTTGCATGTTTTGGAGCCCCATGCCGAGCAGAACTTTACTTGGGACGAAGTCTCGGAGGATGAGAGCGAAACATCCCGAGTGGCAGACGACGTCAACGGCCTAGCATTCTCTAAGCAAACCCCCCATGCTTCGTACTTGGGCTTATCATCAGTACCCACGATACTGAAAGTCATCACTCATCTTCGCCCTGACGTCCAGAGAAAGGTTCCCCAGGGTCCCGAGGCATGGAGGAGTCCATCATTGTTAGGTGCCAGTCCCGACGAAAGCTTTGTTCTACAGGTCGATGAGACTTCACTCGTTGATGCTTACTTCGACTTTGTACATCCTAGCATTCCTATGATTGACGAGGCTGAATTCCGTTGTCGATTTGGTATGGAAAAAGTAAGACGAGATGAGACTAGCCCATGGTTGGCTCTGCTCAATATGGTGCTAGCCATGGGCTCAATGGCATCCGACTCTATACACTTTGCCAGCCACAATGTCTTCTACAAGCGAGCCCTCCTATACCTCAACATGACATCCTTTGGATCCGGACATATATACATGGTACAAGCTCTAGCCCTGTATAGTGGCATGGCTCTACATTTCTTCAACCAACCAAACACAGCAATTGCCGTGATGGGAGCAACAATTCAGATGGCTGTTGCCATGGGTCTGCATAGAGTACAGGCGGCACAAACAAACGAATACAGCCCTTGTTATCCTACAGCTGGCACTGCGAGTACTCGAATCCGCACCTGGTGGACCCTTCTATGCTTAGATACTTGGGCTTCCTCGACCTTGGGCCGTCCAAGTCCCGGATATTGGAATCTATCAACGGTTTCGACATCAATCCCATCGACGTTGGGCAGCTCAGTAAATCTCCTTCAACCCCCCACATGGCTTCCACTTTGCTAATGGCTTTCTGTCTTGACATAGGATTTTGAGATTATTTCTCTCGCTGCTAGTGAACACTTTTGCAGGATCGCCGCACGCATACAAGAACGACTCATCCAACTACCTCTCATCAGTTTCGACGAAGTGGAAGATTTGGATCGCGATCTCACTAGCTGGAAAAACTCGTTGCATACATTTCTAGCTCATCGTGAACAATGCCCTTCCAGTCTCAGAACCGCCCGGGCGATTATGTGGTGGCGATACATCACTACTCGGCTCACACTATACCGCCCAGCCTTACTCGTAGCAGCGATCCGTCAAAGACCATGGGATGAACTAAGCACAAATGAGAAAGCCAGCTTGCGCACATGTCTCGAGACTGCTATTGCAGGGATTGACATGATGAGCATGGAATGGTCTCCAAACCAGTTCATCTGCTGGAACATCGCCTGGAACCTTTTCCAGGTAACACTAGTGGTGATCCTTTTCATGATGTCATACAAGGATCTTGCGGAAGAGTATAACTGCAGTGAGTACGTGATTCATGCAATTGAGCTGTTTGGTCAAATGGAGCCTTTAGATGCTGGCTGCACGCGTAGCCGCAAACTCATCCAGCTTCTATTTAACAACGCCAGAGATCTTGAGTCAGAGACTTTCCTACGTGAGGAAGCTGTTGGGAGCCAGTCCTTGCTTGATACTCTAGACTTTGATCTCCTGGGAGAAGACGTTGATTGGGTAATGGAGTTTTGTGGTGGGAATTAGTGGGAGAGAAAAATGCATCGTGATGGATAAAAGCAGCTTAACTACACAGTGTCAACGAGCGGACAAATAATCTAATGATGACTAGACGGGACATGCTGCTTGATATCGCTGTTGTTAACTATAAACTAAAACAAATGAATGTATTCCTAATTGGATTCGCACATAAAATATGTTCCGATAAAAAAGCCCCTTTACATCAGCTATAACAAAATAGCGTAGCCAGTACCCGATGTAAATGGTCAGTAGGTTTCGAAAGAAATTTCCCAATGGTCTTTGACCTTATGACGAGGTGCTGCGTATATCATGACCGTTCCAACATCATCCAATCCTTACAAAAGGTAGGAACTGAAATCGAAGGCAGACTCAGCTTGTCCTGTAGCTTTACCAGCAGCCTTGAGGGCTTCCCAGTTCACATCGTTGATGCCAACTTCGTAGTCCCAACCCTGGTGAGGATCACGGTTAGGGATAATCTGCCAGTAGAACCAAGGAATTCCCGCAGCGTCAATCTGGGCGGCCCACTTCTTGATGTTGGCGTCTCGGGTGCCTGTAGAGAGTGGTGATCCGCCGTTACAGTTGTTGTTGGAAGCATCCGTGTAGCACGCACCCCATTCCTGCATAATAAGCTTCTTGCCAGCATTCTTTGCCTTGGTGACATAGGTCTTAAGCTTCGAGGTATCGTAGTCTCCCACACCATATGCATGAATGGCGAGGACATCCAGACTGCTGCAAGTGAAGTAACCATCAAGGAGGGAATTATCAAGCCAGGCTCCTCCGCCAGTTGTTACGAGGATGTTCGTGTTTCCTTTTAGGTTGTCCTTGATACTCTTAGCCATGGTGCACTGCCATGATTGGAGTGCAGAAGGATTTCCCTATACGTGCACGGTTAGTAGTCGGACCACAAAACAAACTCTCAAGACTCTTCGGCCGGCACGTACCTGGGGGTGCATGGCTTCATTCTGAGCCTCAAAAGCAAAGATATACTCAGAGCTCTGGCTCCATGTCTTCCCGTTCTTGGGGTTTACATGCGCAAGGACATGGGCGATGCGGTCCTTAAAATTGGCTTGGGCTTGACTGTTGGTATAAAAGTCACCAGTGCCGTACCACTTGCCGTAAAAGTCTGAATTACCCTCCAGAGCATTGTAGCTGTGGATGGAAATAAGAAGCTTGATACCATAGTCGTGAGCCTTTACCATGAACGTGTCAAGCCTGTTCAGAACGGTATCGTCCCAGTTGTCAGGGCCTGATCCTTGCAAGGCATTGTAAGAATTAATCGGGGTACCCTTGGGAGACCCAGACTGTCCTGGAAGGAGGTGTGAGCTTTTGAGCAGCGGATAGAACCTTATATAAGTCTCGTACCATCCAGCCAAACACGAAGAACCTTGACACCAGCGCTTTGGAGGCCAGATAAAAGCGTGGTTTGCTGGCTGTCCGTCAACCCAGCAGCGTAATATAAATTAGAAGCTGAGAAAGACTTGGCGGCAAAAGTAGTTGTCAGTGAAGACAGCGCAAGCGTCAAGCTCGCAAGTGAAAAAAACTTCATCATGGCGTTCTACTAGAGCGGAGATACTAGTAGTCCAAAGGTTAAAACCAAGTTATTGGTGGGTTTGCATTATATATAAAGAAAAATGTAGATACCCTGTCCATGATATTACAAGGGCCGGAAATACAAATTCACGAGAAAGCTACTACAATAACTTTTAGCGTCATACAGTAGTTTCGATCCTATGGCAATACAATAATCCTGTAGGAATTACCCTACATCGATTACTAGTGGTAAAGGATTTAGGTAGCATAGGGGTATTAAAGTGCTACCCAGCTGACAGCTGGAGACGGGATTAAGATCTCCGTCTTAGCGTCACCTGAGGCAACCATGATGCCTTCATGTCACACCAATCTCGATCTTGCCTCTCATTTACGCGCAATCAGACACGGCTTCCTTTAAAACCCCGAGAACCTTTTTAGTCGCGATGCCCACGGCGCCAGCAGCCAACACTTGGGCAGGAGCTCCTCCTGTCGCGGAGGACGGCTTCGCATTCTCCGAAGGCGTATTTTTCGCCCAAGCTTCAGGCCAAAACCGCCATCGACGCGCCACAGCTACCGAGCTCAAAGAACACTTCACCTCGGGCAACGACAAGGACCACCCTGCGCACTGGTTCGAAGCCCAACTCATCCACTATGGTCTCCAACCCTCAAAGACAAAGGCGGTCGCGCGCATGCGGCTCTTCGATGCTGTTAATGCAGGAAACCTAAAGGTGCCTGATAATGTGAGTAAGCTTGAGACCAAGCTCAAGAAAGAATGGACAAAGAAGGATCGTGAGGCGAAGAAGGGCGCGGCGAGCAGTAAGCCTGCTGCAAAAGCACCAGTCGCGAAAGCGGAGAAAAAGAGTACAGCTGCAACAAAGAGAAAGGCAAACGACGACGATAATACCGCTACTGTTAAAAAGGCAAAGACAACACAGAAGGTAACAGCACCAAAAGCATCAGCGCCCAAAACCGCTACGCCAAAAACAAAAGCTCCACCGAAAACGCCAGCGAAAGCGACCGCAAAGACCACTACAAAGGCCACGACGAAAGCTTCAAAGAAAGCAGCGACAGAATCCACAACGCCAGCGAAGCCACGAACTAAGCAAACAGCCCGTTGTAGCAGAGGCGGCGTCTCTCAAGGACCCGGTCGCAACGCAGCAGCGAATGCAAGTGCCTCGGAACCAGCCAGACCGCCGCCGCAGATGGCGCGACGAGGCGGCGCTTTCGCGGCCCGGGGCCGGATCCCGGTCCCGTTGGACGACTTTGGCGACGCTCCACCCCCATACTCGGAATATCCAGGTCAAGACGACTATTCCGACGGAAACTCTCCGAACAACAGTTACCGCTCATACGAAAGCAACAGAGACTCTCCAGACAACGGCTACCGCTCGTACGACAGCGACCAAGACGAGGATGACAGTCTCGAGCCTTTGGGCCTTCTCAACGGTGACTACGCAATTGTCCGGAGCGACGTTACAGAGCAATGGGACCATTACGATCTCGACGATTTGAATCTCACTCTCACACTCGCGGGTAATAAACTCTGGGGACAATTTAACCTCGGCGTATACAAAGGTGTACTGCGCTTCGACGAGCGCCCTATGAGATCATCGCACGATAGACTCAACTTCACATGGCGGGGTCGTGAAGATCAGGGACCTGTCATGTACGGTAACAACAACACTGGGTGGATGGAATTTCTTGGCAACGGTCGCATCAATGGCTGGCTTAACCACCAGTCTCTTTCATTCCGGGCCCGAAGAATTGAAGGTCAAGGAACACGAAGCAGGATTGACGCTGCATCTTTGCAAGATGAATGGAGTGGCTACACGTATGAATTGTATGAAGAGGAGAATCGGGCTCGATGGTGAATTAAGCCCCAAGCCCAAGCCTAAATGGCTTGGTATTATGGGGTCTTTCTTCTTTTCGCGGGGAAGTTCTGTACCTGTACGAATTGGTTGCATGTAGTGTCGATCCATTTTTGAGATGAAGAATCCTCAAAAGTTGAGGGAATTAGTAACAATACACAATAATAGACATCTCCTGAATGTTGTACAGGGAAGTTCGGTTTTAAATGATGAGTTGTCTTGCATTTCTTCAATACACCGACATTTATTTCCTGGTCAAAGCACGCGGTAATGTCCGAATCGCATTGAAAGAAGGACAAGCGGAGCAAAACGGAATCGGACAAGGATAAGTCAGCGCCCAGCTTTTCCCTCGTCATCTCTCACCTCTTGGGGAAGAGAGGGTTTTTAGAAACAAGTATCTTTCTCCTATCTTTGCCTCTTTTTATTCCCCGTGTTCCCCCCTCTTTCCATCTTTTTGTCTCCATCTTCTAGTTCCTTATTCTTCTTTCCCACACTCTCCTTAAATGCTCTTTTTATCGCAAAATGCATCATGAGTGCCATCCGAGGCTTTCTCAACGTCTTCAAGGCCCGCAGCGCCCCCGTAGCTGCGGGGCGAATCATCAACCTTAACCCCCTCAGCGACTCCAGCGCTCGCGTGGGGAGCGCCTTTCTCGAGCGCTGCAATCCCTTTCGAGATATTCCCAACGATGCGCGACTCGAAAACACCCTCTGCGAAGTCCGCTACATCGACCGCACCCTACGCGACTTGATGGTTCCGACCTCTTTACCCGGCGACGACTACAACCTTTGCTCAAAGCTGCTGCGCAGTCTTGAAACGCGTCGCGATCTTACGTGGCTGGTTCTCCGCGAAACGGATATCAGAGATACCATCGGCGCTATTGCGCGTAGAGGTGGACAAAGAGCTCCTATTCCCGACGAGCCTCACGATCTTCACTCGAGAGTGAAGGCTCTCGAGCGACATTGGTCAGCGCTGGAAAAATGCCACACCAAGCTCAGAGAATGGGAGCCCAGATACGCCACACAGCCCCAGCCGCCGTTACTAGAAGGACAAGAAGAATACGCTCTCGACTTGAATGACGAGCAGGCCACGCACGCGGAAATTGAATACCGGGAGTGGCGCTCTGATCGAGATAGAAAAGTTTCGTATCTCAAACTCAACCCACCAGAGCCATCTGCCTTTGTGCCCGTCGAGCGTCGCGACATCCAAACCGACGAAACGTGGAATATCCTGCCCGCGTCCAACGGCCACTACGGAAAGCGTCTCTTGCCAGTCTGGACGCCCATTCTCTTCCAAGAGGTGCCGCTAGACTGGGAGAGTCCCCAGGGACGGTTACTAACGACCCGAGCGGAAAGGAGACGAAGGGATGAGTTTAGGAGAAAAGAGAATAATCGACGAGAAAAGAAGTACGAGTTTCAAAAACAACTTCGGAAGCAGATGAGCGAGGCATGATACGATACATATTAGCGGGTTGGACTTTTTTTAACTTCAGGACAATCATTTTGGATATTTGGGTTTTAGCATATACAGGAGAACTGGCGATTTATAGCTTGACTATTCAACATATATGAGCAGGCTACGGAAAAGAATTGTCCATGCTGCTCCCAGATTTTACACTGCTTCGCAGCGATATATACTAGCAGCAATTCGGCAACAGTGACAGGGAGCAAGTAGATGGTAAGGGTTGAAAATAAGATGACCTCCAGGCTTTAGGCTACAAAAGTGAACAACCTACCTACAGTGTAACCAGCGTGAACTGTCCCCCTTCCAAAACCTTATAGGCTTCTCTCTACTCGCTTCAACCAAAGTCTGTATTGTTTCAAAACCAAGTTCTTGGTCATCTTGTTCATCTTCATCTTCATCTTAGGACCCATTATCAAGATACTTTCGACGTCACGGCTGAGAAGCATAAGAGACGGAATTAGTGGGCCAGTTTATACCATTTGGATTAGACTTCTTAGGAAGCTTATCTTATACCCGAAAGCTTACAGGCCGACGCGCCTGTTGCTTGCCACGTGGACGCACAACGGCGACATTCATGCACATGGAGCGTCATAATCGGATGAAGACAAGCGATGGGTATTTTAAGAGTATAGACGGTTTGAGTAAGGAGGGAATGACAGAGGTGGGGGAACGACAGAGGACATACGAACAGTCCTTGTCTTAATAATGGAAACTTGTAAGGTGAGCCATATTCCTCTTGCCTGATTTACGAACTCTGAAAATGAAAGGTAAGTTGTACCACTGAACATTAATATAAATAGGCATGTGGACTATAGCTGACAGAAAAGGTATCCGATGAGCTGTGCGCATAGTAACTGCTTGCTCCCCCCTCGAACCTCAATCTGACAAATCAAGATAATTCAGCCATCCCTAATATTTTAGATCCCAAATTATTGAATACTTTTAAAGGCCTCGTACAACACAATATGGGCGCAATTGCAGGGTTAACCCCAGTCTTCTCGGATAGACAGTCAAGGTAGAGGGAGGACTACCCTTTACAGTGGGGTACAAACGTCCCAAGCTACCAATATATCACCTGGACTTTTGCAGATCGACACTGATCTAATTCCCGGCTTGGCAATTAGATCATATATCCGTCTTATCTTACTCCTTGAAAGATCCTTTGTAGACAGAACTTATGATAAACGGCCCCGCAAATGGCCGCATTAGGAAGGCGTATGTAATCCATATGCCGAACATCCGTCCTCGGTTTGCCTGTCACGAAAGGATCAACGATATAACAAGGGTCAAGCTGTGGAACGAGAAAAAAAAGTCAATGACATAAATGTCAAAAGTTCCTGGCGAAGGATGATAAGCTACAGTCTTGTTATGGATAACAAGGGTTACCCGAGCATAGTTCGGCAATAAATACCATGAGAATGCACTCTTTTTCTCAGCGTGCTTTGTTCAAGTACTCTGCATCTTTGTGATTGTCAAGTATTACTTTCAAGATGGGTCTGAAAACAGTGGTGTTGGCGGCTCTTAGCCTTGTCGCTTTGACAAATGCATCTGCTATCGATGCACGATCGAACAAGCCAGCAAACACCCAATACTACAATTCAAAGACTGCTCGTAAGATCACATCAAGCATAACATGGCTGCTATCCATACTAACTCACATTTAATAGAATACTACGTTGAACCTAAAGGCATCCCCGAAGTTTCGTTTGATGTCGGTGAAAGCTATGCTGGCCAAATCCCGGTTGATCTGAAAAAGAACGGGTCCAAAGACTCCAAGTTCTTCTACTGGTTCTTCCCAACTGTCAACCCAGCTGGCAAGGACGATGTTGTTATCTGGTTCAATGGTGGTCCGGGATGTTCATCCCTAGAAGGTAGTTTTGCTCACACTATATTCACGTCAGGAGACTAATGGCTTTGTAGGCTTCATCCAAGAGAATGGTCCTTTCAAGTGGCAGTACGGAACATATAAACCAGTTCCAAACGCATGGTCATGGCATAAACTAGCCAATGTCATCTGGTACGCTCTCCCTCTATATACTCTTATCCCTATCATTTTCTAACCGAATCAGGGTTGAATATCCTATTGGCACAGGCTTCTCAACCGGTCATGTTACAGCTCATAATAACACCGAAACAGCAGACGAGTTCGTCAAGTGGTGGAAGAACCTGGTCGACACCTTCAGCCTACAAGGCAAGAAAATCTACGTCACCGGTGAATCATACGCTGGTGTCTACGTTCCCTATGTCGGCGCTGCCATGCTCGACAAGAAAGACAAGAAGTACTATGACGTTCAAGGTGCTTTATACTATGATCCAGTCATGCCGTACGCCGACGAGCTTCACCTTGATAAGGCAGCTTTCCCTGCCTTCTTCAGACACTGGGAGAGTGTCTTTGCCATTCCCGATAAGAACAAGAAGATCCTTGACAAAGATAATGAGAAGTGCGGGCTGGACAAGTACCGTGAAGCCCATCTGACATATCCTCCTCCTTCGAAGCCCTGGAAACCCGTTCAGACCAAGGGATGCGATATTACCTCTCACTTTGACGAGATTATCCCCGTTATCAACCCCTGCTTCAACGTTTACCACGTCCAGGATACATGCCCTGTGCTATGGGATATCCTAGGTTTCCCTTCAGTCGAGTATAACCCTCCTGGTGCAACAATCTACTTCAACATTCCCGAAGTTCGAAAAGCTATCCATGCCCCCGCCGCGCCCAAGAACTGGACATCCTGTTCTGGTCCTGTCTTCATCAACGATGACCCGCACTACGATCCAGCCGAGCACGAGAAGAAATTCCAAGCGCTCGTCGAAAAGACCAATAACGTAATTATTGGCTCTGGCGTGGCGGACTACATCATTACATCCAACACCACAGCGTTGGCTGTTCAAGGACTTACATGGAACGGAAAGCAGGGGTTCCAAAAGGCGCCGAGCCAAGAGTTTGTTGTGCCAATCATCAACAACACTGCCTTGAACACCGAGAACTGGGCTGGAGGGAGTGTCCAGGGAGAAGTACACTCTGAAAGAGGGTTTACTCTTGCTACAGTTAAGACTAGTGGTCACATGGTACCACAGTATGCGCCTCCTGCAGCTTTTAGACAGCTGGAGCATTTACTTGGAAGAGTTGAGTCGTTGACGGAGCCGGAGCCGTTTTCGATCAACATTTCCACTTCATTCAAGTGGCCATATTAGATAGAAGTTATATGAAGAGTCCCGTGTCAATATGCATCTTCTCAGTTCGCTGTGTGACCGAAATGAAAATAACCTTGATAGTTTCACCTCAAAGTCAAGTCAACCTTTGACTTTGGATCTGAATATAAACACCAAATATGAAACTCGAATTGGACACAGGACAGCATTGGTAATTTCAAGGCTTTGACGTGATCACGACACACCGGATTACCTGCACCAGATAGCTCAACCCGGGTTATCTTATCACAACGCTTATGTCTGTTGCTATACCATGACATAGTGAGAAAAGGCGGTGACTCTGTAGCACCGGCAGAAAAAGGCGGTAGCAAATAGGACCGGCAGAATCTGAAGGCGGTGAGAGTCTCTAGTTGCCCTTCTTCTTCACTTCTTCCTCTTCTATTATTACTTTTTTCCTTCATTCACGCTCTCACAGCTGTCTGTATCATCATGGCTGACCGTAGAAGGGCACCGCGCCCCAAGGTAAGATCAACGTCTCGATCTGCTCGTCATGTAGATGATGAGATTATGAGTCTGATAACTGACCGGTGGATTTCAGCCTATGCCGATGGCTGAAAACAAAGTCATGGAGGTTGACTCTGTTACCAGAAGCAAACCTTTGAAAGAGCCTCGCGACATGAGCCGGAAGATTTTTCAGGCCTAGAAGGCTGACAAGCAACGAGTCACGGTCGATAACCTTGTTCAGACGGGTCTTACTTTTGAACGGGAAAAAAGGCAGCAACAGCGCGAGAAGGAAAAGCAGAACCAGGACTTTGATGATACGCAGGAAGACCATAGTATCCGTGGCGACACACCAGAAGAAACACCAGAACACCTCCGCTCCCTGGATCCTGCAGACGCCCTTGCCGTTCACGAAGCCATATTAAACAGCGCAGGCTCTATCAACCTGGCCAGAAGGATCTACGATAATGCTGGTTATGGCGGTCTCCCTCACCTATCAAGGGAGACACAAAAGGCCGTTCTTTCTGAATTGGCTACCAAGCATCCGACTATTGACCATGAAGCAAACTTCAAGAATGTCGTCTCGCAGTTAGCTCCGCTGTCCACTCACATCAGCGGTACGATAACCACTCGAGGAGGCGGCACTTCGACATCGACGGCTCGGGTTGAGGAGTGCTACTTCGGCGATAAAGACCCTGATGGCAGACTTGTGCTAAGCCAGGGCGTTTTGTATGCAGAGAAGCTCCCCAAATTTGGCCACGATTCTGATTGGGGATCCTTTGTCACGATGAAGCTTGGGGCACATCGGGCGGGTGTAATCTCGGCATTTGACGCTCGCACGGTCAAGATTCTGGACAACCAGCCACCTGCATTTTCCGGGTCCAAGTCCAAACTTGTCTCACGCTTTTCGACCTTAGCGCGTGAGCTTTCTGTGATGCACGGCAAGGAGAAGAATGCCCAAGTCTCAGGGTCTGGTCAGCAGACGGTTGGGCTTGGCGTCGAGCATATCGTGAAGCTCCTGAAGAGGACCAACAATGGAGGATTGCACTACATATACGATTGTTTCAAGGTCGACCCTGACATGCAGGCCCCTATCAGCCGGGCTAATTTTGTTCTTTGGCTAGCTGCCAAAAGCCTTACGATGATTCGGGTCTTACAGCTTTTGGACAAGCATATGCGTGAAGACGGAAACCGTGTGCTGCTAATGGTGGATACACTCTGGTTACAAAAGTAAGTGCTCACAACAATCTTATCATCTACGTGACGAGCTGCTTCGTCGTGTAGATGATAAGATTCTTGCTAATTTCTCTTCCCTCTTGTCATTTGCTCTCAATAATCTTATCATCTCCCTCATGAGCTGCTTCGTCACGGGTATGATAAGGCTATCGCTAACTCCTCTTGTCATTGACATGATGAAATAATCGCTAACAGTATTTTAGTTTTGTCACCTCTCTTCTGGTACATTTTGGCTATGTTGCCGTCACCACCAGAGTATCTGACAATACTGCAGCCCGCCAAGAGATTATTGACCAGTGGAACGACCCTGAATCTCACCTGGACGTCTTCGTTGTCAACGTCGATACGATGAAGACGGAGATCAACCTGCATTCGGCATGCCATCTGGGCATATTCCTCAATTGGCATCTTGACCCTAATATCATGGAGCAGAACTTCCGACGACTCGATGGACCGGGTCAGAAGCAGGCCATCAACTTGGTCTTGCTTAAGCAGGCCAACTCGTACCAAGACAACGTCGAGCGTCTTGTGGTACAGAAGTGGCTAGCCACTTCGTCCTCAAAGTACAGTCTCCCAAAGTGGATGAATCATGAAATCCTAGAGATCACCCTCTGTGAGGTGTTGAAGTCTCTCTGGCACCAGCCTTTCAACAGGTACGCTTGGGTGGTGGAGCATGAGTATTCTAAGTCTGAGATGAGCTACCATGGAGACCACACCGTCGTACTCGGACATGTCTTTTCGATGCTTGCACGGCTCTTCTTCACTGCACATGATAAATCTGACCAGGTCTTTTACAAGAAGAATGTTGACGCTCTCGTTGAGGTGGCTAAACGACTCTCAACTCCCGGAAGTAAGATTTGGCATTTTAAGACAGTCAAGATGGCCGAGAACTACCTCCGACGCGATGATGAGGGGTTTGCAAGAACGATAGCCAGGATCATTCGACCTGCTGTCCAGGTGATCAAGGACGAGATGAGGTCGAAACAGGACAGTGAGGTAGTTACTCGCAATACCAGGCTCCGCGATGCCGTCAAGGTTCGACAGACGAAGGCGATGAGTATCAGGGCAAGCAATAAGAGATCTGCCAATGCTCGCCCAAGCTCTGGCAATAGTCGTCCAAGCTCTGGCCGCCGCTTCCCGCGCGTCTGCGTCACTAATTTCGACTACTCCACCGATGGCACTGATGATCTTGATGATGGAGAAGTTTCTTCTAGTATTGACGATGATGATGACGATGGGGAAGTTTCTTCCAGCCAGGATGAAGGTAGCAATGACAAGGATGGCCGTGGTGGCAGCGGTGGCCCTTCATCATCGACAAAGCGCAAGCGGTCTAGTGCAGACGAGGGTGGTAGAGCAGGGAAGGTTGCCAACAAGTGAAGTACTCAGCCCAGTGACGAGTAAAGCAATTCAGTGCATGGACAGGAGCTCAATTAGATGAGACATACTCTTCATTCCATCAAGGCTAGCTCTGATGACCGTGGATAGTCACAGAAGGGTACTGTAGATTTCTTAGTTAGCTACGTATACTACTTCAAAATGGCATCTACAAGACAGAAAGATGAATGGTAGTTGATTTGCCATCCATGAATACTTGTGAACGTAATGAATACCTTGAGCTACCCTTGTCATTAAGTTCCTCCGAATGCATGATTCTGTATAGGCTGATCTATTTACAACGCATTGCCACGCTCTGATGTGGCTTCCTCGCAGATTATAGATCATAACCCGCTTGTGGTATGGATTTGCTAACTCTTGACTGCAGCTGAACTTCGTAGGTGGTACCTTGCTCATTATGCAGTATTGAGAATGTCGATTCGTCCGGGTTGTCTCTTGGGATTTATGCAAAGATTCAATCAGTTGTATAGAATCTTCCTATGCCCGGGACGAGCTGAGCTGGTCAAAGGACAGCGTTGCTATCATCAACAGCGTCCCCTCCCACCGCTGGTCACCGCCGATAACTACTTGGTGAAATTGACCGACAATGTTTACAATTTCTTTAGTGGTAGGTTAGTTGAGGCTATCGTTCCCAAGTATAACTAGGTATTTTGTATCCGTACAATCTGTGCAATCACTTTGAAACTGATGGGTTATCGTGGGGAGACATCCAGGACACCTATTCATCGACGGGGTCACAATTGATTGCCTAGATATCAACAAAACTGTCCATTCACTGGATTACAATTCAATCCCAAGTAAAACTTCTCGGGCGCTTGTTCTTGACTTTTTCCAATTTATTGCTTTTTTTTATTAACAGTCATACCACCCGACCTATTCATCCTGAGATACTGAGATAGCAAGCAGGCAGTAGCTTCATACAAACACGTAAACAAACACCCAAACTCCAAACCGGTAATCTCATCATCCACACAACGAAAGATTTGCCTCTTCAGCGACACAATAGGATTCTGTCTAAGTACTAGGTCATGTGACGGAGAGCAGGGCAGGTGGTCTTTCTTCTTCCTTTTCATCACACTCAACCTCCTTCTTCCACTTTTTTCTCCCACCTGCATCTATATCTATACCTATCCATATATACGCACATGTATATTTATACACCCTTCCCACCTCTCACGACCAACAGAATCGGCGAAATAATAGCTGCCGTCTAATCGATCCTCCTCCAGAAGGAGACTCTCATGGCGAGTATAAACCACATATCAACCGCACCAGGTACTAAACCAGTCGCTGTGTCTACCGTCCCCAGTCTGCTGAATCTATAACCGAAAAGAAGAATAATAATGAAACCTTCGACTTTCGACCTCTCGACTCACGCAGCGATGATGAGCTGCCCCAGCCACCACTTCTTGGTGGCTCACCCACGATCTTATGTTGACTGGTGGGTGCCTTGGGCACACCAGGTCCAACCGGTCCCTTTGGTCGGACAGCCAATTAGTATGGCTAGCCTCCACAATGCACACACTTCAGGTCCTATAGCCTTTACTACAGGTTATGAGACCCTTTGCTTCCGCTGCTGCAAAATAGCAGCTTCTAGTCAAATTGACTATCACTTTAAGACACCAAGCACTTCAACCGAGTCAAAAGAAGAGTCGTACGAAGAACGCAAAGGAGTATACGCAGATGGCTGAATCTATACCTACTTCCCTCAGAGTGTGCAATTACAATTGCTTGGCCCACCACAACGAACAACGCTGGTGCGATGACACGATACCTACGCAGGAGCTCCTCTAGACGAGACAGCTGACTCCTAGAAGTTATCAACAGCATATTTCAGCTTGACCTGGTATCTTCAAAGGCCAGTTCTGGTTCTGCTAGCACCCCGGCCGCTCCCGGTAACGTCAGAACCAATACTGCTGGCAAGATGTTTGGCTTGAACAGGTTTGCTGATTCCAAGATCCAGGGAAAAGGGAAGGCTACAGCGCCTTTGAGCGCTGAGACAGTCTCCTTGTCTGATCTTGAGGATGAGGACTGAGGTTGTACACGTGTAGTGGGTAACAGAATGGTTGGTATTCTCGCTTCAGGGTACAAAAGTAAATAGCCTAAGAAGTCTAGTCTAAGTAGCATAAACTGAGCAAATAATTCCATCTCTTATTGTTCTAATGGCCATTTTCACTGATACCCTGATTCGAAAAGCAACCATCACCTATTATCTGTGGTTTGAGCTCTTGTGTGAGGTATGAGTAGTCTCATCAGGAACTCTACTCCTTGGTCAGGTCTTTCAACATCTTGCGTCCTCTCAAGCAGTCCTCCTCATGGAAAGGCTCCCTGCTAGTCTCCTTGATACCACCCTGGATCCAATCCTGAACAGCGGGATGCTCAAATAATCTCTCAGCATACGCCTTGGCCGCGCCATCCAACTCGATACCGTACGTCTTGCACCGGGATGCGATGGGTGCATACATGGCATCCACGATAGTAAACTTCTCGCCAGCTAACCACGGCCCACCAAACTTGTCCAACCCCTCTTTGAAAAGCGCATTGAAGCGGTCAATATCTTTTTGGAGTGCTTCACTCGGTTCACCCAACTCAATCCTGAGACCAACATTCATAGAACACTCGTCACGAATGGCGTCGAAGCCAGAGTGCATCTCGGCAGCGGCACATCGTGCAAAGGCGCGTGCGGAGATATCAGATGGCCAAGCTGCCGGGTACTTCTCGGCGATGTACTCGCAGATGGCGAGCGAGTCCCAGACGACAATTGAGGTTTCAGAGTCGTGAAGACATGGGACTTTTCCACTTGGGGAGAATGCGAGGAATTCAGGTTGGCGGAGACCGGGTTTGAAGAGGTTGAGCTTCTCTTCAAAGGGAATGTCGAGGGCTTTGAGGAGAACCCAAGGTCGCATGGACCAAGAAGAATAACGTTTGTTTCCGATGAAGAGTGTATATGTCATTTTTGCTGTGAGTAGAAATGAGTTAGGTCTTGAGGACAGAATGTGGTGTGATTGATTGGTAGATTTTATAGTGTTGAGATGCCCCGTCCAAGTGCGGCAAAGTGACTCACTTAGTTGCGCCCTGGAATTAACATGCGGGATTTGTAATCACATTGACTCGGGGACTCTATAGCAAATGAAGAAGGTGAAGTGACATTTAGTAAATGCCATTATATATCATTAAAAGTCTTGTATGTATGTACCACATTTTGATCTTTGTTTATGACCAAACAATAACACCTCCATCCATGAATGCTTATAATATTGACCGACCCATCAGACAGACCCGTAGGCGTCGTGCTTGGCTGGTGCATAAGCTGGCACAAGCTCATTTCGTCGCTGCGTAGCATCCCAAAGCGCAAGAATAGTCTCGACAAGGTGAATGACGAAGAAGGGAATAAGGTTGTACTGCCAACCCCTCATGAGTCGCAGGTGATGTTCAATGTCACTTCTCTCGTTCGAGTCACTAAGGTCGAGGTCGAGAAGAGCCGAGAACCAATTCTGCGGCGTCCAAGACTCAAGAGGGTATTTTTGACCATCGTTAAGCTTCGCCGCGACGCTGGGGATAATGCTCTGTCCGTTGTGCTCGTTTGTGACGACAAAGGTGTAGATGAGGGCTGATAGTACGAGCAGCAGACTGAGGACGTTGAAGACGAGCCACGTGGTATAAAGGAACCGGCTGAACTTTCCAGGGTTTTGTCTGTTGCGGAGAAAGAGAGAGAGTATGCCTCCGCAGCCGATGAGGACGAAGGCTGTTCCTGCTGCGCCGTTGCTGGTGTGGCCCTGATCGGTGATGATGTTTGCCGGTTCGCCTTTTAGCTGGTACTTTGTGCCCTGCCATTCGAAAGAAAAGGTTCCCGTCGCGGTGTGGTGCAGCCAACCGACCATGCTGGAGATGAAGGAGAGTTCTATGATGGAAACCACCATGAGAAGCCCGAGGGCGACATAGAGTAGTGGACGTGCTGAGATCATGATGAATGTTTTGGTTTGGGTCAAATCTTTTGTAAGTGCAAATATTGCAGATAAGACTAGAAAGAAGACAGAAACAAAACAGGACGATAAAATAAAGGAACGGAAAGACAATAACCTTGTTCTTATTAAAAATCAACCTAGATCAAACAAAAGGGTTGCCGCGATGCCGAGCGAGTAAGCTCAGCCCTGCTAGTGCTTACATTCTGATGGAGCCCGAGAGTGGCTTGGCTGACCGCAAGTACATAGCGCCATGGTGTTGTAAATAGAACCTAAGCTCACTCAGCGGTATTTCAGCTTTAGTCTACACAGCCACTTGCGAGGATGAGTGGTCACTATCAGTGCTGCTACCGTAGACTATCTGTTAGTCAAACGACTAGGCTGTGCCTTTATTTTTAAGCTCTTGGTGGAGATTAGCTTTGGTCATTCTTATTTATCCAATGGTGTTGTCAGATTATGTTTATTCAGATGTCGATTGAATCGGTTTACTCCGTTTCATGTTGTAAAGGAGACTAGATTTGGGAGCTTGGGAAAAGAGCTTGCAATCACAAGACAGAGAAAACGGGAGGGTAGCATCTGTTGTGTGGTAATTGCAATACATGACGCGACGGTGACATTCGGTTATGGCAATGATTGGACTGCCTTTCAATATTCACGTGCTGACCTATATTGCTGAGTGAGACGAAAGACGTTCTGCTCATCATTCATCTTACCCCAGACCCCAAACTATATGATCGACAGGACTTTGGTATTAAAGCCTCACTCGCATCAGCCCTATCAGCGGCTATCATTCAGCCAACGGTAACAAAAGCGTAGGTCCAAAATCCTGTTTCAAGCATGTGTCCACGTTCAAACCAAACCTCTTGTCTCGATCAATCTCACTAGTATCCGCAAACCGATAAGATCGATATTCTGTAGTTGAACATTAGTATAACCTTACTCAAAAGTACTGTATTGACGCAGGTAATGGATGTTTTCTTACCACAGACGCTGAACCTTTCACCCTGGACCATGAATGCAGCAAACCCCCGGTGCGTAACAAGTACAATGTCCTTGTACTTCCCCGCCTTGGCAATCTCACTCACCCTCTGACGAACCCTCTCGGCACGTACCGTCGCATCACCAGGGGTATGAGCCGGAAAATCCCAGCGCTCTGGACACCCCGACAAGTCAAGATGAGGAAACTTTGCCGCTAGGTCTGCACGCGGGACGCCCTTGTTGCAGGTAGCGTCGTGGGCCTCGCGCAGGTCAGGCCAGACCTGAATCTCTGTATCCTCTGTGATGAGAAGATATCGGAAGACGATGTACATTGTCTGTATGGTTCTTGTCATTGGCGATACAATGATCAGATCGGGTTTCACTTTGAGAGTTTGCTGGACATTTCTGGCTTGTCGAGTGCCCAGGTCTGTGAGGGGAGGGTCGCGGTGTGGATAACCTCTTTCTACGCTGCTGCGTGTCAGCTTTTAGTACTACTGCTGAAACTTCGGGGAGAAATACTTGTGAAGGGCTTGTCCATGGCGCAAGATGTGAACTCTAGTCATTTTTCAGCTGCTCTTGAAATCTATCAGTAGTAAGAGTTGGAAAGTTTCAGTTGTAATAATTCGAATGAAAGTTCTTGGTCGTGTGTTGGCAATGTTGGAGAACAAGCGGGAACAAAGAGGAGCACAACAAGGACTGCCACGTGAGCGTTATCGTGGCTTGCTTGAGTAACAAACACGACGCTTGAATGATTCAGTGCATTTTTTTAATGAGGACGTTGATTTCCGAGTAAATATTCACTATCTTTCTCTGCTGTTATTGCATATCAAAAAACATCAAGTCTATGATATGATGTTGTAGGAATTCAAACCTTGGACACCAGCAAAGGGAAATAATCGGCCATCAAATATATCTTCCCTATCAAATGCTGTAAATGAGAGTATTGTCTCCGCCATAAGCGGCTTTTAGGCGACTAATACTGTGTATCTAGCCAATATTAGGCGAACAGATCGTGAAACCTGATCTACAATTCATGTACCAATCTTGATCGATCGTCATACACACAAATCCAGGAACCAAGCGCCGGTTCAGGTACACGACGTTATTTACTGTATCAAGCTGTTCCTCATCCGTCAATCCAAATAAAACCGCTCATGTATCATTGAAATCCATCCTGCTCCATGGGGCAAAAGAACTCCAACAACTGCATCCAGCCAGTGGGTCGAGCCGGAAACAGCTCCCTCATCCGCATTCATCACAACACAAGACAACAATCCCCATCAAAAAACAAGAAATATATATTTAGTCTATTAATATTTATATCTCTTCCTAATGCGTTTGACATACAGTCCAGACTTCGTAATCTCGATTATCCATCATCATGACCACATCTCTTTTTCCTCCCGAGACAAAACATCCACATGGCCCCATTCTGACTCAGTAAGAATGTCACTTTGTTTTACATCCCTTTAACACAGGTCGTTCCTTTATACTACTGGCCTTCGTTTCGAGGCTAATAGATCTCTCATGAATTATGGCAGCGACTAAGCTGTACAATTATGAACCTTCCTTTATACCCGCCCTCATCGTTCTGGGCTTGTTCTTTGCTTCTACGCTGGTTTGTTTGATGCAAATGGTGCGATGTAGGACTTGGTTTTTTATTCCCTTCATTCTCGGCTGTGCAGGTAAGAATTTATCTCTTTGAAATGGGCAACGATATGCTGACATCCTACAGTGGAAACTGTTGGATATGGATGTCGTTTGTGGTCATCCCAACAGTCGCCAAACTGGTCTACCCTTCCTTACGCAATTCAGACTTTTACACTCCTTTCAGGTCCATTTTTGATGCTCGCTACTATCTACATGACTCTCAGCAAGATCATCATAGTTTTGGATGCAGATATTCACTCTCTTGTTCCCGTCAAGGCCTTGCCCAAGGTCTTTATCTTTGGGGATTTGGTCTCGCTTGCAGCCCAGTTGACAGGTATGTTGAACACAAACATCGTTAAGACTCGTTATCAATCTAACAATACACAGGTGCTGCCTATTTGGTAGATGCCACACAGGTTACCCAGCAGAGAACAGCCCAGCTCATTATCGTGGGCGGTCTCGCATTCCATATTTACTTCTTCGGCTTCTTCACTTCTGTTCTACATATCGTCCACACCCGTGTTGTCGAAACCCCCACACGTCAGAGTACTATCATCACAATTCCCTGGAGGCGGTGCATCATCATTCTTTACATTAGTTGTGGTCTTATCCTCGTTCGATCCGTATACCGTGTCATCGAGTATGCCACCGGTCCTCTCGGCGTTGTCCAAGCTACCGAGATATACTTTTACGTTTTTGACGCTGGATCCATTTTCATCATCACCTGTCTTTTCAACATCTTTCATCCTCGGCAACTGTCCACTGTCTCTAAAGACGATCTGCCAGATCCTGAGACTATCGTCGTTACACCTTCGAAGCCTGTATATCGATGTCCTCCGCAAACACCCCCTCGTTACAAGCAACCGCCACCTTTTCTCCCTTCACATGCAAATTTGAGAAATCGCGGGCCTTACTTTCATTACCCAAAGTCTCAGTACAGAAGTCAATCCTTTCTACAGTACCCTCCTCCGATGCACTACTACCAGCAGCGGAGACCTTATACACTGGTCCACCACCGACCGCGGACAAACAGGACCAACAAGAGCTTTAATCCATCGATGAGCTCATCTTCTAGTGTTGTCAGCATATACAATCCCCAGACTGGTCAGTATGAACCGATTAGACGGTAGATATTTGGCACGAAAGGAAGCTGGGATATACATACGGCTAGTTGTTGAGAAAGTCAGTTAAGCAAAGCAAGCTTTTTTCCTATGTTACAGAGTTTATTAGACATTCAGAATACACCGCCTATCACTTTACTGTTTGTGTTTTAAGAAACACGAATTCTACGCATTACACACAAAGTGAAATCATAAATAGGATGTATCAATTTAGTGGGTGGCAGAAAAAATGACCTCTAAGCTTTAGGATAGAAAGGTAAATGAACTACAGTCTATAGTCTAAATGCCATAAGTTGACCCATTAGTTTTGTCATCCACATCTCGCGGCCATTTCTTCTGATCAATCTATATTTTACACTCCTGAAACTGGAGTTATTTCACGATAGCCAACTTTATCAGATGATCATGAGAAAGGTTCTTCAAACCTATCCTTATTCACTCTTCCCTCGCACCATAAAACACTCTTCAGTCCTCCACATCCCTATCGTCACCCTTTTAAACTTACACTTCTCACTATCGCCATAATGTCGTGGAACAGCCTACCCTCCGAACTGAGACTCCAAATTCTCAGCCATGCAGCTGAGGGCTATCTGATTCCAAAAGAAAAGGCCGCTCCATATGCCACAGTCTCCCGCGAGTGGCAGAGTGTCATCGAAGACATCATCTTTCGGAATATCTCCCTTGTCATTGGCGACGTTATCGACCTGGACAATTTCGCCCGGCTCACAAGTGGCGACAACGCTTACCGAAGGGATATCATCCACAATATCTCTGTCATCATCGTTTTACCACGTTACCAGTGCGAAGAATCCTGTCAGCCTGAGAGTGCGGACGAGATTCAGCAGAATAATCATGTATTTACTGAATTAATGCAGGCCCTTTTGGGTATTCTCTCGACTTGGACACCAAATCTGCATCCACATGGTTTGACCCTAGAACTCAACATTAAATCGTACTCGGACATGGAGCATCACTTTCACAACATCCAGATGCACGACCGATTCGTTCATAAACACTGGAGCTATGGATTTGCACCTCTATATCGTGATTCGGGCCTAAGTACAACTTACCGGTGTTGTACAGAGGTCAATTCCCCTTCAACGAGCAGAGTGCTTGTATGACAAGGTTGTCGTGCCCTGGAAAGATATCTCGGGTCCCTGTTGGAGTTCACCGACGTCCGTCTCCCCCGCGTCCAAGTTGTCACCTCCTTTTTACAAAGACTCCAATTCAAACGCCAGCTTGGTCCCTCCTCACTGGGCAAGCTAATGCAGGAGAGTTTGGTGGGGTTATCATCACTCAGACTGGAGCGATGGTGCAGACCAAGCGTGAAAGGAGAACGAAGGTACATCAGGGAGTTCAAAAAGCATTTCCTGTCATTACTGCCAGAAAGTCTCTAAGTCTTTCAGTACTATGCTGAGAGACCCATGTGTATGAATCCCTCAACCAAAGGACGAGTTAGGCCGCTGTCTCTCATCGATATATTATCCATCCAGGGACATGGCTTCAAGCAGATTTCGGTGGTCGAACCGTACGACTTGACTGTTCCCATACGGGAGATGGAGTCCATTGTAGCTACTTCCTTGTCCAAGCCGCTTGTGACCGTGGGATGGCACATGCTTGAAAATGTTTGCTTTGGATCCCCATTACTGCGTGACTACTGGCCAAGAATGCGACCGTGCCTCGCCGTCAACGAGTTGCTCAAACTGTCAGCTTCAATAGCCGAAATGATGCCAAAACTTCGAAGTTGGGAGATTTGCGACAAGAGTGATCTGACGGATCGTCAAGGTTGTATTTTCTGCTTCAGTATTGACCCATCGTTGTCAGCTGCTTCTATCTCTCTAAAATTCCGGTGGCCACGCTACGCAATTAAACAGTTCTTGTTTTGTCCTGATGTCAGAAACGCGTGGGACAAGGTTGCTATCCTTCGTACCGGCAACAGCGTGAATTATCTTGTGGATGAGAAGGATATTAGTTTGCCTCAAGGAGTGAATTTCGAGCTCGCTCCTGTACATCCTTTCACAGCGTGGCTGGCTCTACGTGGAAACGACCGACAACTCACAGAGATTTACGACCACGACCTGCTATAGCCCGACTGTTTAAACCGCATAGATAGACCCTTTTATTAATACCACTTGTCTTGGCTGTTCCCTAATAATAAGCCGTGGCTTCACAAGTGAATCGTAATAATAAGAATAGGAATTGTCACCTTCCCTTTGCTATTGGTTACCAAATCACTCGTCCTCAATCGATATGTATCGTCCAAGCGAAGCCACATGCAAATTCCAGTGCAACCAACAGAACCACGAACCTCATTTTCACAACCTTTCAAGACAATGGGATTTTCCGAGCGAAGTCCCTAACTGCAATCTATCGCATTTCTTCTGCCTCAGTTCTATTTCCACATCCCATCCTCAAACTAAAACACAGCCAATCACCATTCTCGGAGTCTCAAGGGAGGTTCTGATTCAGCCCCCTTGACAGCTTTCGTGGAATGTGTGTCTCACTTTACAGGGGCTCCCATTCCAATATCTAAGGTTAATCATACAAAAGATATGGGATGACAGTCTACTGTGTTCCATAAATGTTACCTCTGAGGTTTAGGATCCAAAAATAAACAGCCTAAAAGGTATAATCTAAGTAGCATAAACTGACCTACTTATTTCGTCTCTTATGCTCCTAGCGGCCAATTTTCCTGACACCCTGATGACAGTTTGCCAGGGACCAAATAATCTCCTCCCTTGCGTGTGGTCCCAACAGCCTTTATATCGCAGCCAGCCCACCATCCTTTGGGGTCTGTCTTGCTGCGCGATCAGTGCTTTCTTTATGCTGCGATAAAATCATGGTCGTCATATCTGGGTCGCCGTGGGCCAGAAAGGTCGCATTAATTCTGATTTCAATCAATATCCTGTTTTGGTGGTATTGCTTCTCCGTCCCTCAATCAGACGATGTTAATCCACCGCCGCCAACATCTAGAATACATAGATCACAAGAAATATCCGACACCGCAGTAATCGCGAAGAAAAAGGCAGCAGCAGAAGCCAAAGCAGCGGAAGCTAAAGCAGCCAAAGACGAAAAGGCAGCAGAAGGAACCATCGACAAGAAGGGCTTCAAGACGTTTCGCTCCTGGAGTCACTTTGAGATCACCAAGCCCAGCAATGATAAGACCTTCATCTTCCGTCGCTTTAAGAGCTCGCCGCATAACCCACCTCACGTCGAATGGAACCCCAACGGGAAAGAGCTCTCAAAGGGATACATCTTTATCACGCCGCAGTCTACGGGAGAGGACAAGGGTATTGCGCAGGCCGCTTCTTTCATCATGAAGCAAAACGCAGAGCTTGTTTACGCGCACGACGACGAACCGCTTGACTCAGAAGGCTTTCGAGTACAGAACATCAACAATGAGCAGTTCCTTACGCTGTGGCGCGGTGAGAGAAAGGGTGCGCACGGATTTGGAGAGGTGGTCATAATGAACAATCAGTACGAAAAGACAATTATTCACCTCGACGCCATCATCAGCAACATGTTTGGGAAAAAGTTCAAGGGACAGTTGGACTTTCACGAGCAGGAATTGACAACGAGGGGAACGATCCTGGTCACGGCTTATAATACGACTTCATGGAACCTCACTGCCATGGGCGGTTCAGGGCGAGGTTTCGTGTCGGACTCGATGTTCTTCGAGATCGATATTGAGACGGAAGAAGTTCTCTTTAGCTGGAGTGCCCTAGATCATTTCTGGCCCGAAGATTCCATGCTACCTCTGATCACTGACTCTGGCAATGGCACTCCCATGTCACCGTACGACTTCTTCCACCTAAACTCAGTCCAAGCCATCAACCACGATTCCTTCCTGATCAGCAGCCGCAACTTCTGGTCCGTCTTTCTCATCTCCCGCTCAACGGGTAAAGTCCTCTGGGAGCTGAGAGGAAACACCAAGGGAGGAGACTTTGGCGCTATGCCACCCCATGGACGATTCCGATGGCAGAACCATGTTCGGGCGCTCGAGGCTTCGACGCAAGGGATGGTGATAAGCATGTTCGACAACCACAACAGTCCCGAGGATCTTACCAAGACGAGTTCGAGGGGTTTGATGATAAAGCTAAAGCTGCCGCCGCGCATTGATGAGAAGCCAGAAGTTATGCGCATTCTTTCACCCGACCGTGCAAAGGTGGCCACGCAAGATGGAAGTTACCAGATAGGACTCAGCAATGGCAACTCGTTCATGAGCTGGGGCGCTGGCGGTGTCGTGCACGAGTACGGACCTGACGGTGGTTCTGATCTTCGCTGGCAAGCGCGCTTCGGCCACGACGAGTCAGTCCGAAGTTATCGTGCCTTCAAGGACGTCTGGACAGGCACTCCCCTGGCATGGTCACCAGCTCTCGTCGTCGAAAAGGTCGGAGATTCTGTCCTCGGCTACGTGAGCTGGAACGGTGCTACAGATATTCAATCCTACAACGTGTACCTATACGAACCCGGGAGTGCCATGACGCCGATGGGCAAAACTAATGTCACCGGCTTTGAGACGGGATTCGATCTCGGGACCAAGTTCAACGAGACGAGCTGCATTCTTGTCGCGGCTGTGAGAGACGGGAGGGAGCTGAAGCAGTCGAATGTGGGATGTTTGCAAGGAAAGACGTTTGTGTCGTCGTTTATGGACTCCAATGGCCAGGCGGCGGGTGACTCGACGACGGAAGAGACTACGATGCAGAAGCTGATGGGTTGGTGGAACTCTTGGTAGCTTTTGATGATGAATGAACTTGTGCTTTTGAGCGGATGGAAGAGTAGATGGCTATTACTTCTAGAATGGATCTTGACTTATGAATGACTGATATCATTTTTATTGTTGGACGTTACGCAGTGCATGCTGAGTTTTCCAAAAGTGTATATCAAGCTTGTTTATTATATACTTATGTATGTAAACTAGATGAACATACGTCAAACATCATACGCCCTACACGGTCTACAGCACTAATCTTTTTTTTTTAACATACCCAGAACTACACGCACTACCTTATGGCGCAAGTCGCTTGGGTGTACGGGGGTAGTAAGCCGCAAGGTGAACACTGGGAAGAGCCAGAGCCCAAGCGACAATACGGTCGAGACCGAAACCACCACCACCGTGAGCAGGAACACCGACCTGTCGGAAGACGGCAAGGTACTCCCTGATACCGTCGCTCTTGGGGTCGATTCCCTTGGCGCGGATGCGCTCCTCAAGCTCGTCGGGGTTGTTGACACGCTGACCACCAGAAAGAACCTCTTGTCCTCGGATGAACATGTCGAAAGCGTTTGTGACGCGGACGCCATCTCCAACTGTGGTGCCAGCGTCGTCGAGCTTGGCGTAGAAAGGTCGAGCGGTCTCGGGGAACTTGTCGATGACGTAGAAGTCGGTGTTGTACTTCTTTCGGACAACCTCACCGAGAGCCTTCTCCTGGGGGGTGCTCATATCCTCGTCGTCGCGGACGTTGGCGAACTCGGCGGGGCCTTCCTCTCGGAGGAGCTTCTGGGCATCGGCAAAGGTCAGGCGAACCTCTTTGCCAGGCTCTGGGAGGAGGAGGGGCTCGGAGCCGTAAACGGATCGGACGGTCTCAATCTCGGTGGCGCATCGCTCTGTAATTGAATCGCGGTTAGCTACGGTCTCTCTTCAAGGTTGTTCATCCGAACTTACCGTGGATACCACGGAGAATGGACAGAAGGACACCCTCGAGAACGTCAAGAACCTCGAGGTAAGAGTCCTTGATCTCCATCTCCAAATCGAGACCAGTGAACTCAGTCATATGTCTAGGAGTGTTGGAGTTCTCAGCACGGAAAACAGGGCCAGAGCTGAAAACACGCTCACGACCTCCAGCAATCTCGAACTGCTTGTAGAACTGGGGAGATTGGGCGAGGAAAGCCTCCTCTCCAAAGTAAGGGAGTCGGAAGACGTTACCACCACCCTCGGAGGCGGCACCGATAAGGCAGGGAGGCTCGAATTCCTTGAAATGGCGGGGCTCGAGGTAGTTTCGGAAGAGTCGCTTGACTTCGATACGGATGTCTGCGATAGCCTGCTGAACGGGGGTTCGCTTGTGCATGGCAATGTTGTCGAGGTGAGTAAGCATGCTGGCGGAGGGAATGGTGGAGGTGGTCTCGGCAGGCTTCTCGGCCTCGTCACCAGCCTTGCTCTCGTCGCTGAAGTTGACAATGGGCTGGCTGGCAGCATCCATGGTCATACCAAGCACGGCAGGAGCGGGAGCGAGGACGTAGCACTTGTTGATGTGAAGCTCAAGAGTGGAAACGCGGCAGCTCTTGACGGGCTCGAGGGGCTTCTTGACGGTAGCTTGGACAACGACGAAACTCTCGGGGCTGATGCTGGTCACAAACTTGACCATGGGCTTGCTAACAACAGGCTCCTTGTCAGAGGCCATGATGACACCCTGAATATCCCAGTTTCCACCCTTTCGGAGCTCGACAAAGCCCATCTTGGCACTCTGAACACGCGAGTTCTGGAGCCAGGCGCGGACAATGACAGTCTTTCCATCGTACGACTCGTCGAGGTTTCGGATCTCGACCTCCTGGGCGTCGCTGCTGAAGGACTCGGCGGTGACCTGCTTGTTTCCGTAGCTGTCCTTGGCGGGGTCGTCCTCGAGGCTCAGCTTGGCGGCAGCTTGTTGGGCGGCGAGTTCAGCGGCGCGCTGAGCCTTGAGAGCCTCCTTCTTCGCCTTGGCCTCGGCCTTCTTGAGAGCCTTCTTGGAGGGGCCAGCGGCCTCACCTTCGGCAGGAGGAGCACCCTCTTCTGGGACGACTGGCTTTGCTTCTTCGGACATGATTGATGTTGTTTTGCTGGACGGTTTTGGTGATTGGAGATTTGAGAAGCTAAAAGCAGGGCAAGACTTCAAGAGTCATAAGGCGGGGTGGGTTGGTCAATGGAGGGGCAATGAGGGGCAGACCAGAAAGGGTTTTAAAGGTTTTGTACCACGTGACGTATTCGACGTCAGAGACGATGGTCTGACCCAGACGTTGAGCGTTACCGGCGTGGAGTCATTAAAACATGAGATGTCGTTGTGTATACATTTGCAACAGCCATTGAGATTTAATTGAACGGGTCAGAATTTTGGATTAAATGGGAGCGCTACTAGAGCTTCAGATCCTCAGACTAGCTACCTTTTAGGAAACTGCAGAATTATTGCAAGGTGGTTAACACGTTCATTTACCATGTCGCCATCGATGTATGGGGTAGCGCGATTCAATCTGTGGACCGATATAACCTTGTATATCACCTTGTATATCGCCTTAATGGCAGAACAATATGATCGAGTGGCATGCTCTATGAGTCTTTCACCGAGCCGAGTGTAATCCTACCGCCGAAGTCGCATTGCAAGGCGAATATTGTCATGACAAGATGGTGGCTTGGTCCCAGAACCCTTTGCATTGTGTTTATCGTATCGAACAGCTGAAATGTTGCAAAGACAAAGACTCTGCAGTCTTCATTGCAGTTATTAAAGTCAACATGCAAAGAGAATGGGATACCCACCCCGACTTATAGCCGTAGCGCCCTTCAATGACTGATGCTGCGGGCATCAAAGGTTCCACCTACAAAACCCAAGAACCAGAAGTAAAAGCCTCTCATCAGAATCTCTCCTTTATAACAAAAACGAACAATCAAAATTTAATTAAAACAAAAATGTCTTCAAACGGTGCCGAACGTCTCAAGAACAGAAAGCCCATCAAAAAGCCTGTCCCGGCTTATCTTCCGGGCCCTGGCTCCGTGCTCACCGTCGATCAGACCCTCTACACAAGCATCCGCGAAGCTCCCCGCGAGCTCGTTGAGGAGTTTACGCTTCCCATTCGCTCTGGAAAGGCATGGAAGGCGCCTGCTGGATCAATCGTCAAGATTAGTACGCCTGAGGGACCGCAAGTTGGTAAGAATAAAAGTGATAGTAGTTTGATGAGAGATTATCTCACTTACACCACATCTCACAGGCGACTTGAACATCTGGAACGCCCACAACCCCCGCGAACGCTTCTGGGCGAGCCGCACAAAGCAGCTCCATGCCTCTCATGTTTCAACCTACGACCGTCTCTGGTCCAACCTGCCCTACATGCGCCCTCTAGCAACCATCATCACCGACAGCTTGGACTGGTACGGCACCGATGAGCATGGTGGTCGCGTGCACGATTTGCTCGGCACCCGGTGTGATCCGTACATCAACACCGTTCTCAGCGGCGGTCAATACAACTTCCAATGCCACTCCAACCTTACCCGCGCGGTTCTGCCATTTGGGCTGAACGAGCAGGATGTTCACGACGTCATTAACATTTTCCAGGTCACTGGGTTAGATGAGCAGGGAAGATACTTTATGAATCCTTGTCCGGCAGAAAAGGGTGATCATATTGAGTTTTTGGCTGAGCAGGATCTTTTGATGGCGTTGAGTAAGTCTTGTATTCCCAATAGTTAGGTTTGGCTGAGATGCTAATTTGAGCAGGTACTTGCCCTGGCGGTGATCTTTCACTTTGGGGATTTGGAGAGGATAGTGAAGAGGAGATGATCAAGTGCTGCCGTCCTCTCAAGGTCCAGGTGTATCGTCTCAGGGACGAGACTCTGTTGCAAAAGAATGGGTGGGAACCAGCTAAAGTGTCGGGCTACAGCGGACGTCATGGACTAGATGTTCCATTAGGCGAGAATAGAGAGGAGAAGGCCTAGATAAAGATTGAGCATTATCCTACATCACTATCTCAACATATTCCAAATTTACCATCGATCCCATTCGCCGCAATCACTGCGCCTTCTCAGCCTTGGCCTCAGCACTAAGAACAGACTCATCGCGATGCTGCATCAACGCAACAAGCGCACCACCCGGTCCCGAAAGCAAAACACTCGTGACAACACCCCTAGCAAGATTCGTCCTCTCCTCCCCAGCCCTCAACTCCGGCTTCGCCTCCAACAATTGCTGAAGGCCCCAGATAAGCCCCGCGACAGAACCAGTAGCGAAATCGTAGATGAGAAAGTTGTGCATGGCTTGTCCAGCGCTGGACATGGGCTTGTACGAATGGGGTGCCGAATCAGGAACAAAGACTTTTTCCGCGGTGAACGAGGCCGCAATACCGTTGGGGAATAAACCTGGAACAGCGCTCGCTGCGATGAGGACCGCGTAAGTGGTCATTTGGCTCACGACAGCAATGTTCCAAGCGAATCCATAGGCATGTCTCAAAGCAGCCTTTTCAAGCACAACCCTTGATTTGTTCGCATCCTGTCCAACGCTGAGCCTCTTGAGAAGACCAGTGAACACAGTCTGGAGGATGAAGATGTAGAAAGGAGCCATTGACCAAACGGCGTTGGACCACTGTCGAACGTTGTAGTTGGAGAACGGGTACACCAAGAAAATGCAGGGCACAAAGTAGCCCAGCAAGAAGGACGGGACGACAGTATGCAGACTAAGATAATCGCGAACATGAACGCTCTGTGACCATGACGCCTTGGACGTCAACAGGAGATGGACGATGTAGTATACCGGCGCAATAAAGCCAAAGCCGACTGACTGAATAACCCACAGCCAAACAGCACCGCTAAGTACCTCGTCAGCGCCTGGAATCTTATTAAAGAAGGGTATGCTTACTTGAGTACAACGGGACTCCACCCCACAGTTCTCTGCGCCTCGACGACAAACACCATAAACGTAGCGATAAGCTGACCTCCAAAGCAGATCATGAAAAGCGACAATTCCGGCCTCGAACCATCTGTGACATTCGCCCAGACGACATTTGAAAAGGCAAAGAATTCATCAAGCAGACCAATTCCCGTGTATCGCTTGAGGATCAGTCTATCGGTTTCGGGTAAGAAGCGAGGAAGAGGATCCTGGGTTATGCTGCGTGTCATGTCCATCCAGCCATTGCGCTCAAGCTGGAGGAGGAGCGCGTCAAGGCCGAATATGGCGAGGACGGCGAGAATAATAATTGTCGGGATGCGATAAGAAATATTAGGCGAAGACATTTTGGGAGGTAGATTCAATAGCAACTCTTTTGGTTTGGAAAAGTGAAAGATGAAGAACAATTAAGAGAGTGAGATGAGTTATACGTGACGGATGGATACAGTCAGCCCTACTCAAAGGATTCCGATGGGTCCCAGTCAGCAGCCAAAACTCCGTATCCATACGGAGTTTACAAAAAGCACAACAATCCTATCAACGCCAGTGCTCGGGATATAGAGTGTTTAAGTCTACAAGTTTGAGATGAATGTATTTATATACTTATTCTATTTAAGCT
This sequence comes from Fusarium sporotrichioides, assembly GCA_019054645.1. NCBI lineage: Eukaryota > Fungi > Ascomycota > Sordariomycetes > Hypocreales > Nectriaceae > Fusarium > Fusarium sporotrichioides. The sequence goes on along the minus strand of JAHKNS010000002.1, from coordinate 547,723 downwards.
AGTACTTACTTAGTCTATCAGTTTTTCACAATACAAAACAGAGGCAAGAAAGGCAGTGAATGATGGTGATGGAAACAAAAGTAATCATGCTGGTTCGCATACTCAATTAACTTAACTACAGTATAAAAGATCATCCCGTCATAAGGCACTATACCTAGTTTTCTTCTCCACCATCTAATATAATGCAATCAACAACCCTCCTAGTAGTACAGTCGAAACACACTCTGAATAGCTGGCGGACCTTGACTCAGCGTTTTGTGACTCTTGACTTGCCTTGAGTCTTGCCCGAGGTCCTAGTACTTGACTTTGTTTCAGCCTTGGGTCTGCCTCTGCCCTTGGCGACAGGCTTTGCAGTCCCCTTCTTGGACGCTGGGGCGGTCCTGGTGTTGGTGTTGGCCTTGGCCTTAGTCTTGTCCGTTCCCTTGAGCTTGCTCATGTATTGTTCAACATGGCCCTTGGCAACTTGCTCAATGTAGGATTGGTTCTCCCAGGTCTGTTCTGAACTGTCGTAGCCCAGCCACTCGACCAACACCTGCTTCTTGCCTCGGTGAGTTCTGTGTTTGCGGATGGCAAAGACTTGATAGACGCCTGGGTCTTTGGGGTTTTCAGGTCGTCCGTGAGGTTGCTTGCGCCAGAACTCGAAGAGTGCATCGGGGGCATCTTCGTGGAAAGTCTGTTCATCACTCCAGGTGCGTTCGCCATCACTCCACTCAACGCGGAGTTCGATCTTATCGCCAACCCAGCGATGGTCCATGATGCGCTTGAATTCGTGCTCTTGGTCGTTGTCGGCCTCAACCTCTTGTTCAGACTCTGGTTGCTCGATTTCCTCTTCGTCTGCCTCTTGTGCCTCGACTTCCTGGTCCTCTACTTCATATTCCTCTGCTGCGTGCACCTCTTCTTCCTCAGGTTGTTCTTCCTCCACAGCGACGACTTGCGATCGTCTGGATCTTGGTTGAGTTCTGGGAGAAGGGCGCGCAACGGGAATGTCGCTCTCCACAACAGACCCATACGCCGCCGTGAAATTGGCCTCCTTGGTTGTTTCCTTTCTGACGGTGGTTGTAGCAGGGGATTTCATGACACTGGATCGTCTGCTCCTAGCAGACAAGGCAGGAGAGTTCTTTGCACTAGGTACCCTATTCGAGATGGCAGGAGAGTTCTTTGCACTAGATGCCCTACTCGAGATGGCAGGAGATTTCTTAGCACTGGCTGCCCTGTTCAAAATGGCTGGAGAATGGTTGGTGTCATTGAAACCGCTAACGATGGAATCCTCGCCAAGCTCGACTGACGGCTGCCTTCTAGGTGACGGTTGTACTCGTGGGGAGGATGCGACGCGTTGAGACGCGGTGGGTCGATTGAGGATAGGCGATGACTGCACAGCACCCATGGATACTCGCTTTGGTGTTTTGGAGGGAGGGGGCATTGTAGCGATAGTTTCGCGCCTTGAGCTGGTGATAGAGATATCGCCAGTTGTATCGTGTACAGATGTTGTAGTAGAAGAAACGTTGCTGCGTCGCGAGCGCTATTGTAAAAGCTAGTCAATATTTGTTCCAAGAAATGCCTACTGGGGAGGCAGGTGTTGCTAAGGCAGTCCATGATGGCAGTGGCAGGGCGCATCAATAGTTGGGCACTTACAGGGCTGCGACCTTCCGACTCTGAAACTGAAAAACGGTCCGAGGCGCGTTTAGAAAGGCGACGCTCTCTAGGCGAATAAGTTCGCGATTGTGAAGCGGTAGCAGGCATGGTGGATGATGGTCTCTCGGGTTGCTTTTTGAGCGGTGACGAGAGGAAGCCAAAGAGCGCGTTCATGGCGATGGAACAAAGAAAAACAGGGCAGGAAAAAAAAAGGGCCTAAGCCGATGACAAAGAAACAATTCAATGCACGTATGTAAATAAAGATAAAGACGGTGAAAAAAAGAACTGGGGTGGTGCTAAATGCAGTAGTCGATTTACTTGTTTCTTTGTCTTACGTGGAAAACGCGGAATTGAATAGGATGAGATGAGACGGGATGAATGAATGTGTTGTTTACTTTTCGTTTGCATCGATTCAATTTGTCGGAGTGACAAGGTATTGGGCTAAAATCATGATGCGTTTTCTCATTTCATGTTTCGTCTCAGGCGAGGGTGACAGAATTGTCTTTGGGCTCCAGATGGGCACACAGTAAACAAGCGAGCAGATGTACGAGTACTGAGGGCTGTCAACTGTCCCGATTATTACGTCTCATGGCGCGTAAAGACCAACTTTTCTGTTACGTACTCCAACCCGGGCTTTACGCGACGGCCCATGGCGCGTGCTTTTAATTAGCCCAAGCTCCACACCATGAAACGGCGACAAAAGCAAGCGCACAAAGAACGTCGTTCCTATGAATAGGTCAGTTATTCTTAGCTGTAAAGTTGAATGGCAAAATGGAAATACTCGTCCGTCGTGATCATTTCTTTCAATTACACGTTTAATGAAAGGTTTTCAGCCCTTATGACGCACATCGAGTAAAAAGGAAACTGGAAGACAAAGAAGAAGAACGTAAACAGTCCGTCCTTCAAACAATCAATCAACAGCACCAACCAGGACGAAAGCCAACCAACCACCATGACTAACACAGCACAGAGACGCCACAGAGCAAAAAGCAAATCATCACGCCTGCATACAACAAAGGCGCAATTAGCAAAAGAAAGGGTCTGGCCGGGGATTGAACCCGGGACCTCTCGCAAGCTATGCTATAGGGTTTTCCCTAAGCGAGAATCATACCACTAGACCACCAGACCGGGTCATTTATAATGATTTGTTGTTGAGAGAAGTTGCGCAATTGGGGACCATGTATACGGCGCGGTGGTGGTTGAGGGATTACGACGGTGGTGGTGAGTTGCAATCTACCAAGGTACGTGGGTAAGTATGAGCGAGGCTGGTATTAAATTGGAAGGAAATTTTTCTGCTTTGGGTGTTAAGGCAGCCTAGCCAGATTGACTGTAACGTCAACAACCGGGAGCGTTGGATCGTTGTCTTCGTCATGTCCCTGTAGGGTAAACATTAACGCAAACTTGTTGCAAAGCGAGAAACGGTTTCTGTCGCCTGTTGTAATGTGCAATGGACATCAGAGTTGCCTCTGATCCCCTAACTCTTCAGATGTGTCCGTGTATTCACTTTGCCTTGTATTGAGCTTGGGGGTCGCTTGTTGTTGGAGATAGTCGGCCATCATCAAAAGAAACTGATGGTGAATTGTAGCGCGTGTTCACAATAACGCGCACACGACAGAGCGGAAGTGTTGCAGCAAGAATCAGAATAAAAAGATAAATGGTTTGAAATGGGTTTCACGAAATCAGAACGATATCGAGGCAAGTCGTTTGTAAAAACAACTGGCGTTGGATAATTAAATTCACAAGAAGTTGGCAAACTTTGAAGGCATCATTGAATGTGCTGATTCATCCGCAACTAGCTTCAGCAAGCCGCACCACCACAAAAAACAAACAGACCTGAACGATACTGGTAGTCGAGAAGTAATATTTCTTTTGATTAAGTAGTAGCAGTCCGTACTGTCAAATATTTGATTCCGACTGACATGAACCAGCATGGACTGACGGCTGCATAGAGGTATTAATGGGAAGATGTGTATTTAACTCTGGCTGTATAGCCAATCGCGCGACCTGGGGGAGCCGGGTGAGCTTAGCCGGTGCTTGCTTACCTTAATCCCTCCTTTAAGGTGAGCCAGGTATCTCTGCAGATAGTGGCTTAAAACCGAAATATGATGGATGGACACTCTTTTATTGATTGGCTCCTATAGTCGCGTCGTGCGCAATTTAAATCGCATTCTTGACGCGTCAGAGAGTATCCAGATATCTGAATATGATCCGTTATCAGATAAGACACTCGTATTCTGCGCTGTAACTAATAGCTCTATTGACAAACTCAGCGGAGGCTCGCATCCGCTCGCTCAACGCCAAACTCCATAAATGCTGATCCCACACCCCGTCGCTGCGCCTCCTTCGCCGTGGCAATGGGGCTAAGAAACCAGTGTTTCTCCCCGTCGACGTACTTGAAGGTCGCATCAGCATTCTTCTCAAGCAACATTTACCAGCCCAGTCTTGTGACGATTCACCTTCCCAGGCCACCATGCACGGTGACAAGCCCTCTCGCGGTTGCTAAAGTCGATGCGGAGATGATGGGTGTGCTCATGGTGAGAATTCCACATACTTAGTAGCAATCTCGCTCAGTGTTTCCACATAGAAATCCGCTGTTGCTTGTTGGCAGGGCATGCCGCATACGGGCATTTTGATGAGTTCTCGGTGGAAAGAGTCCGCCATGGGGAATGAGGTTGATGGTGGTTAGGTGAGAGGAGCAGAGGCGTAGATACCAGGTAATACCTTCTCTGGATGTGCAAATAACGGCTCTTTATACAAGGGCCGTGTCGAATTAGGCGTATCAACGTCAAGGCTAGCTGATTTCAAAAGCTGCACGAAGTCGGTTCGCGTGAGTCCAGCGGGGGCAAGGTCAGATTTGAACCGTATCCAAAAGGCATACCAAGCTGGGCAGGTGCGTTGTTCAGAATTTAAGTCAAATTCTGGCAAGGTAAGAAAGGGTATTTTCTTGAAAACTTCCTGCAGCCTTCTTGAGTTAAAAGATTTGGCTTTTTGGAAGGAAGGTAGCTGTTGGAGTTGATTGAGAGCAATGCGAACAGCAATTGGGTGAGCCCGGTGCTTCAGGCCTGTTCCAGTCAAGGCATAAGGCGCCAGAAGATGGTTATCAGGAATCTCTAAGCGACATCTTTTGATGTAATGGCCCCAAATAAGTGCCCAAAAATGGAAATCCTGGTGTTTGGTGACCATAATACCCCCTTTTCCGCCACTAATGATCTTCTGGCCTTGCAAAGACCAGGCAGCCCCATCCCCAAACGTCCCTACGCACTTTCGGTTCTGACGATAGCGATCAAGTTTTACTCCTGAGACACGGAACCGCTTGAACCCACACGGGCCGTAAGCCATTGGCGATCTCCCAATAGCTGGCCATCCAGAAGACGCAAGTCCCACGAGTCATCTTTTGGTACGGCATACAGACCATTGAACTTGAATGCATGATGAAAGAATAGACCAATCAATCTTGCGACTGTGATACCACGTTCCTGTGCCGGATTAAGGGAACCAACGTGTGAGCGGAAGGTTTCCCAGAAGAGGTCCTCTAAGTCTTCTCGTTGTTCATCATACACCCATTCGCCTTTCTCAAAGTCGAATCTTCCCAACACGGTTTCGAGGCCCCACAAGGCGCATCCAAAGGGAAGTATGGACCCTTCTGCCCAGTCAATAACACCTGAAAGCTTGCCTGTAAGGGGATCAATGATTATGTTGGTATCGCATAGATCGCCATGGTTCAAGCACCATGGAATAGCAGAATTAAAGACAAATTGAAGGTTGTCTTTACAGTAAGAAACGAGAGGTTGGAAGCGAGGAGGAAGGGATTCAGCAAGAGTCTGGAGCTTTTGTCGAAAGTCTAGTCGCTTGATAAGAACAGTTGAAGAGTCGATGGGAACTCGACTATTCCATGCTTGAGAAAAGAAGCTAAAATATGTTAGACATGAGTTCTGCGGGATTTACGATGATAATACTGACTAAGCCAGGTCCTTGACAGTCTCTTTATGACGTGGAACCACATCGCAACTTGTGGTTCCGGAAGAATGCAGTAAAAGCGAATAGTTTACGCCCACCAGTAGTTGCATGGAATATATCAAGACGGTTGGATGTCCAGGGATCGAATCAAGTTTTTTAACTTCGGGAACCCAATCTCCGTGCATTTGATGAGCATGCTTGATGATATCGAGATCAGGGGGCGAGCGTTCAGCGCGGAATTGGATCACAAAGTCATCACCTCTGACAGTGTAGCTGAAGGCACCCTGTGGTGACGCTTGTCGAATGTCGCATCCAAGGTAACTTTGCGCGAACTTGTTGCACTCTTCCTGTGATAATGAACAATATCGGCTAAAGAAAGTCGAGATACGCTCCTAGCTAGTATGGCGAACGACCGACATCGGGATAGGTAGATATGACAGGACTGTTTCCTTCTGTTCCTTAGGAAGAAAAAAGGTCGAGGGCGCGATTCAATAAATAGATAAATAAGAATAAGGCTGTTGGTGATTGCGTCAGAACTTTTTGAATAATAAATCTAGAGAAAGTTAAGGTTAAATGGGCGGGAGTGCGAGCGAGATTAAGGCAAGTAAGCAACATGTATGTATGCATGTATGGCTTGATTGCACTGCAACTTCGAATCAGGGTCATCGGCTCGAAGGTAAATTCCACATAAGATGTTACGTCCATAGGTAGTGCACCATGATCAGTATATGCAAAGCCGGCTGGCCACACGCAAGACTGCTCAGATTACATATGTAAGTTATCACGCACCCTATGACTTATTTGAGCATATTGGTGAAACTATAATATCCCAATCAGAGTCAAAAGTGGTCAGGTGCGTCTAATGCACGACATGGAAAAGTTAAATACGCGACAGCAGCTCCAATGAGTGCCTGTGTATATAATGGAGGGCCGCCCTCTTCTGTGTAACCCACAGAACTTTCATTCTACATCACCTTCCATCGTTGCTCAGAATTGGACATCCTGAAATTTTCTTCCAGACTTCTCTCTCACTACCTACCGAAAACCCTAGAAGAACACTCGAGTTTTATCAAACAATCTTAATCGTCTCATCCATATCGACATGGAATTCCTAGGCATGTCTAAGGCTGATATCCAAACCTGGGCCCTATCGTCGCCAATCTACCAACCTGCTGACAAGATTACTGTTGGGGCCGCCATTATCCGCGAGGATAATAAAGGCAATAAGCATATCCTGATCTTAAAACGAGCTGCCCACGAAGCTTATTACCCTGGTGTATTTGAGATACCAGGAGGCAAGGTTAATGAGACAGACCCTTCAATTTACGATGCCATATCCCGCGAAGTGGCCGAAGAAACAGGACTCACTATCTTAAAGGTCGTCAGCTCATTAAAGCCTTTCTCATATACTACTGAGAAACAGGTCGGTCAGGGACCCTCTATTAAAACAATTCGCAAGGTTGCCTTGCAACTGAGCTATCTGGTCCAAGTACAGCAAGGAGAGGACTTTATAGTTAACCTAAATGAGCACTCTGAAGGTATTTGGATAACGGCCGATAAGCTATATACTATACCAATGACAGAAGAAATGCGAAAGTTGGTTTTAGAGGCATTCGATGCGACGTGGGAGCGTTAAGGCAGAGTTGAGGTTTCTAGCGAAAGAATGATAGACTATGGAGATAGAGCACTGAAGCCAAATTTATTAATGCGGCTTGGTATTATGATTTCTCGTTTGTGAATGTTGGTTCAAGTTGCATAGCTCACCCTGCAGTCGCGCAGAAGGTGTGGCAGCTCACCTCAGGCATCAACCATAAGCTCCAGCAGAGGACCCACTCTGAGAGAGCCAAGTACACAAACTCCCCTTAGTAAGGAGGTACCTTGCTTGAGTTCGCCATCAAGGTCCGTCTCCCACCGCATGGAATCTAATCTTGTTTCATCGCAGCAACATTGAACCTCGGAGGCACAAATCAAGCTTAATTGTTGCCGTGCCGTTATCATAAAAGTGCAGCAGATCATTATTTTAGCTCGGAATTGACATGTGCAAGATCACGCAAGAGCGTATCCGTATCTATCTTGTCCATCATCTTAGTATTTAGTCTAGATTCTAGCACCAGATGAGAAACATGCCCATTCCTCATCACCAAATAACCTTCCTCTTCCGGCTTCGATCCTCCACAAATCATCCCCGTCAACGTCGAATCCGGCACCCAGAATAACAATCCGTATCTGGGTCGAGATTGAAAGTCTGCAAGGTACGCGATGCAAATCCCTAGGGCCATGTGGGAAATCGTACGATGTGTGGAGATGCATCCTGAAAGGGTGGTCACGTGATACCCATCTTTCATGATGTGAATCTACTGATTTAAGGCGCAAGAAGCTCAATTTGTTGGATTATTTGGCTTGATTTGCTTCATAGGAGAAGAAAGAGAAGCTAGATCGATGTTTGTTTACTAAAATTTATGCGTATCTTGCGCCACTGACACAAACCCGCTAGCATCGCCATTGACACCTTGAAGGCCCAGACCGTCATATAGGCGGTCGAGCCAAGCCGTGGTCCCTGTTACAGTTACTTGTAGGGCTGAGGACTTGTGATATCCCTGCATATCAGGCACTTAGGGGAACGCTACTGTCATGTTTAAAAGGTGGACGTCGTCCACCCTTGGTTTGCGACTGAGCTGTCTGTCTGCTGTACACAAGCTGCACATCTTCAGTGACACCTATCGCCTACAGATTGAAACGGTATTGTAATTCTCATTCTATCAACGCCAAATCCCTTTGTCCCCCAATTATTTCTTGTCAACAAGGTTGTAAATCTTTTGGATATCGCCCAGCACCGACTCAAAGTCAATCTTAAGATCCTTGAGCAGACCGTCCTTGAACCCAAAGACCCATCCGTGAACGATGGGGTACTTGTTCTCGTGCCATGACTGCTGAACGTCGGCAGACTTGATGACGTTGCGGCACTGCTCCATAACGTTGAGCTCGACGAGTCGGTCGTATCGCTCGCTCTCGTCGGCGATGGCATCGAGCTCCTTCTCGTGAAGGCGGTACACATCGCGGATGTTTCGCAGCCAAGGGTTCAGAAGACCCAGGTCCTGGGGTGTCATGGCGGCCTTGACACCTCCGCAGCCGTAGTGGCCGCAGACGATGATGTGCTTGACGCCGAGGTGCTTGACGGAGTAGTTGATGACGCTCATGGCGTTGAGGTCAGTGTTGCAGACCAGGTTGGCGATGTTGCGGTGGATAAATGCCTCGCCGGGCTCGAGGCCGCAGATCTGCTCTGCGGGGATGCGAGAGTCGGAGCATCCGATCCAGAGGTACTCGGGGGCCTGGCCGGCGGTAAGGTTCTTGAAGAAGTCGGGGTTGACCTTGGCCTTGTTCTCAGCCCACTCGCGGTTGTTGACAAACAGCCGGTCGTGGCTCTGCTGGAGGTACTTTGTGATGTCCTTGTCGGCCATGTTGCGCCACGAGGTGGGTTTTGAAGCGGAGGAGGTTGTTGAGTCTGGTGGTGTTGAAGTGGACGACGAACAAGAAGAGTGGAAGCGCGTTTGTGAGAAGCGAGCAGCGGCTGAAATGGAACGAGAAGCTAGGTTATGAGAAGAAAGAGTTGAAGCGATGGAAGAGGAGGAAGAGGAGGCCGACGAGCGGAGAGAAAATGAAGCGAGCCGAGAGGAAAACATTATGGGCATAATATCCACTGGAGCGCAGCTTGCTCCGGGGGAAGAATGGCGCGATAAAGGACGGGACGAGATGCAAAGGTGTGGGTGGATTGGATGTGACAAAGTGGACAAAGCACCTGCAGTAGAGAGCTTCTGTGCTACAAGATAGTGCAATGTTGGGGGTGATACAGCGGGAGTCTGGTCTTGGTACAAACAAGTACTGGTGCAGGTTTGTAGTAGAATCGGACGGACAGATACCGAAAGGTTGAGATTGGACGCCAATTTGTTGAGTTGAGTTGACGACAAAAACCTTTCTTTTTTTTCTTTGCTTCCCCGTTCGCCCTGCCTTGGTTTGGGTAGTCACACTAGTATCGATTAACTTTTAAACCTCCACTGACGATAAGTTTCCTTGATAACGACCACCAGAAATCGGTCGACGGCCCGTACGTAGCCGTGATTTGCCCCGGTTCTGCGCCGGTAGTTTGACGAGACATTTCCGAGCAGACTCCGTGAAGAGTCATTATCAATTGACAATTACCGTGTGTAATTTCTTCTCCATCGGATTGAGCTAACTACTGTCCTGGTTTTTGGTGCTTGTTGGGGAGAAGAGAACCCATGCCCTGGATGCCAATGTTACAGGGCCAGGGTTGTACTACAGCTGATTACAGGGACGGAACCTGGGGAATATTATCTGTTCTCTTTTTTTTTGTTGTCTTCTCACTGCCGTTGACCCCACGCGCAAACACTAAAAAAAATGTTGGATGGCTTGTGCTGATTGTGTGAGCTGCTAGATTGAATGGCCATCGTCATAACAGCCCGAATTGCCGGATTCCGGGGGGAGCTTTGGTCTTCTGAAAGAGCTTCCCCTCCAAAACCCCTCTTTTCTTTATTTCCGTCATGCCAGCTGCGAAAGCAACCAGACCTGATTCAATCAGGTGACATTATTTGAATGGGCTGTCTCAGAATGTAGACATACTCAATTGCTTTTCATTACGTACCTGCTAAGAACAAAACTCCAATTGAACTCCACAGGTTGCGCATATTCATCGTAGATTCCCCCATTCATTCCCTTGTCCATTTCCTTACATCATTCCTTCCTTTTGTCTCCGACGTCGTCTCTCTTCAAATTCCGACACCCACTTCCCCGTCTTTCCAGACTCCTTCCAACGGTCCTTACAATCCTTCAGTTTCTTTGCGGCATCATGTAAGATGGCCATCGTCTCCTCGCGCTCACCAGCCTGTTGGGCCTCGTAATCCGCCGACAGCTTCTCTTGCATAGCCGCCGCTACTTGGGCCTGTAGTGCCTTGCGCTCATCACCCACTGAACCGAGCATCTCGCTCGCTTTGCGCTTTCTCGCCGACTTGCCCTCCAGGTCACCCTTCAGAGGACTCATGAGAGTGTCGAATTTGGTGGTCAAGATGTTGGCCAGCTCCTTATCTGTTAGGCCCAGGCTTTTGAACTCAGAAGGGGCTTCGCTGAGTTTGGCGATGTAAGCCTGCTTTGCCTTTTCTTTCTCGTCGACTTGAGTTTTGAGCGACTCGTACTCCCCAGAGAACTTGCTGAAATCCTTCTCGTGCTGCGCATACTTCTCGTCACTGACACCCAATGCCTGGCTATCCTTCTCATACTTCTGTTCCTTATTACGGAGTTCGGCAATGTGCTTATCGCTTTCTTGTTGCAAAGAAGCCACGGCAGGTAATTGCAGCTCAGACAAGAAGGTGACAATATCACTCGGCTTGTCGTTCACTTTGAACGTCAATGGACCTTCAATCTCAACCCGTCGTCGCTTGGAGTTAGGCTCTGAACGTACGTCGTCGGCAAGTGCAGATGGCAACGGGCCTACCTTGGACGTGACCATATCAGCCAACCTCTTGGTGAAGGGCGATACGCCTGTACGCTTGCGACCCTCAAGAGGAGACTCTGGTGCAGGTGTAGGTGTTCTTGCGAAACAGTCATTCTTGTAAGTAGGGATCGGTCTGGCACCTTTCTTGGCGGAGAGCGTCAAGGGTGTGAGGGCGGGCGTAGCAAGAACCGGCGCCTCTGTTTGCTTGGTCGGGGTATCATCCGCGACAAACAGCGACGACTCCCGTCTCAATTGACTGGTAGCTGGCCGCTTACCATTCAGGATGTTCATGATAAACTTTCTAGGGTCATCATCCCACTTCTGGGAGTTTGACTTGATGGTTCCAAACTTGGCAAACTCATTGGCCGCCATGACGACGAATGGCCCGCTCATATACCGTTGATCATGGCTGGGACCGGTCTGAGTGAGTTAGCCGGAAGAACGGCAAATGTGACATGGAATGTGAACTTACAATCGGCTCAAACTTCAACTCCCTATCCTTCCCATGATGTCGCTCCACCCACATCTCAAGCTTCTTTTGAACGATGGCATTGCGCTCTTTGCTGGGTTGGGAGTCATAATGGTGGGCCTTGAAATACGTTCTGTTTGAACCCACCGCGCGCCATTGGGTAACAAATACAAGTGTCCAATGTCCCTGGTCCGCACCATGATAAACAGGCGCCAGGAATTTGTTGGGTGCGTAGAGCGGTTCTATGCTCATGGATGCCACGTTCAGAAAGCTAGATGGCATAACCTTTACAGTCGGAAGGGGAAGCTCATCGGTCAGAAGGTCAAGGAGATAGTCGAGACTCCCTGGTGTGAAACTCTTATGATCAGAAAGTTCCTGGTGGCATTTCTCTATCTGTGTTTTTCCCTTTGGAATCTGCTGGGAGTTGACGAGAGTGCTCTTGGCAACGGTGATATTCTCACCAGAAGGCGGGCGAGACCGTCTGGAGGACATCGCGGCCGTGGGAACAGTGTCAAAAGGAGGTGTAGCAAGACCGGCTGCAGAGCCTGTAGAGGAAGATGTCGCCATGACCAAGAGATATCGATGCACAGATATATATGCAAGTCAGGTATGGTATGTTGCCTATGATGGAGGAGATTCTATTGCTTTCTGTGTTTGAGTGAGAGATGAAACAGGCCGACGGGATAGGAGGATAAACACTTTTCAAGTAAATGACTTTTGGAGGACAAAGAAGGTTGCCCGCATCAAGTGTGGCGTTGAAAATAAATGTGAATGATTGGATTGTTAGATGTGTTTGCGCTTTTCTGGAAGACGATTGGATGATTCTTGGATGTTATGTTAGATGTCGGTGTTACATCATGTTAGATGTTAGATGTTAGATGCCAATGTTACATTATGTTAGGTAGATGCTAGATGTTGGCTGTTGGTTGTTAGATGTAAGATGTTAGATATTAGATGTACTTTCGTCTTTGTTACCTACCTACCTATTTATGCAGGCAACGAAACACACTTCAATGAGAGAAACAAAGAAAACCTGTTCTTGGCGAAAAAATCACAGCTGAATGACAGTTAATAAAAGCCTGAGGATGATAATAAAATGAAATATGTTTCCTTGCGTCGTACGTACCTATGCAATCTTCCTTCAAAGTGTGGGTGTTAGATATTGTGATTGGCTGATAAGCAGGGTTGTTAGTTGTTTGCTGTCACCGTCTCGGAATGTTCTTTGTTAGAAACAAACGCGTGATGGATTACAAAAAAAGACAAGACTCAGAAACGTAAGTACCTATTTCTAGCATATACAAATCGATGTATACATTTCCTGTTGTCTATTGCCGTCTTTCTCCGCGTGATATGCCACCGTTCTTTGTCTCCATGCACACATTCTAGCGCCTTCTTCAGTAACCAAGATTAGATAGTATGTTATTAAGTCTATTGAAACCTGCAAGTTCTGGAGGTTCTTTAGGACGCAAGAGCGAAAGAAAAGGACTTGTCAGGAGTGAAAGGACTTGCTGAAACGGATGACCTTCATCACACCGCAAGATAGGCAAAATAAACAGTACAACGGTGTGAGCGGGGGATCGTCTTTTGGCAGCCCGGGAATGTGCATGCGCCCGTACCTGAATTTGCGACGTGGCTTGCATGGTTGTTTGTGGCGGGTAGAAGTATGGTCTGATAGGTCTTTGTGCTATGAGTCATCACGATTCTATCCAGACCCCATCCTATCGTGAATACAAACCGCCTACTATCTAGACTAGTTTCTTCCGATTCTGCGGTTGTATATTTTCTCTAGGATCTTCTGATGAACAGGATGATTACAACAATAAACACTAAGCGAGGCTGCAAAAGCAAGAATTAACGTAGCCAAGATATCCTTGTGACGATCAAGTCGCTTGCTGGTTGGTCTAAGAGATGCCCCGCTGCTCTCTGCACGATGAGATGTCAAGATGAAAACTTATCCTTGTCGAAACAGTCACGGGCCCAGAAGATCGGGATGGTGCAAAATGATACGATTATGATGATAGTTATGGGCTTGGTACTTGAGAAAAGAGAGGAGAAATTAGTGTGAGAGTTGTTGGTTTGCTCTTCCAGAGTTGGCCGATGATTGTCCTTTCTCGGTTTCGAATCTCCTGGAAATATTTCGACTTAAGAGCTATTGTCACGGGACGAAATCAGTATTAGGTTTCTAAAATCGCGTACAATGACCAAATCCCCACAGTTCTTCTCAGTGAAAAGATTCTAGACAACTTGTTTGACGTGAGCTGTACGCGCAATGGTCCTGTTACTCAGCCACAGCCCAACACAGCAGATATACCTAGAATAGCTTACTATCAACATGGAATATAGAAACCCAATAGCTACCCGGCCACGTAGATTGAACTTCGATGCTGGTGATCTGCTGCATACTTAGCTTGAACGACAAATCACCCCACAGGAGCGGGTATGATTGAGGTTCCTACGGGAAGAAGATGGTTTTATTCCGGTGACGAGAAAGTCCCTACTTGCATTGAGGTTCTGAGACATTGTTGGGCAGGGATGAGAGTCAGTATGAGCTAGTAGAGATGAACGTGTTTTTTTCTGCATTTTCCTATGACAGCGCAGCCTCTGTAAATAAACAGCAACAATTAGGTAGGCCGGCCAATTCGAGATGTGAAGCTTAGATTGCTGTTTTTTACTGGTATTAATCGTATACCGTCGTGTTTGTAAGCGTTGCGGACTATGACGTCGCCCGTTTCAGCCCCATGTCCAACCAACAGACTGTCTTACAGTTCGTCCATTCACCATCCCATCCTATCGGTTTCATCCATGCGACTTGTTCATAATGCCATATTCAAAACATATTGCCACTGACTATCTACCAACACATTGCCAGCAAATCAACCACCCTATCCGACAAGAACCATCATTTGCCAACTGTCAAAAAAAGACTCCATGAAAATAAAACACGCTAGACAGCGAACCGCCAGCTCGCTGTCCATCCTCTCAGAAGCACTAAACTAACAAAGTGCTAACCCCGTCTCGCTTAACAATCAATCTCCGCAATCATTGCGACTAGGATCTTTTCCCTTCCTCTCACTCTCACCCCCCAGAGGTAAAAGTCCGCCGGTTAATAATCAAATCAGCTTCTAGAATCAAATCTATGATGCCGAAATCGCGGTCAGTCGGAGCATCGGGGGGGTCTGGGACGAAACACACCGACCTACCCGAAACAATGATATACCCTTGACTTCCTTCCCGCCATTTTTTCCCTTCTCTTTTTCTTTTCTTTCTCTTCGTCTACAAAGCAACTCTCTACACAGAGTTGATTAGTAGCCATCAGCAATAGCAACAATGGCTCAACCTCAACCAAGATCCCCTCCTCCGAGGTCCCCGGGTCCGAGATCTCCTCCTCTAAGGTCTCCAAGATCTCCTCCTCCTCGGAGGCCCAGTCATCTTCTTCACCATGGTTCATCCTCCGACCAACGTCTCGGCCACCTCATCGCCTACGGCACACTCCCTCCCGATCCCTCCTCTGAACCACCAGTCCTCGAAGAAGTCACTCCCGAACCCGAACCCTCCAAGCCGACAAACCCGAGCTCCCGCGCCCTACCCCCCGATCTGCTCCGCGGTCTTTTGATGCTTCTCATGGCCATGGACCACATGGCTCTCGCCCTCAACACCTGGTCGCACGGCACCGGACGCGAGACCGAGATGGACGGCGTGCCCATCAAGGAGTGGAACACAAAATTCGCCTACTTCGTTCGCACGCTCACGCATCTCTGTGCGCCAGGTTTTACGCTGCTTCTGGGCGTTGGAGTTGTGTACCTTGGACGATCGCGGACGAAGCTCGGCTGGTCGAAGCTGCGAATCGCGCAGTACTTTGCTGTGCGCACGGGAGTTTTGATCCTGGCCAACTTTGTCATGGGCTTCATTATGACACTGGGCAAGGTGTGGCTCATGAACGCCGTTTTGTTCTCGCTCGCCATCGATTACTTCCTTGCTGGTATGCTGTGGTTGGCAATTGACTCGACGGAACCTCTTCTGGCGAGCGCTATTGCTCAATACTTCCCTGAGGAGGAAGACGATGAGGAGAATGAGCCGCTGCTGGAAAGCGCTACCATCACAAAGACGACCCGCGCAGAGCGCATTTCATGGCATGCGCATAATGCCCTTCTCGCAGTGCTTGGTTTGGTGACGATCTGGTGGAATATCTGGCTTTCGCCAACCCACGGCCACTGTGAGGTCAAGGACCACGCAACGCTCTTCTCCGATGACAACCCTGGCGGTCCTTCTGATAGCCCTGCCGTATCTCACAACCCCTGGTTCGGCTTCTGGTTCTGGACCACTATTACACCGCGCGTCATGTCCGTCTTCCCTCCCATGGCGTGGGTATCCTTTGCCATCCTGGGATTACTCTATGGCCGCATCGACGTCGTCAAGACATGGAACGCCCGAGTTTCCTCTCTGTGCCATTTGGTCGCGGGCCTGTCATTCTTCCTTCTGTTCGTCTTGACACGCGTCGCGCATTTCGGCAACCTCTCCGAAGGATGTCTGGAGACGCCCGCCCAAATCGCTCACCCCGAGCGCAACCAGTACCTGGTCTCTGTGCAGTCTTTCTTCTACATCATGAAGTACCCTCCTGATGTTGCATTCTGGGCCTTTACCATGGCTGGTAACTTGTTCCTGCTTGCCATCTTCAGAGGCATCCCTACAAGCGTGGCGAGCCGATTCACTATGCTTATTGACTTTGGACGGGCTGCGCTGTTCTTTTACATCGTGCACATGTTCTTCGTCTTCGGTTTTGGTGCTTTCTTTGTCTACTTGTTTGGTCATGATACAGGAAGGAAGAAGCCCATGAACCCTGACGTCACGGATGGCATCGACAACCCTTTTGCCTACCTTGCTATTTGGGCGATGGCCATGCTGATTCTGTGGCCTGTTGTTAGATGGTACAGTCGCTTCAAGGCAACCAAGACTGCTGACTCCCTCTGGAGGCTCTTCTAAACAGCACTTATATAAGATTTCTTTATGGGTTAAATGATAGATTGTAAAACGAATAAATGAAGATAAACTATCACATGCATTGTATTTGATCAGAATGAGTGACAGTCATTACATCCAAGCTCATATCCATTCCAAGTCGTATCGTTAGCGTTCTCCGTTTGACTGATCTTTTGACGAGCGCCAAAATGGCAACCAAGACCTATCCTCACGAGTCAATCCTCTCCTGCCACTAAATTCCCTTTCGCGCCTATTTGATGGTCCTGGTCCATCTCTGTCTTCCACATCTTGGCCCGATGCAACATCCTTCCTCCCACGAGACTTTTCCCGACGATGCAATCGTTCGCGATTATTCGTCTCATGAGAAGACACAATGTCAATCTTCAGCTTCTGCAAATCTTTCCCGAAATGCGGCAGATCATACAAGTCCTGAATCAGTTTCCTTACACCCTCTTTGGTGAGAAGCTTGTCTGATGAATCACGAGGGGCCCGCATGTTGTGTTTGATCGTCTCGGTGAGTTCAAGATGCGCGGCAAGATCTTGCTTGAGACCTTCCAGCTTCTTAATGTTGAAATCAACGTTCATCTTTCTATCCTTTGCACGTTGGATCTTGTTCTTCTCGTTTCTGATGAGTTCAGTGTAGTAATTCTCAGTCCTGTCGTTGACAGCAGTTATGGCATGCTCTTTGAGATACGCCACGAATCGTACCATCGCTGTTCGTAGTTGTTCACGCTCTTCTTCGTATTCCCTCTGAAGGTCTTTGATCTTTCGAATGCCTTCTTGACGAACCGTAATGTCATTTGTGTTGGCCTTTAGCCGACGTCCAACTTCGGTGTCCTTGACCTGAACCTTGCGTTCCTTCAGTTCACAGAGGATATGTACGTGCTCCTGCCAATGGTGTCCGCATCTCTCATTACTGCAGGTCATCTTGTCTTTCTTGAAGGCTCGACAGTCCGCTAGCCCTGGGTGGCCAGGTGAGTCCTCTGTGACATTTGGGAGCTTGCAGTCGCGATGACAAACCGATTTGTAATCCGTGACCACCTCGCCGTTCGGATTTGTCTTCAAGTCACAACATTTACTGTTCCTGCAAACTGTACGCGGTTTGTCCAGTTTCTCGGCAGTCAACTCGATTCTTTGCAAATGAAGCTTCTTTCGCAACTTGTCGCCAGTCAGTCGCGTGTCTTGGAGCTCCTTCATGTCCCTGTCGAGGAGTTCAATGTTATCCTTTATTGCCTGCGCCACCTGGACCATGGGAATCATCAGTTGCTCTACCGCTCGACGCACCCCATCCATCCTTAGAGTTTGCCCGAAATCGTGCGGCTTGAGTCTATCAACGTGTTGAAGAAACCTCAACGCCTCGGCTCTCGACTTGTCCCAGCTCTCGTGGCATTTTGTCTCGCCATCCCTCTCGATTCCTCGGTAGAGGGCTGCTAGATAACGGAAACTCTCCGCATCGAACGAGTATGCAGTTTGACGGTCCAGGACAAAGTCGACGTTTTTGTGATCTTCCAGCTTGCGTCTGAGGATAGGAAAACAGCCACCAGGACGATAGTTAGAGTCCATGGTGTGCGTAAAGCCAAACACAATGTTGGGGACTGCGTCACGTTGAATACTTGATAAAAGTTCTTCAAAGCAGAATTGAAACGTGGCTGTCATTCGAGTTTCGTTGGTTTTGAGTAGGATCAATACCCCATGAAGCTCCTCGTAGTCCCGTAGCCGGTCCATGATCCCTCTCAAGTTTTCCTTGTCCTGTTCGGGGCCTCGTGTGTCACCGATACCAGGAGTATCAAACAGGCGATATGTGGTATTTCTATATCTCATGGTATAAACCGAAGTCTTCTGTGTTGCAGAATCGCCGCCAATGCCGTCTCGTTCATCATCTCGAGAGCCCACATGAATGACTTGAGTCTCGTAGTCCAATGAGCCAGCACGGCTCGGTATGGTGACTGAAAAGCGGCAGGGAATCACATATTCGAGGTTCCTTTTGGACCTTGTCTTAGCCTCGTCAAAGCTCTCAAACATGAGAAAGTTGTAAAAAGCATTAATAAAAGTCGACTTTCCAACGCCGGTCTCGCCAAGAACCAGGATGTTGCGATAAAGAGGCCGAGGTAATCTCTTTAGACACTTATCCAGGTCCCTTGAAGAAGGTCGGTCAAAGTCACGTCCATGACTGTTCCCGTCACATTTGAACCGCCAAGTGTCACAGGGAGCTCGCCCACAGTCGCAGTATAGATTCTCGTCCTCATAACACCACCTAATATAGGCGTCGCACTCGGCACATGTCCACTTGCGACCTCGTTGGGAATCGCAACTCTTTCCGGGACAGGGCATTCTGACCGGATGTCGCTCCATGAGTTCATGTGTAGTGGATACATCGAGAGCATCTCGGGGATAACGTGCGATGCATTTTCGAGAACGTCTTTGTCGTACTGGCTCTTTCTGCTCTGACAACGAGTAGCTTTGCTCCTTGTACTGCGCCGACACCATGTTTGTCCTCTGCATTTCACTGAATCGAGCACAGTCGAGATGTTTGCGCTCTGTTGGAGCATCACAATCGATGATATAGACCTGACACCGTCTCTGGGGATTCAACAAAAACTCCATGAAGGCATCGTGTTGCTCTTTCCACGAACGAGAACCCTTGAGAACAGCGTTGTTGAACTCAAAGGTATACGGTGTAAGGCTTTCGTGGTGTAAAGTGATATCTTTGAGAGACAGGCCGTTGAAACCGATATATGAAGCACCATGATCCACAGCCTGAGTGATAAAATTGATCTTGTCGCTTTGCTGTCCTGCGATCAAGGAAATCTTCTCGGGTTCCGACCCGACTTTCTCGCATATATCATGGAGATCATTGCCATCTTTTATCCCATTTCTGATGTTGAGTATCCTTTTTTTGAGTTCGACTTTGACGTTGTTTTGAGCACCTAAAAGCCGGATGATCGCATTATCGACACCATCGATATGTTCTAAAGGGATATATTGCTTCTTGGCCTGGATGAGCAATTTGTAGTCATCTAGCCTTTCTTTGCCTTCGGTGAAACGGTCAAAGATGTCGAGAACTGGATGTATATCAACGGCGACGTGGTTTGGCCGAAAGAAGTTGGGAACCTCATGGGTTCCAAGCGCGATCGCATTCAGCACCTGCAAGGGAAGTAGAGTGTATGTGATTGGGTATCCTTTCTGCCCAGCACCCGCGCCAATCTGCTGCGGACCTTTTTGGACGAATGTGCATAACAGAGCTAGACTCGGCATGTAGATACCGTATTCTTTCTGTATATCGGTATAGAGCCTGAACTCATACTCAAGCGCCAGTCGTCTGTTGACCGTATTATCACTGAAGTCAAGTGAATGAAGAGACTTGGCGATTTCGTGCACTGTTATCACATCCTGGTGGAAGATAGCCTCCACGTTGGCCCTGTTATTGGGGTCTTTGAGGCGATACTTCATGGTAATGATGTTTTGGAGCCCATAGTTGATCCCAAGGACGACATAAGTGCTGTAGCGATCCGTAGAGCCGATGATGCCTTGAGCAAGTATATCTAGGAAGTCTGGCTCCTTAAGATCCAGACACTCCATAGAAGTATTGTAAATGTGACGAACATTGCCTTGTAGGATATCTGTCTGTGAGGTGCCGTCTTTTAGGAACATGCCAGATCCCTGAGGGACGATCAAGTCGCAAGCGACACTCGCAGCAAGATTCGAATCGATGCCCAGCAAATTAAATCTCTCCTCATGGGTCGCTCCCACTGACCAGGTAATCTCGTGCTGCTGTTGTGTAGGACACGGAAACTTTGAGACAATACCTACAGGTACCGGGAGAGGCAGAACTGGTGACGGCAGAAATTGATCGCGCTTGGCGTCGTATAAAGTTCCAATGGCGACTTCCTGACCAAGGGCAGGTCTGTGTATCTCTGCCATCTTGATTGACGATGAATTTGAGTCGGATTTGGAACAGGATGAGATGAGGTATGGCATGTAAGTGTGAAGAGTAACGCAATTAAGAAGCTTCAATCCGGGGAATAGTTTGTAACTACGCGGGGAAATCGAGACGACTTGCTCTTACCATTTCAATAACCGCCTGCTGCAAAACGTCATTGCTTATCACAACTTGGAAGATGCGTACAGCTTCACATCCCGTCATACGCTTATCAAGATGCGTGACTAACGTTGTGAGAGTCTCTTTTGTTCCACCAAAACGGCTTGTTCGTCACTCAAAACTCGCCTTATGAGACATGTTTGCGAGATCGGAAAGTCTCTGACTGGACGGAAGAAGATACCAAGGCCAGGGTGATGTTGAGGCCAGCGAGAGATGTCTGGAAAGGGTAGGATAAGGCTGCCCATATATCTATCTGATATGCTCTTCGGATATACCCAACGGGCGACGTGAAGCTGGCGGCTGGACGGGAGGGGAATTGCTTGCATCAGCTACGATGATTCTTCATTGACGGCTTTAACTGGAAGCCTCATACCTGCATGAGGGAGATTGGACAGCAAAATATCCACATCGCAAACACTTCCATTAGCTCTCTTTCCAGTAAGACTATGCTGTGTGCCGTTGTGGATGGGGTTGTCATGGTCATTAACACGAAATCTTGTTTTAAAGTGGCTCATGCTCCTGTTTGTTCCAGAATGGTAGTATTGGCTGCGTTTGTGTAGTTGAGTATTCCTATTTCTTTTGGGCAACGATTCACCTGGAAAGAATACTTGTACTTGTGAGGGATGCATTGCGACCAAGCTGTAGTGGTTCAAGGTCTTTGCGCATTCATCATTATTGGAGGTAGCTGCCCGAGAGCCGTAGCTTTCTCTGTAGGAACACCTGGAGAGTCCAATTGCATCATGCAAGAGATGAGAAGATTTGCTCTTTCTTATTCTTTCGTCAATATTTACCAACATCAAATTCCGAAGTGTACCCTATACAATGTGTGTGATCTGTGGGGATACCAGAGATGTGATGATGCCTAAGGACCCTTTACCATCCACATAGCCCAAGCCCGACTCTAATGCCATAAGCTAGCCTCTGATCATTTGCACTAAGTGTAGATCAGGGCCTTATGCCAGGGCTAGCCATTTTAGTGAAAGCTAGAAGAAGCACCAAACCAGGAACGTCGCTGTCAAAAGCGCCACACATCCACATAAGAGAAACGTTCACCACTATGCCACTTGCGGGATGTGTGTCGCTTTGATCACGATGTGAAGTACCAATTAAAACATGGAAGTGATTGTGGCTGCATTCTTTAACAAAAGTAAAATTTTCTAGGTACTATGAACCAATGTATACGGCCTGTCTTACTACTGACTACCCTTCCACCGCGATGATTCAAAGAAAGTCGTTCTAAACTCAGTCTAAGTACAATTAATTGAGATAGGAAATAATGAGAGTAACTCGTTCAGATGCTAAGAAGCAATTTCTATGCGTTCTTGGAGACGTGAGCTTTGTGAGCCGCAGTCTTGGCCTGGTTCTTGCTCTTGCTCTTGGAGGTTGACTTGGGGTGGTCATCTGTCGCAGTCTTGCTGGGAGCATCATCATCGCCAGTGTGCTTCTTCTTGCCAGAGTCCTTTGCAGCCTTCTTGTCGTCCTTTGCGACCTTCTTATCATCCTTCTTAGTGGAGGAGTCATCGCTGGACTTTTTCTTGCTGGGAGAAGGAGTGGCCTTGGGGTGGTCGTCTGTGGAGGTCTTGGAAGGAGAGTCATCATCGCCGGTGTGCTTCTTCTTGCCAGACTCCTTAGCAGCCTTCTTGGCATCCTTAGCAGCCTGCTTGGCATCCTTCTCGGTCTTCTTGTCCTCCTTCTTCTTGTCATCGGACTTGCTCTTGCTGGGAGAAGGAGTGGCCTTGGGGTGGTCGTCCTTTGCAGTCTTGCTGGGTGCATCATCATCACCAGTGTGCTTCCCGTTTTGCTTCTTGGTGCTGGGAGCCTTGAACTTGAGGTCCTTGGTGGCAGCAGAATCATCATCACCGGCACTCTCCTCCTTCTTGATGGTACCGATCTTGGCGTGAGGAGCAGTAAAGGTAGTGAACATCATTCCATCATTACCACTGTCATCATCCTGAGTTCCCTTGGGAACATCGTAGTCATCATCGCCATCATCGTCTCCATCATCATCGGCAGAACGCTTGCTGGCTGAACCGCCCCTGACGGGAACAAAGCCCTGCACGACATGGTCTGAGCCGCTGCCCTGGTTGCCTGACTTGTTGGGGGAAAACTTAATGGCTGTACCAGCAGCGTTCTTGTTTGGCGCGTACTTGTTGTTGGTGTTGCTATCCTGGTTGTTGCTAGTGGTGCCTGGACGAAGGGCGTAGTTGGACTTGGGAGGGATGAACTGGGGGAAAGCATAAACCTCAGCGCCGAGGATGGCAACTGTGAGGGCGAAAGAAGCCTTCATTTTGAAGTTTTGTTTGTTTTGTAGATAGATATAGATGAGTTTGTAGGGAGTGTGAGTTCTGTATTTAGAGTAATGAAATGAAGAATGAGTGTGTGCTTGTCTGGAATCTCAACACATGAGGCGAGCAGGTATGCCATCTTATACACAAAGTCTCCCCAAACTTTGTTCCATCGTGGGGAATTAGTCGTCATGATGTTGTTTGTTTCCGCGTAAAGTTAATCGCAAATGCAGGAACGCTGATCAAGGCCGGGACCCTGGATGAGTGATGCAAAATAGCGCCGCAAAGGACTAGTCTTGAGCTTATCATGTACACAAATTCCGCCCAGACATGAACGATGCCTACTTTGGTAGAGCCTCCATACCGGGTTATGTATGTGGCGTTGGCTAGTTCCTGAATATTGACGTTTTTACTTTTGACGATTCAGGGTCGAGCCAGGTTTGTTGTCGGGTATCAGTGGCCTATCTTAACTCGTTGCGAATATGGTGATGTATTTTGGAATTAATAAGGTTGGTGGTGTCTCGATCTATCGCGATGGGCGGGGAATAGTCTGTGGTCTTGATCTGGCTGGAGCTTTCGGGCTGGAATGCAGGGGTTTGAGTCATTGTGGGAAGGCCGAAACATTGTCGGACAGCCGTCGGGATTGAGTGGTGATTTGTAAGAGAGTAAGGGCCCCTCCCCAGACATGAGTCTGACTCTGGGGTAACTGCAGAGAAGCTTCAATTTGCGCCTTGTTGTTGAAGAACAATTCCTCAAGCACGCGGGATGAGACAAAAGCTGGGCACGTGGTTCTTCAATTTTAACGAATCATATGTCATAGTAATAAAACGAATTGCGTCGGTCAAGTACTTTTTTAAAGATTTGAGATGCGGTTTTTGAAGTCGAAGACCGAAGTACGTTGCTCAAGTACAAGCCTCTTCAATGCAACTAGGACGCGTTAGTTGGCGATACCCTTTGAACAGGTCAGTTGGTCGTTGCGCCCTCCTACTTTCTACCACTAATGCTCGTGCTTTCAAGTCGTAAAGTCGAACCATAGAGGTACAAGAGAAGCGTTGGTTAAAATGAATGCATTCTATCATTCAAGTACGCCTTGCGACCGGTGTTACGGCCTGGACGGCACGTTGTTGGTTTGACCATGGCCTCCAGACAGGCCAACAGTGAGGCGCATTTGAAGACCATGGCCAACAATAAGATATCAGCGCTTATATGTCAAATCTGATTCATCATCACGAATTGTTGCTATGAATGGCCCTGTGTATATGCAGGAGGCCCTCCGGCCATCATCCATCATAAAAGCCGACTGTCACGCAGCCTGCGTCTTCAATAATCATCTCTAGGTCACCTCTCAAACACGCACACTTTCAAAAACCGGAGAGCTAACCAAATTGATCAATATGAACCCAATTACTTCAATCCTGACTTGCCTTGCAGGCAAATGTCTCTCTTCTCGGCCATCCCCTCCAATTGGTGAGATGAAGAGCAATGAAAAGACTCTCATCACTTCTCAACCAGTTCCCTACTCAGACAACGCCGCCGATCAATTCGTCAGTATCCTCAGTACCCACGAAGGCTCCAAAGAAGAACTCCACGATCGTCTGAAGCAAGTCATTTCCATCAATGGCTGGACCGAAAGCCTCGCCGTTGCGATTGAGCACAAGATCGAGAAGCTCATCCAGGACGGCGCAGAGCTAGCAAAGCCCATGGCCGAAGCTGTCAAAAAGGCTACAGAAACAGCTTGGCAGTTTGCGAAAGAGCATCCTGTCTATGCTACCCTTATTGCAGCGGGGACGATCATTGCTATTGCTGTGTTGGTAGAGTTTGATCTCATTTGGGTGTTGAGAGCGTTGGGCTTTGATCCAATTGGGCCTCGACTTGGTAAGTCATCAAATCGATTGAAATATAGAGTATAATGGCTGACTCCTGGTATAGGCAGTTTTGCGGCGCGATGGATGAGCAAGATTGGACAAGTGCCCAAAGGATCGATTTACTCTTACCTTCAGAGGTTGGGGATGAAGATTGCAAAGTGACAATTACTGTGCAAGTTGTGACATGTTAGTTTGTATGAGATGCAAAGCTAGTTCAGTGGCACCCAAGTTTTGGTTCCTCTTTCTTTTTTCTGAATTTATTTCATGGTTGTTACTGTACTGTTGGTTCGTGTTTTAGTTATTAGTCCTGGTTATCAATTGTAGTTCAATTGACGCGACAAAGCTTACTCAAGCTTGAATTGACTCCGAAATTGATCATCTATTGGGGAAATACCTACTTCAGTCCAGGACTGTCCCCGAAATACACTGCATAATTAATAAGGAAGCGCCCTCTAAATACTCATCGGACAATGTTGGTCCGAGGATCGGCGACTTGGACGAGGATGGAACTCCATTATCGCGACATTTGCAATTACCCCGCCATTCAAATATGTCCCCCTCCCCCACGTAGAGCAGAGCAATATTCGGACTTGACCCGAGGTTACAAGACGATTAGGTAATTATATCATTTACCTATGATCCTCCCAGATCTGATCTTCATGTCCGCAGAGTTGTCATCCATTCACTAACATTATAATTATATCGTTTTAGTGGTACTCATACTGAGTCAAAGTCGAGATGCCACTTCCTACATCATCCATTTATGAGCCGCCATCGGCTGGCTTCAATGGCTTCCCTTCACGAAGAAGCGTTGTTCATAGCACTGAGGGAATCGTAGCTGCACCTCAACCTCATGCAGCGAAATGTGGTCTAGAAATTCTGAGAGCGGGAGGAAATGCTGCTGTAAGTCTTCCTTGTTCAAAGACTATGACAAGGTACTAACAAAGACACAGGATGCAGCTGTCGCAGTTGGTACGTTACCCGATACATTCTTTACACTCACAAATACTCACCATGACAGCTGCCGGTCTTAATGTCACCGAACCTGTGTCAACTGGTATCGGAGGCGATATGTTTCTCCTGTACTTTGACGCCGCGACGAAGCAAGTTAAAAGTCTCAACGGCTCAGGTCGTTCGGGTGCAAAGCAAACCCTCGAGACCATCCGCAAAGCTCTCAACATCCCTGATGGCAAGATCGGCGAGATTCCAACCCACGGTGTCCACGCCGCAACGGTTCCCGGAGCTGCGGCCGGCTGGGTTGACACCGTCGAAAGGTTCGGCAGCGGAAAGCTTAGTTTGAGTCAGATTCTTGAGCCTGCCATCAAATTGGCTGAGAATGGACATCCTGTTTCTGAGATTGCTTCACATTCGGTGCGTACATGGCAATTTCTTGTCCCTTGGACGAAAATACGCTAATTCAGATACAGTGGCAAGCCCAGGAGAAGCTTCTTCGTAATGCCTCTCCCAATTTCGCAGAGATGCTCAAGCAAGATCCCTCCGCACAAGACGGTGTCAGGGCCCCCCGTCCAGGAGAAGTCTTCAAGAACCCAACTCTCGCAAAGACATTCCGCGCCTTGGCAACAGAGGGCAAGAAGGGGTTTTACACCGGCCGCATCGCAGAGGAGATTGTCAAGGTCGTGCAAGACCTCGGTGGATACCTCGAACTCGACGACTTGAAGCATCATCTCGAGACAGGCACGCAAAACACGGATCCCATCTCTGTCAAGTTCCGTGGTCAGGGCCTTGCGAGTAAAGACCCCAATGGGGGCGTTGAGCTCTGGGAGCATCCGCCCAACGGACAGGGTATTGTTGCGCTGATGGCTCTTGGTATTATTGAGCAGCTTGAGAAGCAGGGCAAGATTCCCACTTTTGGACCGGAAGACCATAACTCCACGGTTTATCTACACGCCATTATCGAAGCCCTCCGTCTCGGATTCACGGACGCGAGTTGGTACGTCACTGATCCTGATACCACCAAAGTGCCAACCTCTGGCTTAATCTCGCCCGAATACCTCGCCGAGCGAGCCAAGATATTCGACGCGACAAAGGCCCATGATGGAGTACAGCCAGGAAACCCTGATTTTGTATCGCCGGCTTTACGAAGCAGTGATACGGTCTACTTTACCGTCTGCGACGCTGCTGGCAATGCTGCTTCGTTCATCAACTCCAATTACGCTGGTTTTGGCACAGCAATTATTCCCAAGGGTTGTGGATTCACACTTCAGAACCGCGGTGCGAACTTCTCGTTGGATGAGAAGCATCCTAATAAGCTTGAACCGCGCAAGAGACCTTACCACACAATTATTCCCGGCATGGCTACGAATCTAAGCGATGGATCTCTGCACTCTGCTTTTGGTGTCATGGGAGGATACAATCAGCCTCAAGGAACCGTTCAAGTCCTTCTGAACCAAGTATTATTCGGTCTGAACCCCCAACAAGCGCTCGATGCACCTCGTATCTGCATCGGTGCTGGTATGCCTGATGAGGGTAACGTGCTGGACTGGACTGTGCATGTGGAGGAGGGTATTTCAGATAAGACTGTTGAGGAGTTGAAGGGGCTGGGACATAATGTTGTTGTGCTCAAGGATTGGAAGAGATCTATGTTTGGAAGGGGTCAGATTATTAGGTATACTGTTGATCCTGATGGAACGCCGGTTTGGTCGGCGGGTAGTGATCCTAGAGCAGATGGCGCAGCGTATCCCCAGTAAACCAGTAGCTGTAACACAATAATTCGACGCCAAATCTTGTATCTTGAACGTATCTGACGCAGTTATGTGATGCTCTAAAAGATGGTGATCCTAGTTTCTTGCATCTTGCTCATGTCGATCTCTCCACGTTCATTCATAGCCCCAGGTACTGACTCCGTTATCCGGTATAGATTAGTACAACGGATGGGCCTGATAAATCGATACCCATAAAAGTACTTGCTTAGAAGGAGAGGGTATTCCGAGCCGCGTACAATCCACAGCTCGTAGTCGTTCTCGATTGGTATACTATATCTTTCATTGATCTCGTATTTACGAGCGCCTTGGAAGCAGTAACTTCCTCCCGGAAGTTCAAGCGTCTTGTAAAATCCCTTGTCTAGTAAAGCAGCCCATACTTTAATAACCGTGGTTTGCGCGCCAGGGTTCTGCGGATGTGCTACTTGCGAGAAAAGAGCGTCGGGGGATGTTTCCTTGATTCGATAGGGATAATTTTGTAGGGTGTCAATCAGTTCATCGTCTCTCATCTGACCAAGACTGACCCTGTTGATGTAGTCGAGCACCCAGGATGGTAAAACTTCTCTCGGGCTGGGGTTCATGTGGCGACGATCTGTGAGAAATTTAAGGTCCTTTGCCCCATCAACACCGCTCCCGTTCGTCCAGTCGAGCACCCAGGAGGGTAAAAGTCCTCCCAGGCTGGGGTTTCTGTCGCGGCTTTTATATGAAAACACCTCCAGGCTATCATCAAATAGTATTATTCTCTTGTTCGTTTCCACCAAAAGATTATATATATCATTATTGTTGGAATAGTCGGGAACGATTCCGTATCCAGGGTTGACGAGGCCCAGAAGTGAGTAAATTTTGTCCCTTGCATCCGTAGCCTGGCAATCCTTGGTCAACATCAGAAGGGTCTGGAGATCATTAGTTCCGGACTGGTGATTCTTTGCCATCAGAAGCATCCACATTCTGGACATAGCTGTTTCTATTTCGTCTATACCGATAGTCGAGAGGTGGAAGGCCGAGGGGTCAAAGTTCCGCTGTTTGGTTCCTGTTAGGAGGCTTCTGAACAAACGCACGAATTGTGAGTATGGTAGGGAATGCCTCCCGTGAAGAAATATTGTGTGTTGGGAGACCATGAATTCTTGGAATATCCATACCCTACCCCACCACGGACTCATGCTAACTTCAAAGAAAGCGGCCCAGCTATTTGTGAAATCTTCTTTATTCGCTTCATACAGTGAGATATGGTCATATCCATCATCTGAGTTGTTCCGTCCTTCTCGCTCTAGGACGCGGCTCAGGTTGATGAGGCACATTATTCCTGCCTCGTGTGTCCCAGGAGTTGATAAGCAGACAAGAGTCTCTTTCGCCTTCTCGTAGATATCTCTCATGAAACCGACCTGGTGAGATCTCTCTTCCAGATCAAACTGGTTGATGCATATCTGGTCGACCCATACCAGGAAGTCCTGTTGACTGGCGTGTGTCACCCAGTAATGGCGAGCTTCCATCAAGGCATGGTGAAGATTGGCAAAGACGTTGGATCTGACACCGTTGACTATGATTGGTCTTGTGTTCTTTGCGCTGCCTGCGCAGTACGAGAGGGCGAGATACTGCTTTTGTATTTCGACGAGCTTCACGCTCGGTAGTAGCTCGCATTCGACGAAGCCCGACCCCGAGTCTGGAAGGATCTTAAGAAGACGGATCTCTTGTTCCGTAGTACTGAGACTCTGGTACGGGACTTTGGAGACAAAGTCACTGTTCTCGGGTGTGCAAAATATGTCGTGCCCAGGGAGTTCACGCGTCGCGGCCTCGGTCGGGGGAGGTATTGCGTCCATGACGAACAAGTATTGGAGATAGCACAAGTAAAGGGAAGGGCCTTGGAATCAGGTCTTGATAGTTTTTTCGGTGCTTTTTGATATTGGGAAGAGAAATTTGTAACTTCGCTGTGAATTTACAAGTAAAGACTTGCGAAACGTGCCTTGTGCGGCGAAGCAGGAACGCCCAATGTTCTGTGATTGGCGTTGCTGTGTCATGGTTGGTTCGCAATTGCCTTACATGCTATGCGACCGATAAATACCTACCACGCTCTTGCAAAAAATCTCGATTCAAGTGTACTATTGCTCTTAACAATTGGATATAAATCTATAAAAACGTTTGCATGCCTTTCTAATCGAGTCCTATCATTCCGCCTACACAACCACAACGGGCTACAACGCGCGAACGAAAATGATACTGACATTAGACCAATCAAAGTCATAAAAATACTATTCAACTACATGACCTAGCGAATGCATACTGCATGTTCAAACAAGTGATCTTAGGAGAAATGGTGCATGGGTGAAAGGCTGCTATGGCGTTGATACAGCAGTGTGCTCGAACGGCAACCCCGAAAAATGCGCATATTCGAGCGGCGCATATTCCTTGGCGCGCTATCTATTGTTTCATACGGTTGGAACGTTTGATTTGGTGACCATCTATTGCGTCTTTTGTACAGGGGAGTTGCTGCGAGAGCTGGGGTTGTAAGGCAGACTTGACATAAAGAACCAACAAGCCAATCACGGCATGCGAATTCACATCAGCATAGGGGTATGCATCGAAGTCCAAAGAACAAGTTCGAACGGCTGGAGCCTAGTCGAGGAAATTCTATTTATCTCTATACAAGTGTATAGAAATCTTTGTAGGCTTGTTCCATGACCAGTCCGCGTTCACCCATGCGATAGACCAGAAAGTGTCTTACAATCATGGCCCTGTGTGACTACAATTGCTTGCTTCACCAACATTATACTATATTTAACAACACTGATTCAATTAGGACTTTGAACGATGCAAGAAGCCAGTTGAAGCGACAGAATCGCCGTAAGGGAGCAAATGAGTTCCGGTCTACTCTTGAGTCTTTCCCCAAGAGGTTCGAGACAAGAGATGGTACAGTCGGTACCCAACTCCTTCAGTTGGACAATGAAGATCATCAAAAGGGTTTAGTCCGAATGGCGCATGCTTACCTCTGTATTTCCGGGCATGGTAGGGCTCACTGGCCGGAAGGCTCCAACGACAATACACTAGAGTACCCAAGAGACGAGAATAAGTAAAGATTCCTTCAATGTTGTCAGACAGTACTAACATGAGTAATAGGATTTATTATTACGTCCTATGTCACTTTATTAGGAAGAACATAACGGATTCTGGATCGAAACTTCGTTCTAAACGGCCACGAGACGAGGAGAGGGCCTTTATGCCTAGACCTCCACGACGACGACGTCGACTAATCTCTGTAATCGAGAGTCCTATTCCATCGCCCACTCCACCGCTCACTCGATCTCCCATGCCACTTATCTACGATTCGTGAGTATCCCACCGGCTTCATATTTGCCACAGGAGCTTACTTACATAGAAGCAGCGACGAGAGTGAAGCTCCACATCCCTCTTCTCAAGACAGCCTTTCAACTGGCATATCTGGACAGGAAGAGCCAAGACAAGAAGCATACCAGATAGTTCCTAGGGCGAACGAAAGTCCTGATGAACTGGCTCAAGATGTGAGGCTAATAGTGACCCTTGAGCACTTCCACTAATGTTTATTCAGCATGATGAGGAGCAACCGATGGTACAGCCCAATTTACAACAGCGACATGTGAACAGAATTGGGGATGAGCACGGTAACCTCAGTAGGATCAGCCTCGGTCAACAACCAACTCCTCGTGGACCACGCACTAATCTCCATGAGCGTAACATCTCGACAGGAACACAGACAACATTCGGTGCTGACCAACAAAGACGACAAAGAGATGCTGATGCGCCCCCGCCATCATCATTGGATACTAACAACAGTTCCCAGCAGACGCATATTCCTATTATTGACAAAGAAAATGAAGCTGAGGAACCAGCGAGTCAAAGCTCGGTGGAGGATATACCAAGACCTTTCGCTACCCCGTTGGCACATCCAAGAATGGCCATTCCCGAGCCAGAATTCAAGATTGATCTGGTAGTCAGCTACGACGTTATCCCCGGCCTCAACAGGCCGTTT
This sequence comes from Fusarium sporotrichioides, assembly GCA_019054645.1. Taxonomy (NCBI): domain Eukaryota; kingdom Fungi; phylum Ascomycota; class Sordariomycetes; order Hypocreales; family Nectriaceae; genus Fusarium; species Fusarium sporotrichioides. The sequence continues at coordinate 516,216 of JAHKNS010000002.1, read as the reverse complement.
GAACCCAGAGGTGACATCTTCACATACTCATTGAAAGGGTTGCTCGACCAATTCAATTGGCATAGTGAACCTGAAGTACTTTTCATCTGTCTGCAGGCCCCTGGTACATCCCCAGCGACACCCGTCCGGACTTGGATGGATGGGGTCTTTAAGAATAACGAAGATAAATTCCAACTCGTACTGCGCAGGTTCAAGCAGATCTTTCTGGGTTTGCAGTATGAGTTTACCCGGGTGAAAATGGATGCTGTGATTGAGATTGCTTTCGAGAACATGGTTGAAGGACATACGCATAGCCCACTTGTTGACGCTTGGCGCAATCGAGGCAGAGCGGCCGGTGGAAAAATATAGACAGAGTCGGGAATTTGGAAGAGCTGGGAATCGAATTACAAATATAGACCATATAGACATAGACCATATAGACTTTGATTTGAGATTTTGTTTTACACCTGCCAACAAGTCTTCAAGAGTAATGATTGACAGTGGTCGGGTCTGACTTCTTATGGATGCTCCCAGCAATCTAAAACGTCCAATCCATATAAACATAGTCAACTCTCCATGAAGAAAACCAGAACGTGATGGCGACACCGGTAATCGCACCTTTCTATTGCTTGCTTCTTTTGCTGTACAATCCGTAATCTGCCATACAGTGGTATCCATCCCATATTACATCATGAATATTCATACACTCCTCCAGTGGTTTATTGTCAACACTCTATTCCTTCAGCTCAGGCTCCCCCTCAAGAATAACCTTCTTCTCGTCGAAAAGCTTGGCCAAGTCACCATTCTGGTGCATAGACACAAGAATATCCGTACCACCGATGAAGTCCTTCTCAACGTAGAGCTGGGGAATCGTGGGCCAGTCGGAATACTCCTTGATGCCCTCACGCAGCTCAGGGTCCTCGAGGACGTTGAAGGCGGCGAACTTGTCGGGGTTGACGCCCTGAAGACCAAGGATCTGGATGGCGGCGCGCGAAAAGCCGCACTGGGGTGTCTCGGGGGTTCCCTTCATGAATAGAACAACGGGCGCGGAGGAAACGGCCTTGTCGATGGCGGAGCGGGTTTGGTCGGAGAGGAGACGGACTTGGAAGGGTGTCAGAGGAGCGATGGGGGCGCGGAAGGCAGAGGCCGTTGAACGGACGGCCATGGGCCGGGCGGCTTGTCGGAGGGACTGGGGATGAGAAGTTAGTCGCTACTGATAGGTACAGCGGTTGAATTGGGTTTACGTACCGAGGCTACTGTTCGCGCAAACATTGTGAGGGATGTGATAGAGGAGATTATGGTGGGAGAGAAGATTCACAGTTGGTTTGTTGAAGATGGCGGAAGTTTTGGACGGGATTAGCGAGTGATGTCAAGGATGTTCCGATGCCGATCCCCGGAATTCACAGTGGCGCTGACGGCAGCTGTGGCCAATTAGCGATGAGGTAATGGTAGCTTATCAATCTTGTGGCTACCTCAACTTGTAAGAAGACATTGTGATGCGCAAGCGATACAATTAAGAAAACACCCATCGCCTGATTTCATTCTTACTTCTTTTTTTAATCTTTGTTCCCTCTGGAGCGTAAACTTCTTAGAGGATGTTCAGCCAGATCCATGGAGCTCAACATAAGGTCGAGGTCAAGGGTAGGTACGCAGGTTTTACCGTTGTTGTCAATCACAAAAGATGTTGTCCAATTGTTAATTAGAATATTCTGGCGCGCTCTCTATAATTATGCTTACCAATAGCACTGAGTACATTAAAAGGTATCAGAACGTGCCTACTTGCTTGTACTTCCGTCTGCTGAAGGACGTTGTTGACTCCATGATATGATGCGAGGTGGGGTGATTGGGTCATGGGCTCAGATATAGAAAGCTGCCTACATATACATTACCCATCTTCCATCGAATTTATATTTCATTCTTGGCAGATCGTATTGAGTTGATAAATTGATGAATTATCTTGTCAAATTTGTCAATAGTACAGTCCCATCCAAAGCCGAGGTCATCAATTCGACATCACTCCACTCAACTGTAGTGTAGTGCCCTATCAAATCTCAAAGCACTCGCCAAGTCTGCTGACAAAACCACGATCTCATCTCACCTCACCACTTACACTCTCAATGCTTCACACCGTTGACCACGGGCACGACGCGCATCACGAATACAAAATGCGCAACTCAACAGAAGCCCTGGAACTAGCTAGGAGCGACGGCAAGCGCCATATCCTACTAGCAGCCTCGGGCTCCGTTGCGACAATAAAACTCGTGCAGATAATAAACGGTCTCAAACATCAAGAAAACATCTCTATCCGTCTTATCCTGACTCAATCGGCGTCAGAGTTTCTAGCTGGCCAGAGCCTTGAGCAGCCTACCGTGGAACAAGTATCTCGTCTACCACACGTAGACGCTATTTACACGGATGCCCACGAGTGGGCGCAGCCGTGGAAGCGCAACGCGCCCATCCTGCATATTGAGCTGCGTCGCTGGGCGGATGTGTTGGTGATTGCTCCTCTGAGCGCGAATACAATGGCAAAGATTGTAAACGGTCTGTGCGATAACCTTTTGACATCTGTTGTCAGGGCATGGGATACCACGGGTAGTGTGGACGGAGTGAAGAAGAAGATCCTGGTGGCTCCTGCGATGAACACGGCCATGTTTGCGCATCCCATCACAGCGACGCAGCTCAAGGTGTTGGATAAGGATTGGGGAGGGGAGAACGGTTGGTTTGAGGTTCTGCAGCCTATATCGAAGAGTTTGGCTTGTGGCGATGTTGGGAATGGGGCCATGGTGTCTTGGGAGACGATTGTGGAGGCGATTGTACAAAAGATTGACCCTTAAGGGTAAGGAAACGTTGACGAGAAAATGGCAGAAGAAAATGAAATCAAATATTCTATCTATGGAGTTGAAGGACGGGGGAAAATGAAGGACAATCTTGTTGGTATCGGTAGATTGCTGAAGGACTTGACATCACACGGACAGGAAGAGCACCAAAAATGCATTATTATGAGAGCCCGATAATTGAATGAATCGATCAAATCTTCGCTTGATTCGTTTATCCCGTGCCCACCTATGACTTGTTGATGAATGGCAAGAGACGCTATGTTAAGCACGACCGGTTCCTTCCTCAAGAGCTCCTGCCACAACAACCAACCCGGCGAGCTGCAACCTTCTATCTGGTAGTACTTCTCTTCTACACCGCATACCTAGCTTCAACCTAATAGATTAGCCAGCATTTATCTACATTTTGGCAGTCATGGCGCCCGCTGCCCGAAATCGTACCTCGACTTCTTACATCAAGGGCGAAGATGAGTGCCCCTCGACCCTACGAGCTCGTCTACGCGACGACCCTCCAGCGAAATACTCCCCCGTCAAACCTGCACCCTGCCAGAGTCTCTACCAGCAGCTTCAAGCCTCTCTGGGAAATTATGGAAATGCCCCCGAACAACAAAAAATAGTAGTTCAGGAACCAGAGACCAATGACCCAGCTACTCAGCTTCGAGGCAAGTTGCAGAGCAAGACTTTTGGAGCCATTTCTAACATATAATAGAGTCGTACGCGCGTATGGGATTGTCCATACACAGCTCTGCGACTGAACACCTCGAGAAAGCACACGCTGAAGTCCAAACCGAGATCAAGCGCTTCGCCGATGAATCATCCAAAACACTGGCGCAGAGCAGAGACCTCTACGCCAACATTGAGTATTCTCTGTCAAAAACTCTGTGCGACTCGGAGGACCACCCCCGAGCAAGCGTCGAAGTTCATCTAAATCGTCTCAAACAAGATATCGCTGCAGCGAGGGAACAGGTTGTTCGTCTCAGCACTGAGTGGGAAGAATGTTGTCGCACCGAAGAAGAAGCGTGGAATGAGTTCAAGAGGGGCTTCGAAGGCCGTGGTCGAGGAGCAAAAGGTGTGGATGAGGAAGTGAACGTAGCAATTGAGGAGTTTAAGCAAGAAGCAAGAGCAATTGTTGAGGCCAATTGCCAGCTGTTGGATGAGGTTGACCAGGTATGTTGGTGCTTCTATCACTAATTGAGCGATACTGACTGATCCCGGTAGGACTTTAAACAAAAGATCCAGGAAGAAACCCAAAAGATAATGGCGAGTTTGCTCGCTGGTATTTGATCAATGTCATGTAGTGACGATGTACCAACGATTTGGAGGATGCCAGCAAAGGTGCGCTCAATTGTCATGTAGTAGCCAGAGTGGTCTTAATTGATCGTCTAATTCGTATCTCATTAACTATCTGCATCTCTTTCTTCGCCACCGTATATGTGTATCTTTAAGAACCAACCGGTCTCTTTTGTGTATTTCCCGCTAAACGCCGTTCCGTAAATCAACTTTTTGATGCAGCTCGCCGTTGAGCGCATGTTCTTATCGGACCATTTTACTGCTTCTTCTCGGGGATGACAACGCCCCAAGGGTGCTCGGTGCGACCGTACATGATGTCGCCCAACCAGCCCTTGACCTTGCTGGTAACCTCGCCAGCTTCACCCTCGGCACCCATGGGGATGTTGATGTCCTTTCCGCGGTGGTGGACCTGAGAAATGGGACAGATGAAGTACTGTTGCTGTTAGCAGAATATTCTTGATCAACATACTAATAGAGAACTTACGGCAGTGCCAGCGGCGAAAGACTCAAGCAGACGACCCTCAGCATCGGCCTCCATGACCTCAGCAATGGTGTACTTTCGCTCGGTAATCTCATACTCATCACCAAGACGCTCACGAACCAGCTCGAGACAGCTGCGACGGGTAACACCGTCAAGGATCAGCTTGTCGTCAAGAGGAGCAGTGATGATCTCCTTCTTGCCATCCTTTCGCTTCCAGACAACGAAAAAGTTACTGGCGCCAGCCTCGGTGCACTCGCCCTGGGATCCGTACAGCCAGAGAATCTGGTGGAATCCACGGGTTCGCGCATCTGCCGTGGCAAGCAGAGAGGGGCCATAGTTGGCGCCCACCTTGGCGTAACCAAAGCCGCCAACCCAAGCGCGCACCATGTCGTCTGGGGATGTGTGCAGGCGCATTCCTCCGGGAGGAGCGTCCATGCGGGGCATGAATGTTACAATGATGTACAGGAGAGCTTCCTTGGGAGCCATGACACCGAGCTGGGGAGCAGTTCCGATGATTGTTGGGCGGATGTAGAGGAAGCTTCCTGCGCGGTCGGCGGGGAGCCACTTGGTTCCATCAACGGACAGGAGAGCAATCATGAGCTTCTCGATCTCGGAAGGCTCAAAGCCGGGGAGGGAGATACGGGTGGACGACATGCGAAGACGGGCGGCGTTGCGGTCAGGACGGAAGATTCGCAGCTTTCCATCGTAGCCGCGGTACACCTTAAGACCCTCGAAGCACTCGGTAGCGTAGTGAAGGACGGAGGCAGTGGGCATGAGGCTCAAGGGCCCGTAGGGCTTGAGCTCCGGGGCGGCCCAGCCGGTGGACTGCTTCCAGGAGGCGAGGACCATGTGGTCCGTGGCGATGGTCTCGTCGCCGGAGTGGGCGTTGGCCTCATCGGGGACGGAGCGGGGGTTCTGGGTGTAGGTGTATGTGAGCTTGGAAGCGTCGAGGGGAGCCTGCGTGGTGGGAGGGCCGGCGATGGTGGGCTGGGAGATTTCTTTCTTATGGATGGCGGCGGCTGTCAGGTTGACGTCCTGAGTTTCGACGGCAGAGGGAGCCATGATGGAAGGATGTATATAAGTGATAAGACTAGAGAGTCGGTTGAATGTGAAGAGAAGAGAACGAGGTATAGAAAAAGACGTTCAATGGGAAAGTTTATATAACAAGCAAACAAAAAATAAAATTTCAGTTCAAAGAGGTACTCAGTCTATATACCTATGACTGCTCGCTTCCATTATCTATCTCTATCTATCTCGGAGAAGAGGAGTCACGAGTAGTAAAAAAAAGATCCGCCCCCGCCGAAAACCCCGGGTAGACCGTCTCTGCCCGCGCGGCGCTCGGTTCCGGCGATGTGAAAAGTTGGTGTTGTTTTTTGGTGATCCAGTTTTTTCTTTTTTTCTCTATGATAAATGGTAAGAAAAAAAAAGATACAGAGATACCTGGTCATGCGCCTTGGTTGGTATGCAGATGAGAGGTAGCACACCAACTGTCTTTGGTAGGTGAGGATGTCACACACCCACACACACCCATCCACACCATTATCAAACCCCCTGGGGGAGGGGAGAGAGAGAGCCGCTAGTTATCCTGGGAGGGTCAATTAGTGGGATGGGATGGGCTTCTGGAGGGGTTCTGGAGATAAGTGATGGGCTTCTATGCAAGGTTTTTGTTTCTGAGATGTCAACCATGACGATGCTTCCGAGGTACCCAAGGTAGACAATTGATACATAGTAGAGGCATTGCACTCTGTTGGCTGGACATTATGATGGATTACTTTCCTATTCTGTTGATAGTCATGCCTGTGTTAAAACTGACACCTAACTATTTGGGTCTTATCGAGATCGCTTACACGCTGCATGTCTAGTGAAATGCGCAACCCATCAGCTGGTCCATGTACCTTGGGTTAGTAGACTGTCTCTTGTATCACTCTGTTCTACTGCGGTGTAACTATACGTGTCCCTCCGACCGCGGAATATTGCGTGTAATCTGCAGTACTTAAAGACAAAAGATTAAGCCTTTCTCCACTCCAAGGGCGTAGGGCGCGTGTGAGCGATTGCTATCTACCAATTGTTGTTTTGTACTGATGAAGCAATCACTTCCAACAGGAAATACCGGTATTATTGACTTGTTCATGCAACGTAAAAGAGTCATGTGTCCAATGAATCCCTGCTTGTCAATTCTGACACAAAGAAAAGGAAAAAAAAAACCTTGCTTATTATTTTTCTTTATCGCTGTTCCCCTTTTTTTTCTACAGTATTCTTTTTCTGCTTGGCGTATTGGAAACTGCGGAATTGGAGTCGTTGTCCGCCGCTAACCGTCAATTGCCTTGTGTCGGGTACATTGACACAACTTGTCATGAGGTCATGCTCCCTTCAATTGGTAATTGTTTCTTATACAGGAAGGCCGGTACTGTACAAGACTTTGACAAGGTTGCATTGCATTTGCATTTTGCATCTTGTTCGTAAATCGAGAGTGTGGGTGGCAGGATGGCGTGGCATTTATTTTTTGGTGTCATGATGGTACAACTGTTTTGACAATGAATTTTAAGCCGAGGACAGACTCGTCATTTGTTGTTTTTAAAGAGGTAGGCTATCATGATCAACTGATTACCTTTTTTTAATTCCCGGACCCGGCTTGTTGAAAGACCATTGCCCTTCTTGTCTAGTCCCCATCCAGACCGCCTTGTCCTTTGTCCCATCACCATCATGCCCTGTCAGCCTCTCTTTGCCTCTGCTCCTCTTCCATAATCTCCCTCTCGCGAGCTGCTGCTTCAGCACCTGCCTTGACACCCTTGGCCCGCTGTCGCGCCTCGTACATGTCGCGACTTTTCAAGATGCGCTGCACGATCTCTCCTGCGTTGACGTGCGAGAATGCGTGGGTGCCGACTTGTCGCATGATGCCCATTGCTTTGGGCGCAGTGTACGGGTCGTATGTGAGAGGCATGAAGGATGTTGGGCCGTGGTAGACGGCGTCGGGGGTTCCGCGAGGTAGGGTGGTGAGGTATGTCTTTGTAGGAGAGAAGGGAGCGCCGAAGATGACGGCGTTGATGTACTGGAGTCTCTGTGTCAGTATATCATATCATATAGTCTAAATATATGATGGGTGTTTACCTTGCACTGCAAAACGCAGAGACCGCGCTCGAAAATGTTCATGATGGGGTAGTTGACTCCCTTCCACTGGTTGATGACTTCATCTTCGTGAACGCCTACAACAACGTACGCAGGAGGGTAATCCTCGCCCTTGCCCTTTCGCTCGTTGATGGCCTGCTCGGAGAACCAACCATCCTTGCGCGCGAGCTCCTCCTCGGCCAGAAGAACCTGGCGCAGAAACTCGATGTGACCGCTGGAGAAGAGATCATAACCTCCGTCAACATACACCACGCGCTGGCCGGGCTTGGGACCGGGTCCTTCGATGAGCTGACGGAAACTGCCCCTCTCCTCATCAGCGTCCTCCGACTTTGCTTCCTGAGACGCAGTCCAGAAGAACACCTCGGCGCCGGGTGCTTTTCCTGAGGCATCGGTAGCGTAGAGCCTCATGCGCTCCATCATTGCTTGGCCTTCAGCGACGCGCTCATCGGGGGTGCCGTGGCCTTCTTCGCCGGCGAGCTTCTTCTCGAGGGACTTGATAAAGTGAGTCTTTGTGCAGAGCAGCATGCGGCCTACGAGGTCGGTGGTTGAAATGCCAGGTGAGCGCTTGACGACCTTGAAGCGTCCCGCCTCCTTGACGAATCGGTAGCAGTCGTTACCATCGCTGTCTGAGGTGATGTCGTCGCCGTGGACGACGTATTTGCAGCCGTAGTGGGAGATGTATGGGAGGTAGGTGACGTATGGCGCGTTGGCGACGGAGCGGGTGACCCAGCGACAGGCATCGGTAGCAGCGACTCTGGGGGATAATAAAGTCAGTTGAGGGTATAAAACGTGTCGCTGAGAGTTGGCGATTACCGTTCTGCAAGAGTCATGACTGTAGGACCCTTGTTGGCGAGGATAGCCTCGTCTGAGTGAACACCAGCGTAGAGCTCATTTCCTAATTGGCGTGCTTGGACGATGGCACCAGCGTGGCCTGGCAGAGTAGATTAGTGAATGTTTTGATGAATAGAGACATGAGACGAGCAAACACATACCGTGATGGAAAAAGTCAAAGCAGCCATCTACCCAGATTCGTCCTTCTAGAAGCTCAGGAGCTGGTTCACCCTCGAGATGAAGGGCATCTTGGTCGACAGAGGGGTTAGTGGGGTCAATCGAAGCCATGGTGTTGATGATGGTGGCGAAAGAAAGGAGAAAATAAGTGCTTCAGTTAAAAAGGATATAGTCTAGAGTGCTTAAAAAAGACGTGTAAAGAAGAAATATTGAGTCTAAAAGAATAAAAAAAGAAGCGATGATGTATTTTCCAAGATTAGGGGTCCTCTCCTATGATGGAGGTGATCCGTCCGTCCATAGCAGAGATGATACGTAACTCAACTGAAGCTGTTGGGGGAGGTCAATGAGTTTTTAGCCAGACTAACAATTTCTATAGACGCTAATTGGTCCGTTTAGGCTCTGAGCTTCTGTGACTTTAATGAGTTCGGCAGCTCGGCATGCCTTAGCTTGTCGTCACCTGAATTTCCGTATTAAAATGCGTATTATTTAGTGCATTAATATGAATACTTGTTCATGTTAATAATGTTTCCTCAACCGAGTGAGAATAAGGTGGTTTGTACGGAGGAGCTTGCACAAAAAGATCACCGTCACATGCAAACAGCAAACACAACAACCCCCACTACGGGTAAATCAATCTCATTTATGATCCATGCTTGGACATTCAACAAAAACAACAGAGCTTACTTAGTTATCACAAAGGGGTAAAGCAAAAAGACCATGGAGAAACAGACTACGGATAAATTCAGTGTTATATACATAGGTAGGTAGATCTAGAGGTGCTTCAAAACGGAGATCATCTTGCGACAGCAATAACAAGTCCAGATTTAGCCTCTTAGTCCGTACCATAAACTTGAAGTATTGCATTGCACCTCAAAATGAATGTCTCAATTGGCGCAAGCTTGCGTCATGAGTTACATGAGGCTCTTTCATGCAGGTACACTCTATTGATCAGATAAGTTTATTTGTAGTTCATCAAACATTATTAACCTATTGGTAGCACTGAACTATATTATCTACCTAGTTATCTTGTACTGATTCGTCGTAGACCAAACAAGAGTCCATCTTCAACCCACGTGCAACACCTTTTTTATCTTATCACTTCCTCATTTCCATCTCACCATCTTTGTCATGCTGCTTTCCTCGATCTAGCATCTCTCGCCGAACTTGCAAAACTTATATTGACTGCAACACCCCAGTCCCTGCATCTTGTCTTTATTTTCTCCACACTACCTTCAGTCCCTGCCCTCCACGTTTCCGATCCATTGGCTCCGATCTTTGCCTTAATCGTGAGCTACTTCGGGCCAAGATGCCCCGGACGGGTGAAGCTCACCACTCCCAGTAGTCTGGCCAAGCTATTGGGGTAAACCACGCGATCATACTCTGCAGGTTAAACGACGACCAGGTCTTTGAGAGGAGGTGAGGTATATAACATGCTCCTCCTCAATTGAAGCCGAGGCATTTGGACTTTGTCAATTGAGCATTTTCATCATGAAGTTCACTACACTCTCTGCCGTACTCACTCTTGTCCCGTCTGTTCTCGCAGATTGGCATTTCGCAAAGGGAAAAGAGATCAAGTATACTTCTGTAGAGGGTTTCTTCAAGCAGGATGATCCAGCCACTGATCCTAGCACTTTTGACTACGTACAGCCCTCCGTCCCAAACGCATTTATTCCTACCTGTACTGACTGACAACCCCAGGCGGACTGGAACTTTGGTCTCTTGAATCGCACATACCCAACAGACCCCAAGAACCCACGCAAAGGTTACAAGACGCAATGGGAGCGCTTCGAGCAGTATGTCAAGCATCTCAACCGCAACGCCAGCCGCGACAGAACTCGCTACAAGGTTCTTGTCATGGGTCGACACGGAGAGGGCTATCATAACGCCGCCGAGGCTTACTACGGAAAGGCAGCATGGAACGTAAGTTACTAACCTCCATGCTTCTACCATCAAAGTTGCTAATGGGAGTAAAAACGTAGTGCTACTGGGGCCCACTACCCGGCAATGGTACATCGGTCTGGGAAGATGCCCTCCTCACCCCCGCAGGCTTTGCCGAGTCTCACAAAGCGAATGCTTATTTCAAGTCGCGTTTTGAAGAGGAAGGCATGCCTTATTTCGACAGCTACTACGCCTCTCCCCTCGCACGTTGCGTGCAGACTGCCCACGAAACCTTCAAGGGTATCAAGCTCCCCAAGGACAAGCCCTTTGTTCCCATGGTCAAGGAACTCTTGCGCGAGGGTATTAGCATCCGCACGTGCGATCATCGCGGTAACAAGAAGCACATCAGCTCTCTTACTCCTAAGATTAAGTTCGAGAAGGGATTCAGTGATAATGACCCATTCTGGACAGGTACCAAGGGTGAGACAGACGAGCACCAGTTGGAGCGAAGCAAGGAGGTTCTAGACGATATTTTCACCAGTGATAATGCTGTTTGGGTCAGTATTAGCAGTCACTCTGGTGAGATTACGAAGCTCCTCCAGGCTTTGAACCATCGGCCCTTCCGTCTTGCGACCGGTCAGATCATTCCTGTTCTTGTCAGGGCTGATGTCGTGACTGAGGAGCCTACTTCTACATTTGCCTCTTGGACCGCTGAAGCGACTTGCAACGCACCTCCTGTAACGAGTGTGTCACCTGGTGGTTGTGTTTGCTCCAGCACTGCTACGTTGGCATCTACACCAGCAAAGGCGACATGAAGATGTTATAAGGAAATAAATGTTGATAACTAACTAGCACATAGAGAATAAATAGATGGCTTGACAAATGACAAAGGAAAATATGACAGTATATGCGTCCATAATCGCGGCTTGTGAACAATCTTGCCGCTCTCATAATCCGTCACTTACACAACAGCTCCGCTTGCACACCTGGCACCATCACCATTCAAGTTCAAGATAGCACCTCCCGGAATAGGTGCAGGGTCAGCTGTGCTGCCCAGATCGAACCTCCAAGTTTGACCTAGGATATTCTCTTGCGCAAATAGCACGTTGCCTGGCGCTGCTATGGTGGCACCCCAGACCAGGTTGAGGGCTGTCATGAGAATGCCAGGGTAGGCTTTGAAAGAGCTCCATGTGTGTGTGCTAAGTGACCAGCGCACAATGTTGGTTCTCAAGAGACCACCGGTACCGCTAAGAACCGATGCCTGTACAGAATAGAGATAGTTGCCTCCGCCAGGGACATAACTCCAGTCACCCACGCCCGTAAGGAGACTTGTTGAAGACGATCCTTTTGTGAGGACCGTTCCAAAAGTCGACGATCCCTTCAGAAGATCAATCGACCACCATCTGTTTCCACTCTCAGAAACCCATAGTTTGCCTGTGTTATCAAAATCACCCATGGTAATAGTCTGTGTATCGAGAATGAGTGACAGCAGTTGGTAGTTACCGTTGCTGGCGATCCGGATAAGCTGTGATTGGGGGCATCCCAGCACGCCACACAAGACATTGAAGAGAAGACCCTTTGTTGCGAAGCCATAGATGTAATTATCAGAAGGGTTGAAGCCAATGCCCTGGATACCCAGACCGGGGCCTACGTTGTAAGCAATGTCCGTTCGGGCGCCCGTGACGAGGTTGACTCTTGTCAAGGTTGGAGACAACAAGCTTGAGATGATGTAACCGTAACCGTCGCAGTTGAAGGTTGGCATCCCGGTGGGTGCTGGTAGGGTGCTTGTTGAACTGCTGCTGGAAGTGCTGGATGGAGGGACTACTGGTACGGCGCTTGTTGAACTGCTGCTGGAAGTGCTTATCGAACTGCTACTAGAAGTGCTGGATGTAGAGACTACTGGTGGAACAACAACAGCGCTTGTTGTAGTAGGCGATGCAACAGGAGTTGGGACAAGAGTCTCAACAATGACAGTACCTGGTTCTCCAACAGCCGTAGGTGCTATGTAAATTGTTGTTCCAGCCGTTGCGGTGCTGGCAGCTGCTCTAGTGATGGTAGTGTTTGTTGTCGGAACAATTGGGACGACCACCGTTGGAGTAGGGGTTGGAGTCACCACAGGAGTAGTTGGAGTTTGGATGACGACTGTTCCTGCGTCACCTGGTGCGCCTGGGGGGATGTAGATTGTGGTCGCTACTGAGCCTGGCCCTCCTACTGTTGTAGTGATGTTCTGTATTACAGAAGATGTCGTTGCTGCAAGGGTCGTCGTTGGCGTCTGGATAAGGATAGTTCCAGGTTCGTTTGGTGCAGCAGGGGAGACATAGATTGTGGTAGTAATACCGGCAGGGCCTCCGACAGTACGCGTGATGTTCTGTATCACAGGAGCCGGCGTTTCAGCGAGGGTAGTTGTTGGGGTCTGGATGAGAATGGTTCCAGGCTCGTTGGGTGCTGCAGGAGAAACATAAATCGTTGTCGTAATTCCAGCAGGACCTCCCACAGTACGTGTGATGTTCTGGATAACTGGTGCTGCGGTGGTGGGAGTAGCTGTGGGAGTCTCAATCACAACTGTGCCAACCCTGGCAGGATCATTTGTCGCAGGCGGATAGTAAATAGTTGTCGCAACTGAGCCAGGTCCGCCAGTATAGATGGTCGTGTTTCCACCCACTGCTGCGCTCGTAGGGGTCTCTATGATGACTGTACCAAGGTCTCCCGGCGCACCTGGCGCCAGTGTGGTAGTTCTGGGGACACTAACAGGCCCACCAACTGAGATAGTGGTATACTGAATCGCATCGGTAGTTGCTGCACCTTGTCCACCGGTAGGTGTTTCAACGATAACTGTGCCGAGGTCTCCCGGTGCACCTGGTGCCAGCGTGGTAGTTCTGGGAGCACTGACAGGTCCGCCGACGGAGATGGTGGTGTACGTGATCTCACCGGCAGCAGCTGTACCTTGAGCGACGATGGGCGTTTCGATAATAACTGTACCAAGATCTCCTGGAGATCCTGGAGCCAGCGTTGTTGTTCGAGCGGCTGTCACAGATCCTCCAACGGAGACAGTGGTGTATTCGATTTCTTCGCCATTAGTGCCTCCAGTAGGTGTCTCGACAATCACAGTACCAAGTGCTCCCGATGACTCAGGGGGGATTGTAGTGGTTCGAGGAACATTGGCAGGTCCTCCGACAGAGATGGTTGTATACTGAACTCCTTCATCAACGGCCGAGTCGGTCGGAATCTCGATAATGACTGTACCGAAGTCCCCTGGGGAGCCAGGTGGCAAGGTGGTTGTACGGGGAGCAGTGACTGGCCCATCAACGAAGACGGTCGTATACTCTACAGTATCATCAATGGCTGTTGTTACATCCTTTTCTTCGTCGCCAGAACCTGTAGGAGTCTCGATAATGACAGTACCAAGGTCTCCTGGTGAACCAGGTGCAAGAGTAGTGGTGCGATCAGCAGTGACCGGCCCACCAATAGAGATGGTAGTATACTCAATACCAGCAGTGTCGTCTGTTGTGGTGGACTTTTCGTTAGAGTCTGTTGCTGAACTGCTATCGTCCTCTTCACCATTAGAAGCTGTGGGGGCTTCGACGATGACAGTGCCAAGTTCACCGGGAGAGTCGGGCTGCAATGTCCTAGTACGGGTAACAGTTCCAGACCAATCACCAGATATAGTAGTGTACTCGACGTCTTCGGCATCATCTGTAGCAGTAGAAGTCACCTTGCCCCCGGTCTCACCAGCATCTGTAGGAGTCTCGACGATGACAGTACCAAGTTCACTTGGGTTATCAGGCTGTAATGTCCTAGTGCGAATAACAGTTCCAGACCAACCACCAGATATAGTAGTGTACTCGACGTCTTCGACATCATCTGTGGAAGTGGCAGTTGCCTCGCCGCCGGTATCACCAAAATCGGTAGGAGTCTCGACAATGACCGTGCCGAGGTCGCCAGGAGAGCCAGGCTGTAGTGTTATGGTGCGAATGACAGATCCAGATCCACCACTAGATATAGTAGTGTACTCCACATCATCTTCGATGAGCGTGCTTGTTTCTATGTCTTCATTGAAGCTGGCAGTCGGCGTCTCGATGATGATTGTATCCAATTCGCCTGAGACCGTAGCCGAAACATATCTTGTCTGCGGAGCTGTCACAGGACCGGGGATGTAGACTGTTGTATTGGGTCTACCCTCGGGAGAGACCACAACTTCTGTAGGTACATCGGTGGCTGTCTCGTTATCTTCTGAGCCAGCAGTAGGAGTCTCGATGACAACAGTGCCTGGTTCGCCAGATTCACCGGTGAGAGTAACTGTTGTTGCAGCTGATACTGTACCCCCTCTGGTGATCGTGGTGGCTATTGTCTCTTCATCGCGTCCGTTGTCAGTCATAGAAGGTTCATTTTCGGAAGACTCTGTGGGAGTCTCGATAAGGACAGTATCTGGAGCACCTGATACACCTGGGAAGGTGATCGTTGTGGCAACAGATACAGGCCCACCTGTTGTGATAGTTGTAGGTTCAAGATCACCGCCGCCCGCGGCTGGACGAGTTGGTGTCTCAATGAAGACGGTATCTGGCCCGCCAGAGACTCCAGGAATGGTAACGGTTGTAGCAGCGGTCACAGAGCCACCTCTAGTGATGGTGGTATACTCAACTTCAGCGTCTCTGGAAGACTCTGCAGGCGTCTCAACAACGATAGTGCCTGGTGCCCCAGACACGCCTGGAATCGTAACGGTTGTGGCAGCGGTAACAGGGCCACCTCTCGTAATAGTGGTATAGTCCGCTTCAGTGTCAGTGGCGGACTCAGTAGGTGTTTCAACAAAAACAGTATCTGGTTCGCCAGATATGCCTGGAACTGTAACAGTTGTGGCAGCAGTGACGGGGCCACCTCTGGTTATGGTAGTGTAATCAGCTTCAGCGCCACTTGCGGACTCTGTAGGCGTTTCAATAAAAACAGTATCTGGTCCGCCAGATACACCTTGAATTGTGACAGTGGTAACAGCAGTCACAGGACCGCCTCTGGTGATAGTTGTATACTCGACAGCATCTCTGGAGGACTCTACAGGCGTCTCAATAACAACAGTATCTGGTTGACCAGACGCACCGGGGATGGTGATTGTCGTGGCGGCTGAGACAGGGGCACCTCTGGTAATGGTGGTGTATTCAACTTTAGCATCGCTGGGGGACTCCGTGGGCGTCTTGATGAAAACAGTATCTGGTTCACCGGATATACCCTGGATTGTAGCCGTAGTGGCAGCAGTTACGGAACCACCTCTAGTGATAGTCGTATACTCGACGTCGCCCCTAGAAGACTCTGCAGGCGTCTGAACAACAACAGTGTCCGGTTGGCCTGAAGCACCAGGGATGGTAAGGGTTGTAGGAGCTGTGATAGGACCACCTCGAGTAATTGTAGTGGCCTCGTTCTGACCAGCTGAAGAAATTGGCGTCTCGACGAGAACTGTATCAGGCTGGCCCGATACACCGGGAATAGTAATTGTTGTTGCTATTGAGACTGGTCCGCCCGTAGTGATTGTAGTAGCCTCATTCTCGCTAATTGAGGCAGTTGGTGTCTCGACATAAACCGTATCCGGTTGGCCTGATATACCTGGGATAGTAACAGTCGTTGCTATTGAGACTGGGCCACCTCTGGTTATCGTGGTAGCTTCAACGTCATCGCCAGTCTCTGCAGCTGCATCATCAACTGTGGTAGCAGGCGTTTCAACATAAACAGTATCCGGCTGGCCTGATACACCTGGAATGGTAATAGTTGTTGCGATTGAGACTGAACCACCACGAGTAATAGTAGTGGCTTCAACCTTATCACCAGTCTCCGAAGCTGCGCTATCAACTGTAGTAGTCGGGGTTTCGATGTAGACTGTATCTGGCTGGCCTGACACACCAGGCACAGTAATCGTTGTCGCAACTGAGACTGAACCACCACGCGTGATAGTAGTAGCTTCGACTGCATCACTACCAGTCGAGTCATCAGCTGATATAGTAGGGGTTTCCACGAATACCGTATCCGGTTCTCCTGATACACCAGGGACAGTTATTGTGGTTGCGACGGAAGCTGGGCCACCCCTAGTGATTGTTGTGGCTTCAAGTCGTTCATCAGCAGTTCCTGAAGCTGCATCGTCGAGTGATTCAGTCGGGGTTTCCACATAAACAATGTCTGGTCCTCCTGATACACCAGGAACAGTGATTGTAGTTGTGACAGAGCCTGGTCCACCTCTAGTGATTGTTGTGGCTTCAGGTTGTCCATCAGCGGTCTCTGATGCTGCGTCATCAGGCAATTCTGTTGGATTTTCCACATAAACAATATCTGGTTCTCCCGATACACCAGAAACGGTGATTGTTGTTGCAACGGAAGCTGGACCACCCCTGGTAATAGTTGAAGCTTCAACCCCTGCGCTTCTGGGTGTCTCGATGAGCACTGTGTCAAGCTCGCCAGAGACTGTTGCAGAAATGTACAAAGTTTGAGGAGCAGTGACTGGGCCACCAGTGTAGATGGTAGTGGCGTTTCCTCTGCTGGGCGACACGACGATGACAGTACCTTGTTCACTGGGATCGTCTGGAGGGTAATAGAAAGTCCCTGTGGCTGTTCCTGGAGCGTCAGTAAATATGGTAGTGTTTCCAGGTTGACCAGTAACAACAGGAGCATCTGTGATGGTTGCAGTTTTGAGTACGCTTGTTTCTCCCTTGTTGTCCGTAGGTGTCTCAACGATAACAATGCCTCCTTCGCCAGACGCTGTGGGTGGTATGTATATAGTCGTGGTGACACTAGCCGGGCCTCCACGGATGACAGTAGAGTTACCACCTGATCCTGTAGGAGCAATTGTGATTGCATCATCATCGCCAGTATCGCCAGTTGGATACTCAACAATAATAGTTCCACTCTCCCCGGATACTGTTGGTGCAATGTAGACAGTGCTTGTAGCTGAACCGGATCCACCACTCGTGACTGTAACATTGCCAGGAACGGAGATAGCACCACTGTCGTTACCAGTTGCTGAAGGACCCGTACCCCCATCATCCTGGGTAGGCGTCTCAATGACAATAGTACCAGGCTCGTCGGTTAGGGTAGCAGGAATATAACGAGTCTGAGTGACTGTCGCAGGACCACCAGTGACAATAGTGACGTTTCCGATACCAGTAGCCTGAGGTCCGGATGTTGGAGTTTCAATAACCACAGTACCCTGCTCCCCTGATACGGTAGCAGGAATGTATCGAGTCGTCGTAGACAAAGCAGGCCCGCCGCTGTAGATTGTCACGTTGCCTCCAGAGGTGATAACGGCAGTTGGGCTGCTTGCCCCTGTGTCTGTAACTCCAAAAGACTCATTGTCTGGATCAGATGTGGGTGTTTCGACAATGAGGGTGCCGGCTTCACCTGAGGCAGTAGGGGGGATGTATACAGTTCGAGTGATTGAGCCTGAGCCACCCCTGAAGCTGGTAATGGTGGTAGCTGCGTCTATCGCATCTACACCCGTGATGGAGTTGGTCTGAGAAGCTTCTCCTGTTTCTCTTGGATCTTCATCACCAGTAGGACTGGCTCCAGATCCCTCGGTTGGGGTGACGATGATGAGTGTTCCAGCCTCTCCAGAGACTGTCGGAGGGATGTAACTAGTTATGGTAACAGAAGCAGATCCTCCTCTGAAGCTTGTCACAGTGGTGGCAGCCGAGATAATATCTCCATCACCATCAGTAGGTACTTCGATCACGATAGTACCAGCTTCGCCCGAGGCAGTGGGGGGTATATATACAGTCCGAGTGACAGATCCTGCGACGCCACTAGAGACAGTAACATTAGGAAGGACTCCAGAAGGCAGGACTGTTTCTGTGGTTTCCTCAGAGCTACCGGTATCAACACCAGACCCCGAGATTGGCACCTCAACGTAGAGAGTGCCAGGTTCACCGGTACCAGAGGGCGGAACATAGTAAGTCGTTGCCCTCGTACCAGTACCTTGGACAGAAACAGTAACAGTTGTCCTGGCAGAAATAGCATCATCTGTTGTTAGAGCATCGGGATTCGCAGTGAGACTACCACTAGATGATATGGGAACGGGTGTTTCAATAACAACTGTTCCTGGTGCACCTGAAGTCTTGGGCGCAATGTAAGACGTCCTTCGTGTCGTTGCTGTGCCAGCCGTAAAGAGAGTAAAGTTGGCTGTCCCAGTGACCGAAGCAATTGTTGTCTGAAAGCCAGGGACAGTTTCTGCTGTTCCAGTTTGTTCCAGTTCAGTCTCTGACGCTGGAGTCTCGATGACGACTGTCCATCTGTCACCGCTCGACGTCGGTGGGATGAAGATGGTCCGACGTGTTGAGCTTTCACCAGATCTGTAGAGCGTAAGATTACCGTCGGCTTCTGGGGAGAGAATGTCACTGGGAGCTGGTGTGATAGTCGCATCAGAGTCAGTGCCCTCCCTGACAACGTCTGAAGCAGATGGATCGCTGGTCTGAGAGGCAGGATTCTCAACAATAAATGTACCAGGCTCCCCCGATACATCAGGTGGGATGTAGATAGTTGTTGCTACGGTTCCAGTACCTTGTGTAGTAATGGTCGTTCCAGATCTGGTGTCCGTATTCGTAGTAGAATCGGCAGGGCCAGGAGCCTCAACCACAAAGGTGCCAGGCTCATCGGGCGAGTTTGGAGGATAGTAGCGAGTTATCGTGGCCGATCCAGTACCAACGCTATAGAGCGTGGTAAATGCAGTCACAGTTGCTGATGGAGTTACGCCGGTCGGTGTCTCTATGATTACGGTACCAGGTTGATCAGAAGCGCTGGGAGATATGTAGAACGTCTTCCTCACAGATCCACTGCCACCTCTGAAAACAGTGATGTTGGCTGTTCCAGTGATTGCAGGAGCAGTAGAAAGGACATCGTCATCTCCACGGGCGGTTGCTCCTTCGGATTGGGTCTCCGAGACTGGGGTCTCAATGATAGCGGTCCAAGAATCGCCAGTATACTGAGGTGGGATGTATAGTGTTGTCCTAAACTGACCCTGGCCCGCTCGGAAGAAAGTGACTGTTGGCAAGGCTCCGTTGGGGTCTTCGGTGGTTTGGGTGCCATCTTCTGTAGCAATGTTTGTCGGAAATCCTTCGGACGCATCGGTGGCGGTCTCACCCTCAACTTCAGTGTTGGACCCGGCGCCAGACGCTGAGTCACCCGTAGCAGTGGCCGAGTTGTCATCGTTATTTCCATCAGTAGCACTTACTTTCGCAGTAAGTGGATCTTCTGTTGCGCTTGTCTCATCCGCATCACCAGCACCTGTTTCCGATGCTTCACCATTCGTAGCACCAGATGAGACATCTAGATCGGAAGCTACGCTACTAGTAGGCTCATTTGTTATAGTATCTCCCGTCTCTGTATCAGGATCCTCGTCATCCGAAGCATATTGGTCCCCAGACACGATACTGGGTAATGGGCTAGTGGAAACTGGCATTTGAGAGGTGATCATACTGGTGTCCCCATCATCTGAAACAGGATCTCCAGTCTCCTGAGCGCCACCTGACAGAGTCTCAGAGCCAGTCTCTTCCTCATCGGGTTCTTGAGTTGTAACTGCATTAGTCGCACTGGTGTCTGCATCGCTATCCGGGCCAGTCTCAGAAGGTTCTTCGTCTAAATCACTGGAAGATCTTCCAGTATCTGAGTTGTCGGATGAAACAGTGCCTGACGATTCGGCAACAATTGGCGCACCATTAGAGATTACCGTTGATGGCTGAGTATTCTCGTTATCGACAGTAGTTGACCTCCCAGGACCTCCTGCAGGCTCTCCGGTGACACCCAATTCACTTGAAGACGAATCTGTGTCTCCGTCACGAGCAGTGGCAGTCGATTCACCAGATGTTGAAGCAGTCTCGCTATCAGAGCTTGACGCTCCGGCCGACGCCGTTGATCCTTGGTCATCAGCTCGTGAGCTACTAGCTGTAGTGCCCGTTCCGCGAGCTGTGGACGTCTCTTCATCACCTTGTGGTACGCGATCAGACTCGGCCACGCTTTGGGAACCAATGAGGGTGTCAATATTGATCTCCTCTGTTGATGAAGTAGTGGAGGTTCGAGTTGCTGTCTGAGAAGAGGAGGACCCAGAGGCGGAGGTGGAGGATTGTTGACCGGCTGTGTCACCGCCAGGTCTAGTGTCAACATTTTGTGATGTCGTATCCCCAGAACTCGTGATAGAACGACCGGGTGAAGATGTGACTGAGCTACTTTGAGTAGTACGCGAAGTGCTACTCACCTCGGCATCGTCAGAGCTTGTCCCCAGACCTTCTGGTTTGCCTTTGAAGGATTCAGTGGAGGATGTAGATCGTGATGTTTGGGATGAAGCAGAGGCTGACTCCTGGCCAGAAGTTGTAGGCGACGAAGCTGATGTGCTTCTATCAGCAGATCTGGAAGATTGAGTTCCTGATGAGGAAACACCGGTCTCATCTGAACCTCCATTGACATTAGATGAAGTCCTACTCGAACCTCTTGTGGTCTGGGAGGAAGCTGCGGTCGATCTGCTGCTTGTTGTGCTCAGACCACTACCGCCAGGCCGAACAGCCGTGTCCACTGAACCAGAAAAGTTCGACTTGGACGATTCAGTTTTCGTATTCTCAGGGTCTGGACCTGGGGACGCCTGGGGTGGGGCATTTGACACAACTGCAGAAGCAGTAGGATCTTGATCCGTGCTCCCGTTACTGTTAGTGGTGGAGGCTCGTCTCGAGCTTATAGATCGACTGTTGGCGGGTCTTGTGAAGCCTATACTATCCACAACGCCTTCACTACCACTGCCCCAACCCTGTGGTTCACCATCCATACTACTAGTGCGTCTATTGGTTGTAGATCGACGGGAAGATGGCTTGTCGTTGCTGAGGGTCTGGACGGTACTGGAAGTGATGGTTATGACAGTATTGTCGGAGGTAACAGTATATGTTGCGGGTCTGGTCACCACGACTGGCGGTTTAGTTGAGGTTGAGCTTTGTGAAGTGTTTGATCTCCGACCTGAAGATGACCGACTTGACTCATCATCCCCAGTACCTTCGCCCCCTGGCCGACCATTTCCACCCTGTGCACCTCCATTCAGCGGGTCACCATCATCAGAGTTGCCATTGGAAGCGCCTTGTGTGTTTTGAGAAGTACCAGCAGACCTTGTACTGCTTCTTCCCTGGCCACTTCCAGAGCCTCCTTCACCTCCACCTTTAGAGCCGCTGGAGTCGTCACTTCCAGAAGTACCATCTCCATCGGCACCTGGTCGGCCACCATTGCCAGACGTACTTCCACTGCTTGAACCTGAAGAAGCGCCGTTTCCAGATGAATCGCCGTCGCCGTCGTCCTTTTGCGATCCAGATCCATTGCCCTGTACGTCTCCGCTACCAGGTCCATCGTTATCGTTGTCGTTGGAACCTCCATTACTGGAGCTATCTCCTTGGTTAGAGCCAGATCCAGATCCTGACCCTGATGATCCAGATCCTGATGACCCTGATGAGTCCGATGATCCGGAGCCAGAGCCAGAGCCAGAACCAGATGAGCCACTTCCATTTCCACTCTGACCATTACCACCACTAGAGCCACCTTGGCTCCCTGTGCCAGATCCACTGGTAGGCCGAGTACCCGCGTCAGAGTCGTCATCAGTCTGCGAGTTACTCTGGCCGTCAGGTGTCAAGACAAGAACAGTACCAGGTCTTCCACCTTCAGGAGGGATTGTAAGCGTCTCTCGTGGGCCATCGCCATTGCTCTGCCCTTGACCTGGGCGACCCTGAACTCCTCCAAACTCGGACCTGTCATCATCCTCAGATCCATCTTGACCACCATCATCACCATCATCCGAACCACCTCCTGAGTCGCTTCCAGAGTCGCCAGCGTCATTAGACACACCTCGAGTGACTGTCGTGTAGGAAATGGCTCCATCTGGACGAGTGCGCGTCGGTGCAATAGTTTCACCGGCAGCGTTGGTAACTGCCCCGCCCTCAGGCTTTCCATTGTTACCTCCAGGAGGGGTTTGTATAAGTATTGTACCAGGTTTAGTACCAGTCGGTGGAATCGTCGTTCGAATAGGCGCTGTAGGTGTAACGCTGCCCTCGGCTGGCTCGATGATGGTCACGTAGCCAGTAGCATCTGTCGGTTGGAGGGTAATCGTTTGACCAGCAAACAGACCCAAAGAGCTTAGGGGGTTGGGATTCAAAGTCTCGAGACTGGCCGGCCTCAAAATTCCTGGGATGGGTGTTTGGATGATAATAGTACCAGGTCTGTCGCCGCTGGGTGGCACTGTAATGCGGATCGGCGTAGTTCCAGTGAATGAAACACCCGCTGGCTGTAGAACTGTGACGTAGTCGCCTTCAGAATCAGGTTCTATAGTGATGCCTTGAGTGTTTCCTCCATTGAACGACGAGGCGGGGATATTAATAATTACTGATCCCCTATTCGTCCCGGTTGGTGTAATGGTAATGAGTTGCAATGATGCCAGTGAGCCAGCCACGGGCTGCAAAACCGTCACATAACCAGTCGTATACTGAGGTTCCAGTGTCACTGGGAACAAGACTCCGGGTGTCAGACCGGCGGCAACGGTCTCAGGAGTCTCGATAATAATTTGACCTGGGCGACCATCTCTTGGTGGAACAACCTGTGTGATGGGTGCAGATATAGGCCTTGATCCTTGATATGGTCGGATAATAATCGAATAAGGGCGATCATCTGTCGCCGGGATTACCACGTTTTCTGGCGCTGAAGAACCACCTGGTTGCTCAACGATAACAATACCAGGTTCATCGCTCTGCGGAGGGACGGTGTACAAAGCAGTGACGGACCCTCTGTAAGGCTTCGTAATGGTGATGTATTCATCATCTGCAAGGACGGGATACACCGAGACATAGGTGTAGCAAACCCCTGAAAACTCATTGTTAATACCGAGAACCGACCTATCATTTTGCACGCCAAATCGGCCGTAACATGTACCCGTCAATGTGGCGATGAAAAGATGGCGTAACACTTCGAACAAAGGCCGCATTGTTACAACGGCTTATGCACAAGGTGCATGAGAAAGATAAAGTAAAAATTGATATTATCAGAAGCGAAACAGAGATTCAGTCGTTTCCCGCGAAGATTCGCTGGCAAGAGTCACAGATGGTTATAAGATTGTTGATCCCATCCTTTCCAACCGCATTCGGGTTCTAAGTGGCTGTCCCAAAGCACCGTAAGGGTGGATAGGCAAAATCATGATACAAGATCCCATGGCTTACAAAGGTTTTGTTACTCTGAATCGGGGTTACCAAGGGGAAGCCTTCATGCCAATCACTGTCCGTAACAGCGGCTTGGATTCCGTCCTCTCGCATCTTGACACACGCGTTCCTGCATAAAAGGATAAAAGAAAGCCAAAAGCATTTTGGGTCAAGAGCGAGGTCAGTCTCAGTGAAATGGGCGTTGCGGAGCCGGGCTTTTTTTGTCCGTGGAATGTTGATAAGACGGCCATTGTGCCATTTTGGGCAGTGAAAATGGTGTAGTAGGAGAAGGGTGACCATGTGATTGATTAAGCATAACATTCACTCAGTTATGTACTGCACAGTACCCGATGTGCATGATATTGTAGCACAGGGCCGCGGATGGGTACTTGCAGAATGGCAGACTCTTCTGCCTAACAGGAATCGAGCACAGTAATGTCACTGACACACACACTTTGACAATCGTGTTACGAGCAGGGAAATCGACACTAGCGCGATCACGTTGAGAATAGTGGGCAAGATCATCGAGTCGAGAACAGCGATCTGAGACAAAGTGACAGCTTGTGTGGGTAATATCCTGTCTCATATTGACATTATTTCCCAGCTGCCATCTCCCTTCTGACGTTCCACTAGCTACGGGAGCCGGCTCTCTAGTCCAAGGGACTAACAATTTTGACAGAAGCTTATCTTGGTTTTTAAATCAGTAGCTTAACAGTCTTGACAGCAACCTAAGAACAAGGCTGAAGTAGTAGGCGGCCGCCGGTCGCCTCTGTTCTGCTCTCTTTTGTGTGCTTGAAGCTAAAGAAAGTCGACACATTCCAAAGCCTGTCACATCTCAATTCACGCGCCTGGATAACCTGGTTACACAAGACAAATAAACGCGCCAATGGACGTTTCTGACATTTGTTAGCGTCGCTAGTAAGGAGGGAAAGCTCCCGCGACTTGGCTGCAAACGGTTTACTTTACGATGTCTGTTTCTAAATCCGGTTTGGGTCCGAGGGGAGATCTGAGCCTCTTACGCGGAAAATCCGTATGACCCTTGCATTCACTACTCCGAAAGGAGAAGGGGGCTGGATTTTGTGTACCGCAACGCAAAAGTAGGGATAAGATGGTGACAATAGGGATACTTAATCAAGGTAAACGAGAGAGAAAAGGCAGATTTCCTGCTGCACTGAGTTCACCGATATGATTACCTAGAGCGAGAGTCCGTTTCTTACAGTCAACATCTACTTGCAAAACAACTTACCAGATTGATATGAATCTGGAACTACATGGCCAGATGCGATTCTCTCCAGCATTTCTCAACTGCTGCACCTCTTCTTGGCGATGACCGTTTAGATTCCGAATGGCCCGGATCAGCACGAGGCCTTGTCTTGGATCTGTGAGAACGGTTGTCCTTCCTTGTTGTTAGTTGGCATGGAGAATCCATGCCAGGCTAGGGGGTAACAAAAAACAAGTTACATGAAGGGCTCGTTGACTATGGTGAAAGTGGATCTCACGTAACTTGTTTTTTTTTTGTTACCCCGAGGGCCAGGCACTTCTGCGACAAGTAACGGTTGATAAAGCATGACGCTGCTATGTTTCAGAGCCATGACTGTCAAGGCGGCCGCCCTGTCAATGAGTGATATTGACATTGAGCGCAGAACTTTTTCAGCGTATCGGGAAGTACCTAGTAAAGTAAGAGGTGGGTATTTGCTTTCAGCTTTGGGATTGAGGCTCCATGTACCTGGGAACGCCCATGCCAGGCACCAAATCTGATCTGCACATTGACGTGTGATCAGTTACAAACTCTATGCAGTGACAGGGACTCAGGACGATCTCTGCTTTCATCTTGTGGTTGTGTCGTCATGACTAGATCTGTGGCGTATACTTGGTTGCCAATTGGATAACTTCAGTAGGTACTTGTATATGTTTTCATTAATAATGGAATCTCGCGTCTCTTTAAGGTTTATTGATGTCTTTGTAAACTAATGAACCCTGTGTCGCATCAAGTTGATATTTTACCACTGAAGAGCTCAAGACGGTGGGAACTGGAAGGGCTGGGAAAAGGGTTGTTGCGGCATTGCTCCCATATTGCCAACAGCTGATACAGGCCTCAAATAAAACCAATAATACGTAAACAAATGGTTGAGGGCTGATTTTGAGGATCTTGTTCCAGTCAACACAGACTAATTGTGCATTCTCACAAATCAAGTCTCAGCTGAGATGCTTGCAGATCTACTACCCGAAACCACCAGGAGATGTCTAGATCCCATCACGCCTTCTTTAACAACCTAGGTACTGTGTAGCTAGGTAAAGTTACGCTGTGGTCCAAAGACATGTCAGTTTGGTCACGATGGATCTTGGAACTAGCAACATCTACACCAAGACCGTTTTTGGATGGGTATTCAACGGAAACATTGCGCATCTCAGAAACGTGGCTTGAGGCGTCGGGACTCGAGAGTGGAATTTCCTCAATGGCTATTCCACTGGAACGAGGAATATGTACCTAGTAGTGTTTGTTGGCGAGCGGCAGGACGGATGAAGTACAGGGTATGCAATATCGATTTATTGTGAGAACATCTTCCACTTGAATCTATGCTGCGACGCCAGTTCAATAAAAGATCACGAGTGCTATCAGAAGTTAAATTTAGTTGTCCTTGATCGCGATCTGTGTGTAACTCTTAATGATAGCTAAACACTTCTGTCAAGCCTTACCAGCAATGTTAAAAATACTACACAAACGTGGCATTTAGGGTTATCTCATGATTTTAGTTCGGCGAGCTCCATATTCACAAAGCAGCATATGAACTGTTACGAACTGTTTGTCCAAATATGAATATCCAGTAATGAGAAATACATCTTGTGTACAATTTCACTCTCTGGAATAAAAAATCCTGGGTTGTAAAAATTGCTGCTCAGCTACCTGTTCACAAATAAGAGCTTCGTCTCTCAACCAATCAGAGCCACGCCCGGTTAGCTCAATCGGTAGAGCGTGAGACTCTTACGAGTACGCGATCTCAAGGTTGCGGGTTCGACCCCCGCATCGGGCTGTTCCTATTAAAACGATTGCAAACAAGCGATGGCATTTCTTTTTTGGAATTTTGTTTCCTTAAATTCTTTTGGAGTCGTTTGGATATCTTTTGGGCTAGGTAGGGTCAGAGCACTGTGAGTGCAAGATATAGAAGCTGAGTTGAACGACCAGTCAAGTCCCTAGTGCTTGTTTCTATTTTAGAGTCAACTAATTCGTTTACAGTAGGTGCTTTATACAGGATCCTGTAAAAGGCCTCCTGCTTGAATATTTCCATTTTACAAAAACCAGTCCAGGTTGCTGTCGCTGATCCTATCGGCTGACCAACAAAATGCCGCAGCTGAACATGTCCAACTGCACATCATCAACCAATATTAGGCACCAATCTTACAGCTGATAGACATTTTGTCTTGCCCATCATGTGATACAGCCCAGCGGCAGGCAACACAGCCTATCCTTGCTTTCCTCCAGTGGATCACCAGACTGTACCATGCCTGTAAAGCCTCTAATGGCGTCATGCCGTTCTACCCTCCCGCCGCTACTCTTCTTTAGCTCCAAACCGGTTTATCAGTTAAATACCAACGACTACGTTCCTGGTGCCTGGGCATTCACTTTCAAGGACCCTGAATTATAGTGCACTTCTTTTTCTGGGGTCAAAAATGCCAAAGAGAGTACCTTCGACAAAGACAAGACCTGCTCCGGTTAGGAGGCCTTCTACAGGCTCCCATGGACCACCACCTCCACCTCCACCCTCTAATCCAGGGCCCTTGAGGCCTCCTTTGAATTCGACAAGTTCTGGTCAAAGAGCAAGATCTCAAGAGACTGAGAGTCGGCGGCCACGATATCCTCCTGTATCAGGAAGCCCAAGGCACTCATACTATGATCGTCCGGCACCACCGAAGCGCAGGGACTCTAGATGGAGATCTGTATCTCCTCATTCTCGAGCCCCTCCTCCTCCACCACCACCCCCAGAACGAGTCCTCAGACGTCGCGTGACAAGAGACTCAGACTGGATGTCAGAGGATGAGAGTAGACCTACTTCACGTCGACGAACTCCAAGCCCAAATCGTCGTCAAAGACAAGATTATCGACCACAGGGACAAGAAACACCGCCATGGCCTAGCTCTCCAAAACCAGCTGGCGCAAGACCTGCAATGAGATCTTACCCAACTGATAGCTCTCGTCCGGATCCTAGGCGACTTCACTCTTACGAGGCACCGCCATCGCCAAAGCGTCCTCCTATAGCGGGCAAACGGTCCCCACCTTCGGGATACAGACCAGCGCCCCATCTAGCTGCAGAGATGCTTCGAGGGAGGCCTCGATCAAGAACCAACTCACCACTGAGTAACCAAGAGACACATAGGCCTCCAAATCCCGAGAGACGACCAAGTCATAACAATGGTGCCCAGCGACGTTCTCCTAGGACACAACCTGCCAAGCCTACGAAACAGAACGACCCTGAACAAGCGACCAAACCCGAGGCGCAAAAGAAGGGATTCGACTTTATGAAGCACCTTCCTCAAGCATTTGCTACCTATGCTGGTATAGAAGCTCTCAGTGAACACGCCGACACAGCCAAAGATTGGGCAGACTGGTTCATGAACCTCCGCAAAACACCTGAGGAAATCCACGAGCTATCAGCAAAAGCAACAACAGCTAGGGACACCATCACACAAATTCAAAACACGCTTGAAGCACGACCAGATATCATCGACGGAGATGATGCTCGTCCTATGAGAAGGCAGATCGACGATTCTATCAGGAATGCCACAGCTGCGTTGGACAAGATGACAAAGTTGCTTCAGGAAATCAGCAGCGACGGCCTCGAGGGTACCAAGTTTGCAAGTCTGGAGGAGTTTTATAACTCGTACAAGTATAAGGATGAGTGGGAGGAAAAGATAAAGCTTGCTGATGCCGATCTTGAGAAGGAATTGGCAGCTTTGAGTAAGCTCATGGTCAACATCTACTCGTGAGTTTGACCATTCCCACACATATAATCACTTACTGATTTCTCAGACGTGCTCTTATGAAACCTCCACCACCAGGTTTTGAGAACCCTGTACCACCGCCAGCTCCTGGACAAACCTCTGATTCGCCTGATGCAAGACGTCCAAGCGCTACAAGTCGTGGATCGAGATCGAGGGTGACTTCGCCGATCTTAGAGCCTCCTCCAGTAGGGCGATATCGAAAGTCAATAGATGTTGATGATGATGAGCCGACACATACTGAAACCACTAATGGAGTGAATAATGGAGTTGCGCCAGATACAGAAGTCAAGGAGCAGCCGGAAGTACCCAACCAGGAGGGAGAAAAGGCCGTTGATGGTGGAAATGTCAATGCTCAAGATACCACTGATGCAGAAACCAGAGACATCAAGCTCAAAGTTGACGACGATCCGCCCAAACCGGATAATGACCCAGCCGACGTGTTGCCAGCAGCAGCTAAAGAGCCAGAAATTTCGAAAGAACAAGACTTGCCCAAGAAAGAAAAGCCTGCTGGTATAAAACCAGCTCAACCAACACCAATAGCAGTGCCACCCTCCAAACATTCCCCGCCAGCCAAGACTCCTGAAGACACGCTTCTTGACGCTGCCTGGAACGGTGACATCCAAGCTTGTAGCGAAGCTCTCCGTCAGACGTCCCCCTCAACCCGCGACACCTATGGCCTCACACCCCTCCATCTCGCTGCCGAACGCGACCACCTCGCCATAGCAATGCTCCTTCGCGACAGCGGCGCTTCCGCCTCTGTCCGCACCAAAGACGGCCGTACACCTCTTCACCTCGCGTCTCGCTACGGCTCCTCTGCCATTGTAGAATTCCTACTAGACGACGCGCACGCAGATCCGAATGCCAAGACTACCGATGGACGAACACCTTTGCATTACGCTGCGAGTTCAGCCGCAGACGGGGACGAGGAGAAGAGAGAGGTTGTGAGGTTATTGAGAGACTATAAAGCAGATCCAACAGCCAAGGATGCGAAGGGAAGAACGGCGAGGGATGTTGCGCAGAAAAGGGATTACTGGGACGTTTCGGCGACGTTGAGAAGGGCGGAGAAGAAGTGGGAGGAGGAGCATCATCAGAATTGGTTTCAGAGGCATGGGCTTAAGCGATGAGATTCATTAGAGTTTATAGACGCAGGATTCGGTTGGATGTTGGGTATGGATTTAGCTACTACCACTTTAGCATTTTTATCTATCTTGTCTATACTCAGACGGCTTACTTACCCATATGAAGTATATAGAAGAAGATGATTGTCCAAATAATGAGAACTGGTAGACTGGGAATCAGTATATTTTAATCAGTATTTCGTTCGGATACAAGCTTATACGGCATGGTTATAGAAGTCATACTAAGGTTAAAGCTGAACGATACATTCGAGTAAATAAATTAAATATCATATTCGGCGACTATCTTTTGCCTTCTTCTCACTGAAACTAAGTATTCTTTGACTATTACTATCAGAGATAGGGCCTTCCATAAGGCCTTCCATTGTCCCATGCGGATGAAAGGAAAAGGGCACGTGGATTGACCCCACCAAACGCCTCACCTCACATTTACCCCTCCTATAACATGATAGTCATCTCATATCACAACTATCGTTCTTTCTTTTCAGATCAATTTAAACGCAGAAAATGGCTTCCAAGGTCCGAAACGTGACAGAGTTCTCATACGTTACTCTCAAACAAGGCATAAATGTCTTTGACGAATCCGCCGCCGCAAAGACGTATCAAAATGTCATCGACACAGTGCTGAGGCAACCAGGCGCACGTCGAGTTTACACCAGTCTCGAGGTTGAAGATCCTTCCAAGCTGTGGTTGTTCCTGGACTGGGATACTCTTGAAGATCATGAGAATTATCCCAAGAGCTCGTGAGTAGTTGATTGGTAAAAAGACACAAGATATGCAGTGCTGACTTTCACAAGTGACCATGGCCCCATCATAGAATCCCTTCAACCACTGGCCGATTTTGAAAAGTCTATGAACAAGCATGTCACTCTTAACCCATTTCCCCCAGAGGACGTCCTCGACAGCGCCAGTTCTCCCGTGACAGAAGTTCTCGTCGCATTCTTTCCTTCAGACTACTCCATCTCGTCTCGCGCCGCGGCGACCCGTCGTCTGGAACAGTTCGCCGCGCAAGCGCTCAAGGCGTCACCTGACTGGCGCGGCATCAGCTACGGCTGGAGCGTGGAAAACGACGTGCCTATCCGTGGTGATGAGGGTAATTCGGGTGCCATGCTCGTTGCGTTTATCGGATGGCCGAGTCTCGAGGCTCATCAGAAGTTTCGTGAGACGGATGATTTCAAACAAAACATTGGCTTGTTGAGGGAGATGGAGGGGTTGTTAAAGTTGAGCGCTTTTCATGTTAGTTGTGTGAGTAAAGAGGCTGAGGGGCTGGGGGAGAGAGATGCGAAGAAGGCTGCTGAGAACGGGCATGGACATGGACATGAGCATGGTTGTGGTTCTGGCGGATGTTGCTAAGTTAGATTCAGGTACCTAGTCTGAGACGATCAAGAGAAAGGCGGATTAGGATTCAGTATCACAAGTTTCTAACAGACTCATACCCAGCTTTCATGTCTAGATAAAATCTTGGTTTCTGTATTGAAATTCATCTAAAAATGACTTTTTATAGCTAGTTGCATCTGGGTTTAGATTCTTAACCAATTGCTGAGTGTAAACTCAAAAATACAGGGGTCTGTAGCGTGCATCGATCTAGACCTTTAATCTGCTGTTACCGCATAATGACGTTAGAATGATAACATGCAGTAAATAATACTCAAAAGCCACGAAATATATCGACTACCAAGTAAATCCACTACCCTGGATCGGCACGTTTATCACGGTGATGCTGTATTCTTTCTTCCTCGTTAAACCCGACTCAAAGCCGGAGATGACTACTCAATTATTACTGCTTATAGTAAAGCGTCTCAGCTCCTGTCACAAAGTACACTAAGCAGCCAACTCAACAAATCAGGAGCTAGTCCGGAAAATCTCAACCTGTCTCCTCTGCCGGATCCGATCCTCAGGGAGGCTTGTCAACTCCACGATCGAGTTGTCGCAACGTACCGTTTCTCTTAGCGGCCGCTGCCCTTGCACCACTTGCAACACGACATAGCACCCGAACCCCAGGTTATCGGGCGCTTACTCCATCGATCTATACTTGCTCTTGGTATAGTTTAACTACCCAAGCTTGTCTTACCGTCGCGCTCCAAAGCTGCTGCACCTGTACAGGTACCTGCCCAAACAAGGGGAGCAAAGACTTCCACCCCCAGTAAAACAAACCTACGGCACGTCCAGGGGGGGACTCAAGTCGGCCCTTGGACGGGCTGATCAGACAACGTCACTCAGCCATGAGTCCTCAGTCTCAGTACCAACCCATCCTTCCCGCACCCGATGCCTCGGGAGGCCCTGGCGGTCAGGACCCAGATAAACGGGTTGGCAAGCGGAGACGTGCCAACAGGCCCAATGCCTGTGAGAACTGTCGTGTCAAAAAAGCTCGTGTAAGTATTTTTCCTTGTCTCTCTTACGTATGTACCCTACTTTGCCCTTCCATATCTGACCCCCACCGCCTTTGTCTTGTAGTGCGACGGAAAAAGACCCAGCTGTTCAAAGTGTGAGAGATGGGGCACTACCTGTGTCTACAGCGTCGACCATGTGTCAAATGTAGAAAGGGAGCTCAAGGAGCACCGTGATGTTCTCGAGCTGTTGCTCTCCCTGCCTGAAGACCAAGCCCTCGCTGCTCATCGCCAACTGAGAGGCGCGAGCAGCTTGGCTGATGTATTGTCTTCTCTCCAGGGCAGTATGCACGGGAGGCATCAACCCTCCAGTATACGGACTGCCCAGGCCATATCGCCGCCCACATCATCAGGTCTCGAGTTTGAGCTGACGGTGCGGCATCGCTTGGCGTATCCCACCTTGTTTCCCTTGGACCTCGCCTCTTTAAGCGCCGATCCCCGGTTGAGGCCTGTTCAGAGATCGCCCCAGGTTCAGGGTCAGGTTCTTTTGCTTGAAGGCTCTTCGCCGTCTGACACCACCACATCTCCTTCGACATCGTCTAGCAATAGTCACGCTACACCTGGCACCCAGTCGTTTGTTAAACAAGAGGAAGAATCTATCGGTCCCCATCGAGACACGTTATGTGACGAAAGATTGCACAGATTGCGTATCGGATATTGGACCGGCGTGTCCATCCAAGATCAAGTTGCTGCCTGTGCTATTTCGCATTACCTTCAAAGTAACCATACCATCTTTGGCTTCTTCGACCCCAACCTTTTTATACACGACCTCGTCGAGCATCGCCATGAGTACTGCTCGTCGTTTCTTGTGAACGCCCTTCTGGCCCACGCCTGTGTAAGTTGCCACCCACTCTCGCCACGCACTGTCCCTCAACCGCTAATCAACGTTTGATCCACCTACAGCAAGGCTACTCAGTCGTTGATGAATCAGTTGGCGCATTGAGTCAAGATTTTGTCAGAGACGCTGGTGTTTTGTGGCGCGCTGAGAGATCGACCGACTCGCTTGTTAATGTAGCTGCCATTCTCATGCTTAGCGTCAGTTGCCATTTGCAAAGATCAGACATTGATAGTCAGGATCTTCTCGACGATGGGCGCTTCATGGCGGAGCGGATGAAGCTCTTTGGCGTGCGGCATACACCTGAAAATGCTGCTTTTTTCGAGGCTATGGAGCCAGACGCGAAGCGTGCAACAGCCCACACGGCCTGGGGCGCCTACAGCTACCTCACGTAAGTTGATGTTTTCCTCATACTCTACTTTGTGGAAATCAAACGCTGAAACCTTCGCAGACTCAACTCGTTCTGGGTACCAACGAGACCCATCACGTTCCCACCCATGTTTCCCGTTCCTGGTAGAAACGACCAAGACACGTTAGATGAAAGGTTAGCAGTTCACTGGCCTCGACACTTCATACCTGACTATACAGGCAAAACGTTTCAAGCGCTGTGTGAGCTGTGGACCATAATGCAAGAGGTTGTGGCTGTTTACTTTGCACAGCAGGGTGCGACCATGAGAATTCCTCTCGCTTTCGTCGAGGCAAAGTATCAGAAGATCCTATCATTTACCGACTCTCTACCACCAGAGATGTCCTCTATCGACCCACGTAATATGCCTGACCATGTTTTGGCGTTCAAGTAAGAACTGGCTTCTGCCCTTTCGGTTACATATCTAATTTTTGAATAGCATTCTAGTGCATGTCGCCATCACAAATATCTTCCATCCTTTCATCATGGATCCCAACAATGAGCACCTTGACCCTGCTTCTCTTGAGTCTCCAAAAGCCGTTCTACGCGCTTCGATAAACCAACTTCAGCGTCTCATTCTCATCAGCCGCCTTTACCACCCGCACGCACACGCCCTCAGTGTTATAAGCTCAGCGGTGGTGCACGTCAGCAACACAATCATCCGCGACGCAGCGCTCCAAAACCAAATTATACGGCCCGACTTTACCATCACTGATCAAGGCAGCACCGACAAGAATCCCAACTGGCATTTCTACTTCTTGATGTGTCTCGCAGCATGCCAGGATCTGGGTGCGTGCTTTCCTGTTTTTGAACCGGTTGGAAAGGGGCTGCTGGCTATGGCTCTACGCGACGGTAGCATGTCAGCCTCCGAGGCGAACAGGCTCAAGCGTACTCTAGAAGGACGGCGGGCAAAGGTGGAAAAGAAGGAGGAGACATTCGGGAGTTTTGTGCTGGATTTCGATCTGGAGGCTACGAAACAGGGCGGCGGACAGGTTAAGGATTTGGCTGCGCAGTTTGAAGAGTTTAGTATGCACAGCGAGTTTACAGAAGGAGGAGATTTTGTGGTTGATTAAGCTAATGATACACGAATTAGATGAGCTGGTATGGGTAACCTTTAATGAAACAAGCAATATACATGAATCAATATCAAAGCAGTTGCTGTCGGGAAGTGTGTTGTTCGTATGACTGTATCCGACATGGACTTCTATGACAGATTTCAAATACACGTATAGTCCACTCGCAAGAGGTTTAGAAATAACCAGTCAGTAATAACTTTCTGGAACACGTACAACATTTACCTTGCTTTTCAAATGCCGAGTAATGGCTTACCAAACTAAAACCCTGATGCCACTTCTCAGCGATAGTAGACACAAAGCCTCACCAAATTCTCACCCTCACAATACCTGTGCGATTACCATTAATGAACTTGGCCCTAACTGGATATTAACTTGTATTATTGCCCTGCTAATTTATCTTTCGACGAAAAGCTCCAAGCAATAAATACAAGTATCAGATTTAGTATTATAATTAACTTTATCGTGTTCCACGTGTTTTGAAGGAAATAGTGGATCTCCTACCCTGGATCTTTTAATTCTCCTAACCCTCTCACGCAACCAAACCAAACCAACCCCCATTTGGCATCCACCATGGGCAATGGCATGGATCCCAAAACGAAACCAGGGGTTCAACCCAATCTAATCCAATCCCGGATACATCGCCTCGCCTCGTCTCGCTTCGTTTCACTTTCACGACCACTCTTCGAAGACGATCGGTATTAATGACGATTCATAGATCTATTAGCCGAAACAAAAAGCAAAGTGGAAAACAAAACATAACCAAATAAACATCTGGGCGCACAACGCCTGCGGAAACAACACTCCAGCCCGTCCTCCAACATCTCTCAAACGTTGGAATCCTCTACGACGCCGCAATCCTCCCAACTTCGACCTCCTCCACTGCCGATCACACACTCCCCGACCCTCGACCCCTCCCCTCTCTCAGCCTCCTGAAAACCCACGATCACACCTCGTGTCGGTAATCTCCTCTCTTCTTTCACAATGGCGCCCAAACAACCAAACTCAAACGGCACGCCAATCTTCTCAACTTCCATCTTCTCCTCCTCCAGCAACGCTGCTGCTTCTCGCCCCACGACTCGCGAAGGCTCGCTCGATCCTCTCAACACAAGCCTCCTCCCCAAAGACCGCAAGGCTTCCTTCTCCCGCAAAACCTCCCTTGGCAGCCGTCGCGGGAGCTCCCTCGGAACCAACGCCTACGTGACGGATGCTGCCGCGCCCCCGGCTCTGCCTGACTACGCGCTCTCTGCTGCTGCAAAGGTTGCGCCGCGACCGTCGGATAGCGAAGCGTCAACTGCTACGCCTATAGATACACATAACCACATGTTGAGTCGAAGCGCGACGGGGTCCACGACCCTTTATGGAGGGGGAGTACCGAGTACCCCTCTGGGGTTTATGCCAAATGGCGCCGTGGGAACGTCGGGAATGTGGCAGCAGAATGAAGCGAGTATTATGCACCACCATATCACAGAGCTCGCCAACAAGCGCATAGCAACACTCGAGTATTTACGGAAAGCGTACGTGCAATCGTGGGACATCAAGGTGTTGTATCGAAGCTAATAGCACATAATAGTCACGAAGGCCGTATATACTGGTTCAAGACATATCTCTTCGACAAGACCGACCTCGGCCGTATGCCCTCCCTCGACGCTCGAAAGCTCGGCCGCAAAGCAACGAACCACCTCCTCCTGGGTCTGTCTCTCCCGACAATAGTCGACCTTTACTCCTCCACATCAATCGAATTCCTGCGAAGCCTAAACTCCCTACTCTCCGAGTTCGATTCCTTCCAGCAACTCCATGGCGACTCGTCCACCGCTGCATCGCTCACCCGCGCCCGTCTGCCCAGCATGTTCCGTCGACCAGGCGGCAAATCGCGCCGCTCGACTTCTGCGGCCGACATGCACCCCATGGTCGATGAGATGGCTCCCATGCCATCTGCCGGTGGCCCTGCGCCGTCTGTCATGAACTTTGCGGCTTCCGAAACGGATCTTCTTCCTGGCGAGGAGTACACTTATCTGTTGACGCCGTCTTTGCCGTTTGATCCCGATTACTTTGAGACATTTGCGACACTCTGCGATGTTTTGATCGATTGCTACACGAGATTCCTCGCCCTGGTACCTTCACCGAAAGATTGCTCGGCGCCTGTCGCCGAGCTATTCACCAAAGCGGACTCCCGAGTACGCAAGATTATAGTCCAGGGCCTGGTCCGGGATTTCGAAGAGCAAAGCCGGAGCCACGTCAAGACCGAGGTGGCTACTATTGGAAAAGTGGTTCTGGGAGGTTTAATGTGATGGATATATGAGGAACTTATGACTGCTTTTATTTCATGGAGTTGAAAGTGAAAGCGCAAGACGTTAACGACAATTTCGCCGTTTGGCCTTGATATACTGGTACGCATCAGTGGGAAACATTAGTATGAGGATATGACACACTTGATGATGGGGAGGAATTGTGTTTTTGTATCAATGCCATCTTATTTAGTATGATATCCTTTGGCAAATCTATCTTACAGCGGGTTCTGTATGTCATAATATACAAGTTATGCTACAAACGTATAGCGCTCTATTTCTTTCCTTTTGTCTTGTCCTTTTCTTTAATCTCTTCTTCCGCGACGAGGACTTCAATGTCCTTGCTGACCAACCAATCCTTTACGCCGTCCATGATTTTATCCAGCTTCTCACCACCCTCGAGCACATTAGGCAAACCGTGCACGTCAATACCAGCACGATGGTCGGTACATCGGTCCTGGTTGTAGTTGTAGGTGCGGATCTTGTCACCCCGAGTAATCTGTGTCTTTGACAGGACGCTGTTCCTCAACTGAGACGCCTCTTGTTCACGCTGCTCTCTTCTCTGGTCTGCAATTCGAGATCGCATCAGTTTCCATGCTTCTTCCCTGTTGCGTTGCTGGGACCTATGATCCTGCATCGAAACTGTCGTCCCGGTGGGTAAATGTGTCATGCGGATAGCTGACTCTGTCTTGTTGACGTGCTGCCCTCCTGCGCCGCGCGCTCTCATCGTCTCGATCTTGACCTCTTGCGGGTTCACGTAAAAGTCGCTCTCGGGGTCTTCGAAATCGATGCTTGTGGCGCTGTTCTCGGGGAACGAGGGGAGGACCCAGACGGCGACGGCGGATGTGTGGACCCGGCCTTTTGTCTCGGTGCTGGGGATGCGTTGCACGCGGTGCATGCCTGCTTCGCCGCGGAAGACGTCAAAGGCGCCTTGGTCGTGGACTTCGAGAATGGCTTCCTGGAGGGGATTTTCGCCGGCGGATGAAGATGAATCGCCTGCGCCGTCTGCGAACTCGTACTTCACAACCGTATGCCTATATCCTCTGCGCATGCAAAGCGCTTTGTACATCTTGAACAGGGTATCCATAAAGTATCTCCCCTCAAGACCACCTGGCCCCGGTCTGAACTCGAGCATACATGGGAAATCGGCAAAGGAATGACGGGGCGTCAAGCTGGCGGAGAGCTTGCGAGCGAGGGACTCGAGCTGGCCGGTCTCGGAGGAGAGTTCGTCTCTGGCTATAGCGGCGAGGTCTTGGTCCAGACTTGAATCGTCGAGCATTTGCGTTAGCTCTTTGACGGACGATTGTGACTTTTCCAACGCTTTCAGGGCTTCTGCCACGCGGGAGAGTTCACCAACACGCTTAGCTGTGTCGGAGTCGAAGGAAGAATTGAGGTTCTTTTGGAGGGCATCGTGTTCGGTCGTTAGAGATTGGGCGCGTTGGAGGAGGGCTGGTGCGAGGAGGGGTGATGCATCTGGAGCCGTTAGTTAGCTTTGGGAGGGTCTCGAAGGGTGGAGAGAATTGACGTACCATTGGAGGCGAAGCGGATGAATTGGCGTATTTGAGGACTTGATAATGCTCTTGTACAGGATCGACATATCCATGGTGTTGGAGACATGCTTGTGGAAGAGTGGTTATGTTGAACCTGGGCAGTTTTGGTGGTGATGATTTTTTAGTGGTTATGACGGCGGCAGGGTCCTCTCTGATACAATTGGTGGAGCAGCACAATATTCCATGATGCAGCCAGCAATTGTTAAATAAATAATTTAATTGAACATAATATATAAAATCATTATTTACTATCTGTTTTATTCTATTCAGCAAGTTTTTGTCTAGCCACAGCCCTTTTGGCAGCATACAATAAACACATCCCCAACATCATACTACTCCCGCCCCAAATCTGCGCAGCCAAATAATTCCCATCCGTCACCTGCATCAACTTACCAGCCAAAGGTGACCCAGTCAAAGCTGCCAAGCTAATAATGGTAAAAATCATTCCAATTCTCGTCCCAGCTTTGGATAAATCCGGTGTCAAGCTCGCGCAGCAAGACGGGAAGAGACTCTGTATTGCGGCGCCAAAGTATCCGAATATACTCACCCAGATAAAACCACCCGTGAGTGTGGTTACTTGTGACCACATGTATAGACATAATGCGGCGGAGAAGATGGTAGGGATAAATACGTTTATGGCGCCAAATAATCGATCTGCTAGGAAGGCGGATATCATACGGCCCGGAATGCCGACTGCGTTTATGGCGATGAGCATGAGGAATGAGTCTGAGGCTGATCCGTCGAGTTTGTCTGTTGCATATTGACGAGCCTGAGGTGCATGTTAGTGTCTCTGTATCATACCATCGTATTATTGACACTTACATAGTTGTATGAGATCCAAGTCGGCCATAGTGTAAAAAACATGGCCACAGCAAATAAAACATATGAAGGCTCTTTAAACGCCGCCCACTCAACAACAGGTCCAGCCTTTCTCGCCTTGAGTCTCGTTCTGGCAAGCATCAGAACTATGGCAGATACCACGATGACTACCAATCCCATGACGCGCACCGTCCACCGAAACCCAATCTTGGGAAGAAGCTGCTGCGCAATCAGGGGAAACACCATCCCGCCCGTGGCAGCACCGCACGCCGCAGCCGAAATAGCAATTGTCTTCTTGCGAGTAAAGTAGGTGGACATGTTTGCTATCGTCGGCGCAAAGAGGACGCCGTTGCCTAAGCCTTGACATATTCCCTGAGCGAGGAGAACTTGCCAGTACGCCGATGCGATGCTGGTCATGAAGATGCCGAGGATTTGCAGAAAGAGGCCCACGACCAATGCGGTACGGTAATAGCCTGCGTCAAAGGCGCGACCGGAGAATGTACCGATGAAGAAGATGAGACAGACCTGGAGACTCCCGATCCACGAGACTGTAGAGGGTGGGAGGGAGAATTCGGATTCGTAGTGCGGTTGGAAGATGCCGAAACTGATAAAGTAACCCCACGAGTTGAACATGACGAGATGACCTGTTACGACTTGTAACCAAGCTTGTAAGCCGCCATCTGGGGGTGCTTCTTCAAAGGTTTCGTAGGATTGATCTTGTTCATCATCGTTGGTCTGGCTTTGTGTTGAAGCGGCGTCGTCTCTTGTTGTCTTTTCATCTTGAGCTTCTTTATCGTGGAGAGTAGGACAGACGCTATCTGAGGTATCAGCCATTTTCACTGTTAGACGATACGATTGAGCATGACTACAAAGGCATAAAAGATAGAGAATATAGGGTTCATGGGAGGTTTATGTACAGTAGACTAATGGTTTGGATCTACATACAAAGTCTGGGGTTAAGACGGGGTTGAACCTCCGATGTGCGGCATCGGCGTCGGCTAGATCGGCCATTGGGTCGGCATGATGGAGGGGGTTGCATTGAGATTTGCAGATCAATTAGTATTGTTATTATTATTATGTCTGGATTCACTGAGCAATCAGGTATTGCTTATTTATGCTACGCTTGTATAATTGGAATTGTTGACGTCAAACACGGAGTTGTGTCAGCGCCCACGTTATACAACTTACCTATTCCCTCGAAACACTGTACATGAACTAACACACAACAGCTTCTTAGCCATTATCAACGATTGGCTTCTTTCTTCGCTGATCTTCATCAATCCTATTAAGAAAAAAAATACGACATCATTGCTTAGAAATCTACTCGAGGTGCCTGCCCTCCAAGATCAACCGCAAGCGCGATCCTTAACTTCAAACGGCAATGTCGGTAATATCGGCTACTAAGGACATGTCGGTAACCAAGGCACTGACGGAGTCTTCAATTACAATGAGTCAACCAATTGATCAATGTCGATTTCAGAAAGCATGGCTCAGAAAGGAAGAAAGCGTGACTCATTAAAGGGAAGTAAATGTATCCAAGCAAGCACCATTTTGATTTCTATTATTGCGATTCTAAGTACAAGTCCTCCACTCTATAACAATCTCCAAACCACTGTTCAAAAAAGAAAAGAAAAAGAAAGGTAAAGTAAGAATATGATGAGAAGAGAAGATAGACAGAAGGAGCCCGAGCTCTAAGCTGTTTACTCTGTCTTCTTCTTGCTCTTGTTCTTGTTCTTGGGCATGCGAACCAACCAGTACAGGAACAAAGCACCAGCAATGTTGACAACAATGTACACCATTCCGATACCAAAGTCTCTCCAGCGGTTATCGTAGCTAGCACTGAGTTGAGTGAGGTAAACGTTGGTGTCCTTGATGGTGCAGAATTTGCAATCGGATGTGGCATCCGAATTGGTCAAGTAACCACCAGCTGCCTTGATGTAGGAATCCAGATACTCGCCACAGGTAGTTCCGTTCGGGGGATCAAACGTGGTCAGCTCTGCTGCCGTGCACGTAACCTCTGCGTTTCCGATACCAGTCGACAGGATAGCTGACACGAGATAGGTAAATGGCGAAACGCGATACATAAAGATCCAGAAACCGGGCATGTTGTCGGGCGACGCCAGAATACCGCAGAAGAAGAGACAAAGCATGAAGATGAGGTTGGCCAAGTTACCGCCTGCCTCAGCTGTATCGGTAATCGAGATGGCAGCGTGCGCAAAGGTACAGGTGAAAATGAGGAATTGCCAGAAGAGAAGCCACATGAGACCACCTCGTTCAGCTGTCTG
Source organism: Fusarium sporotrichioides (assembly GCA_019054645.1). Classification (NCBI taxonomy): domain Eukaryota; kingdom Fungi; phylum Ascomycota; class Sordariomycetes; order Hypocreales; family Nectriaceae; genus Fusarium; species Fusarium sporotrichioides. Next base: position 474,668 of record JAHKNS010000002.1, on the reverse strand, counting down.
ACCAGCAAACTCGGCGTTCTTGTAGAAACCGACGGGGTAGTAGATGCAGACGAACAAAAAGACAGACATGAGAGTGTTCCAAGGGATTTCGACAAAGATCTGGGATAGCATAAAGACCTTCCAGCTGTACGTCTTGGAGGGGCGTTCGCGGACTTCGTAGAGGGATCGCTGGGTGACAAAGTGAGGCATCTGTAGCATTTAGTTAGTTAATCGTTCATCAAGGTGAGATGAGACATGGGGAGTATAGACTTACCTGCATCTGAACCAACTGGCCAAAGACTGTCAAGACCTGGAAAATGGCAAACATCTGGTTCTGCAAGCCTCGAAGACTCAATGGGGCATTGAGGAAAACAAGACCAATAAAAAGTCCGACCTGGATACACAAAGCAGCCTTGGAGTAAATGTACGATGGAGTGCGCCAGTACTGCTGGAAAGCACGCTTAGTAGCAATGCGAAGCTGTTCTGGGAATGGCGCCGCAAACTCGCGATAAGACTCGGGATCACCCTTGTGGTCATCACCACGAGCACTACCCTCGGCCTTGAGACGCTGAAGCTCAGCCTGAACATCTTGGTACTCGGAGCTTTGACGCCATGCCTGATGCCAGTCGATATCGGTATGGGAACCAGGAGCTGCGCCAATGACCTCGAGCATCCACTCAGCAGGGTTCTCGCCCTTGGGACAAGGATCGGAGCCGTTCTTTACAAAGTAGTTGGTCAAGGTCTCAGAGTTCTTGCCGATGTCGCCAAAGTAAATAGTGCGTCCACCCTTTGCGAGGAACAAGAGGCGATCGAAGCGTTGGAAGAGCATTGCGGACGGTTGATGGATGGTACAGAGGATAGATTGACCTGCCTTGGACAGCTTCTCGAGGAGGTCGAGAATAGCCCAAGATGTCTGCGAGTCAAGACCAGAAGTAGGTTCATCGACGAAGAGGAGCAGGGGCGGTTTGGCGGCGAGCTCAACACCGATCGTTAGGCGCTTGCGCTGTTCGACATTGAGACCCTCGCCCAGGATACCGACAACTGCATCTGCGTACTCCTGCATATCCAACAGCTTGATGACTTCGTCAACGTAGGCGATTTTCTCTTCGCGTGGTGTGGAAGCAGGCTGACGAAGAAGAGCGCTAAAGGTCAAAGCCTCGCGAACGGTGCTGGTTTCCAAGTGAAGATCCTGTTGCTGTACGTAACCTGTTCTGCGCTGGAACGAGTCATCACGAATCTTGCCATCGACAAGCATTTCACCTGTGATGACACCCATGGAAATACGATCAGCGAGACAGTCGAGAAGAGTCGTCTTTCCGGCACCCGATACACCCATCAATGCAGTTAGTGTTCCGGGCTTGACCCAGCCATCAACGTTGTCGAGAATGCGTCGTGGTTCACCCTTGATCTTGATGTCGTAACAGACGTTGTTCCAATGGAAGACACTGGTAGAGCCCTGAATATTGGCGACTTCGTTGTTCAACTTCTCGGTTACGGGGATGGGGCTGGAAGAGGCGGCTTCGGGGTCGGATTTGACCTTAGAAGCGGCGGGCATGTGGCTTTTGCGGAAGACGAGGACTTCGCCCTTTGACTTCTTGGCTGAGATGTACTCGGTGGCCACAATGTAGACGACATGGTTGAAGATTGTCATGGCGATGAGGATACCCACGTTGCGCCACTTGTGAGCGTGGAAGTACTTGTACTCGAGGTTGAGGTAGGCGTCGCCGCTAACAAAGTCCTGACCTGGGATGGAGCCAACTGTTGAACAAGCCCTGTTTGCAGAACTCACGTCCTCGTAGCCTGGGATCTGAGGGTTGGGGACAAAGGCGGTGCAAGTAAAGTTGCGGCCAGAGAACTCGTTCACCATGAGGGACTCGAAGGCATAGGCGACAGGGTCTAGATAGTTAATCCAGCGGCACCAACCGAGCATATAATCCACTGGAACGACGAAGCCTGCGAAAATGACGAGGGCAAGGATGAGAAGCGAGGCTGGGACCATGGCTTGAGACAGGGTACGAGAGAGCGATGCACTATAGTTGTCAGTGAGGATTCATCATCATAGAGGTGAATAACTTACATGGATCTGAAGATACCAGACATGGCAAGGACCATGATGAACGAGACGAGAAGGTAGAAGAAGAAAGCACCAGCTTCTCTGTTCAAATTCGTCATGAAATAAAGCGTGAGATTGAACAGAATACTGTTGGTGATCTTGTAGGGCATGTCAACCAGGATAGAAGCGAACGATTCAGCAGAGGCGTGATAGAAGGCATAGCGAGCGTGCTTTTCAACAATGGGTCGCTGAGAATATTGAGTCAAGATCTCGAGCGCGGATGCGAAAGCGTTGGATAAGACTGCCAGGAAGAGTACCGCACCGCGCTTGAAGAAGTCTCCCGTTGTAGGTTGCATGTTGTAGAACAGCGACGAAGCGATGAGTGCTACCATTGTATTTGCGAGGAGCTGAAAGATGGTTACACCCGGTGAACCAATGAGACGCCTAAAGCCTCGCCATAAACAAAGCTGGACTTGTTGCATGTACGACAGGGTAAAGGGAGACTTCATCCTTTGGCCCTTTGCCTGCGCGGACTGCTTGTTCTCACGGAATGCGTCGGCGCTGGAACCGTTGATGGGGTAAAGACTCTTGTAGCTTTCGATCTCGGCGCGGACGATCTGGTACTGTTGGCTCTCCTTCCATCGAGCGGCGAACTCATCGGGTGTTCGTGGGACCTTGTTCTCGAAACCAGGACGGACGACTCGTTCCAAAGGCGCAGTCATGGAAGTCAGGAAGTCAGGCGTTGTTTGACGATCGGGACATTCGAAGCCGAGGTTGATAAAGTAGGCTTTAGCTTCATCCGCGGGGCCAAAGAAGATCTGACGTCCTTCGTAGATGACGAGGGCTTTATCGAAGAGGTCGTAGGCAGACTGGGGCGCTTGGTAAATCGAGACAGCGCATGTCTGTCCAAAGAGCTCGGACTGTAAGCGCAAAGTCTTGCAGAACTCAATCGCGTTGGCTGAATCCAAACCGCGGGTCGAGTTGTCCCAGCATTGGAAGGGGGCGTTGGAGAGCGTTGCTTCGGCGATGGTGACTCGCTTTCTCTCGCCGCCTGACACACCTCGGATGTAGTTGTCGCCGACCTGGGTGTTGACCGTGTGGCTGATACCGTACATGGCCATGACAACGTCGCGCATGTGCTCGCTGTACTGGTTGTGGTTGATACCGGACGGCAAGTTCTGGGGGCATCGTGCACGCGCGGCAAAGGTGAGGGTGTCGCCTACCGAGAGCATGGGGAAGTGGACGTCTACCTCGGCTGTGTAGATGGTCTCACCCTTGTGGTACTTGTGCATCTCCTCTGCTGTAATTCCGTTATAGTTGAAGTAGGTGGTGTCATCCACGTAGATACCGTTGGTCTCGCCTGAGACGGACTTGAGGAACGTGGAGCAACCGGAACCGGGAGGACCCAAGACGACGAGCATCTCTCCTGCGTTGACGACACCGTCAAAACCGCGGAGGATGTCGATTCTGCGCTTGCCCTGGTTTGGAGAGAACATCTGCTGCACCATGCTAGGCAGTCCGAGCAAAACGTTGCCCACGTCCTTCTGATAATCTGTTTCGGCACCGTATCCGAAGACGTTCATGTCCTGGAAGCAGATACCGCTCTGTCGAAAGCCGGAGCCGTTCTCGCCCATTGTCTTGGACACGGCTTTGGCCCATGCTCTGGCGTTGAAGTTCTCGCTTGAAGGGTTGAGAGGAGAGTCTGGGTCGGCTGCGTTGAAGAGGTCGGCGTTGCTGCCGGAGAAATGATGCGAAGCGTTTGTGTACTGGCGGGCGAGGTCTCTAACGATAGAGTGTCGTCGTGTCATCTCTTCGGTCTGTTGGCCTTCATCTTCATCGTCTGTTGAGCTGATTTGGTCTCCTGGGGCGGAAGCCAGATGAAGAGGCTTTTCGGTTTGAAGGGGCTCATTGTTGACAATTGTGTCGTGACTGCTTTGCTCTGAGCGTGTTGAGCTCATGTTTGCCTCGGGTGTGGCCATTATGTTGCGCTGCAAGACAGAGGTCTGTCTGCTTTGCTGGAAGTTTCTGTGTGTTCCTTGTTAGAAGGGATGAGAATGCTATGAGAGTGCACAAGACAAGGGATGAACATACAAGTTAGGTTGAAGTATTAAATAAGTATTCAATTAAACCAAGAACAAAAGAAAGGTTCAAGTAAAGATGGGATAGATCAAAAGTAGCAATGAATGAAAAGATGCTATAATGAAAATATTACCGTTGCAGGCTGTCCAGCTTCTTAATACCAAAGTGCCGGGTACGTTCTCATCCCCGTCGCACCGAAAGGGGTGTGGATGCGGGTCAACAACTCACGGATTCCATCGACTTCCCGACCCCGAGTGGGTATTGATCGGGTTCGAGTGTCTAGTCCGCCACCCGAACGAGGTCGAGAGAAAGCAGCGTTAGAACATGCAGCAAATACTCGGGTTTGTCCCCCGTTAATCGGATTCCCATCTTGCTTTACAAGACCGAGACTTTGGATTGTCTTATCACGACAATTCTTCTTTTCGTTTCCAGAACAATCGTATATGCAGTCATCATTTATTATCCAAAGACGAACAAAGTAAACATGGCTTCTGAACAGCAACGCCCACCACGAATTCTAGCTTGCGTTTTGTGTCAACAGCGCAAAAAGAAGTGCGATCGCAAGAGCCCGTGTTCATTCTGCACAAAGGTACTTACTACTAGTATGACACTATTACTGAAACTTTGTAACTAACCTTCAACAGGCGGGAGTACAATGCATCCCAAGTACACCAGCTCCTAAGCGCAGTCGTCGCAAACCTACAAAAGAGCTCCTCGCACGACTTGAGCGCTGCGAGGAGCTTCTGAAGAGATGTACTTGCGTGCAGAGGTCTTTGATGTATAATTCCTTTGAGCATAGAGATATGTCAAGTCCTACATACACGAGTACTGAGGGTAGTAACGGGAGTGCATCCCCAGAGAGGGAAAAGATTGAGGCTTAATGGAAGTGATTATGGATCTTATAATATGGCGTTGGTTTGGGTTTTCTTCTTCTTCTTGTATTGTTAGTCATTGGGAGGACGGGCAGGATAAACCGGTGTCAGGAACAAGCATGAATGAGCTGAATAGACCTCAAGATAATGGTCTGGTCTACTTACAATAGTTGGGAATATTAGCATTTGCAGTTATCTTACCATCTCACACTTACAAGATCAATGGAGAAAGAATGTAGACTAAAGCCTTGGTGTAGTTGATGTTCTTGAAACGAGTGTCAGGCCAAGTCGTGTAAAACGAGGGAGCCTCAGAAGACATGTCGTTAGAAAAAGCCGGGGGCATCAGAGGTCTTCGGTAAATTTAGAGCCCCAGACATCAACAGCAGTGGAGACTTGTTATCCCCATACGGTTAGATGATGATCCCCAACTTGGCCAATTACATTTCGACGGGTTTCTCAACTGGTCCGTTCAGGCACTTGTTTTCTCCTGGTTTGCACTATCATGTTAGCCACGCGGGTCTTAGCTCTGACGCTTATGCATAAAGGAGAGGCAATTGTTTATCTCCATTATGATTAAAGGACTATGCTGAGACGTCATTGTTAAGGTTGATGATCAAGCAAAGCTTCTCTTATCGGGGTCCGTCAAGGCCCCGCCCGGCGCCGTCGATAAAAAGTCTCCACATTTCCCGGACCCGACAGGACGGGTTCTGCACATTGAGAAGCATCATGACGTGGAAGGCTTGTCAATTAGTCAAAATTCTAACTCGACTCTATTTTCTCAATCAAGCTCCTCTTACGTGGGTGCCTAGATCCAACGTTATCTCTCCGATTGTGACAAATGTGCAAAATGTCTAGCGGGATCGCGGTCTCTAGGGTATCAGCGCTGTCTGATATGACATCCAGAGCAGAGAAATCCGTGTCTTGGGAGGTCAAGCTAATAGTCTTAGCTGAGGATCCGGAATGTATGCCGAGTCTAGGGTAGCTCTTAAGATTATCTTGGACTTTTTTTGTGTTCCTGGAGTGATGATACGCGTTGTTTAGACGACTCTTTCATCGTTCTCAATACAACAAGCTCTTTTAAATATGATCGCGACATGACTCACTGTATTTTTCATGGTCAATGCTGAGAGTTGGTCCGGCTTCGCATTGAATAAGACCATCATGAGGTGACTTTACAGTTGCATCTGCTGATAATAATTCTGTTAAATAAGTATAAGAAGCACAAATGGAATACTGAAAGATAGTTTGTTTTCCCCGTGTAAATCTTTTTGCTGTCCTGTAAATCGCCTATTAAGGTTGTCACAAACACTTCTACCTCTACATGATCACAATCTTATCATTCTTATCTTATCGCATGGTCACGTGCATGTTGAGTCATCGGTGGGCCTCAGAATCACCCCGCCAAAGAATTTGACCCCTCCATCGTTTGAAGCTTCTAAACCTTGTTACGACGAGATCTTGTTTGAACTCGTATTTGGTGCCTGTTCTACCGCCATAATGACTTTTGACGCCGAGAAGATCGGCGCTGCCGATTTCAAGAGCCTTGGACCCCTGGTCGCCGAGCTCGACAAGCACCTTACCCTCCGAACCTACCTCAACGGCTACACTCTGGGCGAGGAAGATGGCAAGATCTGGACTGCTCTTCGCACCAACAAGGTCGCCATTGGCCTTGTCCGAAAGGGTGCCTACACCAACATCACTCGATGGTTCAAGCTGATTGAGGAGGCACACCCCGAGTTTAACGAGAAGCTCAACGCCGGAAAGGAGAAGCGCTCTGGAGGTGCCAATTACAACATTGGCCTCTCCAACACCGAGAACGGTGTTGTCACTCGATTCCCTCCCGAGCCCAGGTAAGCCAAACATCTTCCAAAAATACTGTCCCAAGCTTATGTCTCCAGTGGTTACCTGCACATTGGTCACGCCAAGGCCGCTCTCCTCAACGATTACTTCGCAAAGACCTCCCCCGACGGAAACGGAAAGCTTATCGTTCGATTCGATGACACAAACCCCGCCAAGGAGAAGCAGGAGTTTGAGGATGCTATCCTCCACGATCTCGAGCTGATGGACATCAAGTACCACAAGGTCACCCACTCCAGTGACTACTTCCAGGAGATTTACGACCTGACTGAGAAGATGATCCAAGACGGCAACGCCTACGCCGATGATACCGATCCCGAGGTCCAGAGCGCTGACCGAAAGAACCGTCTTCCCAGCGCACGACGTGACCGCCCTGCTGAGGAGAGTTTGGCCATGTTTAGAGAGATGAAGGCTGGCACCGACCTGGGACGAAAGCACTGCATTCGCGCACGCATTGCTTTCGACTCGAGCAACGGTTCCATGCGAGACCCTGTCATTTTCCGATTCCCCAACTGGAAGGGAGAGGAGCCCGCTCCCCACCATCGAACAGGCTGGACCTGGAACATCTACGTAAGCATCATTTCCTCAAGACTATGTATGACTATTAACACTTTCAGCCCACATACGATCTCGTCGTCCCCATCCTCGACTCTCTTGAGGGAGTCACCCACGCCCTCCGAACGACCGAGTATGCCGACCGAAACGAGCAATACCACTGGTTCCTCAAGGCCTTGAACCTCCGACAAGTTCACCTGTGGGATTTCGCCCGCATCAACTTCATCCAAACATTCCTCTCCAAGCGAAAGCTCACAAAGGTTGTCGACACTGGACGTGTCAGTGGCTGGGATGATCCCCGTATGCCTACTGTCCGCGGTATCATCCGCCGTGGTCTGACTGTTCCCGCTCTCCGCGAGTTCATGTTGAAGCAGGGTCCTAGCCGAAACGTCGTCACTATGGATTGGACCACCATCTGGGCCATCAACAAGCGAATGCTCGACCCTGTCGTGCCTCGATACATGGCCATTGAGGAGAAGGATGCTGTTACTGTCACCATCACTGGAGGTCCCGAGAAGTCGTACAAGGAGGACAGACCCAAGCACGTCAAGAACCCCGACGTCGGTACAAAGCAGGTTACCTTTGGACCCAAGCTTCTGCTCGACCAGGTCGACGTTGCTTCTTTCGATGACAACGAGGAGATTACCCTGATGAGCTGGGGTAATGCCATCGTCCGAGGAATCAACAAGTCTGCCTCACCCATCAACGAGCTCAACCTTGAGCTTCACCTTGCCGGTGACTTCAAGACCACCAGCAAGAAGGTGCACTGGCTCGCTGCCGACCCCGAGAACCTCGTCAAGGCTGAGCTCTGGGAGTTTGGTTCACTCATCACCAAGGATACTCTGGAGAAGGACGACAACCTCGACGACTTCCTCAACGATAACAGTGCCACTCTCACCAACGCCCTTGTCGATGCCAGCATCGCCGAGCTCAAGGAGAACGACTTCCTCCAGCTCGAGCGAAAGGGCTACTACCGTGTGGACAAGGCTCTCGGCCAAGGTCCCGATGGCCGAGCTGTGCTGTTCAAGGTCCCCACAGGTGGCCAGAAGGGTTAGATCATTTTGAACAAGAAAAGGAAAAGATGGGGCGAGTATTGTGATTTGACGAATTTATGTCTTACCTACGCTTTAGTCTATGAGGCATGTAGTTTAGCTAAAGGAGCTCTTATGCTTACGATACAAAAATATGTAAAAATTTGGACTGGTATACAAGACACGAATAGCCTGGATTAATTTGTCTCTTGTGGTCTTCTGCTCCAGGCAGTTCCCGACTCTCAGTAACCGACGTCGAGCTATCACCAAGGAAGACTCGACACAGCATCTCGCAGTGCATGCATATATTCCTTCAGCTTTGCATCTCACCTGTGTCACGTTCCAAGCTTTGCAAAGAATGATTCGCCGCGTTCCAAGAGCTTGATGTCATTTAGATTATCCGAGGTAGTGCTGATGTTGATCCGCTAGCTAAGTGGAATGCAGAGGTTGCCCGATTGAGTAACTCGAGAGATCCCTGCATCTGGAAGATCGTGAGTTGCAACACTAAAGTAGAGTAAGCTGCGGGGGAATTGCTGGTAAGCAGAGCGACGAAGATGCCTCTTCTTCACTGTCAATAATACTACAGCGAGATTATCAATTGATTGAAGCATTTTGTAATTATTTTTAATACCGTATGTCATTGAGCCGAGTTGGTTGTTGAATTGACATTGTGACACGGCACCAAGTTAGCCTAAGGTGAGTGATAAATCGCCAGTCTCACCATAAGAAAACAGCTCCATTAACTTGGCTACGTTCCATCCAGTGCTTTAGTTCACGATGACAAAGTTCTTAGCGGACATGACTTGTTTCTCATGCACATATATCAGATCAGCACCGTGATGGACAGCTAGCCCAAATGCAGGTCTAAGGATACGAGCTGAAGGGATGGACAATGGAACTATACGGACACTGGCAGGGGTGTATCCATCTTGGGACTTGGTAGTCATACGGGAGTACATAACCGACTTGTCTTTTTTCCCCGCCAATGAGGATTTGATAGACATCTTGCTTTGTCGGAGGATATGACGTACAAAATGCTTGTTAATAAACGGTGAGAATAAAATGGATGTTTTTTTGATACGAGAAAGTGTTGAGCTGTTTCTTTTTTGTTAATGTAGGGAGTAGGTCTCCATACCCAGAATGCGCTAGAAAGGTTCCATTTTCTATTCTTAGCGGCGCTAGACCCCGCTGTACTTGGGCAGCCTTTGATGTCAGCCCAGAAAGGCTGGGTTGGCTGTTTCCTCTCAACAGTGCATATTGGTTGTGGCGTAGAAAAACGATCTATTCGAGTTCTGGATCTGGGGGACTTTGCGGTGAAGGAAGGATTCACCTTAGTTAAAAGGAAGCTTATACCTATGTACATAGTATGTCTTAGCTGCCCCTCGCGTTAATACGAAAGTAGGTAAGATGATATGACAACTGAGACTTTTAAAGATGGGGGGGTTTTAACAACATTGGTTTTGCATCTCCACAGTTGTGACGTTTACAGAACAAGACAGAAGAATGTATGTACCCTAGTTCTCTATGGGAATAATTGTCGTCTATCTATTCTTGTCCATCGTTTCTTTGCTTGGCATGTAAACCCGAATGGCCCGAGTAAAAATTGCGGGGTGCCCGACTTGGCAATTTAAGCCCGGCACCGACAACCCGAAGCAGAGACCAAGTAGTAGTAATACGAGAGAGAACGTTTCTGTAGGTAGGTAAGTAGTGACCAGTGCTCTCAAAGTGGTAAATTAAGAATATTATTGTTGTTTTATGCATACATTATACTTCTCTACGCCACACCCGCTGCGACATGCAGTATGTACCTGATTGAAAGGGTAGAACTTCCAAACCTGATCGATCGCCTGATGTGGTGGATGGGGAATACGAGATCCAGCATCGGCCTGTCGATCACCTCGTGTTCCTTTTTACCCACGAGGTCTGAATGCAGGGTAGGCTATGGATTTGTTGTGTAGTAACTGGTAGCTTTCCGGTGGGAACACGCTTGCTTGGACTAGGGAGTGGCCGAGGCTGGGCGCCGTGTTGTTGTCAGAATAGTGGCATTGTTGCATGGCTCTCTCACTCAGCTTAGACTCTTTCGTCATAATTTACGGACGATTGAACTGTGCCCACTTGGTAGTCGAGATATCTATATAAACAACCTCTTTTCTCCCTCAAGTTGTCTCTTTTCATCCTCATCACTCACTCCCACACATCTTCATCCACACTCAACTCAAACCACTTACACACACATCTCTCTACCAACCTTTCAAAATGAAGTTCTCCGCTGCTCTCTTCACTCTCATCGCCGCCGCCGGCGTCTCAGCTGCTCCCGCTGAGGAAAAGACCGTCAACATGATGGCCGCCACTCCCCAATGGACCATCCGCGACGCCAAGCGCTACTGCCGCTCCGACGACTCCATCTGCAACTGGAAGTTCGGCATCGACACCGGCAACGGCAAGCCTTATGAGTGCCGCTACGACATCAAGGGCCCCGGTGCCTCCAAGAAGCGCGCCGCTGGTCCTTCCACCTGCGGTGACTACACCGTCACCTCCGGCTGGAGCGACCAGTTCGGCGCCGACCAGGGCTTCACCACCCTCTCTGTCGTCTCCAACTCCAAGCGCCAGATCATCTGGCCTGCTTACACCGACAAGCAGCTCGCTGGTGCCAAGATTGTCAAGCCTGACCAGTCTTATGCTCCTGCTTCGCTCCCCAAATAAGCGATTTCATCAAATGATATGAAGAATGAACCAAGCGATGACAACACAATAATGGTAGAAACACATAAGAGAGACTGAGAGGGTTGGGGTTTTAGCTGCACATAATGGCTACTTTGTACATATTCAATACATTTCATGCCTTTCGAGGCCACGACTTTTACATACTCGAGTATTATCCCTTGTTAGTTATTGGTGAAGTGATGCGAGTGTAACACCATTGGTGCTTTGATCGGCCGAGAATTGGCGTCTTTCGGCCGGGCTTGCTTGGCACTCGTCATTGTCATCCAGCCACCATCAGAAGTTGCAAAGTATTGCCGCATGGGCATTGGCTGAGAATGACTAATTGTGAGTGCGACCCAGTCTTGAGATGAATTGAGAGATGCTGTTGCTCGACCTAGAAGTAATGGCGCAAATTGAGGTTCACCTGAGAGATGCTCCATGGAAGAAACGTGATCTAACCAATTGGATAGCCTGAACGCACCTCTCTCAGTTGAAGCTGGAAAGTACCCACACCTTTTGGCGATAGCAGAACACCTTTCAGCTCATGCGTGAACTGAATGAGATCCTTACTGAAGTGTAGTCTCATTAAGGGCACTATCACCTTTTGTGGTTTAAGTGTCTCATAATCGCTCATCCTGCAGACATGCCGATGCGTCGTCAATGCCAACGTTCTCGCCATGGAAGTGAACGGTAAAGTGACATCTTCAGTTTCATCGCAACTCATATCTGACAAGCATGTAATAATGAATCGAGAGAAAAACATGACCTCAACAGAACCCATACGGCTCAGGTATTCTCCGTGAACTTATAACCCAGCAGTAAATGACCATCGTGTTGGTGCTCCTTGGACGATTCCAGGTTGCGTCGCCCTCACATAGCACAACGCGTGACAATAAAGAACGAGCAGACTTTACTTCTTGTGATAGTATTGTTCAAGCATTCAATTGTAAAATTTGTATAGAATGCGATGCCTTTTTGTGGGCTATCCAAGTCGTCCGCATCCAGGTCAGAGACATCCCCCCCCATTTGACTCAAGTTCCTTCAACATCAAGCACTGACAATAAATTTGTCTGTCCCCCAACTCCATTCTCCCGCACAAACAAAACAAAAATGTGATAAACCTCGTAGATTCCAGTCGAGGTACAATAAAACGCCAAACATATAGAACCCAAACAAATTCGCTTAGTCAAAAGCACACATCCAGACAAACGTTCCCAAACCACCCGCAAGAACAAGGAACGTGAGGATTCCAGCTCCCGCACGATCAGCCGTCGTGATAGGCGTAGGCTCAGGGTTATCGTGCGAGTCCTTTCCGGCGTTGGGATCGCCCTTGGAAATACCACCCGTCTCATTTGTCGCAGGCGGTTCGGCGTCCTCAATTAACAAACTCGATACAGCTGCCAGAACGTTCATCTGCTCGCCCGCTCCACTGGTCTCATCGACGGCTACATCGACGTACTCTCCGCCGCTCCAGTAGAAACCACATGCGCGACCGGAATCGCCGCCTGTGCACTGCTTTACGGCGGCTTCGGTTGAGGTCTTGAGGACGGGGAGGATCTTTTCCGCGGTGAAGGGGGCGACTTGGGTTGTCACAGCTAGCCAGCGGTGCACGTAGCCCTTGAAGGACAACATATCGGTTGAGCAGGCGCCCTTGCGGCCTTCGCAGGGGACTTCGTACATGATATCCTTGGGGAAGAAGTTCTTAAGGGTGGCGTCGAGGAGTTTGGTGATGCGGTCTTCCCAGACTGTGGATCCGTTTGTCTGTAGTAGTGCTGTTAGTGAATCACCCAGTTATTGGGTTAGGTATGCATATAACTCACAAAGTTGTACATGAATGCAGCGCCTTGGATGAGAATAGCAGCGTTGTAGGAGAAAGTGGCCTTGTTGATGTCGGTACAGTTCTTTCCAACGTGTCCACCATCGTAGACCAGCCATCTCTCATGGTCGATGTAGTTGACGCCCCAGAGCCACTCCCACGTCTCCTCGGCATGTTTAGCATACGTTTCGTTTCCGGTATATCGAGCAAGACGAGCGCCAATGTTGAAGAAGCATCCGTTGGCGATAGCTAAAAGCACCATGTTAGTCTGATAATCCTACAGCACGACGCTCAATAAAACGCACTGTTCTTGTAATCGTATCCAGAGTTGGTGAAGGGAATCTGCCATCGCATTCCACCGTTACACTCGTCGTCGTGTCGCTCGGGATTAGCCTGTGTCGTCCAGACGGCCTGCGCCAGGGCGAGCCACTGAGGCTGGTCATCGGGCGGGTTGGGGAACTTGTTTTCGGCTGCGAGCATGGCTGACATGCCCCAGAAGCCTTGATCATCGTTTCCGAGCGAGGCACTGTGGTTGCTGGGCATGTAGTCGCGACCTTCTCCCGTTTGGTGAAGCATACCCTCCATCACCACCTTGTTGTAGCTTGAGTCGCCTGTGAGTTTCCAGTAATCTGTTCTTCATTAGCCCAAGTTTTCCCTGCTAATTTCTCTTGGGAGTAATTGAAGACGCACCGATATATGTTCCCATCATGGCTCCTCCTTCCCACCAGTAGTAATCGCCCTTGTATTCCGTTGGAGGACCGGGCAAGATACCGGGAATCATGCCCGTTGTGTTTCCGTCATATTGCAGCATGAGATCATAAGCGAGTGTGCGTGCTGATTGTTTGATCTCGTCTACAACACCGTTAGTCTTTGAACCTTCGAACTGCCTGTCGTTGGTCGTTTATCGCGTACCCTTTGTTCCAATCTTGTAGTACTGTGCTTCGACTGATTGAGCGAGAAGACCTCCCCAGAGTGTAGCTTGGGCGACGAAGCCCTTTGGTGAAGAAAACAACATGGCGCCTGATTGAGAGTTGGCCTCTCTATGTGATTTGGTAAAAGACGTGCTGATAATGTTGTGAGGTCGGTCAATACTGTAGAGCAGCTTGTTAAGCGAGCGATAACAAGCACGAAAGATCCCGCCCGTCTAGTCCAGAACAGGATCAAGACGAACAACTAGAAATAAAGTAAAGCGAGTGTTTAAGGTCTATGCTGAAAAAGTGAATGCGAAAAGTTTAGAAAAAGAAAGCCCTTCTAGAAAGTCAGTCAGGACAAAGGATGATCGGAGAAAGGATGGATGATGGGGGGAGATCAAAGGTGGGACGGGGGGTTCAAAAAGCGGAGGGGGGAACGGAAGCCGGGGATCTTTTTCACCTTTCAAAACACGAGCAAGGGCAAATAAAAAGAAACAAGGGGGAAGAAGGGAAATAGAGAGGACCATCTTTTGGTTACGAGCCAAGGGTCTGGGCATCGGGGCAGTGCAGCTTGTATCAAGCAGTTTTCTTGGCGGCTATCAAAGTACGCGGTAACCAAAGAAGAGAGAGAGAGAGAGAGGACTGGAGAGGAGGAGTCAAATTGCCAAGACAAAGCCAAACTGGGACATGGAGACATGGACATGGGATCATGGCTTTATTGGTAGGCCAAGACTATGGCCAAGTCTTGGCAGAAGGAGGGAGCGTATTGTATTGCAGCTTTCCACGTAATTGACATTTTTTCCCGTAGTGTCAGTGTCAAGGATTAAAGACTTTATTGCGCGATGACCTTGATTTGCAGTGCATTAGTTGGTGCAGTTGATGATGTCGGGAGATGTTGTTAAGAGGATTGATGATAAGTAGCAGTCTGTTAGTTAGCTCTCTGTAGAAGTGATGCAAGAGAATAATAGCATGTCACCCCCCTCCCCCTCCCGAGATGAGACTCTTGGAGTGGTCCATCACAATCACAAAGAGCAAAATAAAGCCAAGATCTCCTTTGCTAAAGCGAGATTGGAGATTGAGGCTGGGGGAAACTGACACAGGCCACGCAAGCCCTTGCAAGATAGGGGAGTACTTATACTGTCAACCAACTCTAGTGATAGTTACAGGTACTCACCTACTATAAACCCCCTATCACGCTAAACTTTAATGCGCCAAAACTCCCTTATTCTCCACACCAACACCGCCTTTATCACACAAGATTGGTCCCAGCCCCTGGTATGCTTAAATATTACCTTATTCTAGAGTCGGACCAGTGAAACCAACAATTCAGTGGGATGTCTCTGAGTTTATTTAGATCCCTCTCTTCCAAGTCAGAGTAAGACATAACGCGTAAACTGAACTGAATACGTTGCTCTTTTTCCCCAAGAATAAACGAGTCATAGAATTTCTCGACTACTGAGATACACACAAAAACTTGGTTCAAGTCCAATGGGCAGATGATTCTGTCCGTGCTAGGACCTGTTGTTATACATACTATACCCATTTGATCCAGGGGCTTCTTGGCAGTCCGTCATTCATTACCTTGGCGTTGCCCGTAATTGACTGACCTGACCCGAACGTCCCGGTAACAAAGAAAGAGACCACGTGCTCCGTTTCTGTTTGGTTCTACCGTACAGAAAGGAAAAAGTGTGTCCTTTTGTTACGGAATATAAATAAACCCGTATCGAAGCCGTAACTCTTACTCTGTCCTGCGGGTATTGCATTTGCATTGTGTAACTCGGATACGCGCCAAGCTCAAACATACGCGTGTCTCCAATTAACCTTGTCCTGGGGGTTTACGTGTTTTGAGTTGGCGAGAAATGGGCCAAGACTCAAGACGCGCCGTCGACATGACATGTTTCACCTTGGCAACCGTTAGTCAATTGACTTTTTGGTAACCATGAATCAACGCGTGCCATGAGCAGCGGTTGTGCATGCTTATTCTTGAATGGTGAAATACTGTGGTTGATAAATTAACTCCAACCCCGTTGACGACTTTACTTTGTTTCCAGACTCCATCGAGATGCTTCTTGCCCGCCACGATTTTGTGTCGCGTTACCAGCCACATCGCCACATGTGATGAGGCTCTACACACTTTTGAGATTTCAGAAATGTTTCGTCGTCAACTTCTTGCTATAACTTGCTCTTGCTTCATGAGCTTTATTCACCACAGTTCTTAGCTACAAACTGGAGGATCAAATCAGTATTAAACTTTAAACAATCGCGTAAACCCACCAAATAGTAATATTTCACACTTAGGTATCGATGGTGTCGGGGGCCGGCCACAAAGCTACACAATTAAACAACTTTTTAATTAAGTTTTGTGTCAGAATAAGAGCCCTGCAAAACTCGCAATAGAGTGGCGTATTCTCCTTCGTACAAAGAACAGTTATGATTGAAACAAAAAGTCAGTATTAGACTTCAGAAATCATGGAAACCTGCAAGGTAGTAGGTGGTCATGTTTATGGTAGTGCATTCTAGCTTCAGAAAAAAGAAGAGCCGCCCATAACATTTCATTCATGATATAGACAAGAGAATAGATTTAATATTATACTACAAAATGGTCACTTCTATTGTGGATGAAGTGTTGCTTCACTCTGGGGTAGGCGAGGTTGTAGCGTAACAGCATTTGTTGGTTACGAATGTGTCCAATGGTAGTCTAATGCTGGATTATGTAAACACCGAGACGATATAAAAGGTCCGACCAGAACTCTGCCAACAGTTGGCCTTGCATTCTCTTACATCACACTTTTGTTGAATTTTCTACTGGATCAATATGGCCGCTTCGGTTTCAGATATGATCGATTTTGTATGGAAGCCCCCGAAACCACCTGCTGGAACCAAGAGACGCGTTCTTGATAAGATGCTTCCAGAGAATTTCAAGTACTTCAGGAACTGGGGTTTTACAATCTACCGCACATACTACAGCCCCGAATCGGATGAGCACTGGAATACGCTTCTCCAAGTCTTGACGCAGCAAACCCGTCTTGCACTTGGCTATCACGAAACAGACAATGTCCGGAAGGATGATCACCGATGGAATATTCGTAACCGTCATAAAGACGAGGCTTTATATGTGGATCAGATAAACATCGTGAAGCAGCTTTTTCGTCTCTTTCCTCGAGAGGACCCAGATCTACTTGCTGGTCTCGATATCGCCGGTGTGCGAAAGGTCTGCCTTGAGGAGGGAGAACACGTGGCAAGTGAGAATAACATGGTCGGGTCCTGCTTTAACTTCGCACTTGTTGCGGATGAAGGAGTTCTTAAGGACGTTGCGGACAATAAATTTGTTGTCAAGGCAGTTGGTTACGACTGGAACCCAATTCAGGATTCTGGAGGCTGGGGTTGGATGAGGCTTGCAACAGGTGATTTGCTACAGCTTTGGGAAATGCTTCTGTTGGCTCATGAGGGTAGCTATACCAAATACTTTGAGCTTCGCTTCCGAGGCTCGGAAGAAGATCTTGAAAAACATGTTTGGTTTGGGGCTGGATCTCTAGAACCCTTCGGAGACTGCTCCAGGGTCCAGACTGCGCGCGAAGACGATAAATATGGCCGATTCAAGTTTGATCCTTAGCATAAATCGGTTCAAGTATATTATTGGCCGCACAGACAAGCCAAAACAAGGACCCAAGAGAAAAATACAAAACTCCTGCTTCATCATGTCCCACCCATGTCCACATCTTCGTCTTCGTCTCCTTCTTCATCGTCGTCCAAGAGCGGAATGTCCCAGTCTACCTCGATCTCGAGATTACCTTCAAGCCGCTCGCGACACTCTTGCACAAACTCAAGCGCTGAGTCAGCTGCGTCGGACGTCTCCCCATCGTAAAACTCTTCGACTGCGTCCAACGCCTCACCAAACCACTTTATAGCCTTCTTAGTGACCTCCTGACAATAGTCTATGATCCATTCCTTGAAATACTGGGCTATGTCGACACGTTTGCCGGGGTGATGCTTCTCGTACAGTATTTCGGCGCTGATGAACTGTCGGATTACCTCGTTGATGATATTGTTTAGCTTGCCTTTAGGATTCGCACCATCGAAAGGTGCGTTATCCTCCATATTGATATAATCGAAGAAGGCGAACGCTGCTCGAATGCGTTGCAGAACGTCGGGCGCATCATCCTCTAGTTGTTCCTTAATTGTCGTGAGTGAGACAGGGTGTTTAAGTTCCATGAACTGCGAACAAAAAGTAAACAGTCAGTCTAAATCCAAGTATCGTTGTCGAGTTTCATCATCAATCGAGGCGTCACTTACTTTGCCCTTAGCCCAGTTGATGTCCCTATGGACCACAACAAAATTCTTGATGTTCTCATAACTTCCTAAAGCCTCAAAAATACGATTCCAAAGATTTCCGTCCCTGAAACTAGGGTTTCCAGAAATAGGCTCGTAACCTCCGTATTCTTCACCCAGTCGGATAATCTCCTCAAAGAAACCTATAGGCACTGGGCCGTATCGGGCTCGAGCCCCAGACGTCAGCCTAACTGAGTTAGCAATCGTTCATCGTGTGTCAGCTGATCCTTACCCTCCCATAGCTGCGTCTAGCATAAACTGCTTCATTATGCTCTTGTCGAGAGGATGCTCGGCTGATGAAAGTTAGCCAATTACGATTGGAATGCCAGAAGAGTATACATACTTTGCATGTGTGGCATTCCTATGTAGAACGACCTGACCGTTATCCTTCGATCGTAACAATCAGCCGGATACACGAAAGTGACTACATCCTGCGATTCCTCGCCCATGTCTTCCAACTTGTCTGGGGGAGGATTCTAAAGAATAGTGGTCAGCTGATGTCGTAGTGCGTAAGAGAGCGCGGGGAGAGTGCATACTGCCGGAATTTTATATTCCCATGAAGCTTCGTTCCCATCCTCATCTTGTACCGTCGCTTCAGATTCCTGCGGGGCGGGCAACTGACGAGAATGGAGCGAATGGTGCTGATGCATCGACAAATGCGTGGTTCGGGTTGATCGTAAGCCACGGCGTATTCTGAATACCTCTGGGACTTCATCTCCGCAATTGCCATTGATATCGCATATAGGAATGCTGCAATTTGACACCAATTTGCTGCCGTCAGCTCGTCGACCTTGAATTTCGGCGCTGCGAGCGTTCGCCTCTTGGGGATTGCAGACAATGTAGTGTGCCATGATTTCCGTATCATCAGTCTCCCACTCAGGTGTTGATCTCTTCAATATAGGTAAGAAGGTCACGGCGAGAAAAGTCAAGTTGTTGGCCCTTACTGCATCATTCCAGATTCCTGTCATCTCCTCGAGAACCTGTCTGGACAAGTAACCAAGAATCAGCCTAGACAAATTAATCTCAAAGTCCCTATCAAGTGGATGCTCAATCCCTTTACCTGCTCTGGGAATGAGATCTGTGGAAGACGACAAGTTGTTGAGTCCATTGTCGGGCAATGTCGAACGACGGAACAAAGAGTCTTCCGCCTTGGAACAAGTGGGATCGCTTATCCATGCCTTGACATCATTCTTGAACGCATCCAGCTTGGGGTTCTCCCATTCGAAGATCTCTGCGTAGCTAGTCTTGCAGCAGTGAGCCTTTCCGCCGACACCTGCGATGACACAGGTGTCAATCTCCGTGTCGATAGCAACGAGGATGCGATCTGAAGGGCAGCCGCTGTGACAGAAACCCTGGGGTTTGATGTCAGGAGCCGGACCAACGTTCGTGAACTCTCGACAATCTGTGAATCGAAGGTTCTGGTTTCTGTTATCGCAGCAGAACTTGCGAAATTGGTTCCCAAGGTAAATGCTGCCGAAGTGAGCCCTCCGATCATTGCATTGTCCACCACCAGAGCCTGAAACGGATTTAACCATGAGAGTTCCCATGTTCTTGTTGCCTTGAGGATTGGGGCAGCCTTCCTGGGCGTCACAATCCGGATACCGACCCCACTCACAGGTGCCGTAAACCTTTGTGCTTACCACATCGGTGGTACAACAAGCTGTTTGGTAATTCTGGTCCCCATCGCAGTGCATCTGATTGGAACCAATCTCAACCATATCGCTGGGGCATGAGCTACTTGTGGGACAGTTCCCGTTGTTATGCCCATACCAGCCGCATGTGGGGAGCTTTGATGACCCTCCCGGACAGCAGAATGTATGGCCGCCATCACCGCCACAACCGGTCTCATCAAACATGACCTCGTTCTCACGAGCGTGCTTGTCCGATCGCGCCACGCGTACCCATCCCTTGGGGCAGCCCTCCTTGCAGTTGGACCAGCGGCATTGCTCGTTGGGAATCTTCTTGATCTCGTAGGCTTCTTCGTTCCAGTCGATGATACCTGGTGTGACCTCTCGTTTGAGTGATACGGCCAGGGCATTGTTGAATCTGGCCTCTTTGGTATCATGCGAAATGGCCCACACCATTACACCTCCGAGACATCGAGAACTTGCATACTTTGTCTTGAGCGGAAACGTATCCTCATCGTCGTACGAAACCCATTGGTTGCCCCATTTGGCGATCTTGACAGCTTCCTCTTTAAACAGTTCGGACTTGACGTTATGCTTCTTCAGAGTCGTTACGATCTCTGAATTCAGTAGGATGCCCTTCTCACGGCTGCACTCGCCAGCTTTACCTGCTGCTTTGAATAGACATCCAGGCTTCGTACATGTCCCAGACTGAACCGAAAACGCACGGCCATAGAAACCCATGCCCAGTACAACCTTATCTGACTGGATGTTGTTGCGCCAAAGTAGATCAAGAGCAAGATCAATCTCCGTCAAGTTGCTGTGGGCGTTCAGAAAGGGTTGTGTGTAGTTCTTGCCATGGTCCCAGGCACCATGTAAGTCATAGGACCTGTAATCTCCAGTTAGTATATAAAAGACTTATAGCGAGGCATAATAGGCAAACTCACATGATGTTGAAGAAGTCAACTGATTTTTCCTAGAGAGTTGTCAGTTTTGCGTTTGTAATGTGTACTTGGCATAAGACTTACGAGCTTCTTGATATCGAACTGCTTTAGATACCAATACGAGGCCGGAAGGGTGATAGTGAGCCCCTTACCGGCAGAATCCATCATCTTTTTGAGCCTGTCCATAAACTTGGGGAAGTTGACGAAATCGACATCTTGTCCACCTCGATCCGGATCACCGGGGTATTCCCAGTCTAAATCAAGGCCATCAAACCCATAAGTGCTCATAAAAGTCACGAGCGAGGACATAAAAGCCCTTTGACGTGGGAGAGATGCTGCAAGTTGGGAAAAGGTGGAGGCGGTTGGACCCGGGTCGTTGAATGTCCAACCACCAACTGCGATATAGACTTTGAGCTCTGGATCAAGTCTCTTCAGTTCTGTGAGTCGCTTGTACATTCTGATATCAGCCTCCTTGTCTGGCTTGATCTCGAAGGTCTTGGGGTCAATGCTAGCAAAGGCGAAGTTGATGTGAGTATACAATCCGACGGGTATCTGCTCAGGAGAAAAGGCTTCACAAGGACGGGTTCTGGCCCATCCTTCGAAATAGCCAATGACGCGAGAAACATCACCATCTTTGCTGCAACTCGGTCGCTTGACTTTCTTTGAGCCACAAAAGTCCTTGGTTGTCTGGATCACGTCAGCGTCTGTCTTGTCGAAAAAGACTGGCTATTTGTAGAAGATTTACTTACACCACAGTATCCGTGTTTAGAGCAGCAAACATTGAGAGGGCATTTCTCATTTTCAGCCCATTTGGAACCGAAGCCTGGGTTGCATTCTGACTTCCGATCACAGTCTGATCGACAATTTGTTCCGCAATCTAACAAGCTTGCGGTCAGTGCTAATTTTTGATGATATCCGTGCAGGAAACTTACAATCGGGACCGAAGCCACAGTTACCAGATTTGTTGCAGCAGCCGTTCTTACAGCGCTTTGTAGCACTGCATGTCGTATCGTCGTTCTGCGCTGCTACTGATATGCAAAGACACAGCAGTAGCAGGCCCAACAGCCACATGCGTATGTGCATGCTGGCTGGAGCTTGTTTGGAACAAAGATGGTAGTTCCAATGGAAACAATTGAATGAGTAGTGCCGTATACCAGTATCGCAATTGAGGTACTTGTTGTAACGAGACTAGTAAGTTCTATTCCAAACTATGCTCGAGCTCGCTGGGAGATGGAGATTAAGAACTTGAAAGTATACTGCATACTATGTGAGCTCACTCATCAGAATCTGCGGTTAATGCCCCCCTGGTCCGTGACTTTAAGCAAATTTGAAGGTTTTGAGACATGTCAATCTATTCCCTAATTCACCGACATCCGTTGAGTCAGTTGGACCTTCGATTAACATAATCGGGGCTCGTCGAAGCGTTAATCGCTCGGTCCTTTTGATGAGACTTATGATCACCGCGACCCGTCGTCGTTCAGGGTCTAGTTAGTACCTCATATCAGAAGTAACAATCAATCAAAACGGATACGCCAAGAGTGGTTAGCGTATTTGATGAACAGTCGGACCCTAGCAACTTGTTCGCTTGCTTAACCGATCACAAATGACCCTTTGAGGCTGAGTATGGGTCCTGAAACTAGTGACTACAATAAATTCACAACCAACACCGCGTTACATGAAGAGCGGAACAAGTCATTTTGCCTTCCTCAACCGGCTTGGAAAAAGTGGTTTCTCTGCTCATGTTGTTTCTCCTACAACTCGGGCAACGACTTGCAGGGATGATAAATGAATACGAAGGCAGTTAGTTACCACCAACAATCGGACCTTCCTAGTAACCCATTTTTCAACCGTGGAGATCAGTACGATACTCTGTACCGTGATAGTCATGAGGGTAGGCCGCATGGCATGGTAAAACTCTGCTAGAAATGTTTGTGACCCCTGTATTAATCTAAATGCCTCGGCAAGTCCGGTCGGTAACAGCGACACGGACACATGCAACGGAAAAAAGGAAACGGTCCTGTCAAGGTTCAGCGTGAGAATACTGACTCTGAGATCTGCTTAGAGACTGATGAAGATCGAGTCATACCAACTTTCCATTTTTTTCACACCGCCCGTATATACCTACCAGTCATGGGTTGAACATGGTGATTACAGTCGCCACTTCTCATCACTTCCTTCAAACTCCATCATCTTATCCAGCTGGAAATAGACAACAACACAATGGCTAAGTTCCGGCACTTTCTTGTCTTTGGTCTTTTTCTTGGTGCAGGTGCCTTCCGCATCTATGAAGCGGACGACCTCGACGGGCACGACTTTTCGCCGGCTTGTGTTAGTGCTCTGTCAACTGATATCACTTGCAATCCAAAAGTCCGGTCTTTCATGCAGCCGCGCTATCGTGGCTCACTGAAGAACACTACCCTTACTGATCAGATCTGTGTCGGAACCTGCTCTGGCTCTCTTCGCAAATGGTTTGACACGGTTTCCAAGGACTGTGCTGGCGAAGCCCTCGGTTCCAGTGGTACTGTCGCTACTCAGTTTGGTGGAAATATCTGGGCTGGCTGGAATGAAACTTGTATCAAAGATCCCAAGACGAAGAAGTATTGTAATGGTGAGTCAAGATATGAGACAAACCTCGTATAACTAGCTAATCGTCAAAACAGACATCATTGCCGAGTTCTCCACGCCAGAAGACGAAGAAGATAGGCCTCAGAAAGAACTATGCCACATTTGCTATCAGAGGCGACTTGCCATAATGCAGTCCTCACAGTACTCCATCTACAATGAGTACTACAAGCAAAAGCTTGAGCACGTTTACAAAACGTGTGGTGGCTCAGGGCCAACTGAGATTCTACCCCCTCTCAAGGAAAAAGAAAAGACTCCCGACTTTTGCCTCACCGGCAAGTATTACACTTCCAAGGCGGGAGACACGTGTGACTCCATTTCAAAGGAGGCTGGTGTCTCTGGTGCCCTTCTCTACATAGGTAATCAGGATGACATTCTTGATTGCCGAGAGGTTCCTGCGGACCTAAGACTCTGTCTTCCTATGACATGCGACACGCACTACGTGAAGCCAGGAGAGACTTGCTACGGCATTGAGACTGCTCTAGGAATACGTATGGACAGCATCCAAAAGTACAATTCTTGGTTAGATCGGGATTGCAGCAACCTTCAGGTAGGCACCGAATTTTACGGTCGGTCTATCTGTGTTTCGCCTCTGGGATCCAAGTCTTCCATAGAAGCAGTCTCAACAGCATCCACCATCAAGCGCAAGACTAGCAGTGGCAATGGGCCAGCAGCTCTCCGTGTCGATCCGCCTAAAGACGCGAAAGTGGCCACCGGCACGACTATGATGTGTGGAGATTGGCATGTTGTTGCGAAGTCGGATACCTGCATCAGCATCTGCCAAGAGAGCAATATTTGCAAAGATGGTCTCATGTACAAAATCAACCCTTCTTTGGATAAGGATAAGTGCGACGGGAGTCTGGTTCCAGGTACAGCTTTATGCGTTACCCCAGTCTCCGGTTGGGATTCTACTAAGTGATTTTGACGACATACTGGGAAATTGGAAGGCAGCTCTTGGACTATGGTGAGAGCTGGCGAAAGCTGCAATGAGTAGATAGATGGTCAGAATGTCCTCGGGTCAATATTAACTTTCGGTAATCACACACTGTGATCTCACATATCCATACTCCATAAGTCTCTGTCTTGGGTAACGTGAGATGAAATCCTTGCCCAACCATATAAGGCTCCCTATCTTGAGAGTAGATATAATTCATTGGGTAACGAGTGTAGCGGTAGTGACGGCCCATCATTAACTATGCTAATCACCTCCCTAAGGAAAGAAAGGGCATGAGTATGATGGTATGATCTCTGATTACTCATGACAAGGTTCAGCGCGACTTCTTGCGACACCAAAATTTACTAGATAGTTTAGGTAGGCACTACTCAGTATAGGGTTTGTTAGCTAGGAGGTTATTGAGCTTAACCGCATAGATCCGAACCGTCCGAGTCTAGGAAGCGTTGCCAAGACCTGGGTACGTGAAGATCCTTGTAGACTCATGGGCAAATTTCGTAGGCGAAATCTTGTAGCGGTTCCTTTGCCGAGGTATACAGTTGCAACGTCGCAGTCTCAAGGCACAGGGGTTTATCACAGAGGGTCCAGTGGGTCATCACAGCAGATTTGCCCTCTCTAAGCCTATGTTAGCAGAAAATCACTACCAACAGACCACAGCCAACCAACAGACCAGCATTATGAGGTGTTTAGCCAAGAGACTAGCACCGTGAATGACTTGTACCGGAATGTTGTAGTGAGTGTGGGCCAACGCAAGGGCAAGTGCTAGTACATGATATCAGAACTCAAGATCTATGCTTATTACATTAGGCGAATACTAGCATCCAGCAGTATTGAAGTTTTAACAGTTGGTCGAGTCATGCCAACCTCCTCCAGTCTCCCATACCTACTAGTTGGTTAACCTTACCATACATGATCAGAGCGTCCTATGGCGCGGATCTTACCAAATAAAGCATCCACCGAGGCCACATTTCTCGAAGCATGATCATGGCCCCATGTAAGGCTGTTGGTTGCCATCTTCAGCCGGAAATTTGTCTGCCGTATATCTTGGCATACATGATTATTTCCGAGTACTCATGACACGATCCATTGATGGGTCGATGGTCCGAGCTGTGAAGTGAAAATTCGAACAATTGGCCCTGCTAAAGGGAATCGGGTGATAGATAAGTTGGCGTATGTTGTCAAACACTCGCCAGGATACTGCAAGCCCACTGAATAATCCTCAGCACGAACGGTTGTTCATTTCTCACTATCTTTTCTGTTGTTGCTCTTCTGTCCAGTCATGCATCTCTCGCATTTACTTGTCCAAGGGCTGCTCGCAGTCACTGCAGGAGCAATTCGCCACCGAAAAGTCCGTCGACAAAATGGACCTACCGATCCAGGTATCGCTTCAGACTGCACCTACTGGGAGCTGGCTGGGGATGATAGCCAAGATTGTAGCTATATGGAGGATCTTTGGGAGCTAGATCACGGCACGTTTGTCGAATATGTTAGTCAGGTCTTATATGAATCACTGATGCTTCGCTAAAATATGATAGAATCCGAGTGTCAAGAGCGACTGTAGTGGTATGCAAGTTGGTCACTCCTACTGCGTCGAGGTCAACAACGGATTTCCACGAGAGGAAGAACCTTCAGAGTCGCCAGACCCTCAGGATCCCAAGCCTAAGCCCACTGGAAACCCTGAACCTGGGCCTACCAAAGAACCGGAGCATAGCCCTACTCAGGATGGTCTTATCGATACGTGCACAGACTTCTACAAAGCTAAGAAGGGAGACACTTGCCCAAAGGTGCTCTCAAAATACAACATTGTATTTGATGACTTTTTGAAGTGGAATCCAGCAGTTGAAGAAGACTGCAGTGGCCTCTGGGCCAATACCTGGTATTGCGTCGACGTACCGGGAGCCTCTCACGTCACACCTTCAGTTACATCAAAGCCAACTTCTACGTCGACTAACAGTGTTGACACTTACTCTCCTACCCAAGAAGGCTTGGCCAAGAACTGTAATAAATTTCATCTGGTCACCTCCACAACCACATGTTCATCCATCGAAAAATATTATAAGCTTCCGGTAGCCCAATTCATTGCCTGGAACCCTGCTGTTGGAAAAGACTGTTCTGGCCTTTGGAAGGGTTACTGGGTCTGTGTTAATGTACAAGGCTACATTCCGTCTACTACAACAACTACCAACACTCCAACTACAACCAAGCCTGCAAATGGAATCACGACACCTTCTCCAATTCAGAATGGTATGGTGAAGAACTGCGAGCACTTCCATCTGATCACGCCCACTACTACCTGTACTTCTATTGAATCGTACTATAATCTACCGTTCTCAACCTTCCTGTCATGGAACCCTGCTGTCGGTAAAGACTGCACTTCGCTACTCACCAACTACCATGTTTGCGTTGGAGTTATTGGCTGGAAACCTCCTACCAAGACTACTGCTCGCCCGACCACCACCACGCAGTCTAATGGGATCAAAACGCCTCCACCTGTGCAAGCTGGAATGGTCAGCAACTGCAACAAATTTCACTTGGTTGCAAAGACAACTACTTGCAGTTCAATTCAAAGCTACTACAAGATTTCATTATCAGACTTTACTAAGTGGAATCCGGCAGTTGGGTCGAAGTGTACTGATCTATGGGCGGGCTACAATGTTTGCGTTGGCGTCGTTGGCGGTACGCCAACAAAGCCTGATAGCGAAACGCCCACGCCGATACAAGCAGGAATGGTGAACAACTGTAAGAAGTTTCATCGCGTGTCGCCAACCACGACTTGCGCCTCGATTCAGAACTACTACAAGATATCGATGGCGCAGATCGCTAAATGGAATCCGGCCGTTGGTTCCAAGTGCACTGCCCTGTTGACTAATTATGTTGTGTGTGTCGGTGTTTGAGAGGATAACGTGTATTGGTATATAGTTGAATAGTTATTTCTAGTGAAACTATAAGTCAGAATGAAACCTTCTTGTTTACTCTCGGTCCTCTTAACAAAGATATCTAGGCACTCATCGAGTCTGAAGACCTTACAACCAATCCCCGTAACTTATATACTCGCTACATAAGATAGTTCAATTGTCTCCAACCCACCCGGCACTGAATACCGTTATTATGGGGTCAGAAGTTTATCTAAGCGCTATCATAGAACATGGCAATCCTAAAGCTTGGACATTGAATGATTTACTCTCACAGTAGGATTCAGCTCGGCTCCACCTTCGACATCTGACCATCTGGTTCTGATTGGAACAGTTCTCCAGATAGTCTTGGTTTGGTATGATGGCTCTTGTTATTCGCATTATTCTTTAGTAATGATAATCCTCCGGTAATATTCGAACTTTAGGCCCAGATGGGCCCTATTACTTCAACGGCGATATACGAGGAGATCATCCCATACGCCTTGTTTCAAGCGTTTATGGACATCATCCTTCGGCTCTTGGCAAAAACACTTCTACCTGCTTATGATGACATCAGAGGTTTCTGGATACTTTGATTAGAGGCATCTCGAGATATATAAGTAGGTGATACCTGCATTACTATACTTCTACCAACTCCTTACCCAAGTCTTACCCGTCTTTCTTCTACTCTGAATACAGATTTATTCTGCAAAAATGAAGTTCTCATTCACAAGTCTGATCACTGTCCCTGCTATTACTTCGAACGTATCAGCTTGGTATGGTATGTATTTCTCTTCTCATAGTCACCACGTCTTGTCTAACCTGTCTAGTACAATTCTTGAACGAAGACAGCAACTGCGAAGTCGGGGGCGAAACGGAGTATCAGATCCTCACCGGTAATAAATTTGACTGCTATGACTTTGGTGCTAGCTTGAACGGCATTGAATGCGATCACTTCAGAAAAGGCGGCAGTGAGAAACTATGGGAAGGTAAGGGTACGTTCAAGGCTCTTACCGCCAAACCCAAGCATGACACAGGCTCTGTCTGCAAATTCTATGCCTTCAACGACTGCAGTGGCGTTGGGACTTCGGGGGAAGGCGATCAGTGTATCACTAAGGGGGACTTGATTGGAGATGGTAGTAGTGTCCCACAGCGCATTGCGTCTTTCAGATGTGTAAGTCCACCATTCGGATCTGGTCAAATATTTTACTAAGAATTCATCTTGTAGGAAAACACAGAGTCCCCGGCTTAGGAGACATATCAGGTACAGATAAGACGTGCGACACATATGGTTGCTGGACGCATAACAAAGTCGATAGTATTCGTACAACAAGAGCTGAGGGTTATGCAGCCTAGAAGCTCAGATAACTATAGATGTCACTCATACTATGGATAAGAGGATTATAAGGCGACTGTCATATTTATTGGGAATTACTATAGATATATAGAACTACTAGGAAACAACTGAAAAACGTGTCCAGGAAACCACTACATCTGTCTATGCTCTACACTTTACCCACCATCGCTTTCACCAGGTCCATGACCTAGATCACCGCTCACTAAAACAACCAACACAGCCGCATATGCCGCACAAGCGCCAAACATCTCACTCCCCTTTGCGTTGGTGAGCAACGCAACGCCAAGAGCAAACGCTGTGGCGTAGCCTGCGATAAGACCAAGCCTTGTCGTCTCGCTCACAACATAGTAGAGATTAAGAATAGCCCCGTAGAGAAATGCTGCAGAGAGGAGAATGTTGATCGCTCCTACTACGACGCCTATACACCGGACAGATATGTAGTGAACATTGGAGTCCTGACTCCTCCTTTCCTGGTGCCTGTTAGCTACGATTCATTCAGGTACAAGGTTTGACGGACTAAAAAAGGGAGAGGCATGTGTTTTCGAAAGAACGCTGAGAGTCCGTCTTCCTCGGGTGGTCGAAAAAGCGCAACGAGATCCTGTCAGTCGTCGTACAGTGTCTCGCTACTCCGAATAGTGTTGGTATCGGATGGCCGCCCTTGTGCTGAGCGTTTTCATTCAGGAATGGATGATCAATCTGGAGCCTAAAAAGCTCGAGCGGAATTGCTGGTGAAAGCAAATTCGCCAAGAAGCGTCGCCTGAAACCTGCAAAGAAGATTCAGGATTTGTCTACCGCTTTGAAGATCCTCAAAGTCTAGTTGTCGGTTAATTCCCTGGTACGGCCACGACATATTTTCGAAGAATAGTCGGCATCTCGTTCATGAGATCTGGAAGACCACTATCTACACTGCTGTTGATAAGATTGGAACATCTTAGTTCTCAAAGGCGTCGATTTTCAAGTTACTTAGTTTTTATCTGATAATCTACATGGCTCTGGCTAAGTTGTTGTCCGTTGTCATGTGTTAAAGGTTTGACAAACTTGCCTAGCTGTCTAAATAAGAACGGTGAAACTAGAGTGAAAGTTGATTTGCCAGATTTGTTCAGCGATTCAGTTGGTTGCGACAGACTCGTTCCGAGCTAGAACGAAGTAGAATAGCCTTGAAATGTGATCGAGTTAGCTGAAACTTAGATTATTCAATGACTTACTTCTTGGTCAGTCGATTGTGGACGTTAGCTGATGGCGAGCGATAAAACTGTTACGATGGTGACTAAGAGTGCTCACGTCCGTTGATATGGATGACCTGTGCACTCTTTTCGGTTGCGCTTCATAGTGATTGGAAATCTTGTTACATGCTTATTCATATGATTTGAACCGCTCTACATTTCCAGACAACAACTCGCAAAGGCGGTCTGGTAATTCTGTTACTCACGTGGTAGAGCCTTCATGGATGTGTACTTGAGTTGTTGGTTGGCTACAATCGACAACCAATGAGTTGAATTTTCGATATTTTCAAGCTCATGCCGTGCGGGGTCGTTGATCAGGCTCAGCCCTCACTCCCTCGAGCCTTAATTAACTTGATCTTGACATCATCCACTAGAACGACCACCAGGTTGCGAAAATGCCTAAATGCGAGACGTGCCCTAAAACGTTTGCAACGCAGGAAGCATGCAACCAGCACATGACTGGAACGCGCCATCGAAAACCGAAGCAAAAATGCGACCGGTGCGATAAAAAGTTTCAAGATCGGAGTGCAGCAGAAGCGCACATGACACAGGTTGGGCATCGGAATCCCAAGATTCCTTGTCAAACATGTGCCGTCAAGTTCGTTTCTCAAGAAGCGGCAAAGCAACACATGGCGGACAGGAACCACTACAAGACTTACTGCAAACCTTGTGATCAAAAGTTCTCGACTGAAAATGACTTGAAGATGGTTAGATACTACTCATGAATACTCCTTTAAGTGTTTCTCACGCTAAGAACTCTCACTGTAGCATCTTAATTCAAAGGCTCACCGTCGTACGGAAGAGTTCAGCACAAACAGCGTAAAGAACCCTGTCGGAGTTCAATCTTACACTGAAGGCTTGCAAAGGAGTGGGGCGACGACTGCCGGTTTGAACCTCAAGCATATCGATCCAAGCGCAACTATTAAAAAAGAGTCTCCGAAGCCCGATGACTATACAGTCGGATGGATTTGTGCGTTACCCAAAGAGATGGCAGCAGCTGAGGGAATGCTTGACGTAGTCTACCAATGCCCCTCACAACAAAGACAGGATAAGAATAATTACGTTGTTGGCCGAATTGCACATCTGAAGGTTGTCGTGGGTTGTCTACCATCTGGAATTTTGGGCACAACATCCGCGGCGGTGGTAGCCGAACATATGCGCCTGACCTTTACCGCATTAGAATACTTTTTACTAGTGGGTATTGGGGGCGGTATGCCGAGCATAGACTCTGACGTGCGCTTGGGAGATGTTGTTATCAGCCAGAAGGTTATCCAGTATGATTATGGCAAAGCTGTTCCAGGTGGTCACTTGACACCAACGGGCCATTTGAATCACCCACCGACCGTTTTGCTCAACACCGTTTCACGGCTACAAAGTCAAGAAGCTAGAGGACCATCTGGATTAGCGTCTTCTATCCTGGGGCATTTGGCCTGTTTGGAAGCCAAATACTCCGACTCAGAATACAACTGGTCGTTTCCAGGCATCGAGAACGATAAGCTGTTCAGGAACGACTATGATCACAAAGGAAGCAATTCTTCATGCGCTAAGTGCGACCCGCTCCAATTAGAATTGCGCCCAAGTCGTGGACCTAATCGGCTAAAGTTTCACTACGGGACAATAGCATCGGCTAATAGGGTCATGCGCGACGGCACTGCTCGGGAACAACTCCGCAAGGACACAAACGCACTATGTGTCGAAATGGAGGCGGCTGGATTAATGAACAACGTTCCATGTTTAGTGATACGTGGTATTTGCGACTATGCCGATTCCCACAAGAACAAGGACTGGCAACTCTACGCCGCGGCGGTAGCGGCTGCATATGCTAAAGAATTGTTGTCTATGACACCAAAGCACGTATAGTTGGCTCGAATGTTGCAGATACCATGTCGTTTTTACCAGTCTCTAGCGATACACAGAAGGCTATTCGATCGTCATCAGCCATGCACTCTTTCCCCGACTGCTTTACTTACGTTTCACTGATAATCACGAGCTGTGTTGGATGTCGAGAAATAGGTGGCTAATAAGTCATATAAATACATCGAGAATTATATGTCCACATGACAGACGAACGGTCCAAAGAGGTCTCGTGTCTTCCGGAAAACGCCTCCTCCACAAATATCAGTGATGTGCTGCCAGTGTGATTTCGATATCTAGGAACGTAGAGATTTTGTATCAGGCTTCCCGAGCCTCTCCAGCAGATCTCCATCGCGGTATCTGGGCTTGATAACGACAGCTGGGAAGGGTAAGCCGGCGAAGTTCTCCTGATACGTCCTGTTTGGATACTGCTTACGAAGGATCTCCAGGGCATCATTCCAACAGAAGGCTTGAGCGAAACCAAAAATGCGTTCGCCCTTAACATCCGGTAGAATGGCCGATGCCGCTTGTAGAAGCCCGGAATCCTGGATGTCGATGCCATACTCTGCTCTACGCATTAGATCATGGAATTCTGTGTCATCAGTCTGGTAATACAAAGCTTTACTTACGTGGCTTACAATATGTTACAGGGAGTTCCTTTCCTTCAAATAAAAGAGGGATCAAGCCAGACGAAGACGGATAGCTTTGATTTACGGGGTCGAGGCTCGTTCCTAAGGTCAATTTAGGGGGAGCTAGATACCAGAGTGGGCAAGATGGGTAGAGAATTTCTTGATACGTCTATCAGCTTACCTGTGTTTACCACAATATCAGGAAGCTTCGTCTGATTGTCCTTGTGATACTCCCAGACAGCTTGCTCTTGCTCGACCTTGCTGGCACAGTACACAGGAAAGCCATGCTCGGGTCCCCATGGCTCGGGTATCCAGACCAATCGTTGCGCGTCATGGCTCCACGAGTCTTCAGTTAAAACTGTGCCATTCATGTTCAACAAGGTCTGTACGTCCACTGGCAGACTCGCCACCGAAGAAGAGGTCAAGACAAAGCACTTTACGCTAGGCTCTCTATATGCGGCCTTGATGGCGATCAAAGCACTATTCACAGCAATCGGGATGACTTTTTCCGGGTATGCTGACGACGGATACCACATGGGTGAAAGCCGAAACCCCTGTCGAAAGTCAGGATAGGTGATGTACAGCAGAAGTTTGAAGATTGTTTACTCACCCTTGATGGCTTCATCATAGGCATTTTCGACTTCCATTGGCCGGGACTTCTCATGTAACACAGCGAAACCATGACGTAGCAGTCTTCATCTGAAGTGTTGGTACCTTCACACCGACGGGTACGACTGAGCTCTGCTTATAAATGTTAATAGTGGGAACAGCTTCTGGTTCCTCTTGTCACGCAATCATGGATCGAGCAATGCCAAGAGTGCGTGCTGGATATTGCGGGTTTCCAGTTAGTCCACTATTATGGCGATAAATGAATAGACAGGTACCCTTGTCAACGATGCCGAGTGATCATTAATCATTCACCACTAACACCCCTGAGGCACCGTATAAATACGACGATAGTGTGTGCATGACTAGTCTTAACATAGACAGACTAGTCTCGACAGCTAATTTTGATTTGCTGCTTACTAAAGCAGGAGCAAAACCTCTTGTAGTCAGAAAGGGAGTGAATGGACTTTTCGGCTGGCTGACTTGTTCTCCGAGACTGAATAGTACAAGCATGCGCTAAAGTTGTGAAAGGAGCGGTATTCTGTGCTTACTTTTGCTGGTGAATTTTCCCATTCAAGTATACGTAACAGTTGAGTTGTATTGCTGCCAATTGAAGGGTAAGATGGAATTCCTGGATTTCAGCATGCCGTTAAACTATGGTCATATTTGATGTCGGATATCAGGATGTCATCTTGGTATTAAGTGACAAATAAGCCTACCTTGGAGTAGTTGGACTAGATATATGTTGATGATTTATTCCACTGCTCAACCACACAGAATCATTTGCAGAATAGCGTCAACACACCGGCGTTAGTGACGAAACTCATCAACCAAGACCCGAAGGTAGAAAATGAATATGGGATCAGCTCCATGACATGGGGTCAATGTTTGCATTCTCTACATATTCATTTATTCTAATTCATGCCAAAAAGCAACAATCTCATTAGTGACTATCAACCCCGTCCTGCAATATCTTCTACAAAGTTGATAATATCGTTCAAGAGACGGTCCGCATAAGCAAGGACTAAAACTAGACGATATACATTAGCCAGGCCCAATTAGGTGTAACGAACCGAGAACTTACCATGACCTCCCTCGTCATATATGATGAGCTTGGCTCCAGGAACTGACTTCTGTACAAGCTCTGCGCTGACTTCGGCGGGCACGCCGCCATCGCTTCCACCGTGAATAAGAAGGAAGGGTTTATTGAACACTTGCCCAAATCTAGTGACTTCCCCGAACAGGTTCTCGCGGCTCCAAACCTTCAAGCAGCGTTCAACCGCGACGGGGTCAGACTCGAGGAAGATGTTTTCGAAAAATGCAATCTGCTTATTGGAGATGGATCCGGATGATCCACCTCCAAAAGGCCCTCTGAAGGCGTTGGCGAGAAAGTTGGACCTATCCTGTCTTATGGCCTGGAGGGTTTCATCCCACGCACTCTGTGGCGAACCCTTTGGGTTTTCGGGTGAAGCCGTAGGGTATGGCAGGCTGGTGCTTATCCATAGCATACCCTGAATCATTGTTTAGTTGTTAACGTCGCAAGCGGTTCTGGCATATGACTTACCTGGCAATTCTCCTGCACGTACGGGCTATCAAGATAGGCCTTAAGCGCCTCGCCCGTGCTCATGCTTGAGGCAACAAAGACAAAAGGACCTGGCTTGATCTTTTCCAGTAGACTAGATACATCTTGCCCAAGCTCTTTATAGCCAATGGCAGCCGTAGTTTCAGGTCCTGACCAGTCGCTCTTACCAAAGCCTCGCCTATCGGGGGCAATGACATTATATCCATGGGTCTCGCAGAGTCCCAGGATGATGGAATCGTACATGCGCGATGTGAGAGGCCATTGATGAAGGAGGACTATAGTTAGGTTCTTGGGTGTGCTGCTTGTCTCGCCTACAAGTGGAGGGGGTCTGCTGTCAGGTGTGTAATAGTGATAAAATAGTTCCGCGCCATCGACCGAGCTGGAGTATCGAGGCATTTTGGTTATGGTTGAGTCGAACAAAGACTGATGAGACAAATTGAATGGAATGAAATGGATATTGGGCACTCGTTGAGAACAATAAAGACATAACTTTGTCTAGAAGAGTATAGGTTTATAACACAGTAAAGCCCATACTGTATAAGAAATCAGAGCAATATCAAGTGATCCAGAATTACTTCCGCATAACTCTGATTACTATTCAGTCCTTTCTGGCTATAAATTTCACCGTGTAAGGCCCCAGACATATTAAAAGCAGTGCGGTAGAGAGGTCCACGACCCCCTGAAACTCAAATTCATTGTTTAATCTAAAGTCCGGGTTATTCCCCACCCTTGTCTGGGTCGCGGTAGTTGATAGTGGGTTCACTGCAGCTCCACAGGCTCGCAGGACCCGAAGCGGTGATGACATATACAAAATTGTTGTCCATTTCTACGTAGTCGCATGCTGATAAATCGTCCCAAAACTTGAGCAATCGTTCATTAAACATCTCTGGCTCAGAAATGGTAAAATGAGGCGGTCTTCCGGCCGAAGCCAACATAAAACAGCCCCATCGCAAATTTAATCACATCATATCAGCATGGGCTTACAGTATAAAGTCTTTTTCAGCAAACGCGACTCGGCCACTCGGTCTGGTCCAGCTGGTCATGATCACCTTAAGTGGGTGCCCACCTCCTCCACGCTGATCTACGGCAACAAAGATGCTATCTTAGTCGACGCCCAGTTGACTACCAAAGCGTCCAACGAGCTTTTAGAGTGGGTGATCGAGAGCGGCAAGAATGTTACCCACATCTACGTTACACATGCCCATGGCGACCACTTTTTTGGCAGCGCGCCTATTCTGGAGAGATTTCCCAAAGCTCTTCTCGTCGCAACGCCCGAGGTTGTGGTCAGGATGAATCAGGAGACTGCACCGGAGCGTCTCAGTGGGCTTTGGGAAAAGCTGTTTCCTGGCCAGATTCCGCCGACTTTGAGGGTCGCGGAGCCTCTTGAGCAAGATCACCTTGAACTAGAAGGCGAAAAGCTCGTGGTGGTCAGGACAGGTCACGCCGACACAGACCATACAACAACTCTCTGGGTTCCCTCTATTCAACTTGCTGTGACCGGTGATGCTGTCTATGCCAATACTCACCCGTATCTGGGGGAGTCCGGGGCAGCAAGCAAGCGAAAGGAATGGATCAGTGCTCTGGATACCATCGCCGCACTGCAGCCCAAGCATGTCGTGGGAGGGCATAGCGATCCCAGTCGCTCATTTGGTATTGAAGCAATCGATGATACCAAAACATACTTGGAGAACTTTGAGAAAGTCAGCGCGGAGACGAAGACAGCCGAAGAGCTGTATGCCCGCATGATGGAGATCTATCCCAATCGCATCAATCCGGGGTCTCTTTGGGCGGGGGCTGTTCTAGTTTATAAGTCATATCAAACCATCAAGCTAGCATAGTATTAAGATACAGGATGTACTGCAATACCCCATGCAGTCTCTCGAGGACCTGGTTGTATATGACTGAATCATTTACTGCCTTAGTGTGACATCCAACTATATATTTTCGTATAGTAGTAGGGAACAGCAAGTGGGAATCCAGCTGCCAGCACTAGACTTACCGGTCTAGCCCATTAGATTCCAGTGACTGAGGCGGCGATAGATGCTGATGTGTCTGCTTTGCGCTATGGTTTTTTGGGTGTGGTGGGCATATGATCGCCTTTTCTGGTGTGGCATTTGTAAGCTAGAATTCGGTCATTTACAAATCGGACTATGCCGGCGAATTGCTTTGGAGCTGACATGATTTGTAACGTATTTCGGCTTCTTTCGGGACAGAATTCTACCCTTGAGTGTTCTAATAATTAGTATAAGGTGGAATAATAGAATCGTAAAAAGAAAGATCATCTATAAAAGAGTCCAATTCCAAGCTCTTCAATCTTAATCACAATTTCTTATCCTTCAATTTCCCAATACTGTAAACAACAAAAATGGCCATTACCGAGTTAGTCGTTCCAACACTGAAGACAGATCCTGTCACCCAGGCGACATTCACCAACGAGGTCGCACCCTTTCTCATTAAAAGCCTCGATACACATGCCAACCCTCCCAAGTCCAAGTATTTCGGCAGAATTCTCCTCGAGAATGGCAATGATGTGTCAGGGGACTTTAGACTTGGTGTTGGGCTTGGTTCGTCACTCCCTCTTTCTTCTCCCTTCCTTTTCTCCATTCCCAAGCTGTTGTTACCTCTATACGCGTTTTGCCACCTTCCATCTATCCCTCCTTAGCGTTCGCACGAATCCGAATAATGTCTGATGCTGATAATTCGACAGAATGGGAAGACGCCTCGCATTTCAGTAGCTTTGTTGAATCCGAGAATTTCCAGACCTTCAAGACCTTAGTGAAGCCTCACTCTATTGCACTTCCAGTCCCACAACTATATAATACAGATTTTGAACCAATCGGAGTGTTTGACAGTACGTTGACCGAGGTGTGGCAAGTGAAGATCGGCGAAGGGGATAGGAAAGCAGTGGAGTCGAGAGAGGCGTGGGAAACGTTTTCTCATGCGATTGCAGATGCGAATGGTATGAAGAGGAATGAGAAAAGTATTCAGGGGACAAGTCTCAATCTAGAAGAGAGAATGTGGGTTGGTGCATTGGGGTGGGAGAGCAGTGAGGTAAGTTCAAAATATCTTTTGATTTTGGTAGTGAGTTAAGAGCAATTGGCTGACTTTGACATTTTAGATCAGAAATAAGGTACTTGAGAGTCCAGTAGTGAAGGAGGCTAAGAAGAGCCTCGATGCACTAGTGTGGAATACATTTGTTGTTGCATTTGCGAAGTGACTGTAGAGAGCTAGAGGAGAAAATCACAACTCTTGGAAACTGGCGTTTCGTTTGCTCGTATTTAAACCGCGCAACGACTCCGAAACCCACTAATTGCATATAAAAACAAAGACACTGGAAGAACGTGGGTTTTTGAGTTTTGACTGTATCAATGGACATGCTCAGTGGCGTGGCCATGATGTAACTTATACACAAAGTCGTCTGTTTCACTCTCATTTACATCGGTCCCCGGATTCTACGATCACTAGTATACATGAGATTGTCATCTCTTCGGGTACTCCTTTTTACAGCGTAATCAATGGGCTAGATAAGGGGTTCAACAACTAGTGCCGTATCAGTCTCGTATTTGGATCAAGTACCAAGGTTTAGTTAAGTCATCAAGGACACTCATTACAGCTAGAGGAAGAAGAATTATTTCTACTCGTTTGCAGTATTTCCAACACACGATCCTATAAAACACAACTACTCTCACAGATCGTACTGAAAGGTACCGGAGAAGTAGCTAATGCTTCCAATGGTCACAATATGTAACAAGCCCCTGATCTTCATGCCAAAGCAGTCGGTGTAAAGAGCTCCAACCATAAAACCCGAGCCTTGAGCGAAAGCCCTGTGTTGCGAGATGTTAGCTATATATGAGCAAAGAGCGATATGGTAAAATATCACCTTACCTGTAACAGCGACAGGTTTTCGACCTTAAGGCTGAGAGCACTCGACAGTTGGTAGGCAGCAACTGAAATGGAGACCCAGTCCAGTACTCCAGTCACAGGGCTTGGAGAATTTGCCTGAGCAGACTTCCTGCGACTGCCTGACAACGCACAATCCATTTCCCTGGGCTGTCGAAGAGCCGACAAGGGCCAGAGTGGCAAAGAGGAAAGTAGAGCTGAACTGCATGTTGATGGTATTTAAACGATGAGATTGGGATAGAGGTTTCTATTGAAAGATATAGGTGAGAGATGGTGGGTGATATAAAGACAAGACTGCAAGTAAAATAGCATGGCAATCTGGTACGTTTTATAGCCGGAGTCCAGTCTAGGGACCAGATTCCTCGTCGTACGTTAAGCTCATCATGCAGTTCGACCCTGGTCTGAATTATGTCCAGCGGAATACCGCACGGATGTAACATATCCATCCCTACTCTTTATGAATGGGGAAACCACGCCCGTTTCACTACTACATTACCTCAGGTGGACTGCCTTGTTTGCTACTGCCATTACTATATCGAGTTGATCGCACCGCTCGGTCAGCATTGTCTAAGCACTTTGTATTCTTGTTCATTCCTACTATTGGAGTTATTGTAAAGGATTATAGACTACTCACCGTTCTTTAGCTCGGATGCAATGCGAAAGTTACTAAACACATACCACTTACCTTCAACTGTCTAAATGATAGTGTTAATGACAGGAAGTTGAGATAATGTCTCCAAAGGTTAGACTCTAGCATCTTCTCAGTTTTCTTTTTGGTGGCTGGCATATTCAATTACCTTTACCCGAGTCATTGATCCGAAGGGAGCTTCCCAACGGGGAATATAAATGACAGTGTAGTAACCAGTGACCCCGTACTCCTTGATCTGCAGGAACTTCTACCCATGCTAGCAGTCGTTCATCATATCACAATCCAAGATTATTCATCGCTCTTTTGGGAAGCTGCGCCTTGATTCCAAATAGCACAGTGCCATGATTGATGAGGATTCGAAGTATCTCTCTTTAAGTGGCGGTATCCGTGTTGGCGGCGGGCCAAGCACTTGGTATGTGGCCGGTTGGTATTAAAGACGGGTAGTTTCGGTGACAATGGACGGGGAAGTGTATTAACTCTTGGGGGAGATTGTCCGGGGGTATGCGGTAAAGTTCTTAGCCGGGAGCCCTGACCACGACAGAATTTGGGCATCTAGTACCTTGGCCCACGCGGAGAGATCAACGGCCGACGAGCTGTTCTATACTACCTGAATAATGTTAGAGAGCGGTGAATTTATGTTGAATTGGCGCCTATTTTCCAGCAGGAAGTTTCAACATATTTTCGTTGCTCCAACGCCCTGCACATATGGCTATGCCTGAGCACACGGTTGTGTATCAACCAAGAAAGTCGAAGCCTTATGTGTATTCTAATTACACTTTAACAAACATACTGGACACATGCTTTTACGGGGCAAGTGAGTGAAACCGACCCACGACTCAGTAGCACAGCAATTGCATACCGTGTTGCCGTGGCAGCACCTGGCATAATCCTGACAGCACTTACAGGGAAAAGGGGTTTAAGTCCCGAAAGCATTACAGGAGTATAAATCTTGTGGGTAGGACAGATGAATTGCTTTATCTAAGTCCTCAGGGTAACACTCCCCACACTATGCAGGGCCCAGAAAGATGACTGATGGTAGTTAGGATGTCATTGCCATCTTGTACCGATCGTTCCCCAATCTATGCTTGTCATGAGGAATCTCTACCTATTTAATAGAGGTTTCTTGATAAGGGTTTAAATATTTGTATAGAATACTTTAAGAAACTACCTAAACACTTGAAAGACCGACGCTAGTTTATACGTCGGATGATACTAATAAATTACTGTGTAGTCTAACTATACAAAGAAAGAAAAACAACTCAATACTATTATAACAGAATTAGCCACTGCCTTTGGTACATGTACCCACGGCCCTATAACCTTATAGGGCAGTCTACCAGGAGTCCTCAAGTCACTTTCTTCCAAAACATAAGCCGCATGCCCTTCTTAGGCACTCTGAGAAGCCAATAAGCACCCAGAGCCGCGACAATGTTGAACAAAATGAACGCCCACATAAGTCCAAAATTCCTCCACCTCTCACTATAGTGAATACTAATTGTAGCGAGATAGGTGTCAGTGGATGCGATCGGGCAGTAAAGACAGGTCTGGTTCGACTGTGGGTTGGACAAAGAACCTCCAACCATCTGCACAAACTCCCCGACATAGTCTCCGCAAGTGAGGTTTGAAGGAGCCTCGAACTGAAGAAACTCAATCTCTGAACACTCTACCTCTGATTTCGCCACGCCGTCGGAGATCATACCACCAATGAGGTAGGTTATAGGGGAGATGCGGTACATGAACGTCCAAAATCCAGGGAGACCCGAGTAGGGAACAAGAACTCTGCGAGTTTGTGGTTAGCAACAGTCGAATCAGGGTATGAAGTTATTACTTACCCAGCGAAGACAAGTGTCATCATAAACAACAGGAGGGAAAAGGTTGCGCCAACCTCTGCAGTCGGGGAGCCGGCCACACACATATGCGCAAAAGTACCCTCGTATACCATGAAAGCCCAGATCAGCAAAAACATCAAGGCGGCCCGTTCATCCTGAGTATCTGACGCGTCCATTGTCATACATGCCGACGAGAAAGTAGAATGGTAGGTAGATTGCCAAGGATGCTATCGAGTTCCACAACATCTCGACCACCGTATTAGCAAAGACGAGGTTGTACCATGCATATGTCTTTGATGATCTCTCTCGGCCTTCGTAAAGCGTCCTCTGCGCAACAAAGCCAGGCATCGTCTGGTAAACGAGGAATGCGAATATGACAAGTAGCATGAAGATTGAGAACAGCTGGTTCTGGAGCCCCTGCATTGACAGTGGAGATTT
The DNA here is from genome assembly GCA_019054645.1 of Fusarium sporotrichioides. NCBI lineage: Eukaryota > Fungi > Ascomycota > Sordariomycetes > Hypocreales > Nectriaceae > Fusarium > Fusarium sporotrichioides. Next base: position 433,382 of record JAHKNS010000002.1, on the reverse strand, counting down.
TGAAACGAAAGACCGATAAAGAGGCTCTGTAAACAATTAGCAAGAACGTAAGAAGATGGAAGAAATCATGAACTTACGGTTATGAAGCAAAGAGAGAGCTTAGCGTAGATATATGTCGGCGTTCGCCAGTATTGCTCAGCAACGCGTTTGGTGCAGACCAAGAATTGTTTAGAGAATGGTGCAGCATAGGCCGTATCCAGAACATCAGGATTTGACGTGACGTGCTTCGACTGTGACAGATTATTCAACTCTTGTTGGACGGAGGCAAACTCGGGACTCTCTATCCAAGTTGCCGGCCAGTCACGGTCTGTATGAGCGCCAGGGGCAGCACCAATAGCGTGAAGCATCCACTCAGCTGGGTTGTCGGCAGATTGGCAAGGTGGAGCACCAAACTTCTCAAAATATCCGATCATAGTGCTGGCGTTGTTGCCGATATCGCCAAAGTACACCGTTTTGCCGCCCTTCGCAAGCAATAAAAGACGGTCAAACTGCTGGAAGATGATGGCAGATGGCTGATGGATGGTGCAGAGAATTGCCTGGCCGTGGTTGGCAAGCTTCTTGATGAGTGTCACAATTGACCAGGCCGTTTGACTGTCGAGGCCTGAAGTTGGCTCGTCAAGAAAGATGAGGACGTCTGGCTTGGCGGCAAGCTCCACGCCAATTGTTAGACGTTTTCGCTGCTCCACGTTGAGACCTAGATAGTTGATTAGCCAAGAGCCTCGAAACGTAAATGAACTACTCACCTTTGCCTGGAACGCCAATGACTGCATCTGCGTAGAAATCCATCTCGAGCAAGCTAATCACTTCTTCAACATACTGGAACTTTTCCTCATCCGGTACCGAAGCTGGTTGTCTAAGTGCAGCACTAAATCGAAGGGCCTCTCTCACAGTCGCTGTTTCGAGGTGTATATCTTGCTGTTGGACATAACCAGTCGTCCGCTGGAAAGACTTTCCACGTGCAGATCCGTTAACAAGCACGTCGCCCGTGATGACACCCATTGTAATGCGATCCGCCAATACGTCAAGCAGTGTGGTTTTACCAGCACCAGTAGCTCCCTGTTAGAGTTAGAGGACGCTTCCCTTGTTCTGGGGTTTCTTACCATCAATGCAGTGATTTTGCCTGGCTGAACCCAACCATTTACCCCCGAAAGAATGCGGCGTGTCTGTCCCTTTATCTTGATGTCGTAACAGAGATTCTTCCAGCAAAAGGTTGAGGGATTGGAAAGCTTCTCGCTGTTCGCCAGAGTAAACTCAGCGTCTCGGGCTCTCTGCGAGTGTTGTTCAGGCTTTGCGGCTTCTTCGTCCGTTGCGTTTGGGTGACGGGATTTCTTCGCTTTGCGGAAGATGAGGATCTCTCCTTTTGAGGCATCAGAAGAAAGGAATTCCGCTGCGATAAGGTATGTGCAAGTGAAGAACACAATAAAAGCGAGAAGTATGCCATAGTTTCTGCAATGCCATGTCAGTCAGATCTCGGAAAGCATTCATCATAACATACCTCCACAGGTGAGCATCGTAGTACTTATAGACTGTTTCAATGTAGAAATCACCATCGATGTAGTTTTGACCTGGGAAAGCGCCAGCCACAGAGCAAGATTGTTGTACCGGCTCGACATTCTCGTAGCCTGGACCCGACGGTATCATCGTCTGGCACTGGAATGTTCTTCCAGAAAACTCGTTGGCGACCAGGGACTCGTAGGCATAAGCAATGGGATTGATGTAGTTGATCCATCTGAGCCAGCCTTTCATGTTTCGGATAGGCAGGACAAACCCGGCGTAGATGACCAGGCCGATGATGAAGATAGCAGCGGGTACCAATGCTTGGTGGACGGTCTTGGAAGACAGGGCAATGGTGCGCAGAATCATTGACATCGATAAGGTGGTTGTGAAGCCAAAAAGTAGAAAGACGAAGAAAGCAGAAGCATCCCGGCGGAGATTTGCCATGAAGTAGAGCGGAATGTTGAAAGCCAGAGTCGAGATGATCTTGGATGGCAGGTCGCAGATGACAGAAGATACTGCCTCCGAAAGAGGTCGATACAAGGCATAACGTGCATGTTTCTCCACGATAGGCCGCTGACTGTAGAGTGCGAGGATCTATCAAAGATTAGATAAGCCCAGAAGCTATCACGGTATGACGTACCTCTAGAGCACTGCTCAGGCCATTAAACAGGATGGCAAAGAAGAGAACTGAACATCGGCTGTTCATGCTTTCGGCCGTAGTGGCCAAGTCAAAGTAGACGCTTCAAAGTACCAGTGACATGAAAAAGTTTCCAAACACAGTGACTACGAAGAATGTCTTGTCGCCAAGCAGTCTCTTGATGCCTCTACCGATACACAAGTGAATCTGCATGGGCACAGAAATGGTGAATGGGCTCTTGTCGGACCTGGGGCAACAGTCAGCTAAATGTCGAGTGGTCACAGTGATTAGTGCATTCATACATAAAACGAGCCTTCTGAGTCCTTCTGATGTTTTTCAAGTCTTCAACGTGCTTCCCACCAAGAGGGTATTGAAGCTGGAAGGCTGCAATGTCTCGAAGCAGATCTGCTCTGTGTTGACTCATCCTCCATTCATCAGCAAACTCATCAGGACTGCGAGGCACTCGACTCTCATAACCGGGTCGCACGATACGCTCATCTGGGTTTGTCAGTGATGTCAGAAAATCGGCGGTGGTTTGACGCGGGGGACACTCGAAGCCCATGTCGATAAAGTACTGGGCTCCCTGATTTGTTGGACCGAAGTAGATTTGCTGGCCCTCATACAGAACAAGAACCTTGTCGAACTCCTAGTAAGGGCTGTTAGCCACTGGAGGTATCAAGCACATCCGCTTCATTGCTGGCACTCACATCATAAGCTGCTTGGCTCGCTTGGTAAATGGCAACAATCGAACTGGCACCACCTAGCTTGGTACCAAGCCTGAGGGTTTTGACAAACTCGAGAGCTGTTGCGCTATCCAGGCCGCGAGTGCTGTTATCCCAGCACTGTGTGGTACTCTGGTTGAGTGTGGCTTCTGCGATACTGACTCGCTTCCTCTCGCCTCCACTGACGCCTCTGACGAAGTCATCGCCGACTTTGGTGTCGAGGGTGTTGGTGATACCAAACATGGCCATGACTGCATCTCTGAGATGCTCGGCGTAGACTTTGCGCGAGATATCGGCAACTCGCTCTTTTGGAGTGCGTGCCAAGGCGGCGAACAAAAGGGTGTCGCCGACTGTCAAATGTGGGAAGTGTATATCTGTCTCGGCCTGGTATACGACTTCTCCTCGGAAGTTCTTATGCATTAGGTCCCAAGGAACGCCTATAAGGTCAGTCAAGGCCGGGTAGTAGGATGGTTCTACTCACCTTGGTAATTAAACTCGGATGCTTTGTCAAGATGCAAACCATGAGTATGCCCGGCGATGGTCTTAAGTAGTGTAGAAACACCACTGTATTATTGCGTTAGAAGATGAAAAGTTGAGGTAGACAGAGGCTTTTGGTAACATACCTTCCTGGACGGCCCAGCACAAGCAAAAGCTCTCCACTTTCAACCAGTCCATCAAAATCTTGAATGATGTTAATTTTCTGCTGCCTATTGGAAAACCAGTTGAGAGCCTTGAGAGGGCCACGCCAGATGGCATTGACAACATCCTTCTGATAATCTGTCGGATCGCCAAACCCGTGAACACTCAGACTTCTCCACGATACTCCGGCAGTGTGCCGCGGGTATTTGCTGGGATCCTGTGAAAAGGCATGAAGCAAAGCCCTGACCCAGTATTCAGGAGCAAACTCTGGAGACTTTGGGTCGAGTCGAGAATCCTGAGCCAGAAAGGGGTTGATGTTGGTAGACAGTGTCGAATACGTCCGTGTGTGGGAGAATCTTCTGGCCAACTGTGTCATTGGCTCAGCATTAGTGTCCTCAACGGAGGTCTCACTCTCACTATCGTGAGTAGTGGGGGCGGCTTGTCCGACATGCATGTTGAAAGCAATTAGGAGCGGCTGGCGATAAGTAGAATGAAGAGAGTGAAGAAGGGTTTGTCTAACACAGTCCAAAGCAGTTGACGGGCGTTGCAGAGGTAGTTCTTATACATCACCCATCACAAACAGGATCAAAGATAAAAAGAAAATAAAAATCTTGTAGATTCGATGTGAGAGGCGTCATTATGGGCCCCTTGATGACTTTCATTTCCGTTACGCACCCTTTGTCGCACTCTGGAACTCCTCAACGGCGTTCAAGATGTGTTGATCTCGGTAATCTGAGCCAGCATTTACAGGTGTCCGCGTCTTCAACTCCGATTCATACCCACAAAGGCCCGCCTTTTCCAGCACTAGGCCCATTAAGGCATCTCGGCGCCGACATTTCCACCTCCCTGCAAGTTTTCTTCCCTCGCTTTTATTAATGCCGTCCTCGACATTCCGGAACTGCAGTCTCTTTATCTCATTACAGCATCGATCGGGTTTGAGAGATGCCGCCCACTCAGCCCTTGGCCCAACGCCGACTCCGTGGCGCCCAAACGTCAAAGGCCTGCGATTCTTGCAAGTCCAGAAAGATCCGCTGTTCCGGTGTGTATCCGTATTCCCAATGCTTATCTTATTGACGTGTTGCTGACCCAGAGCAGGCTACCCTCCTCCTTGTCAAAGCTGCGACGTATGTACACCACTCACTCAAGCTCCATGCAGTACTAGCTGGAGCTGACATTCTTTAGCTTCGAGGCGATAATTGTCAATTTGGAACTCGCAAAATACCGTGCAGGAAAAATGGTACTTGTTTTGCATTTGAACGTGTTTGCTCCTTCTGACTTTTGAGTAGTCAACAAATCTTTACTCTTAACTACGGCAACGCCGACTGTCGATGAAGCCAGAAAGCCGAGCATACCGCCTAAGGATTTAGTCGTATGTACTTCAAGCACCCATTTTAAGACCAAAACTCTTAATTAAGCAGGCCGACCAATGTCACGGAAGCAAGAAGCCATTGCTAGAGAGGCCGAACGATCTCCTCGTTGATCACATTCTATTTGGACGCTCAACGACTAGTATGCCCAACTCTGAGCAGAGCTTTTCCCTAAAAGTAAGTACCAGACATCTTTTTGAATTGTCTTACGTCCTAGAAAAACTTGTTACAGTTTGGACCCCAGCTAACCTTCTCATAGGGCATCGGATTGCTCAGTACGTCAATAGGAAATTGTATTTGCTAACTCCCCAATTTTCTCTAACTTTCTTATAGGCGGCACCTACAGTGTGACCTTCTTCTCTGACAGCAGGCTGGAAATTCTATCCGCCAAACTTAAGAATAGAAAAATTCATGATCTTCTTCGCAGGATCTCGGTTATCATCAACAGCAAAGTCAAAGCGACGAGTGGCACCTCTACTTTACCTATTCCTGAACGAAGCCTCCCACCCTTAAACCATGCATTGGCAACAAAGTACATACTGAGTGTGTTATCCTTTATCGAAGTCTGCCACGTTAGTACGACTGACAATCGGCTTTAGTATACTTCGAACAAGTTCATCCTTTATTCCCTCATATAGATCGCAAATCCTTCGACTACACTGTCTCCAGTGGCGAGCTGGGTGATATTCTGATTAACGATGCAGCTTTCTCCGCTCTGTACTACTCAGTCCTTGCTCTGGGCTGCCTATATGATGGCGGCGGGAGCTTTGAGCCCGGCAAAGGAGACGCATGGGACCTATTCTCGGTAGCATTGGCCCTGCTTCCCGACTTACAAAAATCGCCAAACCCGCTGGTGGCTCTTCAAGCCATGACTACAGCTTCTGTCTACGCCCTTGGTGTCCCTTGCTTATCCATTGAGCAGAAGATCATTACAGAAACGGCTCGCATGGTCCAGGACCTTACACCTGCTCTCTCCAAAGGGTTCTCAGGTCCAATCTTTTGCCGGATCTTCTGGGTTGTTTACGCGATAGAGAAAACTTCTAGCTTTCACTTTGGACGTGCTTCCGTAAGTTGTTCTGTACCAGTCTCTGACTTCTGTGCTGATACACTCAGGTGATAATTGATTCCAATATCATATTACCTTTTCCTGATATACCTGAGTCTAGCTTTGGCACCTTTAGCTGGGCTCTTATCATGGCGCGTCATTGCCGACTATTATCACGAGCAATGGATACTTTGTTCTGTCCGGGTGTTTGCCAGAAGGGTTCGCAATACTTCCTTCTGGTCATCGATCAGCTTCAACGGGATCTTGAAGAGTGGATGATGTCCATTCCTGAGGACTTTAGACCAAAGTCGTCGTACCAGCGCCATCTCTTACGCCGGTCCATCAGAGGTGCTATAGGGATCTGGATTAACTATCTTTACTACAGCCTAAAGCTTATTCTGTTACGCAGCAGGCTACAAATCAATAGCCATCAAGATCAAGACTCGGCAAAAGGGGTGTATAGAGATCAGCTTGTAGATGTCTCTCGATCTATTCTTGAGATGGTCACATACATTGACGTCGAGCCTTCTACACCTTTATGGTACGCTTTCCAGCTCTTGAGTACAATATGGACTAACGATTGTGACCACGATAGGATCGTAGCTGGAATTCCACTCAGTGCGTTATTTGTTCTGTTTGACCAGGTCATCAGCAATCCTAAATCTGCGCATACGAGGAGTAACCTCGCACTCCTCGATATCGCGGGAGGACATTTCGCCCGAATCGAATTCGCAAGCGGGGGGTCGCTGCCCGGTTCTCTCATAAGCGAGTTTACGTATATTGCCCGCGAATATGTCAATCAACAAGATGCGTTCGACGGACAACAATTCTCAGTTGAAGCCACCGATCAAGATATCACACCACCGGTCATTGCTGATAACCGCAGTATGCCTGCATCCACCAGCCAAAATCACGCACAAAGGACACTCCCTACGACCGTAAGTCGCCTTAATGCACACTGTCAGGCCAGGTCTAACTGTTTCAGCCCCCAAATTACCCAGCAACTATCCCAAACACGATGACTTTGGTTACCCCTCTATATGCGCCTATTGAGACCTTGTGGGATCATGGAAATGACCCCCTGTTCGGTGTTGACGTGATGGATATCTTTAGTAGTATTATGTAGGAGATTGTGTCTAGTCCTAATCAACTGCCTTGATATGGATTATGCTATTATTGCTCGTAATAAGACGTGCTTTATAACTGGTGGTATTTGGATCGCGCCAGCTGAAGGTGGGCTACCACAGGACCCGTGGGGCTTTACTTCAGGATTAAGAACCCCGCACATCCACAGCGACTTCGACTCAGAAATCATTCATCATATCGCAAACGCAGATCCTCCATTCCTTTTGGAAGTTATACCTTAATTTTCACAAAGTCTATCAAGATGATTGATGAGGAATCGAGATATTTTTGCTTGAGTGGTGATATTCGTATTGGAGGGCCAAGTACATGGCATGTTGTGGATTGGGATCAGAGACGGGTGGTTTCGGTGACCATGGATGGAGAGCAGGACGACGACAGCCTTGCCATTGAACATTATCGTCGACTAAGCCATCACCTGTCTCCCGAAACCTACAGGATATACGTATCCGAAAGTGGCAAGATCGTTTCTACGCATAGTGACAAGAATGACGATATGAACATTGCATACACTATCCATCCCTACAAGATGCTTCTCTCCCTGTGGGGATTCAGACAATTCGGCGAAACGAATTTAAAGAACTCGACAGGCTTGGTCCTGACGCTGACCTCGTTGCATATCCCCCATGCACAGGTGAATCTGCTCAAAAGGTTAACCAACACCGGAAATCCTCCATTGTCAAGATAAATCATAACTAACCATTGAGCAGGCTGTCTTCAAATACTATTTCATGTGGCAGTATGCGAAAGCTTCATGGAAAGAAATGAGCCTGTGGATGCGTCTTCCGCGGCACCCAAACATGGTCCCTTTCGACAGAGTCGTCCTCGACGAGCTCGAGGGTGGCGTGGTGAAATTCACAAGTATCTATGTGCCAGGAGGTAATTTGGAGGACAACAAGTCGCGGGTTTTCAAGCTGAAGTGGCTACATCAGCTTATAGAGGTCGTCGACGACTTGAACCTCGTATACGGCATCTCACACCAAGACATTGCTCCACGGAACCTCGTGATCGACGAGGCGACAGACTCTATCATGCTCTTTGACTTCAATTTCGCAGCCCGCATCAGTCATCCACCAGAAGAGGGAGAGGCATATATTGAGGACCGGAATGATGTCAAAGGGGTCGTATTTACTGCGTTCGAGATTATCACTCGCAATAATAGTGTCCGGGATGTACCTTACAAGGATCAGTGCCTCGATGGCCTGGGTTGGGAATGGACAAAGCACCCGGATTTGAAGCTCGACCATCCCGTTGAGTCATATCAGATTCTGTTGCAAGAATGGCAGAAGCGAAGGGCAAAACAGGTATATCAGATCAAAGACGCAAGATTCATTGATTGGCCACCAATGCCAAACCCACCACAGAAGACCGTGTCTTTGAGAAAGGTAAATGGGGAGTCGTTCGATGCCATGGTGGATAACTTCTTTGAGAGACGGCAGGATGTATGGGCTAGGGGTGAACGGGTTGTAAGTTGGGAACGGCCACCGCAGAGAGTGTTAGATAGCGGGACTCGGGTCCTCTCGACCGGCGAGATAATCACTCGTTAAGAACTGGGGATTCTGTCATTTAGCCTGTAGAACTATATCAAGAACGACAGTCATACTGATATAGACAAAAGAGGCACCGGTATTGGCCCCAGAAGCCTTCTGTGTTTGTGCCAGTAACTCAAGTTATACCAGTCGACAATGTGTACGCGCGAGGTCCAGGCTCTGTTTTTTTTTATTCAGGTCTGGCTAGAGTATGGGAGCACTATTTGTCCAGACTTAAATGATATGAGGTCAATAATAACATTTTACATCTGGCGAAAGTCTATATCTTCAAACTCTGTTGCTTTTCACCCTTCTCCATTCTGTTATCAGGTTCAACTCGACAATCCCCCACAAAAGCTATCTTATCATGCCTAGGACGTACACTAGAGTGTATAGATAGTGCAAATGCATACCTCTTGTCTCCACAGTGGCCGATGTATGGTCTGGATAACTATATCGGTGCCTTCTACCATAGTTTTCGTGCTTGCACGACGAAGCTCGGATTCGAGAACATAGTATCATCATGTCATTTTATTTCATATGGCCGACACAGAAAGAGGTTAGCTAGGCAGAGGTGGCCGATGGCACAGCGAAGAGAAGTTCTATGTAAACCCAGTTATTATTTCTCAGTATTGCCAATAATATCCACAATCCAACATGTGGGTTTCCCCTTTCGCTTACATACAGCTCGACCTGTGCCGTCTTGATTGCATTGGTTGAATGCTCAGCCGCCTCCGCTTTTGTCTTTGTACTTGCTTCTGTGCAACCAACAAGTGGACTCGGACAAGGCATGGGTGGCACTTACACAGCCATGAGATTGATAGGACTCCACAGTTAGGTGATAGAATGCGTGAATATGCATCAGTTCACAACATGGTTGCCTGAAAGGTGGATGATATATTGTTTTTTCTCAGCTACTCAACAAATTTGGAAAATCATCGCAGATCAAGCGGTCAATCGACCGACCCTGGTTGAATTATTGAGGCATCATATTTAATAATCTCATCAATCGCTTTGAATGTAAGTCCATTCATGTTTCTGTGTTATTCACTCTTACAGTTGCGAGTCTAGCGAGAAACACTGGTTACCTGGAAAGCTTTCTTTACAAAGATACCGAGTCCAACACAATGTCATATCAAAGACATTCTGTTTTTCTGTTGCTACTTCTGCTTACATCATTAAGCAAGGCAGATTCCGGCGATGATTTTAGTAACAACCTATTTTCTGACCTCGCACCGTAAGACCTAGATGTTGTATTTCGTTTATGCTGTACTGACACTGAGCTGGCTAGGCTATTAGCCCTTTTCGGAGAGCGAGTCACTATGCAATTTGTCAGCCAATCTCTCGGTTGGGCTGATTGCATCATTCTGGCTATGGGTCCTCTTGGCATTATCACCACTATCGTTAGTGCTATCAGAGTCGACGGGCCGCCTTGGCTTAAAGCGACAATAGGAAGGTCGAGAGAGAACATTTCAGCTGCAGAGATGGAACTCATGTCATCTACATCTCACGAAACCTGCGAGCTATGGAACGGTGACGACGTGGTGAGATGTCAAGGGTTGGCACCAGTAAAGGAATTTATCTGCCTGCTACCACGAGATACTGAAGCAAACAACATCAAACAGATAAGGGTCATGCAATTAACAGAAGCTATTAAAAACCGTCTAATTACGAAACAAGGTATGTAATTTGTAAAAAGATGTTACCCCACTGCTAATACAGAAGCAGAAACGCCTACGCCAACACTTATCCGTGGATTTAGGACCCTCCATGCCAATATCAAGAGATGGTGGAGTAGTATCTTTCAGCGATGCAAAAGCCCTGACGTGGAAAGATTTCCACCAGTGTCCCCAGGTTCACCACTACGTGAGATGGTCATTTTACGAAACATTTCAACTCAAGCTCCAAATATCACCCTCAATCGCCATCATGAGGTTTCCCGCCGTCATCTGCACCTAGCAGCTATCTTTGGTTGTATTCTACAGCTCGGAGTCTTGATATATTTCGGGTTTATCACCTATTACCCGACCTTGAGGTTTAAAAAAGATGATAAGAAGATTCTGGGTTATGCCTTCCCTTTTTCTACTGGTGGAACTATCGTTCTTGTCATTGGGATGTTTCTTTGCGCTCACGTAATTGATCGAAACACCAATGAAGTAACATACACACCGGTGAAAGACTTCACCTTGAAAATGGTTTGGCTTCAGTCGAAACAGACTGTAAGCGATCAAGATTTCAACTCGTTTGCCTTGTATCCCCAGGAATGCCCACAGACTATCATAACGTCACAACGCCTCGGCAAAAGCAACAATGCCAAGGACAATGTAGAGGTATTACGACAACTACAGCAAGGTTGGCATATCAATCTTTCAGTAGTCGCTGTGGGAATTTCCCTCATTGGCTTCTTTATCCAATTCATTGGTTTGAGAGCGATGCACTGGTCAGCATCGGTTGGTCAGCTCATCGCAATCATCATAATGACGGTTATCAGAGCATTTGTCCGCAGAAGGCTTACAGCTCCCATCACTAGTATTGACTTGAGAGAAAAGTTTGAACTAGACGAATTTGCTATGGCTTTAGCAAGTGGAGAACTTAGCCCTTCAACCGATGGCAACAAGGAATTTGACTTTGGATTATCCAAGAGTGGAAGCTGGACGGTGATGACGAATGAAGTTGGAATTCCTGAGCAACTACGGCCTACAAACCCTCAAGCATCGAATCCGACGACCCCAAGGGTAAGAGAGCAAGTCGGAGCTAACTCAACCATCCCAAACACCTTTGCGGTGGATCAATCGAGGAACAAAGGCCAGAACATCTTAAACCTACGAACACAACTAGCTCAATTATCTAATTGGCGAGGACCAGCATCAGCAGAAGCCACCCGTCTAGCAGATTCAATTGAGGTGACAATGAACATACTTTTGGCGAAGTACAACTCCGATGTATTTACATGGGCCCTCAAAGTAGCAGTATTGGATGACAATGGCTATGAAACAATCGTGCCTGTCGACTTACACATCGAACGTCACCATGGACATTGGAATTGTCGAGTGTATGAGCTTGATTCAGTCCTGTCCTTGTGGTTATACTCGGTAGACAAGGAGCGGCAACAATCCATGAGGAACTCAAGTGCCTCCAGTCTTCAGCTTCCGCTGAATGGGCAAAATGGTGAACGGTTTCGGAAAAAGGGTTCGGAGACGAGAGGAGGCTTGGTTATCGTTAGTCGAGAGAGTCTTGAGCTTACTCGGTCTCTGAAGTGGTGGATGCCTGCTGACTGGACCAGTGAGATTATCCTTAAGAGTGAAGTAGATTTACTGGACCCATGGAGAGTTGTGGGAGCAAGATCGTCATATTCCTCCAGAGACGTCTCTGCTGCTCAGCCGTTCGACGTTCAGAGTAACACCTCACTGACAGACAATCCCTTGAGATATCTAGCAATTCAGTCCCAAGAGACTTTGGAGACCCTCTACGCGACACATGTATTCTACGCCTTTATATGGGCGGCCGTCGGAAGGATGGATTGCGCCATCGACTCTATGTCAGAGCTCTTATCATCGCATCCTTTTCGCATTGAGAACTGGGACAGTCTCCGTCTGAAGTCCAGTGGTCTATCAAAGCTAGCATGGGCTATCCGAAGCTCGGGTCTTATGAATTTGCATGACGCATACCTTTCTCTTATCCTTCTACTTCATTTATACTCAAGACTCGGAGAGCTCGATTCTGTGGTTGAAATGATGCATGTCAGGGCAAAACAGCATGAGAGACTGCTAGAGTGGCATGCAGCAGCAGACTGCTATCATCAGCTGTTCGATTTTGCCAAGCTTTTTCGCCTCGATAGCTACATTTATACAAGATCAGTCGCAATGATGGCTGAATATATTCAATCAATCACCCGTTTATTGGTGGACTTCCCTTCGACTGAGGAAGAATCGCTTCAAGATGCAAGGGAGGTGATAGACAGGCTTTTACTGGTTCTCAAAGACGAGGCCGATGGAAAACTCTTAAATTACTTAATGAAGCTATACTCCTACCAGCGACGTGACTGGCGTAACGTTGACAGACCTCGCGGTAGCCCTAGAAGCTCTCGAAGCAGGGACGATATCACCAGCTCCCAGTTTGGCAAAGTCGAAATCAACACGAAAGGCCACGATGAGATTCAGAGTTGCAACTTCACGGAACTTCACCTTCTACTAGCAAGGTATACATTTCGCTCCGGAGAGGAATGCCGACCTGGAAATAGTCAAGAAACTGATGCTACTCCTGTCGAGATACCTGATGTTTGCAAGTCTGTCAATGTCCAGGACATCCTGGGTTGGGCGCCACTTCACTATGCCGCAGGCATCCATGTAACAGACGCAAACAGCTGGATAAAGCGTTTAGTCAAGGCTGGCGCTGATGCGAACGCTGCCGATATTCGTGGGTGGACTCCACTACATTACGCCTATATAGACAGAAACTCGTGGGTCATCGATGCGCTTCTAGCGGCTGGTGCCAACGTCAGAGCAGTGGGCGTTGATGGAATGACACCACTGCACTGCGCAGCTTTCAGTGATATGGACTGGCGTACTGACAACCTGGTACTCAATCCTAGAAAGCCTGCAAATCAATTTGCCACGGATAACCTCGGAAGAACTCCGATCCATTTGGCAGCTCTGCGTGGGTCGTACAGGATTGTTAAGCACTTGCGTCGTAGCTTGGGGGCAAGGGATAAGGAAGGCAGGACGGCGTTGCATCTGGCAGCTGTTGCCAACAACTTGTCAATGATTTCCGAACTAGTCAAGAACAAGCTAGATCTGGATGAGTTGACTTGTGCAAATCGCTCGGAAACAGTCCTGGACTGGGCGGTCAAGAATGGGAAGGTTAAAATTGTTGATCGACTTCTTTCTGGAGGGGCTGATGTCCATTCCAAGTATCAGACAATTTGGACGCCCCTGCACCATGCATGCCATCATGGTCAAACAGAGATTATGAAACTCTTGATCCAATACCATGCCGATGTCAATGCGAGAGACCGATGCAACCAGACTCCGCTTATGCTGGTCAATGCGACGAAATTTGTCGAAATATTTCACCTACTTCTGGACGTGAAAGGCATTGAGCTGGACGTCCGAAGAGACGCTGATAATGATCGGAACGTGTTGGAAGACGCGATCCATGGAGGACATCGTGATATCGTGATCATGTTGATTGAAAGGGGTGCGACTATTGAGAAAATGACGTTGTCGTTTGCGCAGGAATCTACGAACGTGGAGCCATGCATATTGGATTTTCTTAGCCAAGCCTATTCCTTACAAAGCCGCATCAGGGAATATGTCCAAGGGGATGGTGCTGAGGTGGTCTGGGGCGCATTGGCACGTGCACTAGCGGAACGAGAAAAGGAATATGTTCCGTGAGCGCTGTTTGCAAGACGGACGGGACCTTCTTTTTGCATTCTTTAAATACTCCAAGGCCTCGCTCGCAGGAATAATGAAAATATATACTGGCTTGATCCGGTCCAGTTAATATCATGCTAGCCTATGGTGGAAACTCTTAATCCAAGCTCATTTACTTACAACCTATACTTCATAAGTCCACTTGCTTAAAACAAAATAAGGCTCTTGGAACATCCCATATCATGATTCATCTAGTGTAAAATAGCTATTCGTCACAATATTGGATGTTAAAAAGTGTATATTGCTGGAAGGGACAATCCAAAGTGAAAGGGTCAACTTAACACCCAAGGTTTATGCTTTCCGGTTACATGCCATTTTATTGTTCAGGTTTGGGCAAAAACTACTATAATATCTGTGCGTCCCTTCTGCAACTCTACCCAGTCATCTTGTTTGCTAACATCACCCCTTGACAAATCTAGGTGAGATAGTAGTTCGGATAGCAGTCGCACTCAGTCAAAGTCAAGAAGATTATTTAGTTCTGCATTCTATGGATTTCAATTAGTGATTGAGGTAATGGAATTGAAACACCGTTGAATCAAAGGCTAGTCAGTCATATGCACTATGAAAGGTCTATCGAGATCCCACGCTCCTGAAGCCGTCATGTTGCATTTTTCTGACAAGGCAATGACCTTCTCAATCTTCAAGCTGGTGTTATAGGCAGAGATCCTATTGACTTGGAGAGTATTCTCCCTCTATGTAAGCTAGATGTCGGACCTCTTCTCACCGTCATCCAGAATCAAAGACCCATGGGACGATATGCTTCGTCTCGCAGTCAAGGCAAGAAAGGTGGATGTGATCAGTCTTTTTGTCAATTGAGGGTTTGATAAGCAATACAAAGACAAGCACGACTTGAAACCGCTTACAGAAGCCCTGGAGAATGGGCAAAAGGATATTGCACGACTATCAATGGAGCAGGGCATCAGCTATCACTGGAAGGATGGCTTAAATCGGAATTTACTTCACCATGCCTCGATAGGGCCGTAGAATACTGCCTTCATTCAGTAGTTCCTGGATCGAGGAATCGATATCAACTCGATAGGTCACAACGAAATGTCATCACTTCACGACGCTGTTTGAAACAGAAGAACATCTAAACTCAAATTCCGTCTGGAAAGAGGAGCCAGCTTCATCCAAACCGACAAGCGGGAGATTCGCAGCGCTATGGGATGTAGTCAAATTTGAGAGTGTGCACCTCGTCCAGCTGCTACTTGACGATTGCGCCTCTACTGATGCGCCACCGGTGTTTGTCATGACACAGCAACTCTTATCAACGGTCAAGAGCCAGGACAACAAAGAGATGATCGAGTTGATACGACATCGAGAAGGCATGTCAATGGAAAATTGGGAAAACATTCATTGATCGCTAGATCTGTCCGCTGTTACATCTAGTTTTTGGTACGACCGAAAACTACATGAAAAATCAGCATACTTGTTCAATGAGAAATTGATCTTCCATACCGTGTATTTTGGGCTTTGCAGCTCAGGGGGTAATCTGGACGGAGGTTAGCATAGCCAGAACTGAGCAATGCCGTATTGTGTTTCGATGATCGATTCTCCTGAGAAACACTATGTATCGTGCCCTTACTGACATCTGATAACTTTACAGTTTGAAAATTACCAACCTCTTCTGAGTGATAGTCCATCATGGGGCCAGTACAATTTTCTGCCTTGCCTAGCTTGCTGTTGGGAAAAGCTTAAAGAAATAGACTTTATCTTGCGGTAGTTTCTGAAATCACGGGGCAATTATCCACAGCCGCGCGTTATACGTAATTAAGCTTAACCACTAATTGGTGGATTGATCATCACTGATCTGACTACTTGACTCGTAGCATAAGCCATCAATCCTACCCTCAACAAATATGTATCCCAAAACCTCCCGATGCCAAGACTTGACGTTTATCACATCCTGACAGCGGGTGGCGTAGCACCGTTAAACTTTCAACAGACTCGCTGCATAAACAGGTGGGGGGAACTAAAAAGGCTGGAAGATCAGCGCTGCAAAGTGCCAACCAAGGCTAGCTAAGCAGACCAGGGATGGAGAAATCAAACGATTCCCCACGTTTCTCCGGACGTTGGAGTTGCCAAGGTACAGAGTATGGGGCCGTGACGTCTAGACACGATATCAACCCGGAGGATGATAATAGCTCTATCGTATATACGACGGACTTTTATCCGGTCCTTGGAGGTTGATTGCCGAAGGCAAGGAATTATTTGTTTATCCACTTGGCACAAACAATGCAAGGGGCAGCTTTGGGAAATGATCCATGATCTATGTTGGTATACAACCTATCTTATAGGTCTACTGTACAGAAACAAGTAACGTAATATTCACTAGAAAAAAATACAATCGCTCAAATAACCACCCGTCTAAAATTACAAACTCCTCTCAATTACCCTCCCACGCAATTATACTCATCTTACTCAGAGTTGTCATCAACCTCGTCAGCAAGCATGCTCAAAACGTTCTCCTCTCCAGGGGAGTTTTGAGGGAAGCGAGCATTGTAGCCAATGACAGATCGGGCCTTGAGATACGTCTTGGTAGGGATGGAAACCTTTTGTGTGGAGACGAGCCAAGTGACGCCCTCACTACAGGGCGGTGTAGTAAGCGAACCGGAGTATCTAAACGAGGAATGTCAGCATGTCTTACTCAGATTCTTGCTTTTCGCTTCGGAATAGGCGACTTACGATTGGAACTCGCCAGCGTTGAGAAGAGAGACGATCTCGGACATCTTCAGAGGCTTGGTGTGGGTAGTCTCGCCCAGGGTTGCAATCTTATCCACCGAGTTGAGGACGGTGGTAGCGACAGTGGATTTCTGGGCATGGGTCGTCTTGCAATCCTTACCGGTCGCCTCCCGAGCGGCAGCCTTGGCTCTGTAGGTAGCATTGGGTGCTCCATCGTCGAGATCGATGTAGATTCCAATCACGGCGAGTTTCTCGTCTTCGCTCTGGTGCACCATGTGCATCTCCATGGCCATGCTAGTGCCATTGTCGAGATGCTCACTTGGTAGATGGAAGTGGAACTGCTTCAGGTGGTAGACTGTGTTGTCAAGAGTGATCTGGCCGCCCATGCCTTCAGTGACGACTTCGACGGTGCTTCCGAGGTTCTCAAACTCTGCGCCATCGTGGAAATCGGGGATCTCAATCTGAAGGTCCGATGCAGAGAGGATCTTGTGGGTACCGTTGGACAGGTTGATGGGAGACTGATGTGTGCCAGTCGCGCATAGCTCGTTGGCCTTGGGGTCTAGGTTGTACCAATTGGCGGGTCCCTGTAGAGCAGTGTCAGCTTGGAACTTGTAGACTACAGCTCACCCCGCATGTTGATATCGGGATGAAAGACTTACATTGGCAGCTGAGTAGCCAAACTTGGGCGCCTGGATCGCATCAGCTCTTCGGTGAAGATGCGTTCCATAAGCACAAGAAGCCAACGCCTGAGGCGCAAAGGTAGCCAAAAGAGGGATCCAAGAATACATGATGAGAGACTCAAACAATGTGTCAAGATTGATATAAAGTTGAACTTGGCGCGGAAACGGTTGCCGAAGTGAAGATAAACTCAAAAAAGATGGCGGATAGTCAGAACTGCTTCTGTCAGATATGAGACCAACGAGTGGAAGACAGTCCAATATTTAAGTATTTCCAACTCAGCCATCCTACTCTTCCCGATATCACAGAGAGCATATTAGAAATCCCTGTCATAATTCGCGGTCTTCCACGGGGATGGGGCTTACTCCCCAATACAATATTCCTGCAACAACCTTATTACGGCAGTTCATACTTAGCTCATGTCATTGCCGTTCTCATCGGAGCTTAGAAGAAGAAGCCCGTCAGAGATACAAGGCAAAGTCACGCCACAGTGAGCAGAAGTCCCCAGGGTCTGACAGGGGGGCAAGAGTGATCTATACTGTAAGAGTGCTGCACCATGTAAGCTTTCAAGGGCTATGGATCTATTATGGGGTATAAAATAAGCATGGCTGGGTATTCCTTGCTAGGTTTCAGTCCGCGGTAACCGACTCGTGATGCTGGAGATGAGATTATGTTATGCACGTGTCATGTATAGTGGATGACTGACTTGTAATTGGGTTTGATTGAAACAGAAGCTTAGAGTTTGGATGAGACGCGTTTCCTCGTTACCGGAGAATCTATGACCGAGAGGACGTGAGGACAAGCTCACAGCGTTACATTATTAACGCATTAAGAACATTTCATATTGCCAAGTAAACGTTCACTTCTCGATGCCACTCTAGAGTAGCAAAAGTGACGCAAGCCAGATCCATACTTACGCCCGCATTCACAAAAATACAAAAATCAAGGGGTTCCAGCGGATTGTAACACGGATTTCTCCATTTCACAGTGAAACTGGGGAAAGGAGAAATGTTACTGTCTCTGACTGGCTGGCCTAAACGCTGAAGTTACACTCTGACAGGCGCTACCGCAATGCGCTAAAGAAAAACCGTTGCCAAGCACAGACAGGGGTTTCTTCCAGTGCTGGGGTGGCTCAGACGGGAGCCTGGAGTCTGGATTTCTTGGCGGTGCTGATGGCTTAGACAGAGACTAAGAAATGATTATGGTTTGACAGATGTTACCCTGCAATCTTGTAATTTCTGACAGAAGACTACGAGTAATGTATCTTGAAGGAAAACGTGAATATGTTTCACGTCGAGAACTCCTCTGTTGTGCTTGATGGAATTAGTGAGAAGGCCAAGTCATTCGGACAAACAAATGCTAACCATATTCTAACTGGATACCGCGAACAGAACCCTAAGGAAGTGTCAACTCCGTAACGAGGCCATCTTGTTCATGCCATTATTCAAGCTCGTTCAATTATCCGAAACAGCTTAGATTCTCCCAATTCAGCATCAGACTCGCGTAGTGACTTTCTTGCTAAACTTTATTTTCACCGAAATTACCAACTCTCTGGATGTTATCCCACCTTATCCCTCTTATCCTAACTTAAATTGAAGATAGACTACATAGCCACTCAGTTTGTGATATTTCAAACCTTATTTACTTACAGAAATGTTATTTCAACTTAGTTATTCCTTACATTCGCAAACTGGAGGCCAAGACTGTACTTTCATATGCGAATACTGCAAAGTGTAAAATGGATGTTTACACTCAGACTTGGTTCCTGCTTTATTCCTTGATTTACGATATCTCTATCGTCTCCTTCCTGCCCCTCTGTGTGGCAGCAATCTCGTCAACTTCCCTTTCAAGCTTCTCCACATCAAGTACAAATGGTGCTTCAAGGCCCTTGCGAATCGTCGTCCGATCATCATCCTCAGGAATAGTATCCGAATCAACCTGAAGCTTCTCAAAACTCTGTATCATATCTTTCACCTTGCCCGCATTCCCATCATTCATCTCAACAGCCCGCTGAGCACAGTCAATAACACGAGAAGAGACTTTCTCCCAGACTTGAGATCGCCACTGGATAAAGTGAAGAAGAAGAATGGGGTAGATCCCTTTCTTTCCCTCACTCGTGTTCCTCAGAATATAGTGTCGATTGAGAAGATTCATTATACGGTCGACCTTTGTGGCACTCGAGGCATATTGGTCCCATTCAGCGAAGTAAGCGCTCAGTAGAGCACTATCATCTTGGGATTCGAGCTTTTCCGCCACGGATTGTAGATACTCGGCGAGAAATTTGGATACGTCCTTGTAAATACTTCTTCCAAGAAGTTCTCCGTCTTCGTATTTTTTGCGGGTGATCAATTTCGATACAGCTCTGCTAAGAGTCAGCCAGGGTCAACGCGAATAACAGTATGCTTAACTCACGTATAAAGGTCCATGTACTACAGAGTTAATCTTCGTTAGCATTGAAAACGTAAATGGTATTGTTTTCGTCACAACTTACGGTACTTGGAGTCAACTTAGCATCAGGACTCTGATGAATGGAAGCCACGCCATTCCTCAAAAGTGATCGTAAAACTTCAGTGTCGGTCGCATCTGGCGTTCTCTGTCTCTCTGCTGATTCTGTGCCTTCCGCCATGATGAGGTATTAATCACAAGTTCGGTTTTTTGAGTTCGGGTATCAGGAACGGCGTTTGCAAATTTCACAGAAGAGCAAGTCTTTCAATCGGAGTCAGCATGCATAATAAACATCACACGTGCCGTATTGTACAGTTTCAGCCGTTTAGGCAGAAGGATGAGTCAGCATGCGAGGTTAGAAAGCCTGACGTAGACTTGCAAGTCATGTACCGTATCAACTCGTGAGATTGGGTAGCGCGTATAGATCCCCAGGAGAATTCTTTTTTCGCTTAAGGGCTAAAACAGCAGAAAACGCCACTTCTTATAAGCTGACATACCAACCAGAACAGGATATCGCTAGCGGCATCTATAGGCGCTACCCAATTTTATGAGTTGATACGGTATCATTTTACTATTTGATCTTTACATGTGATTTACTTCAAAGCGCATAGTTATGGCAATTATTACCATGGATGGCTCTGTATGATGTTAGCATCAGCTATAAAGCTAAAAATGGCACTTGAACAACTTACCCTACCGTCCCAGCACCAAAAGGTTCCGCTGTCATCGCTCTTCTTTTCCCCGACGACCTTGAGCATACCTTGTACACTCTCATTGGCCTCTAACAGAACTCCACAATCCCATGGAATCTCGATAGCGCCCATATCACTACTTCTGTCAACTATATTCACTTTCTTCAAAGGGTATGCTTACGTATTGACCTCGCCTGGATGAAGAGCCAAAACACACATCTCAGCCCATTTCCCACCTCGTCTCTTCAGCTCAAGTGCCATATGTCTTAGAGACTGGTTTAACGCGCTTTTACTTGCGGCGTATGCCGCATATCCATCTTCGTTTCCGAGGAAGTTAATGGCTGAGCCAGAGTCGGATGAGATGAAGATAACCTTTGATGGAGGACTGCCTGCATCCAGGTTAATCAGTTTCTGAGCACAGATGATGGGCCCGATGGTGTTGGTGGTTAGATGATATGCAAAGTCTTGGAATGTTCTAAAGCAGGTTAGCAGTTATGATAAAGTGCTATGACCGTGGAGTATTACAATTCTGTTGCTCGATTTGGGTATTTGAGTACGCCGGCGTTGATGATGACATTGTCCAGTCTCGTGCCATTCTTTACAAGTGTACTCATTCTCGCAGCAAAGTTCTACAACAGTAAGCTTCTCTCTATTATATTGTGAGGGTATTGAACTCACGTCGATGCTCTCACTGCTGGCTACATCGCACTGCTCAATCGT
This sequence comes from Fusarium sporotrichioides, assembly GCA_019054645.1. NCBI lineage: Eukaryota > Fungi > Ascomycota > Sordariomycetes > Hypocreales > Nectriaceae > Fusarium > Fusarium sporotrichioides. The sequence goes on along the minus strand of JAHKNS010000002.1, from coordinate 412,154 downwards.
ACAATTCTTTGGGTTCTTTTGAGCTTGAATTACACCCGACAGTTGCTTTGCGTTATCGGGATCGCGCACTGATGCGATTACCTCTTGTCCAGCCTCCAGAAGCTGCTTGACGAACTCAAGGCCGATGCCTCGGGATGCACCAACGACTACCCATGTTTTAGTCGACTGAGCCATGATGAGAGTTTGAATTGTATGAATAATGAATTTCAATGAATGTTTGGTGTATTGCAATAGAGGAATAGAGTCTTTATATAATTAATTGTTCAATGTCATGATGCCGAGAAGCTAAGCCGTGTGGAGGATCTACAAGCGCGGGGTATGATAGCGTCAGATAAAGCTGCTCGTCTCAATCGGGAAGTTAAAATGCAATTTATTCACATATCAACGAGAATCTTGCTCGCCCATAGTTTTTTTGTTGGTGATTTTTCGCGATCTCTAAAGGCTAATACTGACTTTTTCCCTCGCTCTGCAGCTTGAAGTCACAGAAGGTTGGGTTCAAAGAGCAACCTTATTCTCACACAAACTCGTCAGTGGAAAGACAAATTGCGGCCTAGCCCTTTACGAACTGTTTCTCCTCTACCATCACCAACCCAAAAGGCGACAACTTCATACCTTCAAGTACAAGCAGCTATTCATACGGGCAATCAAGATCCACTCGAAGATCCATCCAACTAACTCTTTCAGGCTTCAGCGCATTGAAAATGGAGTCCCTCGGCCAGACCCTACACCTTTCCGATCAGTTCGTCATTAGCTGCGGCACCGTGACGCTGGACGTCGAGCGATCCAAAGTTCTTCTCATCCGCTGGCGAAAAACCGATGAAATATCCCTCCCCAAAGGCCGAAAGGACGTAAATGAGTCCCTCGAGAAGACAGCTCTACGAGAGACATTTGAGGAAACCGGAGTACAGGCACAATTACTGCCTGCTGCGATCAACACCCTTGCGACCACGCCATCTTCTCAAAACTGTCCAAGTGGTCTCGCCACTGAGCCCATCGCTGTGTCTCAAAGAATGCATAACGGAATTCTCAAAATTATCTTCTGGTACATTGCCTCGGCAGACTCCACCATTACTCCGGTACAAGGGACGCAACAGCAGGATGAAGAGTTCGACACCATCTGGGAGGATCTCAGCAATATTGACTCTACTGTCTCCTTTCTTGACGACCAGCGCATTGTTCGGGCAGCCATTGACGCAGTCCAAAGAGGAGTCACACAAGCTGCATAACGAGTGGTCGGCATAGTTATGTAAGGAGGAATGCAGGCTCACTATACTATTAAATGGTCATGGAAATTTTGTGCTACGGAGTTCGGAACTCGAGGCGTTGCTCTGCAAGAAACGCATTTGATGGACAAGTGCGGCTTGGCATTGAGAAATTTCTATTTTAATTGGCATTTTAGTCACAAATACAGATAACTTTTGAAGCCGGAGCCTTTTTTATTATTTATTCTGTTGCTCCAAGTTGTTTGCCTCTCTACTTATTACCTGTGACCCTCTATGCACTGTATCTTTCACTGCAAACCCTATTTCTTAACATCCCGCTTTACTCACAGCTCATAATATTCTACAAGTTAACCCTTTATTTTGTCTAACTTGAGGATCCCTGCCTGTAATTAGAAGCACCAGTAACGGAATCCTGATACTGTAAAGCGGAAGCCTTTGCCTCTTGGTTGTCTATAGTGAGACGGGTGTCTAGGGACCAGTGTAGGTTAGTATCTGATGGTTGAGTTGCTTAGTCAAATGAATTAACTCCATCATGGAAGCCGAATGAAATGGACTACGTATATATCACGTGACAAATACATCATTGATAACACGAAGTAATTGCACTCATCTCCGTCGGATATGGCCATCGTGTTCCTTCGATTAATCAACCTTATTCAATTCCCCGAGATAGCTTAGATTATCACGATTCGGTATTTAGCTACCATCCTGGTTCTCTTCCTTCTAAACTTTATTTCATCCGAAATTACCGGCTCCCTGGATTCCATCCCACTTTATCCCTCTCATCCCACCATCCTACTCCTACACACCGACGGCAGTTAGCTACACACCTCAGTCTGCCAGATCTCATCAAACTCTATCTTCAAGTCATGGGTCCCCTGTACAAGAAGACCCTCGTGCTTGGTGCCTCATCAGGCATTGGGGAGGCCCTTGCCGCCAAGCTCATCGCCACAGGCACAAAAGTCATCGTCGTTGGAAGACGCCGCGACAATTTGGAAGCTTTTGTTAGCAAGCATGGTCATGAAAACGCCAAGGCTGTCGTTTTTGACGTCACGAACCTGTCTTCCATCAAAGAGTTCGCCGAGTCCATCACAAAGTCTGACCCAGATCTTGATTCTGTCGTGCTAAATTCGGGTATCCAGAGGGGCTTTGACTTTTGCAACCCTGAATCTATGGACCTGTCTGTTCTTGGCGACGAACTTACCACCAATTACACATCTGCCGTTTATCTGACAGCAGCCTTCATTCCTCACTTGAAGAAGCAGGCTAAGGGGCATCTGGTGTACGTCAGCGCAACTCTCGGTCTCATTCCTTCCATGGTGCGCACGCCCAACTACAATGCCTCCAAGTCCGCGCTTCATACTTTTATTCTCAACGTACGTCAGCAACTTGTCGACGGCGGAGCAGAACACGTGCGCATGGTGGAAGTGTTTCCCCCTGCTGTGCAGACCGAGTTGCACGATGAGAAGCACCAGCCTGATCTTGTCAACGGTGGACAGATTGGCATGCCGCTTGGGGAGTTTGTAGACAAGATGTACGATGGCCTTGAGAAGGGGGATGATCAGTTTGCTATTGGGCCGGGTGAGGCGTTGTTGGAGGAGGATGGGTGGGAGACACAGAGGACTAAGTTGTACGAGAAGGGACGCGAAGGTATCCAGAAGTCGTTGGCGAGTTATCTGAAGAAGTAAGCCTCAGACATTCTCGGCCTATAATTAGTAGCATGGGAGGATATCCTGTGATTGTTTAAAGGCTTTCGCATGCAAAAAAAGATATCCTTAAACCATCGAAACGGCGCGCTCCGGAACAGAATTAAAATATCGTCCGTCAGCTTTGTTCACACCATCCATCGTCTTCTCTGTGGCTGTTGATGTCGAATCTGATGAGTCATTTTATCTCGTTTCCAAGCCTTCGGACTTCACCTCGCAAGACTGGCCAGCTGAATGGCGAAGTGGTCAGCAGCTGATGCGGGAGTAGGATATACGTCAGCAGTAAGGTGGGCAATCCACCGAGGCCTTAGTAGATACTCCAGGGTACTTTGATGAGATGAGCTTTGAATTATCAGCTGAATAATACGGAGGCAGATACGTATTTGGGGCTATGTTATCGATGAACGGGGGTCCCGAGTGTTTCTACCGTGATTGATCAATTTTAAATGTGCTTAGAGATTTATACATACTAATTATACTCCGGCACAATATTCTCTACAGGGCAAACTTCCAGGGCTCGTCCAAACCTACTTTTCACGTCAAGCCATTCCTCTCCCCCAGTCTTCTGGTTAACGACACGATACCTCCTGTCCCCTCCAGCAGATCTAAATATCAGTGCGTTGCTTTCAGAGTATCTGCTGCCGTGTGAAAGATCACCTGCAACGATATATTCCAGAGACGCAATTCCTTCCGGACCAAAGACCCAATATGCAAATTCTCGGAAAGACTGCTGCAGCGGCGGTGTTTTCCATTCTTTTCTCTCCCTGATAGCGGTAGAGATGTCTTGTAGACTAACGGGAACTTCCTCTTCTGATTGAGCGTCATAGACATTGTCTCTGACCGCATCATTAATAGACTTACCTCTTTGTTCAACTTCTATGATTCTCAATTCCAAGGCCTTGTCGAAAACGCATGACGGGCTTGTACCTGTACTTGATCCCGTATTACGAATATGAAGGACTTTGAGTGAACGCTTTGATACGAAAGGAAGTAGAATATCTTTCTGCACAGAGTGTTAGCTACTGTAGCATGATGCAGGGCTAGGATAGTTACCAGATACTCAGGCGCACACGTCAACCCGATGAACTCAAGATTCAAACTCGAAAAAGGATTTTGGGTTGTATTATGTCGAAGACGGTCACGATCAATCTCAGATATACCAGGATCCGACAAATCCCTTCCTTTACGTAAAATCAAGAGCTCATCATCCTGATCCGTAATCCTCTGGTGATGCACAAACGCTTTCAACGTTGAAGCGTGTCCTACTAAGTGTTTCCAAAAGTCAAGAACCGGCGTTGGACCACAATGGCTGATGAACAATTCTTCCAGCCCATCGAATGAGTCGAGGAAGTCCGTGAGGGCGGTCGACATGTTGACGGCAGTTACATTTGGCGTTTTCAAGTAAAAGTCGAGAATTTCTAATGACTTTACTTTAATATCTTTCGCAGATTGTACCGTGTCCTCGAGAAGAGATGTCCAATATGGACACATTCTCAGTGTCAGCGAGGTGAGTCCTGCAAGATTAATGGATGTGGCAGTGACCGTTTTCTTGGTGGTTCCATCTCTCAATGGCACTCTCGTGAGTTTCAGGCTGCGCAACTTAGGAAAACAAGCTTTTCCTGGCGGACCGGTTTCAAGACCGAACATCTCTCGTGACAGCATAGTGCTCGCAGGTACTTTAGCCCACTCTTCTGAATTAGTTTTGTGTCTGATGACTCTCGCCTCTCTATCCTCCCACTGCCGAGACCAAGATTGCAAGTCGACATCCAGCTCTTCCAAATGATCAGCATTTGTCTGGATCAAATTTGTGATATTGACGAAGTGACATCCCATTGGAGCTTTCCAGCTGAAACGTCGAACATTGCGGAACGCAGAGAGGCTCAAGCCTGTTGTTCTGCTCCAGCGGTTGAATCTGCTACAGAACGGATCTGTTGTGAAGCTGAGGCTTTGGATGGATGGGTGCTTGAGACTCAAAAATTCGAGAACCTCTGATGGGATGCATGTAGTATAGTTCCAGCTTTACAACTCAGTCAGTGATACTCATAAATAACAGATACGCGGACGTACATGAACGTCTCCAATTGGCCGTCTTCGAAACGTTTGAGTATGGCCATAGTCCTCTGCGCAAGACACTCATACTTGACGCGCACAAGTCTGCCACGCTGGTACCCAAAACTATCGCTTCTTCCTTCCCAGGTATCATGCAACCGTGGGTCTTTCTCAAGCCAATTTCCCATATATCCGAGCCAGTCGTGCGCATGAACGCAATGCATCGCGTCTGCTTCAACGCCGACTTCAAAACGGAGTGTTCTTGTTGACTGTAGACATTGCTGTGGTGGACCTGACGGGGTAATGCAGTGACGCTCGCTTGGGGAACTGGGGAGGATTGTGATGGATCGCCAAAGCTGGCGGGAGGTCGCTTTGTGGAGCCATCTCGATGTCAGTGAGAGTCGTTTGAGATCAGGGCCGTTCAGCTGTTGATGTTAACCAAGCTCCTTAACGATTATGATGACGATTACCTTTTCACAAACATGTTCAAGAACTTCTGGAGGTAACAAAGACAACATTTCACTGGAAGAATGAGCAAGGATAACAGAACAATAATGCACCATCATCCATTAGGGATGTGAGTGAGGGACGTGAGTGAGATCGAGATCTTATATCCTACTGAACGGCAATCCAACAATATGGTCTCGATCCTGATTAAGTGATCTTTAGAGATGACGTGGGTAAGCATCTTCTCATCTCAGCATTCAAACCCCCTCACTTGAATTGCTGTAAGTGGTTCTTCTGAAGAAGGATGTATCAAATCATCACACATTTCTGGATAATTCGCTATAGCCGGGAGGAATGGCCCAGACGTGAATGGGCGGGATGAATGTGGGTGAGTGATGATGCAACATGACAATTGGAGCGAATAAAACAAATACAAAAAAGTCATCATTCGAAGGGTGAGTTTTTATCACTTCAATTTGAAAGAAGAAATTAAAAATGGATCATGGGTCAAAAACGCCAAAAAAAAATCAGCTCCCCGAAACCTGGATCGAACAAGTGACCTTTCGATGACATATAACAATTACAGTCGAACGCTCTTCCAGCTGAGCTATTCGGGGAGATCTCCGAACCGGAGGAATAGCTATTGATGCAAGGAAAGCGCAAAGTTGAGTTTATATACCCCAACTTACGTACTGATTTTACAATGTCAATTGAACTCTTTGCTTCGTGCTATTCGTAGAAGACCTTTTCGTGGTCAGAAAACAGGTCTCCCATTTAAGGTATCACTTTTGACTCTGTGCACGTATTATCAGGGCCTTCTTTTACTTGACTTTATTTTGTAGCTAGTGTGAATCTTCTCTTGTAGCAAACCTCACTGCATGCTGAGATGGTAGGATGTGATAAATTCTCACGCATCCCAATCCATCAAAATCAACATTTCTTCATGATTGTTTATGCATTTTTTCCCCCATACATCAATACGTATCTCATTTTTTATTTCATTAACTATCGACTATCTTACGTATACAGCTATCATACACCTATAACTCATTTGGTTCATTCAAAGTACATTCCGGAGTGCCCTCTCAAGGACAACACCAGCAACGCCAGCAGCCATCATTCCCAAAGTCCAACCGTTACTAAGCTCTTCCGGCTTGGGCCAGAAGCTGTTCTTTTGCTCTCTGTACTCCTTGAACTCCTCGGCCTTTACAGCGTCGTGCTTGGAGTATCGCTCTTCCTGGCTTTCCTCATTCTGCTTGTCGCCGCCGATGAAGCGCAGGAAGACGTAGTTGGCGATGGGACCGAGAACAGTGACGGGATGGAGAATACCGGCGCTGAGCAGAAGGATGGGAAACGAGGCGTGGATGAGAGCATCTCCGAGGTAGCTGTGTATAATTAGCCATGAGTCTTTCGCACTGATAAAAGAAGTAACTTACTTGGGGTGTCGAACAATGCTCCATACGCCCTCACGGTTGACACCTGAACGGTTGCTCTTCTTGAAGGACTCGAGCTGGGCATCAGCCAGTGTCTCGAGAGTGAAGCCAGTAGAGAACAAAAAGACAGCTAGATCGCGCATGTATGATCTGTAAGAAATAATAGGAGAAGCCAGAGCACACTCGGTGACATCGCGGAAAGGAAGCGTGAAGGGAAGGGAGATAACAGTCTGGGCAATCGCCTCGGGCAAGAAGGTGGTAAACAAAGCCTTGTTCCAGAAATCAGTGTCCTTTTTCTCGACAGCATACCGAGGGTCATCCTCTCCACGTTTCAAACTTCGAGATACAACACGAGAAGTAAGACGGACGCCCCAAGCTGTAGCACCAAGGAGAAGAAGTTTTTGAGAGTAGCCGAGACCAGACCATGCTTCCGAGACCGAGAGACCATCATTGACAACACGAGAACCAACAGCGCTCCACCAAGCATTCAACGTCATGCCAGATGCCCAAAGGAAATCCTTGCCCTCGACGCGATCAGTGTATCGGGAGATTCCATAGGCTACGGCAGAAAGACCAGCATGCAGAGTAAAAGAAGGTAGAAGGGCAGAGTGCATCAGACCCAAAGTGCTGGTGCCGAGACCCTGGTACAGGGTGCGATTGAAGTGGGAGCCAAAGACATCTTGCTCGGCGCCAGATCCATTGAAAGAGCCTCTGGGAAGTGAAAGCGAAGGGGAATGACCCGCAAATTTACTTCCGTAGACATCTTGTTCAGCACCAGAGCCAGTGAAGGTATTTCTGGGAAGTGAGGGCGAGTGGCCGCCGAATTTATTTCCATAGACTTCTTGCTCTGCCATATTGAGGATATGAATGATTCATCAATGGAGGGCGAAAGATTGAAGTGTTTGATGATGGGTTCGATGATATAAGTAGTACTGTGCAGAGCAAGAGCAAAGTGGAGGTTCGTAAACATTGCGTCATTGGTTATATCATGATTGCATCGACAAAGCGTCGCTGACAAGACATATTACTAATTACTTATATAGCAACTCTGAGGCTTGTGTATTGAATCTTTGCTATCGTCGTGTTTTCTCGTCTGGTTTATTAAATTCTTTGTGCTTTTGCAGGTCATGTTCCTGCAGCGTCGGCTTGAGAGACTCTACAGGCTGGGATCTCTTGAACGCGGTTAGCCTCAGGCTAGCAAGGATCGCGCGCCGCGATTGAAGTGCTTGGCAAAGCCCTCATCTAGGCCCTTCGAGCGAAAGACGTCATTTTCTAGACCACCACGCGACAATCACAAGATAGATAGAAGGGCCAGTAGATTGTATTAATACCAAGTGAGCTCTATTCACTTGTGACGCGTTTTTTCTGTTCTGACTACAATGAGAGCTTATTACTGCGGGGTTGTCATCGTAAGTGGGTAAAGGTAGATTAGTAGTCGTTGTTTGCACTGTTAGACAACGTTTTTGCGCCCGCTTGTATCATGTCAACAACTAACAAAAAAGCAGGCAACGGCCGCCGAAGCCAATCTCCTGCGAAATGATTCTATTACGATTTTTCTTGTCAAACATAGTACAAAGTGCAGCGTTGTTCATCCAGCTGTCTTTCTCAACACGGTGTGATCGTCCTCCCTAGAGTTTGCTTGACCGTGATGCACTCGCTTTAGGGTAGCAACGCGATGAATTATCGATTATCCCACACTAGGCTCTACGACGCGACGAGGGCAACACTAAACGAAAAGCAAAATGTCACTAATGCAACAGTCACACGTGGTCACGAACCTGCTGAACGAAATCTGGGGCAATACCCTGCACTTCCATCACTCATCTAACTATTTCTTAACGGCTGAACCATCATCATCTCGTGGCGCCAGCTTTTTGGGAGCTTAGTCTAGCTAGCTCCATTTACCCGGCACTTCGGTATGACACTTTAAACGCTCCTATCAGAACAATCTGAAGCCTGAAATGCCATGCTTCTAGACCACAGGTGCGCATACCATAGAGTTTCAGCCACTATGTATGGGGAATAAGAGAAAGAGAGACACAGAGAGCGAGAAATAATTGTTGCTAATGTTCGAGAAGGATCATCGGCAAGGTCTGCCGTTCTGTCGACGCGGGCAAACACCCGATTGGTGCATTAATTGCTGTGGCGGATTAGATTTAGGGGGCTAATCTGAGGAGCTCTGGGAAACAATTGGAGCGCCTTTAGAGGGGGAACGAGCTAACAAGTCTAACAGAGATCATGATGTTACAGATTTTGGTCACTCTCTCTTTTCTCATACTGTAGGATCACCCTGGGGGACAAGCTCACGTGGGTCTGTCCACTCTCTTCTCCATTCCTCTGTGCAGGGATTTGGCCTTGACTTGTTGGACCATGGGGGGTTAACCCTCCAATTTTCGACCGTTTAGCCGTTACTGATTGATTCGTTCGCCTCTTGTCTCGTCTCTCCGCTTCCCCAGCTTCTCCAGTCTCTGCGAATAAGTTTGTTGATAACCGTATACAATGGAGATTGTTACATACTAGCCCAGCCCAATTCATTGCCCCATCATTTCTTCGTACTCACGCATTCATCTCATCTCCTCCCCTCCCAGCCTCTTTTCTTCTTTTTCTCCCCCGTTTCGGTCCAGACCGAGCCGAAAGCATAATACTAGTCCACTTCCCGTCTTTCGGCTACCATTACAACGAAGAAGCGGCACGGCCCAAAACGTGGAGACACTGACAAAATGTTGGAGTAAGGACAAGCTAAACGGGGTAATCATGACCGACCAGGATGCAACCTTTTATCCCCATCCTGGCAATACCCCGACCTGACCGGAGTCGCGCCGTAGTGGGTGTCTTTGATCCGGGGTTTCATCTGCGGGGGAGCAACCAACTGACATGTCTATCCCTCTAATAGGTTGGCCCTGAATGCGGTTGGGTGCTCCAAAACGGCTGTCATAGGTGCGTCTAACAGTTCAATGTCTACCCCAGATGCCTAAATCAAATTCCTACTAGCATCCCCCAGCTGCTAATCCTAGTTCAGTTAACAACTAATCCTTTCCCCCAGTAAAATGTTACGTCTCATCCATTGGCATCTGGTCCCAATTTTGCCAATTCTCCCGGGCTTAGTGGCACTTATGTTTTTTTCGCTTTGGCTCTTGTCCGTGTTGATTGCCCATGCCGGGATCCGCATTGCATTCAAGGTCGCTTTTTTATAAAATGACTTGACCCTGCATTCGTCCCTTCTCACTCCCGAGTCTCTTGTTTCCTTTCCTCTCCATCCTCCAATCCATTGTCGCTCAAACAATCCAAACCATGAGTAACCCCATGGATAACAAGGCTGGCATCTCAGAGGCCAAGGCCGATGAGGCCCATGTCGACCATGCTTACGATGTCGAGGCCAAGAAGGAGATGAACGTCGACATGCAGGGTGCTATCGACGCTGAGAACCAGGAGCATGACATGACTGTTCTCCAGGCTGTTCGAGCGTACCCTGCTGCTTCTCTCTGGGCCTTCAACATGTCTTGCACAATTGTGAGTCCGACCAACACGGTCTGTAATAAGTGATTATTGAGACTAACGTTTTCCCAGATTATGGAGGCTTATTGTGTCTTCCTCATCGGCAACTTCATTGCCCTCCCCGCTTTCGCCGACAGATACGGTATCTACAGTGAGGCGAAGGGGAAGATGGTTATCGAAACCAGCTGGCAATCCGCTCTGCAAGTCGGTGGTCCCATTGGTGCCATCGTCGGTGTCACCCTCGCCGGTCCCATTACTAGCAAGATCGGATACCGATGGGCCACCATCTCTGGTCTCATGCTCCTCAACGCCTTCATCTTCATCTTCTACTTTGCCGACTCTCTGGCTGTCATGCTCGTCGCTCAGCTCCTCGAGGGTATCCCCTGGGGTATTTTCATCGCCAACTCTCCCGCTTACTGTTCCGAGATTGTGCCTCTTCGCCTCCGTGCCCCTGCTACCCAGATGTTGCAGATGTTCTGGGCTATTGGTGCCATTATTGTCGGAGCTGTTGCCTTCCACTACAACGACCTCCATGAGCAGGCAGCTTTCCGAGTCCCCATCGCTCTTCAGTGGATGTTCCCCACTCCCCTCGCCATCCTCATCTACCTCTCCCCCGAGTCCCCTTGGTGGTTGGTCCGAAAGGGTCGTCTCGAGGAGGCCGCCAAGTCCATCCGCCGTCTCGGACGTACCAGCCAGGTCGACAACGCCCACGAGGCCATTTCCATGATGAAGCGTACCATCGATCTCGAGAAGACCATCAAGGAACCCAACCTGGTCGAGCTTTTCCGTGGCACTGATCTCTACCGTACCCTCATCGTCTGTGGTGTCTACGCTGCCCAGAACCTCACTGGTAACCTGATTGCCAACCAGGCCGTCTACTTCTTCGAGCAGGCTGGTATGCCCACCAAGACTGCTTTCGCCATGGGTCTCATCACCTCTGCTCTGCAGACCGTCTTTGTCATGCTTTCTTGGGTCCTCACCTCCTACTTCGGTCGACGAAGCATTTACCTCTGGGGTTCAGCCGGAAACACTGTTCTACTTGTTGCTCTTGGTATTGCCGCCACTGTTGGCGATGTCGATTCTGTTCTCAACTCCAACACCCAAGCTGCTCTCGGTCTTATCGTGTCTGTTCTCTTCACCCTCGGACCTGCCCCCGCTTCTTGGGTCATCATTGGAGAGACCTCTTCCATTCGTCTCCGACCTCTCACCACTGGTATCGGACGTGGTTGCTACTACCTCGTCAACATCCCTTGCATCTTCCTCTCCAGTTGGATGCTTAACCCTACTGGCGCCAACCTTGGTGGCAAGTGTGGTTACGTCTGGGCCGGTACCGGTGCCTTCTGTCTGCTGTGTGCCTACATCTGGCTTCCCGAGATGAAGGACCGATCTTACCGAGAGATCGACATTCTCTTCAACCGAAAGGTTCCCGCCCGCCGATGGAAGAAGACTGTTATCGATATCCACGATAACGAGTAAAGGATGCTTATGTCTACTGCCACGGAGGAGAAAAAGAGACAAACAGCTCAAGACTGGGTTGGAAAGTTCTCTTGTCGCCTCTCTCTTTTCATGCGGCTGGATTACGTGGCGTGATTTTATAAATTGACCTACACAGTCATCCAGCGATAGGACGGGGTTAACCTGTCATATGGCCAATCAAGGCTTCCTAGGACTATTTAATTTTATGTTTACCTCGACATCAGCCTGTGATGATATCCCGTGAGGTGATGATTCTAGATATGTCTACTAATCAAACATCTTGCACTATTCTTCATTTACTACTTATCCACGCGTTTATTTACTTGGGTTACATGATTATCAAAACCTTAGATATAGTATGTGATCGCTACTGAGTACTACACTGTTTCCTTCTCTAATCTATCGAGATCCTGGGTATCTACCTCATCTAATTATGATTTCAACCTTTTTTCGCTCCAAGTGCTTTTGATTGCCTCTAAATGCTCTTTAATCGAGGGACTATCCTCGCTCTCACCCCCACTATCCATCTTTGATCTGATCCTCCCTACAAGTAAGTCGCGTGCAATCTTTGGCGAGATTAGAGATAGTTCCTCATCTAATTTTGCTTGACTGATGACTTTGCCGTTGCATAGTTCCTTGACGAGACTGTCGACCAAGTGCTGACAGTTGTTGGATAGCAGTGAATATCGAGGGTTGCGTCCAGTATGTCGATGGCCTGTTTGAAGTGTCAGTACCAAACTGCATAGCTTAGATCAGTCGACTTACCAATCTCTTGTATCTCGTCATGCGTCTTGGTCGTCTCACCAATATAATAGCACGAACTCCACGTATCAACAAACTCGGGCGTGATGACCGCCACGCGAAAATAGTTCTTGCCCAGCATCGTCAACTCCAACCTATCGCTCATCAAATCGTAGCAATAACACTCCCCAAGACCCCTGTCGATGACGCAAACGGCCCAGTGACTGACGCTATTCAAGCTCATCCCGACGTGTCGCGCAAGCAGCTTGTAACTCGACTGTGAAACTTCGAGCACACCGAAAGATATGGGCGTCGTGATGAGGAAAACTGCTCGTTGCCTTTCGCGCGGATTGCATATTAAAGGCGCCATCTCGGGAGCCGAGTCGCCTGTGATTTTAGTGGTTACGAGTGACAGAAACTCATTTCTTTGACGTATTTCTTCTGCATGTTTGGCAAGCCATTCTTCTTCAGCTTGTCGCCTTTTTCTGTGTTCCCTGGTATCAAGAAATCAGTTGGCTTGTTCAGAAGGTGGGTATGGATGGGCCAAGGTACCATTTTTTAGAGAGGTTGTGGTAGACCGCCTCACCCGCTGAAGCGAGTTTATTCAGGGCATCGAGTCCCATTCTCTGCTATAACAAGCCCATGCCTTTGCAATACGTTACTGTGGTTCTGCCTAGACCGAGGGAGACCAGAAGTTGTCAAGGTTCGAGTCCAAGGCTGATGATGATTTCTATAAAGAAATGAACAGTTGATTAGAGAGCGTAGGCGGGGCGAGAAATGAAAATAGTGCCTGTACAGCCACGCGGATGTACCGGAATGAGTTCCACTAATCCAATTGCAAGTCATGCTTGGCATGTAATGCGCCTCTTTTTATTACGCGTGACTCATGTACGTACTCTACTGACAATTGTAGGGCTGCTGATAATGTCCCGAGGTGACGACATGAGGAAATGATGTGCATTTGACATTGAATTCGTGTCTATAGTTCCTGTTCTGACTGCTATAAATATCCCTTTATTCCCGTACATCATCCAACAACAGTGGTATGGCGCGCTGAACATCACCCTGGATAAAAGTACTCAGCCCGCTATCCTCTTGTTCCCAAGGCACCATCGCTTCAGGTCCCATCCCGATCCGTATCAATTTTACCATCCCGTGACTTCTCTCAACAAGATCTTCATTCGGCCATCTCAAAACACCAGGCGTGTTCATTCCAACACCAAATTCTAGAATCACCAAATTTCTGTTTTCCTTGGTGATTCGAGATTTCCAAGCTTTCCACTTTGCTTCACCGTCCTTGTACGGCGCTTGATTGAACCATGACCCTGCGCGGACGCAAATACCCATCTTTGATCCGCAGAATCTGCAGACCGGGATTTTAGTCGAATCAGTCAACTTTTGACTGACTGGGTCGATGAATGGCATCGCTGCAGTAACTAGAGGAGCGGAAGGCACTACAGCATCGACTCTGCAGTTGTTTAGACACTGTAAATAAGCATACGAACCCTGTGGCGTAGAAAGCTGCTCTTCCGGCCATCCACTTGCAAGGAATAGTCCATCTGCGTTGGATGTTCTGACAAACGCATTGGACCCAAACTCCTTCAGCCACGGTATCAGAGCTTGGTATGTAGGCGTGTTTGACCAGTTTGATATCATGTTCAAGTGGGTAAAGAAATAGCCCCATCGATATTCCTCAGATGGCCAGCCATCGTACCCGAACACACTGTAAAGAGAGGTCAAGCCGAACTTGAGGAATCCCGGAAAATTCTTCTTGAATAGATCTCTTGAGTGGTAGTCCAATCCTTCCGCTGCTGACAATCCTGCACCAGCAGTGACTAAGATTGCATCAGCTGACCGAAGCCAGTCTCGGGCAACTTGGAGAGAACCTTCCGCCGAGTTTTTGATGTGGGGTGAGATCGACGTCGAGGAAGGACCAATAAGTGCCGTATAGATCTTGGTGTCTGATTCTGTGAATGTATTAAAGATGACATCCGTGATTGTCGTAGATGGATGACTTTCCAGCCACGACGTGACTGTCGACACAGCAATCTTGGCAGCCTCATCGGCTGGAAATGCAAAAAGACCAGTTGAGATGCAGCAAAGCGCAACTGACTTCCTACCATTTTGGTCAGGTAGCAAAAGCTCTACGGCGTCGAGGATGCCTTTGTAGCACTTTACAAGTTGAGCCCTCTCCATGTCTGTAGGTGAGGCACCACGTTTGAGTTGTGGGCCAACTGTATGTATGACCGAAGAGGCATATAGCGCATGGCCCCCCGTGACGAGCGCGTCTCCAGGCTTGAGGTCCTTTGCCCTTTCCTTCATCAGCCAGAAGCATTCTTCTCTGAGCCGTGGTCCTGCTTCGGCGTGGATGATGTTATCTATACATCGGTGGGTCGGTTGGAAACATCCAAGGCCTTGGCTATTAGCTGCGTTTGTGATGGCAGTGATACCAGTTAGAGTTGTTATGTCGCCTTTCCAAAGATGTATATTTGTATGCCTCGACGCGTCATGTGTGATGGTTTGTGATGGAGAAAGTGAAGATAGTGGGGTGAGTAGTTTATGTTCCCTCACGCGCATGAGAATTGACTGGATGTTTTGGAGGATGTTCTCTGGGAGAAGTGGCACTGGGGCCCGTACACATAAACATTCTCGAAGTATGGCTAGTTTTGATGCTGTTTCGAGATGGTCCAGATGTTCTTTGTAATGCTGTAAGTTGCCGACTTGGGCAAGAGAGCTTGAGCCGTTTTCTGTAATATCGTCGATGAGGTAGGATAGAGTGTCATCTAGCATGGTGGCCGTAACGGCGTTGTTGTGTATCATGTTGAGTTTCGCGATAGTGATTGCTTGGTAGTGGGAAAGGTTGATTGAGCAGGTGAAATAGAATTTAATTCAACAAAGTGAGAAGATAATATGGATGTATAGAGATAGCTATTTCACGTTTATATTAATTGTAGATGTCAAATTTGCGCCTTTGTGACATATGGTTTCGAAATCATTATCCCACTCGGATGGGGTGGGATGATCCCGAGTGGGATATATTCATGCGCTTGTCAGGTAAGATGACTCGGGCAATCAACAATCGACTCGTCAAGCGGGATGTAAGATGTGTGGCCGATTATAAATTTCTTTTCTGATAACTAATACTCACCTACTTATTAATGCCTTTGAATTCCCTACAAGATGGAATTTCAATTTTATACCATTCCTTTCATTGTCGCTTGATGAGTCAAGTCAGCACTGGGGTTGTAAATACTCAGAAAATAGGCAGATACCAGTCAGCAGACAGTTCACACTGTCGACGTTTGACAAAGAAACATGCGATAAGATATGCTAACAGATAAAGAGGAGTGCGAGGTGCCATGAGTTCTACAAAAGAGAAAGCAGAGAGTCCTAAAATGCTCTAATCATCATACTTGACGCTTTTGATGCAGCCGACGACATCTCCTTTCAATCTCCAATCACAAATTCCAGTATACGACAAGTCCATTTGAAACTAGCACGAAGGCTTACCACCAATGAGTTTCTTACCGTCAGCATCCGAAATGTTGCCTCTCTTCAGACCACATTCCAAGATGTTCTGATAGTAAGGCTCACGTAAGCCAATACTGTGCTTGGGCATCTTTTAGTTGTAGTACTCTTCTGAGGGCCTGTCGCCTCTGCCATCACCCGTCAAGAAAGCACAATAATGCTTCCCGTCAACCTTAATCCACTGGTCACCCGCGATGTGGCTACATATCTTCTCATTGTTACTACTGTGGAGGGAAACTAACAGTTTCCAGGCAGCAACCTTGATAGCCTCATGAGCTGATTTGGTGTGCATGGTCTTTTCGAAATGTTCAATCCTCTCATCCCTTGTCGAGCTATATTTAAGAAGCCAGGGAGCCCGGGCGAGAAATCTGCCAACTGCAGTCACTGGTTACCAAATCTTCTTGAAGATTAAGCGCCTGGCCTGACAATAAGTTATCAAGAACTAATAGAAGACTTCTGCTCCCAGCCTCATGTTTCACGATGGGGAGCCAAGAGTCATTAGCCGCAACATTATAACTAGTAACAAATAGGCTTAAGCGCCATTCTAACCCGTAGAATTATAGGCCCATCTGCTTTTGGTGATTCAAAGATCTTAAGTAAAAATAAAACTGTAGTCATCTATATCCCAGACTAGTATCGAATACTGAGTCGAAGTTCCGCGACATATAGATGCGCCCTCTCTCACAGAATCGGACTCCAGCGGACTTAACCGCCTTTGGCCTCTGGGGATCCAAATTGTAGGACAACGATGAAATCCACTGCGAGAGATGGAACTCAATGATTAAAATTTACCACATAGAACTCAATTGTATACCAAATGTGACAAACGTTTGTACTTGTATATAATCTATGAGAGCGACTTTGCAAACCGTTAACGACTGTTGGCCAAAGCTTGATATATTGCAGTTCAGTAGCTCCCACTACTACTCCTCCCCATTCATGTCACCTCATGGTGTAGATCCAAGACGGTGAGTGGATTAGCAGCAATCCCAGGTAGCGCAGCATCCTATCTAGTTAGCAGTGGTTCCCATGTCCAAAAAGAAAGTCTATCACTTACCAGCCCAGCATCCAAGGGCGGCACCACCAGAGCCGGGGCATGACTTGGTGCACTGGCGGTATGCGTCCTGGTTACAAGCGCGCTTGGACAGATCAGGTACAGCTGTTAAGATTAGTATGCGGCTTGATGCTCTGGTTGGATAGTTGGGTTGACTCACAGGCCTGGAGCTGAGCTTCGGGGATGGCAGTAGCTGTGCAGGCACTAACAAGGAGGCCGATGGCAAAGATAGTGTTCTTGAACTGCATGATTGCGATGCTAAAGTGTTGGAAAAAGTGTTGGAGATGAAAGTGCTGGTTGTTGCTTGAGTTATTGTTGAAGAGTGCTGGGCAGCACTGGTCTTTTATAGTTGGGGGCTTTCAATTCCTACTCCTTTGCTTTTGCCGAGACGTAGATAATGCCAGGATTGAGTACATAACCGAGATGCTTATTTCATGAAGGATCATCGAAGGATCCGGAGTTGCAGGAGTCTGGCAGTCCAGAAGTTATGCAATGAAATGACACACGCCTTACGAATTTGGTTGAACGAGGGCTTTACCTAGCATGTTGATCTTACAAAGTGTCTTTTAGATTCTTCTACAAGCCGCTACAACAAATACACAGAAGGTCTTTACGCCTATCCGATAACACCAGATGTTATGTTTTGACTATACATGAGTATAGATATTAAGACATCCCATGCAGCGTTGGATCTTACATAAGAGAAAGGTACACAGCGTTCACGACAATACAACACGTTGTGACCCAGGTCCCTTGTAAGAAGCCTGCATCTTGAATCAGGCAACATGGACTGAGACACGGTTAGGGCTTTCGAGACAGAATTTCGCATCACGATGGAATGTTGTATGTCGCGTTTGAACCACCTAGTTAATGAAACAGACTGCTATCTCTCAAAGCCGCGTCATTTCCGTGGGAAGAGAGATGACGGGGTATATGCTCCGTAGATCCAACAGAGCTAAGACGACAACAGTTGTAGATCCTAGCCTCATCACACCGCCGTTGACAATAACTAAGTCAAAAAGGGGAAATAATCGGGTGTCATGATATGTAGCCTAACCTGAGTGAGTTGGATGTAGGATTGCAATCCCAACTGTAGATAACACACAGCATGCTAAAAGCGGTATATTTAGCGACCTTTAGCAGCACGGTACTCTACAAGGGACAGTCGAAGGATTTCTAGCCTGTAAGCATATCAAAATTTGATTATTGTCCATATTTGGCGAACAATGTCTTTCCGGAAGTTTAGTGTCAACCTATGGAAATACAGCGAATCTCCAAGAACCGACACAACAAGAAGTGGGAGTAATATCCGGACCAACCACCATCCCAGCTTCCCGACTCCCGCTGGGTACATTTGCCGAAGGATTGATACCGTGGCCATGCATCATGCAGCTCTCGGACAATGAATTATCTCCCTGAATAGTTCTGTTTGGTAGTGACTGCAGTTGTTAGTTTTGAGCACAAGATGAGTCTTCTCCGGTCATGACCTCCTTGTGCTAGAACTGAGTAGTGGCACGCTACACATGGTGATTGCGATTTGAACGACATGGTAACAACCGATGCAATGTTTAGTAACACGTATGTCAGTTAATATGGCATGGTAAATATGCAACACTGGCTACTCATAAGTCACATGCTACAACAAGGGTCGGAGGATATCTAGGAGGTTTTCACATAAGAGGCAGTTAGAAGTTCCATTATGCTCTTGTTTCTGATGCGCAGCAATCACTTGACAAAATGGAATCCCGAGTAAACATCATCTTTTTACTAACTCCGAGTCTCATGCTCTAGCCCCCCTGCTCCCCATCACCAACTCCTCGCCATCGCTGATTCGTATTACAAACATTCCAAAAGAATCCGGTAAGTAAAACCCCTACTCAACCCTGGCCCGGAAATGTCTTCTCAACGCCCGTGACGCCCGGGAACCAGGAGACGCGGCTATCGGTAAAATGCTCCTCGACCGGCTTGAGCTTGGTTTCGTGCAGCGAAAAGTCGTCGACAGTGCCAATGCGCAAGAGGCTGACACCAGGGAAACGTTCTCCAACACGGTACATGAGGGTACCGCAGTTACTACAGAAGTAGTTGGTCATCATCTTGCCCGTTCCAATCGTCTCATTCTGGCCGTATTTCGATAGCAAATCCTGTCCACGCACGTGCTCGAGGAGCTTGTCCTCGACGACGAAGTTGCTGGCGAACATGGACGCCGTAATCTTGCGACAGTCGAAACAGTTGCAGACAAATGTGTTGACAAGACCCTCGCCTTTATTGATCGGCTGATTTGCGAGGCGTTAGTTCAATCTAGACACGAGCACACTCAATTGAGCTAGAGAGTTTGACTCACAAATGAGAGCTGTACTTTGCCGCAGTAACAGGTGGCAGTGGCTCGGTCGTCTGTGGACCAGCCATCTCTCGCTTTGCCGGCGTGAGGAATGTACGACTTTGAGTTGTCAGAGGCGCTCATGGTGTCTGAAGTTGTTGAGTTCGAAGCGGTTGTTTCTGGTGTGAGTTTGTCTGGAGTAGTTGATTCTGTTTTACATTTTCCCAGGCGGATGCGAAAGCATTAAATATATGTCGATGACGCATGTGTAGGTTTATTCTTGAAAAGTATAAGTGAAGCTATACGAGGGATTCATTACTAAGGTTCTAGAAGGAAACACTTAAGTCGGCAAAATTTGTAATTTGAATCCCTCTAACGTTATTTGCTAACATTACTAAGCCAATAAGCAGAGAAATAGAGTGAAGAGAATAGAGTTCGTAGGTCCCATTGAAACTGGGCAACTAGTGCATATTCCATTACTGGCTTAGCTCGTCAGCAACAATTATTGATCGCGGTATAAAGATCGATCTATCTAGAGGGATCGATAACATAGGGCTTCCCGTTTTTCCCGTTCTTGCCGTTTTCCCCCGCAAATGGCGCAAGTGCCGGAATACTAACGGCCGGCACGCGGAATCCCTGTTCAAGTTGATGAAGATTCGTCATAGCAATGAACAAAGTTACTCACAGTCCAGAGAGCATTGGAAATAGCCGTTTCGATATCACCGAAATTTATCGGGGTTTCATCAACTGCACTCGGTGTGATTACGAAAGTGTAGTCGCTGGCTAGATTATTCATACTTTCTCCCATCCTAAAGTATTTGCCAGTTGCTTTCGCCTTTGCTTCATTTTTGATAATTGCCGTGTTCTAAACAATCCCACGGATCTCATCTGCCAATTTCGCCTTGTCAATGATACTCTCCGAAGAAGGAAATATATGCCTCGCCTAGGGTAGTTGTCTTTTGAATCGACTGCAACCCATCTATGTCGTTGACCTTGGTAGAGAAAGAGACTTGTTCGGCATCGCTACCGTTGCTATTGAGTATAGCAATGGTCTTGTCCACAGCCAATCTAGTATCGGGCCCTGCTACGGACCACACTGGATTCTCGACTAAGGCAACTGAAATCTGACTTAAAGGGAATTTCTTTCTGGGCCTCATCATCTTTGACGGAAAAGACTTCTGCCAGTAGTTTGAGATCGTTGACATTACGCACCAAGAAGCCACTAATGTCAAAGGTCGATGCGAAGGCTTTCTGCCCCTCAACTATAATGTCATTAAAAGCCGGTTTCGTAACAGAAATGCCAGTGATAGATGATTACCCTAGTTTGTGTTCCTAAGACTAAGCGGTATTTGTAGATTGGCTACAGCTGCCGCAGAGCCGCAAGACTAGCCGCCTGGAGTACCGTTTGGACCGTGGGGATTGATCGTCTCTAGACCTGGTTAGGTAACGGCGAATTTGGTCGTGGTGGTTTTGCCTATAATATAGCGTCATCGCAGGATACCGATCTTGCACAAGACAGTTACGAACCAAAGATGAGTGCGCTGGCGGCTCGTAATGTTCCAACAGCGGACGAATCGGAGCCCGACTGGTATACCTGATTTATTTTACGTAGACATGTCTCGAATCTACGAATTTTAGCGCTGAGAAGAAACTCAGATATGCCTTTACTGCTCATAATGTCCTTGAGGCTAATCGAAAGGCCTTTTTTCCTGGACTCCAATTTTGCGAGAGCTCGTACCTGTTGCAGTATGAAGGAGAATCGAAGCTCGCTGAAAAGGAGCTTGACAGAATAACCTCTCATTCTTACACTTTGACACCACTCCTGTCAGATTTCTAGTGTCATCCTCAAAAAGATTCCTCGTTTTTATTCGACCCACTAGCCAATCCATTGAAAATCGAACTTGGGCTTTTGGTGCATCATAGGAGTATCAGCCGATATATTGTCAGGGAACAGTAATTTTCTTAGTCACGTTGCGCATCTTTACATTTTCTTCAGGAAAAAGTGTCAAGTTTTAGTATTTCTGCAATACTGTCTACTACTAGGCAAGACGTCCCTCGCCTCACTCTTCCAGTCCTTCCAGTCTTGTCATGGGGTGGGATACAGTGTCGTCCAGCATAGTGGCCGTGACTGCGCTTATATGTATCATAGTGAGTTGCGTGTCAACGGTTCCTTGCCGGTCAGAAAGACTGGTTCAGCAAGGGAGGATAAAGACTGGAAAACTAGTCCCTTCCGGGGCAATAAACCTTACTGTCCCTCTCATCGTGCCAACAAGACTTTCCGTCACCACCACCGCTTTGCTTAGTACACTGCCAGCATTTTTATTAGTATACTATAATCAGCAACAGTATAAAAGTAAGGATGTACCTTGCCAACATCACAACTGCTATTATATTGTCAGCAGGGTCGATAGCAGATTGAACATAAGAGGGAGCATACAAATTAGAGAAGCCAACCTGGCAACTAGTACCGTTGCATTCCTTTCGCATAGTTAGCTACCTGAGTGTAAAAGAGACATTACTGTCACGCCTACTCCATAGGTGTATTGGCGAGCTTTAAGTTTGGTGTTGAGCTCTGAGATTGGGGATGCAAAGGCAACTGAGGCCCCAGTAACAAGGACAGCAAAGAGATGTGAAAGTTGCATATTGGGTAGAGAATTTGGGCTGTAAAGACAGATAATAATCGGAATTGAATAGTCCCTACAGAGGAAGAATCTAAACAGCAGTTTCATAGCCTTTATATATTAATTTACTTCGTAAACTGAACGAATAAAAACAACTTTAAACCATTGCTGAGAAAAAGAGAGGATCTCTGTTGTCATGCGTGAGATCATGCAGCGACTCTCTGTAGCCCAGCACGTATACTGTTGTGATCAGCAGTTATTATCTCAAAATAGAAAGCCCCGAAGAGGATTTGACAAGCCTTGTTTGAGGGGATCTCGTGAGGTGGTGTTGATCAACCGAGCAGCCTTCCACATAAGTCAAAGCTCGGCCAATCACGGGGCCTCATTTGCTGACAACTGTTTTAGATCGACAGAAGCTGAATACTTTCTTATTCCAACCTCAATAATAATACGACGTTGATAGGGATTGAGAGCTAACTGTGTGTCTGATTGGTAGCTATGTGAAAGATCATCATATATGCCTGCAACAGCTGGGGCACCCTAGTACGTCTTTTAAAATTCTATTAGCCTGATATGTTGATTAAGATGATCTTGAGAGTCAAAATAAGAAGGCAGTTACAATCTATAATCATATGCCTTTTCATTGAAATATACAGTAGTAGGGTTATCCAGTCTTATTGATTATCGGGGAATATCATTAGTAGAACAACTCCAGGCTCTTCAGTATCAGTGTAACATTTCTGGCTTTACTTACTAAAGCTAACAACCTCGCAAGGTAACTAGTCAAACAAGAACTGGCATTAAATAGCGGTAATCGATACCCGTGCCAAGGTTGTTAACCCACTGATGTGATGACAGCTTGCTTGCGGCCCACCCAGCAGTGGATTGTGCCCTTACTTGGAGTTTAGATTTTATCCACTCAGACACTACTATAGGACCAAGAAGCGGCACAGAATATTGGAGCGAGCTGATGAGCAAGGCGCTGATGGTTGTGCACAACGTATCACCTCGGGGTCACATTAGCTGTCTGGTGTATGTTGAACATGCATGAAGTCATTCAGACTCGGGCTGATCAGCTCTGGATGGCCTCATTGTCGATCTATAGCTAGACAATTTAGGTTTTAACTCGGTCTGCGCGGTTATGCATATTTATTATGACCCTAACTGCTGGCGCCTAGAGGCATAGACAGCTTTCGGCGATTTCCTTTTCTATAACTTATCTGTCGACTGGCATGGTGTAACTGAACTAGAGCCTTACAGCCATAGAGCACTATAATCCTTACTGGAGTGGGAAATCGTAGACGACTATCAGCTTGAGTTTCTTAATACTATGACTAAATACCTCAATCCGGCTACACTTTCCCGTACCAGCTGCGAAGCGTGTCGACAATTAGCAACCATGCTATGCACAGAGATCATGCAAGCAACGGAGAAACTCAGTCACGTTAAATATTGCACCACAAGCACTTTCCAGGATCCTTTAGCCACCGCTCGGATAAAGGATCTCCAAGGAGGCATGCTACAGTTCCTGGGACGTATTGTTCCAATAAGGCCTTCGGGGTTTCTAAGAAGTCTTCAACCCTCAACCGTTATGTGGCAGACTAGATAGAAGGTTCAAAGACTGAACTCTGTGCGATCTCGTCTGAATTGTCGATAAGGGACAGGAACCCCAAGATAGTATAGTAGGCTATATAGGCCATTGTTGCTGTCTTGCTAATAACTAGAAAGTCCAAGCTAGATTAATTTCAAGTTGTTATCCAGTTTCACTTTATCCTCCAATTTAACCATTAATAATAGTCCTACGGGTTATGGAACACCAAGGGTATAGCATTACACCAATATGAACGTGCTCATTATGACTTGGAATGTGACTTTTGGCCTGCCATTAGTGAAGAGGTCGCTGAGGGAGAAGGCGCTTTGCGAAACAATTTCAACTTTAATATCTGCATGTATCAGGATAAGTGGTCAATACTTTGCATACTTTTGGAGGCACTGTCAGAAAGGTACATTTTTGCATCTCAATGGTGACCGCTGTGTTGTGACGATTCTGAAATCTCCTTTAGAATTGATATAACTGTGGCAAAATCCAATACAGGTTAAATCCAATCGTGTAAGCAGACATGAGTGTTGTTGACGTCTGGTAAGTCGTAGCCGATTTTCTTCAAAACAGGGAGTACATTTTCGAATTTCCCTAAGGAAGTTGCCTTCAAGTGGCTGGGCTCTTCGTGGGGAAACTTCTCAATTAGATCTAATTCGCTGAGCGAGCCCACTGAATCTTCTTTTGCATCCCCATTGGGTGTTATGAGGAAGAACTCGGCGGTTATGTGATCCAAATCGGCCTCGCCCGCGGAAGCATGGAAGCCGTTGTCTACAAGAAGGATACGCATGTAGGCATCCTCCTTGACCATACCCTCAAGGTCTTCTTCGATGTGTACCCTTTCCAGGAGCTGTTGAGCTAACCATGCGTCATTTACTTCGATGTAAATTGTTTGATCGGAAGATGGAGACCGTTGTTGTGGTTTTATAGACTTGAATCCGAAATTAGATCTGTTCCTCACAAATTCGAACACCCCTTTCTGTTGCCTTGCGATAATGTATCTCGGTCTCGGCACTTCAGCCATAACTCCAAGTTTGATAAAAAGACTGAGAATGTCTTGCTGAATTTGTTTGCTAACAGCTGCTAGGTACCTCTTTGTGTCCCGCGTAAGTTCGTGCAACAGGAAGCAGCGCCAAGCCCACATAATTGCGTCAGTTGCGCCTCGCTGAGCTGATGAATGTGCCGTACTGCTCTCATTTACTATAGAGTGATGCATCAAGATGTCGCGTATGACTCTGTAATGTTCGTTGCGACTAACACGTGGCATAGAAAGACTGTATGGTCTAAACGCATTAATTAGAACGTAAGCGGAAGCCTCGATATTATAAGTGCTGCTGGACTGAAGAAATTCCTCTATATATTCGTAGAATCGATAGTGAGACGCTATGAAGAGAAAGAAGTTCTCGTGGCTTACTGAACAGGGCGTATGCACAAGTCTTCGTGCCTCGTTGTTAGAACAAGCGCGAACAAGGGATAGAATCTCATGAAATTAGAAGGAGGGTACTCTACAGGCTGGGCAAAAGGGATCAATCAAAACATCTTGAAAAAGACACAAAAGAGGGCTTCTCTCATAACGTGTACAGGAGCGAAGGACGAGGTATGGCTTAACATACAACATGAGCATGTCCTTAGGGCCAATTGAATACTTTCCGAAGAGTGTCTTCACTTGCTCGCCTTCTAAGAAGTCAATGGCGGTTCTGTCTATAAAGTGCACTCGTTTTCTTGTCCATGGCAAGATTTCCCTT
This sequence comes from Fusarium sporotrichioides, assembly GCA_019054645.1. Taxonomy (NCBI): domain Eukaryota; kingdom Fungi; phylum Ascomycota; class Sordariomycetes; order Hypocreales; family Nectriaceae; genus Fusarium; species Fusarium sporotrichioides. The sequence continues at coordinate 386,722 of JAHKNS010000002.1, read as the reverse complement.
GCAACTTGTGACATCGATGTGAACGAAGACCACACTTTGGCACTTCTAGCTTCTAAGAGTCCGGCAGAGATCGGAAATAGAGTTTTTTCGGTGTCAATACAGAGCTTCTCCCATCTTTCTGCGCAAGGAACTTGCTCTGGTATAGTAAAGAAATTCAGAACATCTTCGTTCACTACCAGAGAGAGCATGGCCATGTTAGGTTCTAACAACCTCGGCTTGTCTTGGATATACTGAAAGTATCATGCGGCCTTTTTAATATATCTTTCATCATTTTCGCCAAGTCTTGATAACATATTCCTATAGAGACCTATAATATCACTTAGTAGCTTCAAAATGCGATCAAGTACATCATCCCATGTTTCGCAGAATTCGTCAACGCCATGTTTGATTTGCTTCAGAACCATATAAACCCATATAAAAACACCCTCTGCTTGGTCTAGGATTTCATTAATAGCCTTCTGAAATTTGGCGTTATCAAACTCGAGATCTAGCCCACGAAGCTTATCGACTGTTCATCTGCGAATGTCATTCCCGGTAAGTTCTTGCATTCGAAGGCTTAGTTGAGATTCGAATTTGGCGGTAAAAAGGTTCTCAGGACAGCTGGACACGCGGACCTTTACTCGATTCATTCTGGCCATAACATCGAGAAGTTGAAATACTTGCTTCATGCCGTCATGAGGCTTAGACATTTCGTCCAATCCGTCAATTATGATGAAATATGGGTTGGCTGAGCGGCTGAGACCGTTTAGCAATAGCTTCCTGAGGTCTTTTATGTCCCAGTCGGTCGTATCATTTTTATGAGCGTAAGTTGGCGTTTCGCGCAAGAGGCGCAAAGCAATGGCTTTCTCATCCTGCAACATCTGGTAGAGGAGTGAGCAAATCACGCCCTTGAAACTGCGTTGGTCTTCGCTCCCAGGTTTCCATAGGTAGTAAGAGACAATACGGCACTCTGGCTGCCATCTCTGGAGTAGTGCTGTAGTCCGCTCATCTTTCTCAATAAACTTCATAAAGAAGCTTTTGCCTGATCCTGGCTTTCCACTAACCCAGTACAGACAATCGAAATCACTTTCTAGCCAATTGGCTAAACTAAGCATTTCACCCGAGCGGCAAAATGTTCCCTGAGATTTCTCTTCACTAAAGACCCATTCGAACGTGTCTTGATGCCTCTGCTGGATATCATTCTTCCTCTCATTCATTCGATCGTATGTGAAACTTTTTACAAATCTGTTATATGTCTCATCGTCTAACCTAGTGTCTGATTAGTCTCCAGATCCACATGCGCCAGAGCTACTTAGTTTTACTCACCCGAGCTTATCTTTAATTCTATTCCATATATCGGTGTCTGAGTGGTTCTCCCGAGGAAGATCAACTAGTGACCTGAGGAGTAGTTCTATAGAGATCGTATCGTCCGATGGCGCAGTTCTTTTTAGGCTTGACGATCTAGCCTTTGGACTTCCGATACATCTGTCTCCCGGTATGACTGGAATATCAGGTGGGACATTTACCAGATCACCGAGGTCAGCCAGGCTGTCCTCAGGGTCATGCCCAGCAATGACTCTGACAGCATCTGGCAGCGGGCCTTTTTGGCGGGCTGTTTCTGAGTTCCCCTTCAATTTTTCTTCCATACAGGCAATCGTAATCCAATAGCAGAGGGAAAGTCCATGTAACATATCGATAATCATCTCGTCCTGGCGAGATAGTATGCCTGATGATTTCTTATAGTAAAGTGGATAGGCCAGTTTATTGTGTAAACTTTCTGCGATACCCGTGACTTAAATATCAAATAGTACTTCATGGTAGATAGAAAGTCCTGTATTGCACTCATCAGGGCTGATTCGGACCTGAAAGTTCCTGCCTTTATATGCTCCGAACCTGGCTTTCCAAAGAACACCTACTCCACGGTCTGATGAGAAATTATTGACCCCTTTCACAGAGAACAGTTTCGAGATCAAACGATATGATTGATTGAGACCAGACGGATAGTCTGCAATGATCCGAAACCCGACAAGATCATGGACACTATCGAGTATCAGCTTGGGGTTGTTATACGTCTTGCGCTGATGTTCTTCACGGCGGTCGATGGACTTGGAGATGGAATCGTCCTTTTCCACCCTGCCATGCAATGTTGCCCGTATCTAGCTCTCTTCAAGCTGGCAGGATAAGTATTGTTTCAGCGCTTGGTGCATGGCCTCGTACTCTGGCTTTATCTTTCGCCAAACTTCGAAAAAGACCACTTTTGGTGATAATGAAGGGTTTTGTGCCAATGCATTCTCAACCTCAAGTTCAAATTGAGCATTCAGGGCCAGTGGCGGAAACGCTTGTTCTGAAGACATTGTAATTTCTGAAGCCAATCAGAGTGATGTGAAGAAGTGCAAGTTCGGCGACTCCGTAGAGCGTATCGTGAAGAATATGATTATGAGCTCAAGCTTTCGGTAGACTGCAAAGGAGATGATGTAAAATCGAAGTCAGAGTAGAGTCGGAAGAGTTGGAGTCGCTTGAGACTCGGCCAACAGCCTGAAGAGTGCCTTGCCGCAGCTGAAATGCAAGCCAAGCATACTCATACAGTAAAGATCGACATAATCACAAAATCAGGCTTCAGGACTTGAGCCCAAAACACAGATGGAAGACCTTTTTTATCTCTATTAGGGGTATGTTCCTGATATCAGATAATCGTTACCTTTGCAACTGAAGCACTTGTATCATAGATCAGGGCGGTGTCGCATGATATCCTGCAATACACTTGTGCAGAGTCACCTTGTCGTTATCTGTAGAAGGAATTCTTACTAACGAACACATCCGGCTATCAGAGCCCTCATTGCTCAAGTGTGGCGGTAACAATCTTACACCGCCAAGCACTGGTTGTCTGACAACCCCTCTTTTCATCCAGAAGATGTATCACTGTGCATGTGTCTTAAGTAGAGCAGCTTGAAAGTTTTACTAGTCAATGTAGCATGCGCAAGAATAATATGTGCCTGTCCATGTGTCACTCAGTCATCAATCTGAGCACTACCGGCCTACAAGTGCTAATAACTGTGAAGAAATATCATTTGTTAACGTTAGCCTTTCTCAAACGTCGATCATCGTCCACGCACAGCGAACTTGTGCACGAACTGGGAAAATTGTTGAGTAACTACCAAGATGTCTTCCCAAACCAGCTATGAATCAGCCATTGTCGACACGCTAACGTCCTACCAACCATTAAGGACACAGCGGTACGCCAATATCAACGTACTGATTATCACTTGGAAGGATCATGACTTTGGGTCTACCTTCGACAACGAAATCGCAGAGGTCGAAGCCGTATTCAAAGAAACTTTCAATCATACTATCTGGCCTTTCAAGATACCGACCGTAGCCGCCGAGCGATCGCTGGGCCTGTGTGTTGCCAAGTTTGTGAAAGAGTTTGGAGGCGAAGACGACCTCTTGATCATTTTTTACAGCGGACATGGTGGGCCAGAAATTGAGGAGAGGAGTCCTTGCACCTGGGCAGCGTAAGCACACGATGATGGTGTCTTTAGACTTTTCACTCGCTGACACGATTGAATGCAGAAACCTTTGCGGCGGTCCAACGCTCGACTGGTCAAATATCCAACCACAGCTCTTTTCCTCCTCTGGCGATGTCGCCATTATCCTCGACTGCTGCTATGCTGGCCAGGCTGCGAGGCCACACGGATCTCACAGGGTCGAGTTCCTGGCTGCCACTGATAAAGATAATTGGACACCAACTGGAACGAAGAAATATCCATCTTTTACTAAAGTCCTCTTGAGAGAAATTAAAGATTTGATGTCATCTGAAGGCGCCGTGACACTTGCTGCCCTTCAAAGTCGTATGGTTGTAGCAAAGTCTGGTTTGAAGAGGCAGCCACTCATGGTCCGTTTAGCTGGCGACATTTCAGAAGGCCCAATCACGCTCGTCAAGTTGGTAAAGGTTGGCAATTCCGAAGAGCCTACCCATCAATCAGATTCGGAATCCATTAATTCTATTTACCTTCGGTTATGCCTCTTCGACCAATCAAATGAAACGCCATCTCCTAGATTTCTTCGTTGGCTCACCAGGGACTCACCATCATCAGTGAAAGATATCAAAATTATCAGTCAGGCAATGTCACAGGCGTATAAAGTTGTTAAGATAGAGGAGAAAGTCTTTGCATCGGAAATTGAACAAGGAGAAACTCAGACATGCCAGTTGCTTTCCAGAGAAGCGCAGGCAGAGGTTCAAAAGCTCACGAGAGAACTAAAGCTTGCTGTGGGTGCTTCTTGTGATGCACTTTCAGCAACACCTGGAACATCAAAGATTGTCCTCGAAGGACTTAGAGGGGCATCCTCTCGGCTCACAAACTTTATGGCAGATCTTCTTCCTACGATGAGACGATCCACACTTGAAGATCTGAAGCGTAGCGACGATGTTACACTCAAAGAAATTTGGAGCAAGATTTCCATGCGTCTGACTCTTCTTGACGACGACAAAGTGACAGGAAACTCTTCCCGCGTAACGTTTTGTGATGAGCCAAGCTCAGGCCAGCGAATCAGATTCGGAACGCAGTCCACCCAGGATGTATTGGTTGAGTATGTCTACTACGACAAAGAGAACGACGACGATTACAAGAAGGTTTCATATCAGATCAGACGTATGATGGCTCTCTTGGCTGAGTCCCAAAACTCAATATTTCGGACTCTTAGCACCTCGGGCTTCATTCATGAAAGGCTGCCCAGTCCCCGCTTCGGAATAGTTCACCCTCTTACTGGAGACCTCAAAGGTCGAAGATTTATATCCCTTGATCAGTTGATGAAAGAGATCAAATATGTACCTCTGGAACGTCGCATAAGCCTTGCTGCCGATATTTGCGAAGCTATTTTGCATCTACATTCCGTCGGCTGGTATCACAAGAACATTAAGAACAGCAACATCATTATTCCCACTTCCCTCATTAACGGTGGAGCTACCAATCCCGAAACAGAATGGGACTTCGATAATCCGTTCATAATTGGCTTTGACTGTTCACGTCCGTCAAACGCAGAGACAGCAAACACAGTGGACTTCGACACTACAGCCAACTTGTACAGGCATCCCAGTCGATGGGGCAGATCCACACGTTTCGAGAAGTATCATGACATATATTCCCTTGTGAGGTCCTCGGACCCCCTTTTTGCTATAGCTGAGACTGACTTGTGGTGCAGGGTATACTGATTCTTGAAATTGGCTGTTGGCTCCATGTCACAGCGTTGGACACCAAAAAGGGCAACTTTGAGCGTATACGTGATCCAGAAGACCTTCGTACGTTGCTTCTCAAGGTGGCATCGTCCAAGCTCGCTCACGCAGCTGGAACAAGGTATGCAGAAGCGGTAAGGAATTGTATTATGAAGAGAAAATGGGAAGGCCTCGAGGATTGGAAATCACAGAAGCTGGTCCGAGAGGGTGTTTTGGATCTACTACGAAGCTACCTCGGTAAAAATGGTTAAGGGCTATTTATGGGGCAGGTCGTATTTCCCGCCTATGTGGAGCTACATAGTCCCATCTCTGAGTTGTGTCGAGACTCCTATTGTCACGATGCAAGTGCCTTAGGGCTCATCCAAGCATGTAAGCCTATCGATTATTCAACTTGTTCATATGATCATTCTACAAGTGGATTAGGACTGCAGGGGTCAGCATACCGTATTGTCGCTACTTAGTCTCTACCACAATGAAAACTCTAATTATAAGCTTATCGTTAGTGGATGTTTGTTACGGGGGTCTACGGGAAATCAGTCAAGATCTTCAGTGCAGCTGACAACTTGCCGTTACCAGTCTAGCCCTGTTTATCGACCTTCCTATTTGAAAAGCTGTAGTTTTTCAATCTCTTCTTATCTAAACGCACCCATACGTAAAACATCGTGGCAGCTTCAACCTTTTTATCGTATTCTTATCTAAACGCTTCCCTAGGTAAGATACCAACGAAATAAATAAGATACCGAGACCCATGCCGCAATTGCGCAGCACGAATCCATGAAAGAATACGACATTTTACGACTGTAGGATCACAACCCGCAGCCTAGACTTTCTGTCACTGGAAAGTCTAGATTCACGCTCCATTCATGGACGTTCCTTTATAGGATGAAGTCTACTTGGCGAGGTGGCTTAACACGGGTTATAGTGGATTGTCCAGCTGTTGGATTTTGATCCTGGACTTAGACCCTCTTTCAATGGATATCTTAGATCTTGGCTTCATAGATGGATTTCTGTCTATACGGCGAATACCACTTGGCAAACTGCCTCCCATAGAACCCATTGAATTGAGGGGAAGCAAAATATCTATAAATTGGGCCAAATCTCCTACTCTCTTCTATCTTCATAGCAAAAAAACTCGCTTCAAACTTGACAATCACTAGTCAACAGCCTCCCAGCAACTTGACCTCTATCTTTCCTCTCAAACTCCCATTTGACATCATGCGTTCTGCCGTTGCCGTTCTTTTGGCTCTCGCCAACCTCGTCAGTACCCGGCGGAGTCCAAAGCATTTATGTATAGCTAACATTTCATTGCCAGTCTCTTGTCCCTGCTGCTCCATCGCCCAAGCTGCTTGATGAGAGTGTGTTTGAGGACGCCGGCACCCCCACTTGGAAGATCACCGTTGTGGAGGGCGAACCCCCCGTAGAGTTCAACGGTACCATCCAAGATGTCATGAAGCAACTCAAAGTCGACTACCCTGAGTTTGCCCGCGAAGCTCAGGAGAAGATTGACGCAGGGATAGAGGCCCAAGAACTAGAGGATGGTGCATCTTCGTCACCCGAGGCACAGGCTCTCAAGAACTTACAGAAGCGGGATCACAATATCTGTTTCAACTTCCCTGTTGCGAGAGAACAATACATCCGCCAAGGCATCCAGTATTTGCGTGGCATTTCTGGTGGCCTGACCGTTCGTGCAGGTCCCGGAGCCTGCGATAGAATCAGCTGCAGTGGAAATTCAGGCATCTTTATCTGCAACGATGTAAGCTGTCCATACCTCGATTAGGTTGCGAGAGGTAGACCATAGCTGACTCTGACATTTAGAACTCCACTCCATTTTGGATCCCGGCTTGGGATAATGTCGCTAATGCAGCTCAGGCTTGCAACAACGAATGCCGTAGGTTCTGTTTTGATTGCGGTCTTCAAACCGGTTGGTGGACTTCTGGGCAGCGCTTTCATGACGCCAAATTCAATGTTATCATCCGTGAACAGTCATGCTAAATATTGGCTGTGCTTGTAATCTGGTCGGCCAGATAGTCAGAAGGTTGATGGTTTTTCTGAAGGGAAGACTTATCTCGGAACCTTTGCGACACCTTTATTTCAATTACCTTCTATATCACAGACAGCGCATTTATCAAACACTTATTTTCAGGGGCATATAGTAGATTGGCTTACATGAAATTGAATTAAAGTTGAGATTTTACATACTAATTGTATTCATTAATTTTACTGCTGTCACATTTACTGGAAAGATTCATTGTGCCGCATACTAAATCATCATCTACATCTAGAACTGTATATGCTATGAGTGTATTCATATCTATTCCAGAAGTGAATCGAACTGCAGCTATAACCTGTGTAGCCTAAGTAACTTCTGTTAGTTGCATCACTACATCAGGTTCACTCATGGCTAGGACAATATCGCAATAGTAGTTAAAAGCAGTATATAAATTTTTTAAGTGTGTTTCCCTTACAATTGGGCTAGGAAAGCACTCAGGAGTGTAGCGTATCTAATTAGAATAAAACTTAGCGGCTGCCCTAGACGCAGTTAATGGAGTGATTGACTTACGTGACCAGAGCAATGAGAAAACTATACTTTGTTATGTTGAGAGTGGCGGCAACCAAAATCGATGTACCGAAGACAAACGCACTGTAGATTATAGATCTTACGCGGCTCCCGTCTGAAATTTGGAGGAGTATTGTTGGGAGTACCAGCCACATTGGGACAAACAAGGCGACGAACGTCTTGGTGGCATTTTGGAGAAGAGATGGGGAGAAGAGGAAGATGTTGGGGTCTCGAGTCTTTGACTGAACGCGTTATCTTTAGAAATGGAACTTCTAATACGATCTGGGATAATCACTCGCATTACTTACCTGATTAGTGTGAAACTGTTACCATGTCAGTTGTGTGATGACTGAGAGCCAATCATGAAAGATCATACCAGTTTCGCGATACGAGGGAAGGTCCTCAGTCCTGACTCAACAATTGCCTCCAAGTTTGATCTGTCGTTTTTCTCGGATACTCCCAACGACACATAATCAGTGTCAATAGACATGTTGAGGAAGCAGGAGCTCTCGGACCGAACTAATGGTTTGTTTCCCATGAACCAATTCTCTACGTTTTATCGCTGTGTTTCATGTGCCTCTGGTAGACGGAGCATGCCATTGTAATCTTGTACAGCCTTATCTGCTGAATTGTCAACTCTGGGTGGCTAAGGGAGGGTATCCATGTACTTGTCACTGACCGTAAAGTTCAAGGGTTGATCGAATGCGCTTCAGTAGGTCGCGCCGGCTATTATTACCGTCTTGCCGACGGCTGCGAAGTCCTAGCTGGATAAGCTCAAGGTCGTCACACAGTTTCAGTTCGTCCTGCAGCTCGGATAGCTGATCCTGTAGGTCTAGAAGGCTCCTCATGTGCAAGAAGTCATATCGCTTCAATATGGAGAAGGACCTGTCCAGAGTGAGAAAGCTGGCCAGGCGAGGGTAGCCTTGTCGATGATCTTCAACTAGAAATCTCGGATTAAGATTGTGTGCAAGGTAAAATCAATGCAAGTGACTTACGGCTAATATTGGTCATGATTACAGAGTTGCGAGTGTGATGCTCTGTACTACCGACCTCCAAGTAGAATCAGCCGATGATAACATTTATCTCAAACGGCTCGCACAGCACGCCACTCTTGGTAATGGAGAGGTTTGGAGATTCAAGAGGCCTCCTTGCCTCCCATCATTGGGTTGCAGCGCATCCAGCCCGTAAGCTATGTACAACCACACCGGTGAAGGTTTCATTCTTAGCCTATCATTCTGGGTAGCCTGATTTGCTATTCTTCTCCCGAATGCTCTATTGACGCCCAGTTTACAACGTTGATGCCCTGGAATGTCACCTATGCATATTACGGCGGAGTATTGGGGTATTTGTTTGCTTTTCATTTTCAATCTGCTTGAGTGCTGTGTCAAATGACAGCGGTATAAATGTCAGCACCAACGTGCCCAAACCACATTGGCAGTGACTAGCTCATCTACCTTAATCCACATAGTGGGTTGGCTTGAAAAGGGCGAGTGAGAATATTAAAATTGTCGTTATGCGTGTCGACACACCCAAATCAGAGGTAGAGGGAGAAGCGGCAGGTCTCAGCACGGCCGCATCTCAAGCCACCGAAAAACCTCTAAACAAACAAGACGAGGACGAGACCCTCGGTGAGAGCGAGGATGAAGACAGAAAGGCACATGTGGCTAAGTACCAACAAGAAGCGACAGTGAGACCTTTTATTCCTTTCTTTATAGTCTTGTCTTGAATCCTGATATGCTAATTTCTCTCAAGTTTCCCTTCGAGATTGGAGACACAGTATGGATCATGAAGCCAGGTTATCGGGCACCATTGGGCGAATTTCGTATCACAAAGGCTTATGCAAACGACATGTTCCAGCTGGAATCTTACGCGACCAGTGTGGCTCATCCTGAATTGGTTGCAGGAAAGGATTTGAGGCGTAATATTTAGATTGGCTGGATTATGCAAGTCGGATTGACAATTCCTTTGTCAATCCAATCAATGTGATATACATCTTAGCCACGTGCAGTACACGGGCAAATAAGATCAATTCCATCCTAGGTGTCTTTGTGATTTCGAGTTATTGATTGTACATCTGCTACATTTTTCTTGTCATCATAGCATTGTCTTTTTGTACGCCTTCCACGACCACTGCTGTCAGCCACAAAACGAATGACAACAGAATAGACGTATCTACGACGGCTTTGGACTTTGTCTCCGCTCTCGTAACCACTAAGTTCAATATTTTCACCTCTGGGGAACTGCGTCTCGATGATATCACATTCAGGGTCGCAGGACGCGGTGGTCATGCATCCATCGAGATTGGCGTTGCCACGTTACCTCGCAAACACCTCGTCGCAGTCAAGCGCACCCTGCTTCAATCAGACCAATGGTTCAATGGGCCTTCCGACTCTAAGAAAATTTTAGGAAGAGCCTTTGAACAGATTGTGCGAGAATTGCGCGTCCTCGGCCATGGAAGTATTAGGAAACATAAGAACCTGGTGAATCTGGAGGGTATCTGTATGGACGACTTCAACAGCGTTCCATCGCTGGCCATTGTTATGGAGTACTCCAAGTTCGGTACACTACGGCAGTTCCTCGTCGAAAATAAAGACAAAATCTCACTGGATGAGCGCATGAGCTTTGTGATGCAGAGCTGTCGTGGTTTGGATGCACTTCACCAGGTCAAAGTGTGCCACGCTGATATTAAGATCGATAATGCCCTCGTGTTTAAGTCTTCAACTAGACCTACAGGTACGGACACATGGATAATCAAGATATCTGACTTGGGACAATCTGTCATCGCATCACGCGACAACCCAGATGGGAGAGTCCCTTGTCGATCTGGAACACGGCTATTGGAAGCCCCTGAGATTCGACGTGGTGATGCATTCTTTGATACTGGCTATAATATCCATGCAGCCTTGCGAACAGATGTCTTCTCTGTCGGACTCTACATATGGGAGGTCGTGAACAACGGCGAGCAATACTTTGATACGAATTGGATACATCAACGTGGTAGACAGATTGACATCGACACAATGGAGAACTTCCTCAATGAGCTACCCGAGGATGGTCTTCTATCGTATGCTACTATTTTCGTCAAAGGCTTTACTCGACAAGGCATATCAGAACAATTGCTGCTCTTGTTGAGGGGCACATTGCCTGACGACCCACATGCAAGAAAGACAATGAGCGAACTTATGACACTATTCGTTGACAGTGAAGAGTCAGTGATCACCCGTTCTTGTCTGAGTACGCCGTACTAATAGCTCTAGATCTGATGAAAGTGATGCCGCTTCAGGTAGTTCAGATGATGATGTTGAGGCGATCTTGGCTCAATTAGACATGAAGAATGATCAATTCTCGCCTTCTTCGATTGTGTCATGGGGAACAAGAAATTCCTTTTACGATGTAAGTGACTAAAATCCCAATTTCGCAGTTATGCCGGTGCTATCAGACAGAAGATCATTGACATGATCCTTGCTATTAGCTAGAATTCCAGGGCATCTTGCTCGGCAACAGTGTCCTGAATAATATCCCAGTGTCTCTCCAAAGGAACATCCTTGCCGAACTAAAAGTCATGGCTTTATCTGACAGCTCAGAGAATCCATCTGCTAGCCATGCTGCTATTACTATTTCAGAGTGCTATACGGCTGGGTTTGGCGGCTCTCACGACACAGCTCAAGTGATCCAATGGCTTGGAACGGCAGCTTCAAGAGGCTCCCACAAAGCTGGACTGATTTATCACAGAGTTCGCCGCGCTATCGGCATGCCACCTCAATGTACAGATGTTGCGGAGGAGGGGCAAGCCTTGGAGTCAGGTTTACAGAATATACCCACTGATAAATATTTGTCAGAAAGAATCGTTCATCATGCCCGCTCAATCATGGAAAGCGCGCGGAATGATATGATGCAAACGACACTTCTATGTGATGAACAAGACATCGATTCATTGCAAACGGGAGACGTGACACTTGCCGTATTCAGCCAAGCTCACGTTGATACGCTCCTACCAATACACGTAGCCTCTTGGCTGGGAGATGAGGCTCTTGTGGCCCATCTACTCGAGACATGTCAGGCAGATGTACGGTCACATTTGGGATTTAATGCCATACATTTTGCATGTCTCGGAGGACATCTTTCTATCGTCAGGCTATTGATTAGTCACGGTGTCCCACTCACAACAGCCCATTTTCGATCAATAACACCCTTACACCTGGCTCTCTTCTTCAACTGGGACGATATGCTTTCTGCAGTTCAACTTCTCCTTCATCATGGCTGCTCGCTAGAAGCCCGTACACAAACCGTTAACTGGGAAGCACACGACATGATAGTGAATGGGACACCGATAGAATGGGCGATACAATCACGCAATAGAGCCCTCGTGCGTCTATTTCTCTCCCTTTCGGTCCAGCCTCCCGATCAGATATGCTACTCTATCGCTATACAGCATTTCTACTGGGAAATCTTAGAAGACCTCCTTCATCATCTCCAACGAAGCCCAGATAAACTTCCGGATGGGACTGTTACTCTACAGGTCGCAGATAGACCATTTCTCCACTGGATTGCTCACGGACAGGATCTTACCGAAGCCATCAAAAAGACAGTACAGCTATGCCACGACAATGGTTTCCTTGGTTTCGCCACAGATGGGACATCTCATATCAGTCTCCTGATGGATATCTTAAGGACTACAGGAGATTTCACAATGTTCAACGCAGCGTTAGATGTCTCCTCGGACGAACACATACGAAAGAGAAAACCTGGCTTCCTTGACGACCCCTTGATAGTTACCGCATTCCGAGAAACCGCCCACAAGCATGCCTTTCGCGATACATTGTCCAAGCTCACCAGTTTTTACACAATCGACGAGCTTGAGGATGGTCGTATGAGCCTTGAAGGGAGCCTTCTAGGTGCAGCAGTCGCGAGTAATAATATTGTCGGGGCACGGGTTTTGCTCGAACGCGGTGTCGATGTGAATAAACCATTCATTATCTGCGGCGTTATAGCTACAAATGCCACTCAACAGTGCATTGCTGATAAATGCTCGCCGGAGATGCTCTCGCTGTTTGTGGAAAACGGAGCTGACCTTCTGGCCAAAAGTCCCATGACGGGCCTTACACCACTCCATTCCCTCATTGGGGGCCGAATGCAGGTGAAGGACATTCTCGACATCCTTTCCAAGCACGAGCAACCTGATCAAGTCTTTATCGAGGCGTTACATAGAAGCTTTGGTAACCTCGTCCTGTCGTCTATGAAATACAGTCCTGGGGCACTCACAGGTAAACAGAAGAGCAAGGCATCTCAGCTTCGTAAAGACCTCCAGGATCAGTTCTGCCAGTTACTCCTACACCCTCAGTTCAAGAGGTTTATCGACCACCCTCAGCATGTAGACGGCCCTACAATGATTCAACAAGCAGCATATCTTGTGCACCCTTTCACAGTCCAGGTGCTTCTCGAAGCAGGGGCTGATGCGAGTCGACCCTTACGGCGCGGTGATCACATGGTGCTGCCACTTGAACTTGCATGCATAACTGGCCGGGGATTGTATGCAACTAAGGAAGTGGGAGGGGAACACATAGAAGGCACCAAATACATCAGAATGGACCAGGCAATGGACGTTGCGACAGAGCTGCTACAGTTTCATCAAGCTCGTGGCGATGGCCTGTTCGAGGGCATTACAGAAATCCATCTTGCAAGTCGTATGGTTTGTGAAGAAGCCATTATGAAATATATAGAGCGAGGACAGACCATGGATTCGAAAGGTCGATGGCCTGGAGTAGAGCATATGGTGACACCAAGAGAGCTTGCTCTTCTCGCTCTGCATGACAAAATCGGTGTTGCTTTCACTGATCTTATTCCGGCATTCGATGATGAGCTGCTTGGAGAACAGGCTGTTGAGCTTTTGGATGTCTTTCGAAAGGGACCAGAGTCATCAGAAGACAGTTCGTCAGTACATACCGATGATCTGGATTACTAGGTATAACTCTCATAAGCGAACAATAACGAAATGCATATCTTGATAACCTCTTTGGACTTTCTCTCCGCTCCTGTAGTCGGTGAACTCGACTTCCTCACTGTGGGTAACTGCGTTGAGTTCGTAAGAGCCAGGCTACAACCGGGCGTAAGTAATGACGATTGCAAAAGACGCTGCGACAACCTGGGCGAACGCAAATGCAGTCCCCCAATCCCCTCCTGCACCTCTCCAGACAACTAGGCAAAGCCAAATGAGAGCAATTGCGAGAGAAGCACACGAGGTCCTGAACGGGAGTTCTATACAAATTCTGTCCCTCTGCCATCCTAACACAAACTGTAGACCTCTAATCCATTCTTTGCATAGGGGTTCTCGATACGGAAGCGGCAAATCGAGTCCATTCGAGCCCCTGGATAGGTCAGATTTTAGTCACTTCCTTCAGTAGCGTCAGAGGAGGAAGATGGAACGAGATAGACATACTTTATGTCGTAGATGCAGCTCTCTTGTGCCATACCCCTTAGACTGTGTAGTCCGTTAGCTTTATCGGGGTCGCGAGCACATTCTTTCAGATGCGACAGGAATAAGAGCTTTTTAAGGCGCTGCTCTGCTTCCTCTGCTTTAATCCTGATGCATGGTTGAAAGTCGTCCTCCATGCCAGCTATGCATTGATAGCTATGGTGGGAGCCACCCTGACATGCGTCATTACCATCGAAACCCGGGCTGGTTTGATGCCTTGCTATGGCCTTCATGCAATTCTCAGAGATAACCTCGCGGTTGAGGGGTTCCATGCCAATTCGATAGCGCCCATCCGAGTCAACAGTACCATCGAATTGGAACTGTGTTTTGAGTATCGTCAGACTGATCACCAGCGATTTCAGTGTAAACTAACGTTAACCTCTAGCACTTCGGTAATTCCATAATAAGGCAACCATCTCTTCCAACGGCCGAGATGCTGGTAGCACGTGTCCAGCAGTCTCTCGTATATTTCGCCATCAGACTCACAGGCGCTATCCTTGGAAGAGTCTTGTCTGTATATGTATCTTGACTTGCCGGTGCGATCTACCCTCCGTGAGATGATCTGTCGAGGCTTTGGTCGCTGGCACTGTACAAGAACAGCATATTGTCCTTGGTTGTGACTCTCTAAACAAATAAAACACCCCTGTTCTGCGCGCTCTCGGAAATCTCGTACTTTGGGGACTGGTGGAGGTGTCTTATCATCAGGGGGGCCCTGGCGTTCGATATCCTGTTCATAAGTAGTAGGAGACATTTCTGATTGTTTAAGGATGAGTGAAGTACCACGTAAACAATTGTCCTTCTTATATAAAGACTTGAATGTGAGCACTGCCAAGGACCGAGTTTGGGTTGTGACTCATAAGCTGATGCAAACTGCAATGCATAAACTTGGCTCGTGGTTAGGTGTGATTCGATGCGGCTTATCATGGCTGACCCAAGGCAGAATATCAGGCTTTATCACATGTTCTGCTGTACCACTTTGTTGCCCGACGAGGCTGTGAACTCGTATGCAAAGTTCCTGTTATGATCCAATTGCGTAGCTGGAACGTCAAGCTAGAATGCCTTATGAAAGGGGATTAGAAATTTTCGCGGTCAGTAAGACAGTTACAAGTGACTTAGAAATTCTTAATTGAAGTCGCTCTATACCCAGTCCATGCCCGCCCGTAGCGACGGATAGTATCCAAGGCAAACACAATTGCTAAGTGACAGCATATATAAAGCTATATTATGCCAAAAATGCGCATATTGGCTTGTTGCTACTTGCATTCCAAATTTCGAGTTTCATGAGCTCAGAACATAGCGAAGCAGTGTCGTTGCGACAACCATGGCCTCAAGAAGAGAAATCCAATGGATCCGCGACGCGCTATGCCTAGTTTTAAGTAGCGATAGAGATGCTTCCCAGTGTGACATGGTGCTTTGCTCTGTATATTTTGGTGTCGCAATGGCAACCCGAAGGCTGATGACACAGGTCAGATCATCGCTGGGGTACCTAGGTGAACGACCTAGTAAGGTCCTTGCGCAGGTGCAAAGGAATACATACCCCCATGCTAGGCCACGGAAAAGAGTAACCGAATCTACGCCACAAACTGACAATTCCACCCTGTTGGAAAGAAATCTTTAATCCCGGCAACATCTCACTATCGATGTGATTAAACTTGCAGGTGATCAGCTACTTTGACAGGGGCTGTCTACACCGGCCCGGTCATACTTCAATATCGTGGACGCCATGGCGCTGAAGCCACAGGGATCTATGGACGGGATGAACCGCTAGTCAGATCAGGATTTAATGGATGGTGCCCTGTAAGCCAGCACGGCTCAGCCGTTGTGGCTTAGGTTCCGAAGCATCATAAGGAATTCACAGTTGCAAGATGTACGACGGGCAGATACATTCACATTCTCACTTCATTTGTACAGATCACATAATATAGATTGAGGAGAACTAAATATTCATTATTCAAGAATTGACAGTAAGTCATGGTTGCATTAATAGATACATAGAAAGCTTTCCCGATAAAAGCGAAGGGTAAACAGGGAATCACTTGTAATCATCAAACTCCAATAAATCAATGACATCCTCTGGCCATTTACATTCTAATATTTCTATCGACCGGCAGGGATTCCATTTCCAGCTTCGAGGGTATCATTCGAGTCAATTGAGCATCGTCGGTCCTTGACGAACTTGGGCCACGTGTTGGTCAGCACAAGGTACTTGATGTGTCCCTCCGAGTCGTCAAAAATGGTCGCGTCAAAGCCTTCGGGGATGTCGCCCCAGTAAAGAGCCTTGTCGCTCTGGTTTCCAGAGTCATTGACGGATTCTGTAGACATGATGCCTGTCTCGGAACCGTTTGTCGAAGCGGCAGAAGACTTGACTTTGTTTGCTGTCGTGGTCATCTGGAATGTCTCAAATGGCAGAGCCGGGTCGACGGAGCCCTTGTCACCGAAAAGAATACGCGCAGAGTTCTCAAACACAGTCTCAAGCTTGCGCTGTTGCTGGGAAGACAGGTTGATCTGGAACTCGGCGTCGCGCGAGCTGATGAAGTTTGTGTAAATGCGCAGAGCACTGTTGAAGCGTTCGCGGACTAGTTCTTGCACAGCAGGCTCCTTGATCTTCTCGGGATCGCGGACGGAAGGCGGTAGTGACGACTTCCACTCAGCGACAGCTCTCAAGAAGGCAATGTTCTCGCCAGAGAAGTCGCGGAGGGCAGAGAATTGCTGAAGAGGCTCGGGGTTTCGTTCAAGGACATACTCGAGAGCCTCCATGGTGAGGATACTCTCACCTGAAGCGCTGCTCTTGACGGAGCCGTCCTTAGACCAAGAGGTAATACCTGAAGCAGCGACGGTCGTAGATCCCGTGGCAATAGATTGAGCACCATGGGTGACAGCCCTCTTGTTCAGCTGCCATTGAGCGATGGAATCAAGAGTCTCTTGTCGCAGGCTTTGGTGCTGGAGGACTTCCCAGCAGGGCCAGAAGATGGTGAAGATCTCAATGGCCATGATGGAGATGGCAAGCCTGTGCGAAGTAAAAGTCAGCTCGAGTTGTCCTTATGGAGGGAAGATGTCAAAGGGGATTGAGGTACGTGGCTTGGACTTACCATTGGGGAGGAATCCAGTAGGCGTTGATAGGTTCCATAGCTGGGACATACAAGGCGACGAGCCACATAGGGGTAGCATGAAGGCTGTGTCTTGGTTAGAGTGGAGTTCAGATTAATGACTTTTTGTCAAGGGAGACTCACTTGGCAATGCAACAAGCAATGGTTTGAGTCCTCCATCCCTGCGTGTCATTAATACCACGCGACTGCCAGAGGATGTAAGGGGCGACGATCCATGCCCAGATAAATTGCCAGAATACAGAAGGCCACCTAGTGGTAGATGGTCAGTATGTTGGAGGGCATTCATAGAGAGTATGCTTACCATTCCCAACCCTTGCCTATCTGAGCCTTTTCGTACTCCTTAGTACCCGGATGGACTTCAGTACCAGGAACACCCCAGCTGTGATGGAACTTCCTGGAGATGCACCACATGATGATTGTGAGGATGAACTGCTCATGTTAGTCTGATTCCGTGCTGTTGTGACTAGAGTTGAATGCATACCTGGATAGCCATGCCAAATCCGACTGTCACGAGAATCTTCTTGGTGTAGTCCAGAGCCTGGAACTTCCCAAGCCAAGAATCCCGTCTCGCACGAGGCCTGCCGTAGGCCTTCTCGTCCGAAGCAAACAGCTCCTTCTGCTGCTTGGCGACATGCAAAAAGCGACTGTTGGAGGCGTGAAACAGGGCGATACCGATAGGGAAGTAGAGACTCATGATCCAGTACTCGCCCTCGGGAGTAAATAATGGGAAGTAGACGTAACCGGTCTGAACAGCGCCCCAGTAGAGGTGGAGCATCATGATGGCGACAAAGGTAAGTGGAAGGTCTCGAATTCGAAGCATGGGCATGTCGCGACGGCGCCAGAGAAAGACCATGCCGCTGATGACGATGAAAGTCCAGATGAAGGTCCAGACGATCCAGAAGATGCCGAGCCCATCGAGATTGGGCTGCGGCTTAGAAGAGTAAGCCATTGTTGAAGTGATGATAAAAAAAGAAACGGTAGTAGAGATCGATATCTGTGTTCGAGACTAGAGAGAAAGGGAAGTAATATAGTATGGTCGAGTATAGTCTTTTGTATTATAAGGAATGTGGTTGGAAGGAATGCACGATGTCGGGCCGCGTGCAATGTTGGAGGTCGGGGTATTCTTCGAAACAAGTACAGCAAATGCACTTAAGCTTGGAGAGGAGACAAATGGAAGGGCGATGCGGAGATGACGACGTATTATGTAGTGTACAGTATTGGATAGCTACTGCACAAGATAATGATTGACTGACGGGCGGGAGACGGGAAGGGTGTCTCTGTTGTCACGATGAACTAGCTCTCAAGGCCCATCATGGCACTAGAGTGGACAAGGGGAAGAAGATAGAAAAAAGAAATGTCTTGCAGCAGTCAAAATGAACGTACGAGAAGAAAAGAGTGTGAGAGATCAGAAAAAAAAGTCGACGGTCTGTCTGTGACTGTTTATCCCTTGCACACACCCAGAGACTTTGCATTGAACATGTGTGTAAGCTCCGGGAGACAGATCACTAGTTACTAGCGGCAGTATTTTACTGGGGTCAGTCGATCTTGCTTTCGTCCTCTCTCTGCCACTCATTGTGTGTCGATCTTGGCTCTACTAAGGCAGGGCTACTCCTTGATCCTGGATTAAGGGAACCTTGCAAGTCCCGATTGGTCAACCTGCAATTCGGAATTAATTGTTCGCCAGACGGGTGCTCAGATGAGGTACGTGCTCTCTGTACCGTAGACTAACTAACAGGAGGTAGTTAGCCCTTGATTCATCACATGGACCGTAGATGACTGAACTGAGATTGACAGGTAGGCAGGTAATTGGTATGGACCCTGGCGAACAGACGGGTTCCTTTGTTTGTAAATTGCAGATCGACGGTTCTCGTCCGATTAAGTGACAGATGCTACATGTTTCTGCTTTTCTTTTTTTCCCAGCGCAGAATCAGATGCATGCTGCCTCTTCAGCAAGGGGTGCATGAGACATCGTCGCATTCAAGCAAGGATCGCCAGTGTGACATAGCACACCACTTTGAGTTTCTTCTGTTGCTGTGTGCAAAAAAAAAGGGCCAAAACGCCCTTGCATTTGAGTCGCCAACCTCCAGCCACCAAAGAGAAAAGATCAGATGAACTTGTTTTGTTTCCTTCTTTTTTCGCTTCTTCCTTGATCTCTTGTCAAATCTTGTCACCTGCCATGTTCTTTGTCTGTCTGCCCTGCTGCAGCCATGACGAAGAATGACCCGAGGGTCTACTCTTTTGATGGGTAACCACCCTGGCTAGCAAACCTTGTTTGAATCGTTCGTGAAACGACGAAAGATACGCAAAGACTTGTGTTTGTGTGCGCCATGCTCCCTCGGTAGGAAAGATGTGGTCTTGAGCTGTCACAGACAAAACACCTCGCAAACCAAGCAAGATTGGGTATATCAATTGACGTAACGTGATGTGATTAATGGCTGGTGAAAACTGACAGTAAATGATACCGACCTCTCTCTGTTGTCAGTCTCCCTTACATCTGAGGATTTTTCCGGATCTCCCTTGCAGGATGTAGAGTGAGAGAGACCAAAGAGAGACAACGTGACTGGAGCCTACTTCAATGCATGTTTTACTGAACTGGGCGCTGCATCCACTGTGATTTAATGGATGGTGGCTGGCCTGGAGCTAGCCACCGTTGGTTCCTGGACCGGCTCGCGTTCACCTGAATAAGGTTATGAGCTGGTGCTTGAATGCGGGCAAAAAGAAAGAGACTGTAACATGAGTTGATCTGTTTAACTTTTCTGATCGATGTAATTACTGTTTGTCCCGACAAAAGCAACTGCAAAACCCATCGGGGGTAGCATTTTGTTCAAGCATCATCCCCGTACGCATCTCCACGCAAACGCGATAAACGAACAGCTGAAGTCGATCCAAGGGGTTACATTGGACAGTTACAGTGGAAGGCCCACTGATTTGAGCCACTGTAACTTCCTGCCAGCCTCTATCACAATCGTAAGTTCCGTAATCCGGTCAAACGTGTCTCAAATCTCTTCCTATCATTATTGGAAGAGGCGTTCATCTCCCTTCTTTTTTTCCCTCTTTCTTTTCCCCCTCATTCAAAAATACCCACTTTGTGTCTGACAGTATTAGCTGCCAACGCGGTCCGCACCTAGAGCCTTGTTTAGCAAAGAAAAAGGACCCCAGTCTGGCTTTTGGCAGATCTTAATTACGATCACCCACAAGCGATACTCTCTCTAACCCACACAGGCTTGCCAGTCTACCAGTGCAAATTAAAAGACCCAGTCCAAAACGATTGAGCGCTAAAGAAGAAGGTGATCAACACAAAGTCTTGTCGTCATAACCCTATTTGATCCAGTCGTCTGGGTTGCACTGGCGTCAAACTCTCCTTCATCGTGTGCCCGTCTCCTCATTTGCTGCCCAATGCTCTTTTGAACTTTTATGCGCAACGGCCTCCCACGCGGGAACAAGGTCTTCCATGTTACAGTAGAGTCAGAGCGTACATTCATTAGTCGAATCTTCACTGGTTTTGACTCAGACACAAGTGATACCTGGAAACGTGTCCATGGCAGTACAAGCCTCGTTTTCTTGTGCTATCCTAGATGCTTCAATATCCGACCTCAACTGCAGTGTGCCTCTTTCTCTACACAATCCATTTAGTCCCTGCAGCTGCACACGTCTGCCTGCGGCGGCGCACCCGGCGCTTTGGTAGCACCTTGTGGGCTCTCCAGGAGATTACCGTGGAGAGAGATCGGCATTGCAACATCAAACAACTCACGGGTTATTTTCCGCACCATGCGCCCCAAAAAAAAACAGGGGGGGAAACACGTGCGCGATTGGAGAGAATGTCTGTTTGTGCCTGAGTCTGAAGCTGACGCAACAGGTACGGGCACAGCAAACTTTCAGGGTCTGGTTGTGCTCAGACGTGCAACCAGCGAGCAAACATACATACTTACAAACAAGTCAGGGATACAATCGGGCATCACGAAGCCTCTGAAATTCATGCAAATCTGCAAATCAGGATCTAATAAACCTTCAACTCCACCGGTTGACACGATGTATGCCACCTTGAACACGATCTTGCCGAGTCGGAAATACAACCCTCATCCTTGTACCCAGCTTTTCATGGGGGGGTGATAACAAGAGGAAAAGATCAGCAGCTCTGAGCCGAAACATATCGGAGACACTACAACGCCAATGAATCTAGCGTGACACCATGTTACGATGCCGGTAAGTGATGGCAGTTTTCTTCTACTTGGTCAATCAATTTCTCGGGATACACAATTCCGTGTGGTATAAGAGAGATAATCTCGTATATTTCGCAATTACCATTTCCCGTTCTAGTCAGAGATGGTAAATTCTCCTTCCGTTCTGCTAGTTCCAGCCTAACTTGTGAAAATGCCGCTGCCAAGAAGTTTAGACAAATTGAATGCCGGTGTCAGGTACGCCCCGTAGAATAAGTGAATAGTAATCCAATTCTCACCAACGCGGTCCCTTACTCGAATATCCTCGACAAATTTTGGACAGGCCAAGCCCTCGCATCGCGAAATTTATCAACAACGCCTCTCAAAGCTTTTCGTTCATACTCATCAGTGAAAAAGTCCCCGTACAACTCCATCCCAAACGCAGCGTGAACAAGAGCAGGTGGACAACCGGGGTGACAAAGACTGATGCCGCACAAGTCCAGTATCATCTGTCGGACCTGGTTCTCAATATCTCTCCACTGTGCACGTGTTGATGATAAATTCCCTCTGCAACTTTGACGTCAATTGGTGTTATCTTCAAGAGAACAAGGGCAAAATTAAAATTAGATTCGCTACGCACCCGAGGAAAGGATTCTCGGCCATGAGAACCATCTTGGCTATGATGCACAGCTGCATGCTTGTCACTTCGAGCGCGGACGAGTACCAGATAATCGGGAAGATCTCCCCATTAGACCTGTCAGCCGGACGCACGTAAAACGGCTGGTACTCCTTCAGGGCTTCCTCTTCGAGTGATTCGCCCTGTTTCTGCAGTCTCACTACTCAGCAATCGGTCAGCAAGGCGCACCAAAAAAAAACGTCCATGCACAAAAGAAAGTCTAATCTCGCATAGTGGGGGAATAACGCACACCACTCTTGCTCAGACCCGTCGGCCCATCGCCACTTTGCTACTTGTGCCGTGTGAAGGACAATCTTGTTAGCTTTTGACGCGCCGAGACCATATTCCGCGTCCAGAACCATCTTGGGCGGGTGCCGTTTCGTAAAAGAGTGGTAGAGCTCCTGGCGAACGGCCATCCAGTATGCCGCTTGGATGAGGGATCGGCGACCGAACAGGGTCCTCGACGGTGGACTTCTCAGGACCGCATCGATAATGGCCAAGAAATTCACCTGAGGCTTTGACGTTGTTACCGTTTCTTTTCCGTTTGTATTCCGCTCTTGCTCATCCTGTTCACTGCTGCTACTATCTTCTTCATCGTCGATCTCTTCTAATTGACGGAGAATGACTTAGGTCTAAGTAAGCCGTCAATGTTACACCCAAATCATCAATGCAAATCTTACCAGCTGTTGCTATGATGCTCTCGAGCTTTTCGTCATCTTGAATGGTATGAAAATCCCGGAGTGCAGGGATGCATTTCAACGTATATTCTACTGCATCATGAGGTGTAAGTTTGGGCAGCAATTGGCCTTGATATAATATTCCCTGTGATGTTTTGTACTTTGGTAAACGGCTTAGATGCCGGGCTGATAATGCAAATATCGCGTAGAGTAACGGCGGATGATGTCGAGCTCTGATGGGTACAACAAGTTGAAAGTGCCTTCTCTCATCGCAGAGATCCAGCTTATCCTGTCAGTACGCTTTGATCCTATCGACGAGGGTTACCGAGTCATACCCAATGTGACAGCTCTTCCACGAAATATCTGAGCAAGCACGCCTCCTGTGGATCTTGGAGCGGAAATCTCGTTGATTCCACAGAGCTGTACATCTGATAGCCTCTTGGAGACGGAACTTGGTCTCTGGTCTGGTCATGCGGTGGACCGTAGGGAGATGGCTGATCATGGCTCGCCGAGTAAACGCTTGAAACACTTTGTTGATCCGTGGTGGGTGATCGACCGGCTCCCTGCTGCCAAGGTGATGATGGATAACTCGGTGAGTTTCCAGTTGATTGCGGCGTGTTTGTAGACGGATATATCGGATGGTTGTTTCTTATACTGCTGTTGAAAGATTGCGGTTCTCTGTGGCCATGTGATGATGGCTCATTGTGATCTGCTGTGAACCTCGGGGACGTACCGCTGTGTTCATCGAAGTGGCTCCGCGGGCTACTAGCAACTATGCCAACTTCAGTATTTCGTCGCTGAGTTCTTGCTGAGTGACAGCTTTGACTTACAGTCTCTGACCTCGCTGTTGACCCAAGTCTGGTTATTCAAAGGTCCAGACGATGAATTGCGAAAGACCGTCTTTTTGGCTGGTCGAGCACAAGGCAAGTTCTTGACGATACAACGATGACATCTAGGTTGTCCCTCATCACCTTAACTCATTAGCTATTCTCATATATCTTTAGTTGCAGTCGGTTCATCTACATTTGACGTGTTTATCTAAGAATAATTAGTTTTCTAATTGTCAATTGACTACCGAATTTATGTCACCTTTGCACTGAAGACATGGCCTCTTGACCACTGGCATCGTTTTCGAACTCTCTCGTGATATCGAAAACAAAGACTGTCGACTGTAGAGTTCTGATGTCAAGATGTTGTCCCCGCCTGTACGGCTCCATTGAGTTTCGATTCTTTACTGCATCACGTGCTGTAATCCGCTGTTCTCTCCGAGACTGACGCGACGGGCTACCCTACAGCATCATGCTTGGACGCGACAACTTGTAATAGGAGGTTGAAGACGCGTCTTTTCCTAACTTAATATACCACTAATATTTTTTATAAATTACCTGGAACACAAATTTGTATTAATAAACCATATTTGGTTGTGTTTGTGGCTTGGTGTTGCGAATTGTTTTGGCTTAGCGTTAATCAAGATGTTGATTCCTGTCAGCTTGAATGTTTCATATTCATTTGTGCACCAACATGTAACACTATCTCTTGCTCTCCATCGCCTAAAATGTCGAGACAAACTCGCTCTGCGGCTAAGAAACTGACCCGTGTTCAGCTCTCAACGCCTCCAATCAATTCTGTAGCCCGTCCATCTGTATCATCACCTTTGGAAACGCGCCTCTTCGCCAACCTCGAAGAATGGGATGCTTATCTCTCCGATAATCACCAAACAAATCCTTCAGGCCTCTGGCTCAAGATCGCCAAGAAGTCTTCTCCAGTCCCCTCAATAACATACGACCAAGCTCTTGACGCCGCTCTTTGTTACGGCTGGATCGACGGCCAGCGCAAATCCCTCGATGAAACGCATTTTATCCAGCGCTTCACGCCGCGTCGAAAGGGAAGCTTGTGGTCGCAGCGCAACGTGAAAAAAGTCGACGCGCTTATTGCCCAAGGAAAGATGAAACCTGCTGGACAAGCAGAAATTGACGCGGCGAGAGAGAATGGACGTTGGGAGAGGGCGTATTCGTCGAGTAGTAACGCGTCTGTGCCTGATGATTTTCAAAAGGCGTTGGATGAGAACAAAGCAGCGGCAGACTTCTTTGCGGGGTTGGGCAAGACGAAGAGGTACGCTTTTATCCAGCGGTTGGAGACTGCGAAAAGGCCAGAGACGAGAACAAAGAGGATTGAACAATTTGTTATACTTCTTGCGAGCGAAAAGAGTTTGTGAAGTGATAATTATAGTCCATCGCTGGAAGCGTTCTAGAGTGTATTAAATATTTAATCTAGCCTTACGGATTTTCTGTTTGTAACCGGTTTGAAATAGTGAAGTTATTGAAATATTAGAATCAGTAATCATCCTCCTCGTAATCTTCTCCTTCTCCATCGGACTCATCGGCCATACCCATCATAAATGGATTACGCTCCTCATCATCGTCCTCTTCATCATCGCTTTCTTCATCTGCAGTCCTGCTGCTGGCATCGTCATCCGAATCCTCATTTTCAACGGGATTCTCTTCACGGTGGAGACGTAGACGCTCTGCTAAAGATAGTCTTGCGGGCGGCGCGTCTTCTTCGTCTGATTCTTCGCTTTCCTCTTTGCTGCTGGAGGAGTCTCCTGCGTTGTCCGAGTCTTGTCTTGAGACGCCACCTTGATCATCGTCATCTTCGTCATCAGATACTAACGTCGTTGACCGCTTTTGGCTTCGCTCTGGTTGCGAAACTTGTGGTTCACCATCTTCATCGTCGGAATCAATAATAACTCTGGCGCGTTTCGTCAAAGGCTGGACGTCTTCCTCTTCCTCGTCATCCGAGTCTGAAACCACGCGACGTTTGCGACCACGCTGCACAGGCGCAGACTCAGGCTCAGGCTCTGGTTCGGAAAAGTTTGCTCCCACTCCGTCTTCATCATCCTCGTCGTCAGAAATCTGGTGGATTCGTCGAGCAGGCGCCGGGGATCCGCTGGCTAATGAGATACCCTCATCATCTGAATCTTCATGCGCCTCAACAATCTCGTCGTCGTCAATCCCGTCGCTTTCGTATTGGTCCAAATCTGTTCCATTATCATCGCCATCATCCTCTTCCTCATCCGAACTGTCGCTGTCGTCGCCAAAGTCAGGTCCAAGTGTTTGTAGCATCTCAAACCTTCGCAGCCCACGCTCATACTCAAAAGCAACCATAGGCCAAGCCTTGATCCTTCTTGTCTCCAGAGTGCTGCCAAGAGGATCTGGTAAATTGTCCCACGTATCTCTATTGATCTGGTATTTCGCAAAGTCAGGGTGTCGTTCTAGATCAGGCCAGCACCACATAAACTGCAAGTCTTCTCCCAGGCCAGGTTGTCTCTCGTATGTTTCTGTTTGGTAGTGGTTGACCAAATCAGACGTGCACCACTGTAGGCTCGATTTCTGACAATCCGTGCTGGAAACGTTGACGTAGAATGACTCGAGTTGGGTAAACTCGTTCAATAGTGTGGGAACGTTGCGATCGCCAAGATTGTCCAGGATATCAGGCCCGCCAAGCGCAAGATTTTTGACCTCACTCGCAAAGTCGGGTAGGTGAAAAATATTCCTCCCACTCGGGCAAGAAAGGCCGTCGACGAGAACAACATCCGATTTCTGGTTGAATGGAACAACTGCATCTCCGGAACCAGCGTCTATGCTGAGGGAGTTAGGAAAAGCGTTTGTCGCAAAGGCGCGAGATTCTTGGTGGACTGCAAAGACTGTGCGCAGGTTTTTCGTTTGGTCCTCGAGCGCGAGGCCATCACGGACTGTCCATACGAAAGCACTAGCCGATTCGGGATGCCTTGTCGTTCCATAGGAAATAGTGAAGTCAAGAACGCGATAGCGAGCGCGGAGCTCGGGACAGAACAATTCCCAGATGCGATGGCGCAACTCTATGGGCAGTCGACAAAATTGCGGGAAGTAATCGTCGGTTGAATGTGATTTTGTGTGACTGTGGTAGTCATTTTCGTCGTCTTCGTCTTCACTGGACTCTGAATCGCTACCATCAGCGGCCATAGTATCGAGCAATCCTCCGCCGTCGGAATCATCAGAGCTTTCGTCGCTGGACTCATTGTCGTCACTTGAGTCATCTTCGCTTTGAGATCTATCGACTGGTATTTCATTTTCGCTTTGATCAGATTGAGATTCGGCCATACTCGACATTTTGCGGGTGCCGCGAAAGGAAGGAAAAAATAATTGTGAAGGGCGCGATGAGATTGACAACGGAGCTTGATGAGATTTAGATGCAGGATGAGAAGGCAGCCCGTGTCCGTGCACGCGCGGTCACGTGATACTGAAGTCACCTGCGGAGATAGGTAAGCTCAACTTCATTACATACCTGCCTCCGATAATACAGTCAGTTAATTCATGCTTCTGAACCCATTACAGCAGAAACATACCAACCTAGGTTCCTCAGTTGCAGTTTAATTTGAATTCCCAGGTGAAATAATCTTCTGACCCGCTCATTCAGCCCCATATAGCATGTCAGGCTTTAAGGCATTAGGATTGGCATATGTTGTCTTTCAGACCATTAGCTTCGCTCACAAAACGACCCTCTTTTGCAGGGATATATACCGCAGTCAAAAAACGCCTGACCCTATCCTTAAAGAAAATGCCTTAGCCATGATCCAGGCGGCAGATCGCGTCAAAGACTTCTATAAGGCAGCAACTATACCACAAGAGAAATGCCTGATTGATATTGCCAAGAAATGCATATCGGCCGCGACAAAACTTTCGGTTGAAGTGGACTTCTGTTACGGAACGTGGCTGGTGATGTACTGAGAGACCCGCCATATTTTCGACGCAGTCTCGCAATACGCGAGAAAGCTGGTTATGTCTTTGATGACATACTACCTATCCTCTTAGCCAATATGGCTTACCTGCTGGATTTAATGTTGTGGTTCTTGCCACAGCAAGAGGAAGCCGAACTGAAGAATTGAAATTTAGTTTATTCAGAGCAAGATCAGGGATCTGATGATCTCCTTGAGACTCCTTGCCTTCGCCCAGGATAGTCATAGCTTAAGGTGTTTTCAGGTCGTTGATCAACAACCATGTCAAGGCTTAGTCGACATGATAGATGCGCAACAGAGGAACCTGCGACGTTTTGGAGTTTCTCCACAGTGGTATGATCAAGCTATCGCATTAACAGAGGATAAGTCAGTCACGGTGGAGATTAGCCCTAGACGTGCTCGAAGAGCGATAATGGGTGAAGATCTACTTGGATCATATGAACTTGACGATGAGGGGCTTGAATACTCCGAGGAGTTACAAAGAGAAGTAAGGGACATACGCCAATCCTACGCCGACTTTGAACCATTATTTTAGGTTGTGATTATTCATCTGAAGACGAAGTAAGAAGCACCTTGAAGAATCTCTAAACTCGCCTCAACGTTTTGAATATCCCAGCCATAACTAGATAAATAAGCCACTATACTAGTGAGATAGTATCCCACTCTGCTGTAGTGACATGCGGCAGCAACGAGCACTCGATCATCTTATCCCAAGTCTTTTCCACTGTACCGACCTTTTCGTCAACCGCTGTTGTTTCCGATCCATGCACCAATAGTTTATTGACGACGTTCCGAGGAAACTTTACTTTGGAAACAACATTATCTACTCCATATTTACCAAGCTTGGAGTCAAAAATACGTTCATTTGCCGTGAGTCTTTCAAGACTCAAGGCAGAAATATTCCCAACACCGCGTTCAACAATCGTGTTGATAATCATAGGACTGAGCTGAGACGGATACCGATAATCCTCGTGCCATGTTCCTATCCTGATAAATTCTCGGGTACCGTTGATCAGAACTTCCTGGACCACAAGTCCATACACCAACGTGGCTTTACTGCCTGGATTGTCCAAGTCGCGTCCCCAGTGATATTGATATAGCGGGAGAAGGAAATACTGGGACGAGAAGGAAACCGTTTTGCTAAAACAAAATCGGAATGCAGCATGTGTCTCATCGAATGGGTTACATGCTTGTAATTGTATACAGTCTAGACCGGCCGCAGGAGACGCGACTTCTTGTTCGTGTCGGAAGTACCATGGTTGGTCTTCGTTGTGCGGAGTACCAGTGAATCTTACAGGTAGAAGAAGACCCCTGATCTTTAGGACTGCTCGGTCAAAAGAAGCAAAAGGATCGCTAGAGGCTGGCGTGATGATGGTTTGGCTTAGTAGAGCCAGTGGTCGCAATTCCTTTGACTCGAACGAGTTTGGATCTGTGAGTGAGATCCTGGGCCCTTTGCCAATCATACGACCCGACATGACCGATCCTGGGGATGCCAGCCATGACCACGAGGGGCGGGAAAGTCTCTGCATCGTGGAATCGCTCTCATCCTCTGGCCTCAGCTTGGAATCAGGACCTGTGGCCGGTTCCCACAAAAGGTCTTGCATCCAAGACTCGAGCCAAATGCCAGCAAGATAGCTATCACCGGTCTTGCTAGCAATGAGCTTAGCAAGGCCTGCTATAGCGATGAGTCTATCTTGTTCGAATGTCAGATCGTATCCAGTATATTTCGAAAGTACCCAACTCCAGTGTGTATCTCTATACGGTCCAGTAAGATCAATCATTGACTGACGCCCCGTCTCAGTTCTCTCGTAGGTAGGAAAGTGCACATCAGGAGAGACTTCGCTACCTGCGCATCCGTTACACTCCCAATAAAGCTGCTCATTTCCAAGGTATAGTAATCGTCTCGAGAGACAGCGTTCTTGCAGAACCCACGCACGGTTGTTAAGTGGTGCATGGTCCACATCGACTTGTATGTCTGACGCATCCCTGTGCTCAACAAATACGTATTCATCTGTTTGAGATACAGAGTCTTGTCGATCGTAGGAAACGACGGGCTTGTGCCGAGGTATACTGCGAGGCCGGCACTTGCGGAAAATACCGAGACCGGGAAAACCCCAGCAGATTGTTAATGTGAGGAAAGCATATTGATATATATCCATCATCAATGGAGCTTCTTGGCGGAATTCGAAGCCTCCGTCGTCTTGTATGATACAGAGAGAGTCGATCCAGAGATATCTGACACTCATAGCACGGCAGATAGAAAGGATGTCTTGGTAATTTTGTGGCAGAATGCTGTCCGGTTGGCAGTCAGAAAAGTTATGGTAATTTCTGGTGAGGAGTGTAGGTGTCTCGTGCGACCATCGATGAGAAAGCGCAACATATGGAACGTGGGTGGGGTTTTGATGGATGCGCCATGCATCGGAGTTGCTGTCCCCCAGATCCAACAACCGGCTTGGCATTCTTGCAATTTGTGGTGGCGAGG
Source organism: Fusarium sporotrichioides (assembly GCA_019054645.1). Lineage (NCBI taxonomy): Eukaryota > Fungi > Ascomycota > Sordariomycetes > Hypocreales > Nectriaceae > Fusarium > Fusarium sporotrichioides. Next base: position 356,611 of record JAHKNS010000002.1, on the reverse strand, counting down.
GATCCTCGAAACAGTTCGAGTGCTTTGACTCGCAGACACTAATCCATCGTGTTGCGAGTTTAGCAACCGACTCAGGTGTATGCTGTTCAACGATGGGTAATGTTCTCTCGGTATCTAATGTAAGCCTATGAGCGTGATAGATGGAAAAGTCTCATTGATAACCTACCTAGATACCATTTCTCTGTAGTCTTCCAAATGGCTAGTCCCAGTTGTTTTGTCTTTAAGCCAAGGCCAGTCAGGCAAATGTCTACTGTATACGCAGCATTATTGGGTTCACAAGTGATGGTGACTATCTGAGCATTGAAATCCGCTATTTCTTCCTCATTTGGTGACGCAATTGGTGAAGATCGAATGCACCGCCAGACGGTCCAGCAAAGAGGACAGTCATGGCTTATTGATGTAACCAGGGATTCCCACGACGTGTGTAGTAGAAAGTGACTACTCAAAGTCCATTGGTCGGCGAACAGGCCTTTGGACCAGTTTACAGGCTCTGGCAGTATCCCTGCTGAAGCTGCGACAGAGCCTTGATTGCCATCTGACACTGGAAGGGAGGGTAAGGCTTTTCGACAGACTTGGCAAAGACTCATCCTTATATAAAAGGACAGACTGCAACAAAAGATAACCTGGCACAATACCTATGAATAGATAAAGTTTATGATTCGCAGCATAGGGGATTAGTGTTGACATGTGATCATGGTGAGATGAAAAGTGCCTCAGTAGAAATTATGAAAGTGTGGAGTCTCTTGCTCCATTCTCTCTAGTGACTCGATGTGTTCTGTGTTGTGTTTGGCCAGTGAGAGACCAACTGCTGAAAGTGATACATAGCACTGCATGGCACAACCCTGTCATTTCAATTGAGACAATGAACTTATTCATCATGGTATTGTAATTATGAATAGCATCACGGAGTGAAATCGATATTTTTGCGCGCGGTAGGTAATTCCATCGTTCTCCGAGCTCCATCTTGTCTTGCTTTGCGCGGCACGACAAGCTTGACTAAGTTGCTTTGTCATTTTATCATCTCCATAAGTCTTGTCACTAACAATTATTTCCTCCAATCATATGTAGACTTATGCATCTCGATGTCTTGGCGTTTCCCGAGGCCGAATCCTTCGATAGTGCTTACTACCCATACGGAAAGCTCTTATTCAGCCCCTGGTGTGATTGCTAAGGCTGAGTGAGTGCTTGGGGAAGGAGGATTGCGACTGTTCGGAATTCGTGGCTTTCGGAACTTTGGCAATCCGCGAGGCGTCCAATTGAAGATGCATGAGAAACCATGACTGAGGTATTGTGTCACTATAAGAAGAATCATCATCCTTCCTGTCCAGTAGTCAATTCAATTCAATATCAACTCACATTCTCAGCTTCATCTCATTTGAACAACATCATAACTAAAGACAAATCATAAACTACTCAACTTAATCCAAAATGTCCAAGATTCTCACAGTCTTCGGCGCCACTGGCAACCAGGGCGGTTCAGTTGTTCGCGCCATCCTCAACGACCCCGCTCTCTCCAAAGAGTTCAAGATTCGTGGCATCACCCGTGATGTCTCCAAGCCAGCTGCCAAAGAGCTCGCCTCAAAGGGTGTCGAAGTAGTTTCTGTAGGTTCTCATTCGCCATTCTATAAAAGAGCACTAACTGACTTTCCTCAGGCCGACATGAACACAGCCGAGCAGGTCGCTCCAGCTGTCAAGGATGCTCACACTGTCTTCCTGGTCACAAACTACTGGGAGACCAACAGCGGAAATGGCGAGATCGCCCAAGGAAAGGCCGTCGCCGACGCTTGCAAGACTGCAGGAGTGAAGCAGCTTATCTTTTCATCGCTGCTCGACACCAACAAAATTAGCAACGGTCGCCTTACCCACATCAAGCATTTCGAGGGTAAGGCTGAAATTGAGGAGTACATCCGACAAATAAATGTTCCCGCTACTTTTGTGCTTCCTGGTCTCTTCGCTTCCAACTTGTTCACCTCGATCCGAAAGAACGAGGACGGCAGCTACGCTTGGGCTCTTCCTGGCCATGGTGACAAGACTCAAGTACCTATCTTTGATGTTCAAGAGGATATGGGTAAGTTTTTACAAGTCACAATGAATGGTTTCGACAGTCATACTAACGTGCGCAGGCAAATTCGTCAAGGCTGCCATCAAGAACTTCCCCGGCACCATCAACAAGCGCATCTTTGCGGCCACGGATTACTACACTCCCAACCGACTCACCTCCGAGTTTAGCGAAGTTATGGGCAAGCCTGCTACATTCAACCAGGTTCCTGCTGACGTGTTCAAGACCTTCTTGCCAGCGGCTATTGCAGAGGAACTAACAGAGAACATGATGCTCTTGGAGGACCCTGGTTACTATGGTGGAGCTGATCTGAAGGAGAGCTTGGATATGCTCGACGAGAAGCCGATTACTTGGAAGGAGTTTGTTGAGAAGAATAAGTCCAAATGGGAATAATTTGCTAGAAGAAGCTATCTAGTTCAGCTTGGCTAAAATAATTTAAGCCAGGTTAGGTCTTGTCTAATATGATTCTTTTGCCAGATCCTAAATGAGTTGTTAAGTGGGACAGCACGGCTTGTGTCAATTTGCTGAGTTGAAGACCCATCCTTCTATCTAGTTGGTGCATCTTCGTGCCATCTTTTTTGACGTCACAATTCAGGCACCAGTGGGTTTTCCGAAGGATTCGATGCAGCTTGTCTTGGCAATTTAGTATACTGGCCAGTTATTTTTGCTGTTGGCACGGCCCTGCCGTAAGGCAATAGCAGGGGCAACAACCTGTTTGTTTTCAGGCCCGAAGATCATTGCCCAGTCTTGTACTGATGTAGCGCAAAGCAGAGCTCACTCCTTATTTATACAGTCAATGGTATTAGGCAGAGTCTTGTTCCTGTCAGATCCTCATTCTCACCTTATTCCCCATGGGATTTATCTTTTCAGTCTCTAACCTAAAACCTCCAAGTCGAATATGTCCATCTAAGGAATCGGAATAGTTTCACATAACGACCGAAGCGACAATATGGCGCACCACAAATTAACCCTCTTCCTAATGACTGGCAGTCTCCTGTCAGGGTTAGCGCTTGCTATCAGCCATCATTTGTTTTACAACTATCTAAACAATCGCATCGCCCAAAGCCAAAACCAACAAGAATGGTTCTTACGTATTGGTACTGGAATGGCCTTTCTGGTTAGAGCATTGCTATCGGCAACTATAGGGATGGCATATGTACAGATCCTTTGGCGGACGCTAAGATCTAAGTCTGTTACGATTAACGGCATTGACTCACTACTTGGAGTGTCGCATAATGCTTGGGACCTTACCAATTTAGAGTTATGGACTGCTGCACCAGCTGTTACAATTGTAGCTGCGATAGCCTGGCAAGTAAGAGAGCTGGTGTAAAGAAAACTGCTGCTAACGTCTAGTAAGGGCTCTTCCGCTGATCGCAGTCATCACACCAGCTACTTTGAGCATAGAGATCTCCTCAGAGCCAAATATCACAGTAGTCAACAGTCTTATTCCGAATATCGACTACGATAGAAGTCTATGGTTTGGTGGATGGTTCGAGAACAGAACTGTCATCCACACAACCCAGATCTCCAGAATACTCTTACCAGTGGCAACACTGGGTTCTATTCTCAACATCCACGCTCCCTTCCCCAACTCTTCATATTCCGTCGAGTTCTACGGCCCTTCATTATCATGCGACACCCTCCAAAACCGTGCACTTACAGACCGTGTACGTAGGGTCATCGCTGAATACTCCGAATTTGATGGGAACGTGACATACGTCGGTTTTGTCCCGACCAATGCGCGATATACAGGAAATATTCCTTTCGATGTCAAAACGTGGGACGACTTTGCTGTCCAAGGGCTGTACAACGCGTTGAATTATACTCTAGCTGACATAGCACCAACTCTTGATATTACTGCTAACGATCAAAACCTAGTGGAGGAGAACTACCCCGCTGCGTTCTACGTCGTCACACCAGACAGGCAGGATTGGCAAGCCAAGAATATACTCAAATGTCAGCTGTACAACTCGTCATACTCGGTTAACTTCACATTCGACAACGGACTGCAGGACATAAAACACAACATCGAAAGACTGAACGGAGTATCAGCAGAGGACGCTTACGAATTTCGTTTCGGGAAGCAATTGCACGAATGCAATCCCGTTACAGCTTACCTATCACTCATGAATGCTATGGGAAACCTGCTTCTAGGAGCTAAATGGCATGTTGGAAATAATGTTTACGGAGCACAGCGCACAATGATAGGGTCTACTACTATTATTGAGTCTCCGGATATGCATAGCTTTTATTACGAGAAACCCAAGTCTCCGATAAAGTATATGTCTATGAGGAATACGCTGGAGGAGCTCTTTACCAATGTGACAATAAGCCTCTTCAGCAACTCCGAATTTTTGTAAGTGCAAAGGCCCATATCCGATCAAAACTTTAACCAACAAAGATTTACCAGGCAAAATGATACCGCGGCATCTTACGGTCCTGTCACACACTTCTCAGCACAGAATGCCTTTTCATATGAGCCTCGGAACTTATTTATTGCATATGGTATAGGCGTCCTGTTTTCTTTCATCGTTGTCATCTGTGGACTTCTGTGCATTAAATCTGCCTCGGCATCGTACGCAAACTCATTCTCGACTATTTTGCGGACAACGAGGAATCCTGATCTTGGCACTGTTATCCATACTGCAGAAACGTCGGGGGCGGAGCCATTACCTAAGCACCTTGGAAATGTTCGGCTGCTATTGCGAAGGCAAGAAAATGACTCAGAAGGTAGCGGCGACAAAGCCACGTTCTTCGCTGTTGACCCTAAGCCGGATGATGGAAAGAGACTACGGGAAGCAGTTCCTACTGAGTCTTTACTGAAACAGAACAGAGAATGTCAACATTCAGATGCGGATGAGATATCGAATATGCAAGAGAGTTCACACGACAATCTCTATCATAGGGAGGACAATGAGCATCGGTCCAATTTGAATTAATTTATTGAAAGACATCAGCGATTGGAAGGGGAAAGTTTATTTGTATTTGAAAATACGACAATGTGTTTCAACACTTACAGGGGTTTATCACGGGACGATTTAAGAGCTTTCAAGATCCCAAAATGTTATACACACCCAGGAAGGCCATGAGTTGATAAACATAAACCAACAAAGGCCAAATCATAAATCGAGAAGTCAGAAGAAAGGTCTTAGCTAATCGGATATTTAATCCTTCCGAAGGATGCTTACCATGCGGTAAGGGTGGAACATGGCTGCACACCTAACCTAAACGAAGTCTTGGTTTTCCTATGTCAAGCCTTCACTTTGTCACTGCTCTGTGGGGGATCTGCAATCTCCAAAAGCTAAGCTGCGACCTTTACTGAAATCTCGGGGCAGGTATATTTACCATGTGGAAACATAGCCGAGACAGATTTGGCGATTTAGTTCACGACTTCGTGCCAGAGTCGAACCGATTGTGACTGAGTGTTCAGCTATAGTTCGACGCTTATGAATTCCACGAAAATCACAATTTTAAGAACTTTACTTCTGAAGTCCAAGGTCGGAGCGTAAACACCTCTCACCTTGTATTAGAAGACATTTAATTCTGCCCCGATGATCAAGTATATAGATTCCTTACCTAAGAAGATACCTAGTTTAGAGTCCATAGTAGAGAAAATGCTTCGTAAAAACAACTCCAGACTTCGCAGATCAAAATCCACCGAATGAGCAGGGCCGCGAAATTTTCCCCGGATTTTGATGTTGTACTAAAGTTATGACTAGCCTGGTAGTTAGAAGATGCTTGAGCTTCAAACTGTGGCGCCGTAAAGGTGTCAAGTTGTACATCCAAAATTGCATAAATGCGGGCGCAAATATAGAAGTTTGCTGCTTTCGAAGTGCTTGTAAGTGGACTGGCGTCATTTTATTGTGGATTTATATCAAATGTGGACTGGTATCTCAGATCAACCTCTAGATGGCCGAGTCTTTGTTGACGAGCATGATTAGCAGACTTGGCAATGAGGGGAAGATTAGACTCTTTTTAGTTGAAGCTATACCACAGCTCATGTTGGAGCTACACTCCGAGTTTAATAGATCAAAACAAATGACTGATAAGTGACTCATCAATGGAAGAATATAACCGAAAGTCTAGATTCTGTTTCAAATCTCATACTGCATCAAGAGAAATAAACCTTCTCCACGGCGAAAGGTCCATGTACGCGGGGCAGCTTTCTCTAAACGCCGATCCTCCGAAGTTATCTCCACAGCCCACTCGGGACAAGGTTGACCATTTGCTGAAAGTTTACTGGCACCAGCGAGATTTAAGCTTATTTTGGTGGATGGTCTGGGGTAGCTTAACAACAACAAGGGATATCGATATCCACAACTCTACGGTATAAGCTAGGGTCATAGATCTGAGCTGCAATAGTGTTGCGTTATAGGGATGACATTCCGTTTTCTCCCGGTGTTAACGAGGGTGTCAAACCACTGCAGGATGAGACGCCATGTGGGAAAGAGAATCCTTTGGTAGCTGTTTGCTTGCCTGGTTAAATGCCAATAGGGATTGGACTCCTCGAGGAAACAACAGACAAGATCGGCAGTCAATGTTGCATCGTTTAAAAACCGAGGCATTTATCTGGACCCCAATCCTAGTTCCAAATGGAGGATTCTACACTTTGAAAAGAGATGCCATGTTAAAATAACATAATAATTAAGGTTAGCTCTTCCCAGGGTGGCATTGGTAGTAAGCAATCGACTGATTCATGCGGGGCACAAGGATACTTCGGGGCATAGATTTGCTTGCCGAGTACGAGTCGTGTGACCAATGACGGGGATTGAATGACTGTCGGATTTATCTTCAAAGCTTGTTCGGCAGCTAAACTTTACAAGGCGGGCCGGAGTGTGTATCGTAGATCGTAAAGAGCCTCTAGAGAATTGGCATCTGGACCCTGATGCTTGAATGTACTTGGCAGTATATAAAAGACTTGACATGGGGACTTTGACAAGAAGCCTCTGTTCATATGCGGATTTTGAATGTCCTAACGCCATGGCAAATCTCCAGGTGGTTGGACAATGTGCCTTGTACGTCATCCGACATTGTGATGGCAACGCCCGCAACATCACGAACCATCATCTTCATCTCGGAAAAGCACAACCCTTCTCAAGAGAGCATCCCAACTTCCCCTCACCTTTATCGTCTTGGCATTCTCCACAGAAGACGCACTCATGATCAGAACAAGTCCAAAACTCTCACTGCAACATTGACTAGCTCCAACACGACCCCAGCCTGGGGATAGTCACCCTGCTTACCTCGTTTCTCGTTACCCCACGGGGAAGCCCGGTGGAGGCAATCCAACGGTTGCGACGATCTTGGCCACTCAAAGCTCAGTTTCTTACATTTTTACTTCTCGGATAGAATAGCGATTGAAAGACTCCTGAAAGAAATGTTTATAAAAAGCCTCGTTTCCCCCCTCCCTCCTTTTATGGAAAAAGAGAAGAGATACAGACACTTGCACGTCTTGTATCTTGCGTTACTCTACTTGTCTCTCTTGTAGACAGTTATCTTTTGACAAAAGCTTTTAGCTACTACTTTATTACACGTTTCTAATCGAATGGGCTGGAATACTCATGCGTCGGGCACCAATGATCCGCCTGAGGTGCGGAACTGGCGAATCCACCTGATTGCCACGGTGGCTTCCATGTCCGCCCTCGCCAGTGAGTTTTTTCAGCTGTCAAGACCGTGATAAAGACGTGATGCTAATTTTGGTACAGTTGGATATGACACTTCTGTTATTGGAGGTTTGACATTCCCTACCCAGCGACGTGACCATTGTTGACATATAAAAGGTACTATGGCATTGACCTCTTTCATGAGGGACTTTGGCCTTGACCTCGTCGAAAAGACACAGCGCGACACCATCCAGGGAAACATTGTATCCACCTTTCAGGTACACCACCTTTCTGTAGTGACCAAGTCGCCTAGGTCTAACAAAGTTGTAGGCTGGCTGTTTCTTCGGTGCCCTGTGCACATTCCCCATTGCAGAGAAATGGGGTCGTAGGAAGACCATCATGGCAGCAGCCTGTATCTTCCTGCTCGGCGGCGCTCTCATGACTGCCGCCAACGGTAATCTCAACATGATCTACGCCGGCCGTGCTGTAGCAGGCCTCGGCCTCGGCGCTTCTTCTCTCACTGTCCCCGTGTACATTAGCGAAACTGCCCCTCCGTCCATCCGTGGTCGTCTGATTGGCATCTTCGAAATCGCCTCCCAGGGCGGTGGTATGCTGGGCTTTTGGATCAACTACGCTACTGACCGCACCATCGACGTCGAGACCAAGACGCAGTGGATTGTCCCACTGGCTCTTCAGCTCTTGCCCGGTGCTGGTCTTGCGTTGGGTATGCTGTGGTGTCCCGAATCGCCTCGTTGGTTGGCGAGGGGTGACCGCTTCGAGGAAGCTGAAAAGATCCTCGCGCAGATTCGTGGAATGTCGCCTGATCATGAGTACATCCGTCGAGAGATGGGTGATATCCGCGCACAGGTTGAAGAGCGCAGTACTAATAAGATGAGCAAGAAGCAGCAGTTCATGAAGCTTTTCCAGAAGGGCGTGCGAAACCGTATGGGTATTGGTATGGCACTCATGTTCTTGCAGAGTTTTACCGGTGTCAACATCATCACCTACTACGCTCCTCGCATCTTTGAGAGTCTCGGCATTCCTGGTACCTCGCTGAAGCTCTTCTCCACTGGCTTCTATGGCATCTCCAAGACGCTTGGTATGGTCATGTTCACCTTTTGGGTTGTCGAAAAGGTTGGTCGTCGCAAGGGTCTCATCTGGGGCGCTGCACTTGGATGTATTCCTATGCTCTACATCGGTGGGTATGTCATGAAGGCTGACCCTGCTGGTGCCGCGGCGGCTGGTGTTGTTAACCGTGACGGATGGGGATACTTGGCGATTGTTTGTGTGTACATCAACGCCATTATTATTTGTGCGACATGGCAAGGTATTACTTGGACGTATGCTTCCGAGATCTTCCCCCTCGACATCCGTATGCTGTGTGTCGCCATTACCACAGCTGATACATGGTTGGGTTCTTTCATCATTGCGCGATCGACGCCTTACATGATTTCTGATCTTGGCTATGGAGCTTACTTCTTCTTTGGTTCTATTCTCGTCCTGATGGGTATTTGGTCACTGTTTTTCGTGCCCGAGACAAAGGGTAAGTTGGACACAAATGCTTCTAGAATTGTTCTATGTGTTCCAAATGCTGACTTATCCTCCCCCAATAGGTATCACTCTGGAAGACATGGACGCGCTATTCGCCAAGCCCGTGTACAAGACAGTCTGGGCCCAAATGCGAGGCAAACCCGTCCTGGAAGGAAACGCCGCCAACCGATCCGACTCTCCGTTCGACGACGACGACGAGAAGGCTCGCGAGCTGAGGATACCTTAGCTGGCTTCCCGACCAGGGGTTTTTTCTTTTGCGGCTGTGCCCTCCTTGTCTTTAGATAACGGTAATGCGAAACTAGACTCGTTATCGGCTGCAGCCACTTGCGTCCCGTTCTCTTATCCGTGCTGTGTGACTGGTGATAGTACAGTAGGTAATCTCACCTGACGGTGGATGGAGGTGGTGCTGTGCCTCGTTCCAGAAGGGCTCTAGCTTTACCGGGTCAAGCCAGCCAAGAATTAAGTGATGACAGCAGGGACCAGATTACAGTCATCCATGTCTCTGATCAGTAAAGACCATCTTTATTTTGACGGCGACAGTATCGTAGAAACTGTTGCAAATAACCTGACTACCTCGGGTCGTGTTGATTTCCATCTCTCCAACATGTTGCCACGTTTCCCCAGGTCATGTCAGGTTTACCCCGCAAACTGCTTCGTTTCCCCAGACTCGTCGTGTCGCTTTTGTCCTTATTCAGATTTTTCTTAGTCACAACAAAACAAGGTCCTGGTAAGATTTGAGAGTCAGTGGCGGCTGGCAGCACAAAAGATCCTCGCACCCAGAAACCAAAGACCAACGGTCAGAGCGTGCGGCCGACAGCCAAGACATGCGCCAAGAAAATAAGGATTGATTAGGAAGTCTTTGATTGGATCGGGGACGAGAGTGAGCGGTTGTAGATAACCTCGGACCATTCCCCATGTGGTACGGGATGTATCATCTCGGACATTGTATTTTTTGTTCTTTTGCGAACTGTATCATTGCCAAGACCAGCGGTCGTCTTGGCGTTGACTGGGTTTGGAACTTGGGGAGTTGGCCAAGAGATAAGAAAGAACAAGCGAGTCTTTTTTTCCCTCTTGTCTTGTGAGGGGGCGAATGACTGACAATAAAAAATTTGGAGGCGAAACGAATGAAGCATGTTTTGATTTGTTGTGTTTTGATTGAAGGTGTCTAGATGTCAGTCAGTATTTGGGTGAGCCGACATGTGGACAGGATCAGTGGGTTTACAGTGACCACAGCGCTATAAACGCCCGCTTTACCACCTACCTATTCGGTGTGCAGCCTTAATTAAACATCAGTAACGTCAATGAAACGACTCCATCAATGGCTGCCCTGCTCCGTCATTTTAATATCTTCACGTAATAAATTCCACTTCTGACCCGCAATCCCCAGGTTTAGAGGCATACTTTATCTTGAGCTTTATCACTGTTTGCGGCAATCTGAAGATGGAGTTTGGAGATGGGGCCATCAAGATAAGCAGACCATGTCAAGTCGATTGAGGCGACTGTAGGTACCATGGCCAAGTATATCTGCAAATTAACCGTCAACATATCTGCGAATAAAGAGGTCATTCACGTGCAAACAATACAGTCAATCTGACGAGCCAAGACCAATAAAAACAAATCTCCTTCCCTTTCTAGAGATTCAACATCAGCCCTTGGCAGACCCTTCTACAGCTCTACAGTACATCGTTTACTGTAGCATAGCATAGCATAGCCTCCCAAGACACCGGGTTTTGACAGCTTCATTGCCAAGCTAGGGGGCCAATTTTGGAGACAACTCTCGGGGTAGTTTAGCCAAGGACCCAAATGTAACATGGCAATCACTTGGTTGCCCAGCTGAGGTACTCTGTACACAGTAAAGCTCGGTCGCTTGCCATCGGCAATATTCTATTGTAGCAAACCGACGACTACAATCATGGTCTTATTCAAGCCACCAGACGTCACTGTCTGTCCCAAGATCAACACCAGCTCGTGATAGCGTTTTAAGCTTGATATTTTAGCTCGACACCAACGACCCCGCTAAATTCTTTGTCTCTCATGTCCTTCCTGTACTGTATCCCACATCCCTTCCCATGCTTATTTTATTGCACGGTTAGTAGGTTTGACATGGGGGCTCGCCAAGACGGAGTGCAATCCGTCCATCCTCCAACCGGAAACGATCGATCTTTTCCACCTTCCATTCATGGTATCATGTCCGTTGTAACAGGCAAGACAAAGTTGCACTGTAGGGAATGCATCACGCGTTGCCCCCGAGCTCTCGCTCTCTTTCACTGCTGAAGGACGATCGAGGGGATCCGCTGCCAAGTGCGGGGATGAAACCAATCACTAAAGCCGAAGCCAGTGCTCTAAAGCACAGGACAGTCAATAAAAAGCTGGGGAACCAATTTAACGAGTGACCAGCTAAGATTAGACGAGACAGACTGTAACTGCAACTGCACTTGCACTGCGCTGCACTGGCTAACTGGCAATGAGCACGCGTGAGGCGTACGTAGTAGCTTGCTCTTTATTTCCACGACCAACACAGGATCCTCAAGAAAGAGACGCAATATACCGTCGTGTACAATGTAATTTTAAATGTCTATTCAATGATATGACTCTATCTCTTCATCCCTGTAGCACCAAGTCTTGTCTCAAACTCCAACTTCCAAAAGCTCATATGTTGCTCCCGGCGCATTCATCTAGAACGACTTGGCAGCTTCCTTCTACTACACTTGGCCACCACTTTGGAGGCGCGTCCCGATGCAACTGATGCTTATCGCGTCTTGGCAAAAAAAAAGAGAGACAAGGACGAGACAAGACAAGCTCAATCCAACACTCTTTCCCTTTTCCCTACACACCCCTTGGCCTTTGCGATTGCCATCTCCTGCCTTTTTGGCCATCGCGCCAACTGTAAATTGTACTTGTACCACGCAGCACATGAAAGGAGAGGCATCTCTTTTGTTCCCCGAGACAACATAAAAACTGTCCCACCTCCCACGCTTCTTTCTCCCCTGGTCAGGCCTCAATTGTCCCTTCTTTTTCCCTTTTCCCAATACAAAGGGTCAATCCTTCTCTTTTGATCTGATCTGCCATTTTGGTCTTTGCTTGAGAGAGAGATCAACAACCACAACAATGACGTCCAAGGAGGAAAAGGTCGACATCGGCACTCACACGCCGCCGACGCCCGACGTCGCGCCTGGACACCAAAAGGATGTCTACACTGGCGATGTCGAAGGCGTTCGTGAGGATTTTCGCGAGGATGACTTTATGACCCGTAACGGTTTGAACCTCAAGTCCTTCCAGCGCCGTACGTTCTCCCATATCCCCACCGACTAGCTTCAATCGCAATGCGACTAACATTTACTCTCTATAGGTGACTACGGTACCGGTGTCGTCGAACTCGATCGCTCCATGAAGAAGCGCCATCTCCACATGATTGCCATTGGAGGTTCTATCGGTGCTGGTTTCTTCGTCGGTTCTGGTGGTGCCTTCACCAAGGGTGGACCTGGCGCTGTCCTCATCTGCTTCTTGATTGCTGGTGTCATGATCTTCAACGTTGTCCACGCTCTTGGTGAGCTGGCTGTTATGTATCCCGTCTCTGGTGGTTTCTATACCTACTCTACTCGCTTCATTGATCCTTCCTGGGGTTTTGCCATGGGTTGGAACTACGTACGTACTCTCTCGTCGCACTTGCGATATATACAATGCTAATCGTCGCAGGTCTTCCAATGGGTCATCGTCTTACCACTCGAGTTAACCGTCGCCTCTTTCACCGTGCAATACTGGAACCCAAACATTAACGAAGGTATATGGATCACCGTCTTCTGGCTGTTCATCATCTTCATCAACGTCTTTGGTACACTGGGTTACGCCGAGGAGGAGTTTTGGAGTTCTTGCTTCAAGCTCGCTGCCATCATCATCTTCATGATTGTCGCTGTCATTCTCATCTGCGGTGGTGGTCCCTCTCGTGGCGACTTCAGCACTTACCAGGGTGCTAAGCTCTGGTACGACCCTGGTGCCTTCCAGAACGGCAGCCGTGGTTTCTGTGCTGTCTTTGTCACTGCTGCTTTCTCTTTCGCTGGTACCGAGCTTGTTGGTCTTGCTGCTGCCGAGTCTCGCAACCCTGCCAAGGCTCTTCCCGGTGCTATCAAGCAGGTCTTCTGGCGTATCACCCTGTAAGCATCCATCTTTGCCACTCATCGCATTCAGCACACTAATATTCCCTAGCTTCTACATTATCGGTCTCACTCTCGTCGGCATGCTCGTCAGCTCTACTGATGACCGTCTCCTCAACAGTGCCAACCCTTACAAGGATGGTGTCTCCCCCTTCGTCTTGGCTGCTCTTGATGCCGGTCTCAATGGTTACGACGACTTCATGAACCTGGTCATTTGCGTTTCCGTCGTCTCCATTGGTGTCTCTTGTGTCTACGGTGGTTCTCGTACTCTCACCGCCCTTGCCGAGCAGGACTACGCCCCCAAGATCTTCACCTACATCGATCGCTCTGGCCGCCCTCTCATGTCCGTCGTCTTTAACCTGGCCTGGGGTGCTCTCGCATACATTGTCCTTGCCTCTTCTGGTGGTCTTGTCTTCGACTGGCTCCTTGCTGTCTCTGCCCTCGCCGCTCTCTTCACTTGGGGCTCCATCTGCGCTGTAAGTTTCATCACGTCAATTATACCTTTATCACACAAACTAATTCCCGCTCTCAGTGCCACATCCGTTTCCGCTCTGCTTGGAAGCGTCAAGGCCGTACCCTGGACCAGATTCCCTTCCATGCTGCTGGTGGTGTTTACGGTTCTTGGCTGGGTCTGACCCTCTGCTTCGTAATTCTCGGTTGCCAGCTCTACGTCGCCGTCTGCCCCCCTTTCAAGGAAGGTTACGGTAATGCCGAAGACTTCTTCATGGCTTGCCTTGCCATCCCTGTCGTTCTTGTCTTCTGGATTATCGGCTACGTCTGGAAGCGTCCCCAGTGGCTTACCATTGACAAGATTGACCTCGACACTGGTCTCCGTGAGCATGACTGGGACGAGATCAATGCTTACCGCGCCAAGGTTGCTAGCTGGCCTGCTTGGCGTAGGGCCCTCAACAAGTTCATGTAAGGAAGCCAAATGGGTTTCTTACTGACTTCTGACTTTTGTGACACTATACCATGACTGTTATACTTGATTCTTCTACTGAGGATTGCTACTTTATACCCTGTTAATATACTGGTTAATCTTATATGCATCCTATGTTATCGCCTGCTTCGATCTGTGATTTATTTGAAGCATTCTCGTACTGCAAAATTAATTCTCTCTGCTAAAATGTATTCTTCGCTGCTAGGACTTCCATATTGAAACCAGGGTAGTCAATTTGATAGTCCGATAAGTGATCTTGCCCCACATGCCACTCTTCTCTCGTACCACCGTTCGTGGTGTTGGGAATAAAACAATTGGAAACTACTCGGATAACGTTTTACTATCTCGAAACTGTAGTAAAGCATTTTCGCCATGTCTGAGAAGGAATCTTTTGGGAAAATAAGCCACTAATTGTGAATGGCTTTTTAATCATACATCTAGCCAATAAAGTAACTCGCCTGCAGATAAGAGACAGTTGAAATTTATTGATATACCGTTTTAATGAATGTAAAATATCTCTGGATCCTTGCCCGCAGAATCTTCCATTGCTTCGCCGTCCATCTTGCCATGAACATAGGCTTCACCGATCAAAATCATATGCCCTTCGTCAGACATCTCTCTCAGAACAACGGGAACAGAGCAGCCGTAAAGTATGCAGATAAAATCACCGTCTTCAGTTTCTGGCGGACAAAGTCCTGAGTAAGTCATAGAGCCCTGGTCTCTCATAGAGCTCTCCATCTCACTTTCTTCCATGCCACTCTCCTCGACCGCACTCGTACCGGCGTCGGTCACCTCGTCTTCGGTCACGTCAGGTTCGCTTGACTCACCCTTTGCCGACTCTTCATCGTTTGAGTCATCGCTGACCGATGTCACGTCCGCATCCTTCTCCTGCGTTTCTCGTTCAGCCGCTTGGCCATGGGTTGAGTCTTCCTTATCGTCAACCTCCTTACCATCAGTCTCCTTGTCATCATTCTTCTTACCGTCAGCCTCCTGTTCATCAACCCCAGGATCTTCAATCTTCTCATCCTCAGTTACATGACGAACGGACTCTGTGTCTTCGTTTTTCTCAACCCCATGAATGGTCTCATTTTCGTCCTTGACATTAGTTCCTGACACGGCAACTTCAAGTCCTCCATTTAGATGATCATCACCGTTCTCGCCATGAACTCCTTCAGTCTGCACTCTGTCAATGTCGGTATCCTCGGTAGTTCTTGGACTCGCTTCATGCCCACTGAGAGCCCCTTCATGTTGGGTCTCGATCTGCTCTCCTTCCTGATTCTGAGCATCAACTCCGTCCTCGTGGGCAATTTCACCCGCTTCCTCGTCCTGATCTCCCTGCGACGCGGCTTCTCCCTGCGGTTTAACCTCCTCGCTCTCTCTAGAGGAAACGTCACTGCAGCGTGAAGACGACTGCACACTGACATGGTCGACATCTTCAGTCATCGAGCCCTCACATTCGACTGCCGTGAAGAATCTCCTATTCCAGGTGACATTTTGGACTCGCCTAAGGTACTTGAGCAGCATGTCCGAGTGACCTTGTAAAATCTCGCCAACGTTGAGATCGCCGTTGCTGAACATGTGGGCTATCTCCAGGCAACGGAGGCATGCCCTCTGGTACCAGGATGGAGCGATCCGACCTTCAAAGTCTCTATCAGCTACGAGGGTCCTCCAAACTTCACTGGGAACACTGTTGGAGTCTCTTTGAAAGCCTTCCCAACCTATCATCTTGAGGGACTCGCGGAGGATGACCCCTCCTGTGTTTCGAGGGGAACGCTTGTTGATCTTTGCTAGCCTCAATCCCTTCGCGACAAGAATCTCAGCCTCGAAGGGGTTTTCTACCGGTCCTTGAGTCTCAAATACTGGGTCATGTTGGAATTTCCCAGAGGCTTCATACGTGGGTGATCCAGCTGGCCCGACTAGATTGTCGCCGTTCTTCCGTCCGGTATAAGCTTCCTCCGGTGCACCGAACTCTGACTTGGCCAATAGAGGAATCCACGATGGTAGTGTGCCCTGTTCCTCGGGAGCCATTGCCCAAGGGCGGCATATGACATCCAAAGACCTTGAAGTCCGGACACAAAATTTGGTGAACTCTTGGTACACAGCAATTTCAGATTTGTTGTAGTCCCTGGCCAGAATTTGTTCCTCAGCGTTGGTTTTATCATGATGCCATACTTTGTATGAAGTGTCGCTAGCAATGCTGACGAGACTGTAGATGAGGTCTCGCGTATTACCCGTATCAAAGGTTTTGAGGGAAGTCACGAGATACTCAATTGGCTTTATCGGCCTCTTGATATCCCCGTTCGGCTTTCGCCTAAAGAGATTACTCGTTGACTCGAGAAGTATCCAGGCTCCAAAGGATTCAACAGTACCAAGAGTATTCTGGCCTTCGCGCCAGTCGGAAACATCAAAAAGGGACTTGATCCTCTCCTGGTTTGATACTAACAAAGCGGCGGCATCGGCAAAGTCCGACCATCGCACGACGCGGTCACCACAGTGAACTGTTGCGTCTTTTGCCAAGACCATCTCTTGGACAACCCATCGTCGAGAGAACCATCGGTCTCTCATCAGTTCACCGAGCGCATACCACCTGTCGGCCTGAGCTTTATCGCCAGCATAACGCTCAAACATGGCGAAATCCATAATAATATGTATGAAGTCCATAGCCTTGTCGCTCCGGCCTCCACTGTCACTCTCGCCTAGCCAGATGCAAACTTGGCTGGCATTGCTATAGATGTCAACCATCCTGTCGAGCTGCGCTGTCTTCTCCTTCACGTCCTTCTGCTTGATGCTCAAAAAGTCCACCCAGATAGACACAGCCTGAGCGTTGGTCCCAGTTCTTCGTAGGCGAAGAAGAGCTCGAAAAAGGTTATTCCGGATGTGTATCTGGGTCGCTCGCTTCATTGCAGTTCCCCAGTGGCTGCGATCATCGAGACCAGGGACATCCTGATCGTCTTCAGAAAGAAGATATATCCTCCCATTACAAACATCAGGGCCCCAGAAATAGGAAAGTGCGAGGTATTCTTTTTTCTTTGCCGTGGAGTTTCTGACATCCCTCATAGACCATTTCTCGAGCTTACAAACGAGAGGGAAACATGGGTCTGGTGCTGGCAGCAGTATAAGAACCCTGAATTCATCAGGCCTGAGAGGATTGTAGATCTCATCATCAGGAAAATGCCCCCCTGATAAGTGATCTTTAGCAGGTCGTGGCAGTTCAAGGCTCGTTGAGCCATTGGGCCTCTTGAGCCACTCTTGTTCCAAAAGCGTCTCGTATTTCAACACATCTTTCAGGCTTTCCAGACCTTCAAGCCTTTGGCGATCATGCTGAAGTCTTTCGATGTATTCTTCCAAGGCTTGAGCATCGCCAATTTGTCTTTCTAACCATCGAACACAATTTCCATTCACGGTCTCCTGGGTCTCAGTATCAGTTGACTCATCACTTGAGTCTGACTGCCTATCTGTCGACATCAGGAATCCTCTAAGATATCGTCGACTATAATAGTCATCGCCTAGCTCCCCGAGTTCGATCATCTTGTGTATTCGCCGAAGGCGTCGAAGACGATTTCTCGAGCGTAGTTCGTAGGGGTCGTTTGAGCGCGCACGGATGCTCCAGATATCCTTTTCCAGGTCCCGCAATTTCTTCTTTCTGTTTTCTTGATCTTGTATTTCCTCCATTTCTTGGTTCTCCTTCATCTTCCTTATTGACTTCATGTTTTCATCCTCCACTTGCTCCAATTCCTCCATCTTCTTGTCATCTGCTTGGTTCAGTTGCTTCAGTTTCACAATATCACTATTGAGCTTCTTGATTTTGTGAACACAAGATGCAATGTTACCATTCAGGAGCTCCATCTTGAGCTGAAGATCTTCTTCTTCATCATTTGTCACCTGATTCTCTGACGCATCCACGGGTGCAGATTCTGGTGATTTGAGCTTGTTGTTTTCCTGTCTCGACGCCTTCAACTTCTTTTGAAGTTCACGCAGATTATCGCTGAGTTTGTTTTTCTTCAGAATGGCGCTCTTCTTTCGAATTTCCTTCCGATACAGTTTTTGAATTCTCGTTTCTTTCACTGAACTGAAGTTTCGAAGAAACTGGCCCGTCTTTGCTCCTAAGTTCTGGGAGTCCGGTTTTTCTTTCATCAACGCTGATTTTGTCTTGTCGAATTGTTGGACTACCTTGGGAATCAAGTCCTTTAGATTCCCTTGATCAATGTTCTTGTCGAAGTCGCTGCTGTGCTGAAGTCCCGTTGTTTCCTCTAGCTCTCTGAGGGCAGTGGTGTATACTCTTTGTTGATCGGTTCTTAATTGAATTACTTCATTATCAAGCCAGGATAACTGGGTCTTCAGCCTTTTTATCCTATCATCCGCAACTTTGGTGCCTTGTTCGCGGAAGCCGCGGTGATCCAGCCTCGGTTTCGGCTTCGCAACAAAGTCTGGTACAGAATATGTCGCCATAGTGCTCAAGAAAGATCCTTGAGACTGTCTCAGGGATTAACTTCTTATATGCAAAAAAAAAAAAAGCTCTAAAATATATATCTTTGGTTTGTTGGGCCTGAGTCATGGGACCAGAGACAAAGATGGATGGTCTTGGAACAGTCTGACCCAACATCAAGAATATCACGGGTTTTTAAACTATGTGAACTAATATCCGTCTCGTGTTTACCTCATCATTGTTCACGACTAACTGCGCATTCCTGGCTACTACGCCATCACCCAAAAGAGATTTCATCGAATCAGTTAAAACAGGGCAGCGAATCGCATTGAAACATGTGTTCTCTACCAGCCAGTAACCTAGCAGTTGCTGAAAGTGTATGCACTGGATTCAATATCATCTGCAAGACTTGCGTGTCTGGCAGTCGTCAGATCAGGCTCAGCACCAAATGCCTATGTGGTTGGGGCACGTCAGCAGCCAAGACACGGGAAAGATCAGCCGCTTCGTATCTGAACTGTACTGGCGAAGATTATCAGCTGAACAGGGGTTTTTAGGATATACAAATTCCATATCGGTGTGAGATTGCGTCGATAGTTCATTATTCTGTGATACCTTCAGCGTGGGATGAGCATGCGTCTATTCGTCTTATTGGGCGACTTGAACTCTCTGATAACATACAGTGCATAATGCCAACACATCCACAGAATCAGGCTCCCATGATTTCCTAATTCGGGGCTTCGCAGGTTGATGACGAAGAAGTGGCTGCTCCAAGAATGATCTGATTATCCTCCTCAGCTTGCATCTGGTCACCCTACTCATTTTGCAACCCAGTTTGAGTATTAAGGACTCCTGAATCGTGTACAGCGGAAGAGTTTGGTCAACCTACTATCAAATTCTTCGACCAGAATCAGCTGACACGATGTACCTGAACCTTTCTTTCGCGGTAAGAAACCTTCGTTGGTACGAGATTTTCCATTGTCCTGACATCAAAATCTACCAGAGGCCACGTTCATTCAGCCCATCCTCACCCCCAGCCACTCCCGATGTCTCGCTGGACGCAGCTGGTCTGGTCGCATTGGCCGACCTTACAACGATCGAAGAAAGGACAGTGTTGACGGGAAATGCAACCTTGATGGATATACTGATTCTGTGCCCCGGAATACATATGCAGCAAAAGTCTACAGGACTCAACGGTGGCGAATATCCTGCCTGCGCAAATATGGCATCAGGGTTTGTTTTCCGTGTTGAGAATCCGGCGACCGTCTACTACCTCCAGCGTGTGGGTAAGACTGGTCATCTAACAACTCTCAATGTGTCCAAGATAGGCCATCCTGGGGCAAATGGGTCTGATGACGAGCCACCTTGGTACTCTCAAGTTCGATCTGCCCTATGGTCTTCCTTCAATACGTCTGCTATTGCCACATCATCATATATAGCAGCCGCCTTGTGGGGAGTAACGGTGACTATTCTCATGGGCATCCTGCATGACTGGTGGGGCCTCGGTGTTGTTCTCATGCTGATGGTCGCTCGAATAATTAATGTCGTTGTCATTCGCCGCAGAGCACAACCAGGATGGTTCGGTGCTCAAGAAGGTGACGTGCGAGGCGACAACCTGATCCTTCTCAGTCAAGACCGATGGATCAGAATTCAGGGCCTCGTTGATGACTTGAAAGCTGTAACCTCCGGTCAATGGCTCCGAGATCCATCCTTGGGGGAAAGCTGGCTTACTGCTATTGCTACCATGGTCGTGTATCTCGCAGCAGCATTTGTCAGCAACGCGACGCAGTTTGGCAAGATCTTGATATTATTTCTTCTCGGTGGCTCTGCGGCACTCTTGGCTATATCGAACTCTTTGACAGATAAGCTTCTGATGCACGGATATATCGTTGAACCAGCAAACAGTAAACCAAAATATTACAAGCGGCGTTCTGAACTTGCTGATGAACTCATCAAAGAGACAGGGCGCGATGACTGGGCTTTGGGTATGGGTATGATTCCAAGCAAGGGTAGTTCAGATGGGACGGCTGCGACAAGACCCGTCATAATGTAATTGATATTCCGTTGGATGCGTTTGATACGATATGTGGAGAGACAAGTCTACGATCGCTTCAAGGTATTTCATACACCCGGTGTCCTATCATGACTAAATTCAATTCAAAATCTGATGCTTGATTGTTTTATCCTGGCCTGGGTGATCTGGGAAATGGTCTTTAACTGAGCTTTAGAGATACTATTGATTGTAACACGTATTTTGACTAGTCTTGGTATCTAAGCCTATAGGTTAAATATCTAGAATCAAACAAATGGGAGAATGACATGACTAGCATTCTCTCCACCGCAGTAAACATTATGCGTTCCCTTGTTGTCTAGATGCTCCAAGCTCCCAAAGTTGCTTACACCCAAGTTTCGACCAGAAACAACAGCTCGAATCGACTCGCCTGCCTCATACTCGATACCCATAGCCCAGATACCAATATCCAATCTGACAATATCGCCGGGATTGACCTTTTCTTCCTTTTCGTGGGGGTGGAAAGGCCAGTGTGAGTGCATGCTCTTACTCTCGTCGATCTCGCGATGCGAAGCTCGAAGAACGCCCATCGGGCCACGATAAACTACAACTTCAATCTTCTCCTTGGCATCCATTTCTTCAAAGGATGACTTGGGAATGCCCTTCCAGGGAATGTTGAGGTTTAGCATGACTTCGCCATTGGCATCGAGCTTCTCGAGCATGATATAAACGTCCATATCGTTGTAATCGGGGCAAGACATGTATAACACACCCTTAGGCATGCCCACCAATCTTGTTGTTTGATCGAAGCGGTACGTGAAGCTGACTCTGTCATCGGTTTCAGACTTGTAGTTGACAGACGATGACTCAGTGGGCTTCTCAAGAGAGAGCTGGCTTTCTTGTGTGAAGAAGAGCTTCTTGTAGTCTGTTCTTGGGAGGGGAAAGTCCTCCTCGACGATATTCTCATATGACTGAGGCTCCTTCTTTCCAAATCTCAACACAGCCATGCGAACCTGCGGCGTGCTATCCCAGCCGTTCTTCTTTCCCTTTAGGAAATAGTCAAAGAAATCCAGCAACTCTGGGTTGGCTTGCTCGTTGCCCCAGATATCATACCATTCCTGCCACGGGTGCCATCGGAGCCACTTGTGTGGTGTATCAACTTCAAGCCAACCTCTAATGGCACCCATTCCGTGCATGGTATTAGTCCAGGTTCCGGTAATATAGGCCGGGATATTGATCTTCTTCATGTCTGGACGCTTGTCATTCCACCAGTCATTGGCGAGAGGGTGCTGTTTGAACATCTCGCGGAAACTCTCGATTCCCTTGTGGCCTTGAAGCATGTACTTGACGATAAGCTTATCGAAAAGATCACCAGCGTAAATACCACCGCGAGCAAATTGCTCACGGTACAAATCGCCACAGCCTTCCCAGGGAGCAATAGCCTTGAGACTCGGGGGTCGTAAAGCGGCGATGAACCATTGAACGATGGCGAGATGTGAGTTGCCGGCGAGTCCGACTGAGCCATTGCACCACGGTAGCTTAGCTATGCTCTCAATGCTATCATATCCGTCTTCAGCTTCTTGAGTACCCATGATGGCCATTACACCTTCACTATCGCCTGACCCACGAGAGTCAATGTTGACGATGGCATATCCACGAGGAACCCAATCATTGGGATCAGGTGCCTCAAACTTCTCGAGGCCAGACAGTGTCTTGGGGGGAATGCCCAAATTCCATGGTACCATAAGACTTAGTGACATGAGGCCGTTGAACTTTTTTCCAAACGGCGACCAGCAGATAATTGCAGGAACGGGCTCATCATTACTTTGCGGTGGTCGATAGATATCAGCGTATAACGTGACGCCATCTCGCATCTTGAAGGCAACATCGTGCTCAGCAAGGATATCGCAGTTCAAAGGCTTTGCATCGGGATGGTCGAATTTCCAGCCAGCTGGAAGGACTTCTGAGTGAGGGTTGAAACCAACATAACCGCCTTGGCCAACTTTTGGAGGGTTGATGTGTTCGATTGGTACCTCAAAGGGGAGTGTAGGGAGAGGCATGATGTGTGTTTGATATGGTGAGGATGTAGACTAATTGGTGAGATGTCGATACAGTAGGAATACCCAAGTCTATCTATAGAAAGGTATATAGTCACAATTCTGAAGCATCAGTATACACTCCGTGTTAGATGCCGAGGTCGCGAACCGGTGGTCCATCGGCCCCGCTTATTATTTGTCCTCGGTGTGAAATAGGGCGACCGGCTCGGCATCGGAGTCTGGGGTAAGCTGGAGATACCGAGCCGAAGCGACATTCCGGAATCAACCAGTTGTTACCACAACAATTAATTCCGATTAGCTGAAGCTTTGATTGAAGGAAGGATAAATATCCCGGATTGAACTCGCTAAAGAACCATTTTTCGACCATCAATCACTTCACTACAATTCAAAACAAGCTTAGCTTGGTCAATTTATTGTTTAGCTGAACTTCTTCGTTTCAGCTTTCATACCGTTTAGTCGTTCATGATGGTTGCCAACACAGAGCCTGCCGGGTACCAAGCCGCCTCAACCCTCAAGCTTGATAACCCCACAGCCAACAAGCCCCTCCAGGCCAAGCCTGCAGGTCCCCGCAAACTCTTTTCTGATACCAGCATCACCTATGGTGACTGGCGCGATGACCTCATGAGAGATGGATATGCTGTTGTTAAGGGTGCTATCCCTCGAGAGCGAGCTGATCAATGTGGAGAAGAGATTATGTCTTATCTCGAGAACTTGTAAGTATCTCCAGCAGAGACTCCCGCTATCTAGCCACTAACAACTCCAAGCAACGGTGGTATGGGCTTCAAGCGCGATGATCCTAGCACTATCAAGAACGAAAACTTGCCCGTCATCACAGAAAAGGGTATGATCATTGGCTATGGTGTCGCTCACGAGAACTTCACTTGGGCCATCCGCCAAGAGCCGGGAGTTGTTGAAGCCTTTGAAAAGGTATATGACACAAAGGACCTCATTGTTTCCTTCGACGCCATCAACACCTCGTTTCCAGGCCGCAAAGATGTCAAGGCCAACAAGCCCTGGCCCCACCAAGACCAAGACCCCGAGAAGCCTGGTTTCCGGTGCTTACAAGGCCTCGTAAACATCCTTCCCAACGGAGACAAGGACGGTGGTCTCATCGTCTGCAAGGGCGCGCACTTGCTTAGTGAAGAGTTCCACGAGGACTTCAAGAACGAGGAGAACAGGATATGGGCTTGGACAAAGGAGTGGTACGGTTTCACTGCCGAGGGTATGGAGTGGCTCAAGAACAAGGGCTGCGAATGGATCAAGATCAACGCAGAGCCTGGCGATCTTCTTGTCTGGGATAGTCGCACTCCTCACTACAACGTCAGTCCCGAGGGTAACATGCCTCGTTTCTGCACTTATACCTGCTACATGCCTGCTGCGGACGCTACCCAAGAGGATTTAATCAGGAAGAAGGGTGCTTTCGAGAACCTGCAGAGTACGACCCATTGGCCTAATGCCATGCATGTTGGCGGTATTCCTATTCTGCGGGATGGAAAGCCTTGTCCATACAACACTGGCAAGCCTAGGGAGTCGCCGAAGCTTACGGCCAGGGGTTTTGAGTTGACGGGTATTCCATACATTGCTGCATGAAAATTGCATTGATGACACGACTATTATTTGTTAAATTGTTACATAGCATACCAAATTGAATGAAAACTACACAGCATAGCAAGAAAACAAGACAGACGTGATCCCATGCAGCTACCTCTCCACAAGTGACCAAGGATCATCGGATGAAGTCAGGAATAAGACCAAAGATACTGTTTAGCGCTACTTGACTTTCAAAGATGAACCAAACAATGCTTTAAAAGCGAGATATCTTTCACTGATTTCGTCGTTCGACCCCCTTGATTTTACTTGGTCAAACTAAAAAGCTGAGGGTTAACCTAATTAGAATTAAAGCACGTTTTTTTACACACGTCACGGCAAGGGATATAATATACCATCGAATTGTAGCAAAGCCCATCGATTGATATCTAGAGTTCCACACTCATACCATCCTCTGCCGGATACATACCAGACTCATTCTCCAATCTCTGCAACAAATTCTCAAAATCAGCCCAGTCGCATCCAATCTCATCAGGTAGCATAGGCATGTTGAAAGGTTGTCCCGAAAATGGGTCCAGAATTCCCTCTTCCATATTCAATTCGACTGGGTTCAAAATGGAAGAATCAGACGGATCTAAAGATTGGGAAAAGCTCATGTTGTTTGGTTGCTGCGACAAATTTGTTCCATCTTGCTGAGAAAAACATGTACCTGAGGTAGCGTTTGAGTTATGTTGGTCAGTGTCCATTGATGTTGCTGTCGTTGGTTTCATCGCTTCTTGGACCACGCGAATGAGTCCATTGAGGACGGTTGACAGGCGGTCTGCTTCAGCTAGACCAACACAGTAGCAACGAATCAAGTCAGCTGCTGTGATGAGAAGCTATAAAGGTTAACATTCTCCATCACGACCGGGTGGTGGTAACTCACGCTTTGATCAATCTTGGAGATGCGCGATTGCGGCTGTTTGAGGATGTGCACTGCCAGGACATAAAGAGCATGCAGAAGTGGGAAGTAAGAAGGAGCGAACAAATGAGACATGTTGTCATCGTTGTCGGCAAGCAGATGGATGATCTTTCTGGCTGAGTTGGCAACCATGGATTGACCGTTGCGGATTGTGTACTCCCACGGTGTTCCCTTGGCGATGACCTCGACTGCTTTGTGAATGGCATCCTTACTAATTAGAAGAGCGTTTCGGTTAAGCATGAGGATGCTGTAACTTGTCAGGTCTATCTGGGAGCAGCACTATGACAGCGGACTTACGCGTTGTGGTAATGGAGTGAGATGAAAGAAGAGAGCGCCGGATCTTCTGGAAGTCTCATAAAGTCCGAGGTAGGTCTAGCTGATGTGTGAGTTGCCTGGTAAAATTACAAAACAATGGAGACTCACCGTAGGCCGGCAGGAAGACTGTTGACCCAGTCCGACAACATGAGAAACGACTCCCCAGTTGCATTGACCTTGTCTTTAATGGCTGCTTCAAGAGTCTTGCGATTCGCTCGGTCTTCGAGCTGTCGTGCCTTTGCACACCGGTGGCTCATTTTGCTGAAGACCTTGGCCATAGACAATACAAAATGCTGTGGCTGGGGGTTCGTTGTCTTCAAGCTTTCTAGATCCAATACATCGTATGTTTCATCCGAGATGCTGGAGACGTAGCCAAGTTGGAACGAGAATAGCTTCTCATAGCTATAAAGAGCCCACCAGGCTGGATTCCAGGCGTCTATAGCTGAAGAATGAGTGTTCTTTCGTCGGTCACGGCCTGGTCTATCGAGACCAAGGGAGTGGGCAACTGATAGACAGATACCGAATGTCGTCCATGACGCAGTAATTTCATCATTCAGACGAAGACAAATTGAGAATAAGAAAAGAACTTCTATCGTTTCAAATGAAATATTACCAATCAGATGGCCCAAAGCGTCACGAGCAAGCGAGAGAGCTTCTGTCATGTAAGCCTGGCGCTCGGCTGATTGGAGGATACATCCGCCCGCCGCCAGTAGTAGGCAAGTCTTTAATGATGAAGTGTCGCCATGAGACGATGACGAGTTGGCAAGACGTGCTGTATGTGCTTGTGAGGCTTCATCTCTTGCCTGATCCAGTCTGATGACAGGATAAAACGTATGGATTTCGCGCTGGTACGCATCAAAAAGCGCCTCAAAGTCCCAACTTGCTGTTGCTTGGGGTACAGCTTGCCGAGACAGGAACCCAGCTGATCCCGATGCTGGATTCAGGGTTGGAGGTGGATACGTGCCGAAATGGTAAGGAACGTTGAGTCGAAAGCACGAGAGGTCCAGCCACTCAGTCAAGACCTGGAAAGATGTGGTCCCTGTACTCTGCTTAATTATTGGCAATGGATTACTGATAGTGTCCGTGTGAGAAGAATCTCTACTGAGGGATTGTCTCGGACTCTGAGACCTTGCACGAATTGGTGCATTGGCCACAGAAATGGTACGCGTTGCTTGTGGCTCTTTTGCTACTGAGAGCCTCCTATCAGGTGCATTCTCAGTGACTGAATGGATTCCGTATTCTGACGGACTGCCAGACCCAACGGACGATCCATCGACGGATTTGCCTGCCTCGCGTCGCTTGATTAGCTTGCCCGGCCTGCGTCTGTCTTCGGTAACACAAGGGATTCCTGCTGAGATGCACGCTTGGCACGAGGGTTGCTGCTCGTCGCAGCGGGTCTTGCGATTTCGGCAGTAATTGCAGGCGAAATTGAGACGGCGGCGCTTGCTGGATTCCTTGGCCCGGTGGCCGGGACTGTCCTCGGTATCCATTGGGGAGGGCATCGGAGCTTGACTTGCGGGGAAATACGGATATACGAGATAAGAAATGTCGGTAGACGAAAATGGAATCTGGGGACAAGGGTTGTGTCTTGGTCAAGACTCTGGGATTGATTAGCTTGCAGTGTGTATGTGTTTGGGGCAAGATCAAGATACCGAGCCGATCGGAGGGTTGAAGCGTATTTTATTCTCTCTAACCAGCTCTACTCTCCGTCTTCCCCGCATTCTTTTTCCTCGGACAGTCGGCTCCACCCCCGCAAGGTTGACACTCAAGCTAGACTGTCCTAGTCTCGATCGCTCACTCACCAATCGGAGTCACTCTTTTAGATGCTTGATCAAACTTAGTCGAAAAAGCTTGGCCACAAATTCCTCAATGTCTTCTCCAAGTCTCGACTCCGACCCGACAAGGGACAAGGATGTTGCGACGCAACTGATGATATAAAGCCGTCCTTGTCATCGTCAAGGTAGACTGCATATCAATTGGCAAGGACAATATGGCTGAGCCACGATCTTCTTTCACTATGAAGCCCGATGTTGACGCCGTTGAGAATGTCGTCAAGGATCCGCATCATGAGTCGCACGATGCATCTGGTACTGTCAACCTTTACCAGGACGGCACTGTTGTTTTGATCCCTACGCCCAGCCCTGATCCCAAAGGTATGTTGGATAAGAAATTACTATCCCGTCTATTTTACTAATTGGGCCACTGTCAGATCCTCTGAATTTGCCCCTCTGGCGTAAATATATGGTCATTCTCATCGTGGGATTCTACTCCGGCATCGCAGTTCTCGGCACATCCGGTCTTGGTGCTGTAACCCCAGAGCTGCACCAGATTTACCACAACGATGACCCCAAACGCATCACCGATCTTCTGACCTACCCAACACTCTTCATGGGTATCGGCAACCTCCTCTCAATGCCGTTAGCCAACGCTGTCGGTCGTCGCCCTATCTTCCTCTTTTCCGTCCTGATCTTGACAGTCTCTGGTATCTGGTGTGCATGCTCGACTTCTCTTTCAAGTCACATTGCCGGCCGAAACATCTTCAGTCTGGCTGCAGGACAGAGTGAAGCTCTGGCACCTTTGATTGTGCAAGAGGTTCACTTTCTTCATCAGCATGGTGTCAAGTTGTCGTATTTCGTCGGCGTGCAGAACACTCTGACTGCTGTACTCTTTACTGCAACCACCTACATTGTACCAAACATCGGACTACGTTGGTGGTATGGTATCATGACCATTATTAATGGATGCACCATGATCATGTCGATCTTTTTCTTGGCCGAGACGCGCTTCGATCGTCCTGAAGATGCTTCTGGTAAGTAGTCAATGAGTTTGTGATATCTCATACTAACTCGAGAGTAGAAGGAGCGGTTCATCTAAGACTGGACAAGAACGGCGACGTCGCTCGAGAGGGTACAAACGAAGTCTTGTTCCAAGTCACCACTCGCCAAGGCGTCGTCCTTCAGCCAGAGAAGTTTGGCGAGAGAACCTTCCGCGACGATATCCGTCTCTTCCACGGCAAATTCGACTGGATGAGTGCTCTCCACTTCTACAAGGATGTCGGCCAGTCTCTAATCCTACCACCCATTCTTTGGATCTTCATTCTCAATGGTGCTTTCTTGGGTCTCTACATCTACCAAGCATCCACCTTTGCACAGATCCTTGTGATGCCACCTTATGGCTTCAGTCCAGAG
Organism: Fusarium sporotrichioides; assembly: GCA_019054645.1. NCBI lineage: Eukaryota > Fungi > Ascomycota > Sordariomycetes > Hypocreales > Nectriaceae > Fusarium > Fusarium sporotrichioides. The sequence continues at coordinate 327,804 of JAHKNS010000002.1, read as the reverse complement.
CTTCTTGGCTGGGTGCAGCTTGTCCAGGTCGTTGATTGTCTCATCGCTGTTCCTATCCTTGGTTATGGATCGGATGTTATCTGCAAGTTTATGAGTCGACGCAACGGAGGCGTCTTCGAGGTCAGTTCTGCCGTCTTATATGTCACTATTGAAATAGACTAATAGCGAACAGCCCGAGTACCGCCTGCTCACCCTCATTATTCCGGCTGCTGCGGCTATTATCTCAGCCATCTTCTACGGTCGTGCAGCTGCCAACCCTAATGACTACCACTGGATCGCTATCGTGGCGTGCTACCATCTTGGATTCTTCGCCTTCCTTGGCGCAAACCTGGTCGGTATCACTTTCGTCATGGACAGTTACCCCAATAAGTCAGGACCTCTTCTTCTCGTTGTGTGCGCTGGTAGAGGCTTTGTTTCGTTTGGCTTGAGCTATGCCACCGTTCCTTCTATTGAGTCTCTCGGTTACGACGGTGCTATGAATATTCTGGCTATCATTTGTGGTGTTTTGAGTGGTCTGGGAATAGTTATGTACTTTATCGGAAAGCGGGTCCGTGAGTGGGCTCGAAGGACCATCTGGCCAAAGGCTCACGAGGAGTGAGTTTGACGTGTGATCTATGATCATCACCTGAGTGCAAGTCAAGGATTGCTGTCTTGGCATATTGATAGACATGCCTAGGATAATGAATTTAAATATTTTCGACTAATGCAGTCAGTTGGTAACTTTGTTGACTTTATTAGTTTAGACCCATGCCGTTCAACGTAACTATAAATATTCCTTGGTAGTATATTCAATTAATTGCTATCATGAAGCCTCCCAATCACAAATCTCTTGAATCTTGTCCCTGTTGAAACCCTTCATGATCCTTCGATGTACATAAAGCCTTCTGGAATATTAGTAGTGCAGCGCCCCGGATCTAACAAAGGTAATAGAATAGGGATGACAGCCGGATGCACACGCTGATCACGGGTAGCGGGTTTAGTAGGCGACGCAATCTTTTCCTTGAATGGGTTCCAAAAACATGGCAGTAAATAATATTTTCGACGTTTATTTTAGGAATACATTTAGTCCAGGACTTTTGATACGAAACGATTGCACTGCCCCTCAACTACCCAAATCAGACTCGAGCTGACGCGTGTTTACGGATTCAAATGCGTAAATTCGAACATTGGAAATGCTGTACTCCACTAGACCATCTAGTCCCAGTATCTCTCCACTTCACTCCACTTTTAATCTTGCTGCTTTTCCGCGTATGTCCACAACCAAGTCGGTTTTCTGAGACGTCACTACTGAATCGGAACATTTTATCGTGTTTGACAAAAGGCATCGAGGATGTGGCAAATGATTTCCATTAGGTGAGTCGCTCGGAAGTATCATATTCAGCCAATAGAGGATGCCTGCCATACACAAATCCTACTAGCTCAGGGACCACCCTCAAAACGAGCGAAAGATGTCACTGAGCCTATATAAGGTCTGCTTCCCTCCCCAGTAGGAGCCGAATTGAATCCCGACCAACTACGAATTAGTTGAACTCGTTCATGATGCAAGAAAAAGGCGTAATTTACCCTTCTGAGAAAAAGGAGTTCGAGTGTCTCGATCATAGTGCGTCATTTACATCACCATAACATGACCTGACACTAACTGTACTTTCCAGGTCCATCTGTACAAGACGACTACAAGATAGAGCTCGATTGCTCACCACCGAGTCGAGAAACCCCGAACCCATCCGCCGATACCACTGTAAACCCAGAAAAGAAACGCCTGACAGGTCTTATTTTTCATGCAGTGCTACGCCTACTACAATGCATATTCGCTGTAGTCGTGGCAATTCTATACGGACTTGACCTTGCAGAAGCGACAAGACAAAATGTAACGGCAGATCCTTCTTGGGTCTACGCCGAGCTTGTAGCCGGACTATCCATGATAATTTGTATCATGCAATTATTCTTTGTGACGGCTGTGTGGTACTGGTGCTTGTTGGATGCCCTGATGTCAGTTCTATGGCTGGCACAATTCGGAGTGTTTGCTTCGATGTATCGAGGCGCCGGGTTCAAAGAGACATCGGCGCCAATTTCACTCGACAGGATGCAAGCGGCGGTCTGGATCAATCTCGTATGCGTTGGTTTGTGGTTCGCGGCAACGATATATGGCTCTATAGGGTGTTGTGCTCGTTTCAAGAGATCGCGACAGAAGAACAAGTACGTTGGGGTAGGCTTGATGGCCGACAGCGAGCAAGCGGCAGGTCCTAGCGCAGGCGCTTAGCGAGTGGCACCCGGTCGAATACTGTCACTGTTTGGACACGAGCTGCAGATCTCGATGTTGACGACACGTATGGGCGAACTGTTTGCCATCTTGTTACACGTTCTGTTGATTGGACATCATGAAGAGAATGTTCTCTTGATACGACACGAGTGGATGGAATTGATACTTGGGCAAATATGTAACTATAGAGAACAGAATAGCGCAATCACGATTGAGAAACCCGAGACGACATGGTACCAAAAGAAAGTTCGTTAGTGATCTGCACAGCAGAGTCCCTGCAATTTGAGCTGTCAATGCGCAGTTCCCACTTCCGCCAGCCCTGTCTCCTCGAGATCTGCATGGATGGCTATGTTCTACGTGCTCTTCAACCTTATCTAAGTTCTTCACCTTTCACGGACCATTGTTTCATTGAAACTGGTGATAAAAGTTACTCAAGAAGGGAGTTTGTTTTTTCTTCAATTCACACTAAAGAGACATATCATGTCCCACTGATATACCGTAAAGACCGTCAGAATGAAAAACGAGTAGATCTTTTGACACCACCATGGTTTTCAAACTGGTTATCTGATGCCACCTTTGCATATCACCGCCTTGTTGAGCAAGGTGTTCTCCTGTCCCATGCCTCCCACCAAGGTCAGGTAACGTAGTCAATCGAAATCTTAGAATTTAGCGACCTTGACGTTGACGGTTCCAATAGCACCACTGTTCAAGTTGGCTCCAGTGGCCTGGACCATGTAGTCGTCGTCGACAGAGCCGACAGTGAAAGTGTTGGTCTTGCTTCCCCAAGGGCAGTCCCAGTAGATGTTGCAGATCTTGGTATCGCCATCGTAGAGGTCAAACGAGCCCTCAGTTCCGGAGGATGCGTCAGATCTGCCGCAGGAGGCAACGCCGGCCGTCTTGCCGGACGCAATAACAATCTGTTTGACCGCGTCGACCGAGATCTCGTTGTCCTTGTTGTCCCACTGATAGAACTTTCCCCTGTTTGTGATAACAACTGTCAGCTTGGTCGAAACATCAGCTCTCCGGCGTTAGAATGAGCTTACCAATTGAGGTTGACATTACGGATGGAGATTTCGCCAGAAGCAATCTTGTTCTGGATGAGAATGTAGACCCATTGTGCGTACGCCATTGTGTATAGGGGACTGATAGAATGGTTCGTGATAGATTGTAGAGATGATGATATGAATGAAGAAGATGATGAGCGTGAGTTGTCTACGATCTCATGGATGGGAGAAGGACACGCACCCTTATATACCCGCTGAAGTAGTAGTTCGCTGCCTGGATGACAGAGTCCGACTGATTCCCAAGTGTACCAGCATGCCTTCTCTCAGTTGTCAACTTTAATCACCTGGACACGCCTGCTGAAAGGAGAAGACCTTGATCGACATCTACACTAATATCTCACTCTCAGAACTAAGAGGGTACCGTCAGTCCACGAGTGATGCTCTGAGATGCGGGGAGATCGATACGAATCCGCTTGACCAAAAGCATTCCCTTCGTAGAGATTGCGTAACGAAATAGTGTTTTTGGCCTTTCAGCCAGCCACTGACACACCGCTTCTGGGTCACATATTTGACTATCCGATTATAGCCATCGTCTCATAAACGAGAAACGTTCTGCTATGTGATGATGGGATGCTTAATCAACCAATCAATTTCCTTGGCGCTCAGAGTTCAAACAGCCAAGGCATCCACATATGACAAACGAATAACCTATTGAATGATCCATGGTATTAAATCCTTTATTTTAAAGGTGCAACGAAAAAGATTCAATCATGATATGCTGATACTATCTGCTTAGAGCTAAGATGATACTTTGCACAAATCATCGTATGTGCTGCAACGTACTCTGTAGCAAGCAATTGTGCTATGCAAGCGTCGATTTCTAAAGTCCTTCAAAAGAGGCACCGCATACAGTTAGTTGGACTCACTCTTGGTGAGCTGATTTTGTTTATATCTAGGTATGTGATAGCTACAGCTGAAGCAACAACTGTGAGAAGGTGGCTTACACGTTGCGCCTTGCGTTCCTATTTGTCCATCATTTATAAATCACACCACTACTGGAAGAATAATTCTCCAGCAATTGCAGATTCGGTTAGCCTGAACACGTCAGGGTCTTTGTTGCTTGACTGTAGCAAGTGGCTGGTGGGGAGTCTAAGGAATGGATCTCAATTTGCAGGGTGTCATTTTGTCCTTTTCAGCTCCGCCACATTGTCTCATGATGAATTATTATTTACTCGATCCAAATTGTTTCTACAGAAAAATATAGAGAGTTATTTACTGAAAAAAACCGTTACAACTGTAGCGACCTAATGAAAGATACATATTTTACTATTTCTGTGTGATAATGTTATGGTCATTACTCGAAACAGCCTCGTCAGAGATTCTTATCTGCTGGCTGATCGCTTATTTTATCTTGTATCTTATCATATGATCATCTTATCTTATCTCGAGTCTTATCGCTGGGCGCGTTCTCATTCTATACTTGAGTAAAATTTGTGTCGAAGCTGATGAGAGTTCAAGTAAGATTTTTAGTGTTGAGGCAATTTATATGCTTTAATCTTCATTCCCATGATTGGCCTTCATAACCAAACATGATCTAGTTTTACTCACAGTCTTCCTTTCACATTCTACCATATATCCGATTAATGAACATTTTTTCAAAACCTCACTATGTCTTTCATACAATTATTCGAACATTATAATTCAATTTACGCAGCACCATGAGGGTCAATATCAAGTTGGACCACTAGATATCACTGTATGTAACATGCATGTACATTTTTTAGTCTCATCGATAAGCTCTTTAAAGTATATTTTACGTAGTTAAGCTTAAAATGACTAACTTGCACTCAACTGTAGGGTAGGTATATCACGATGTTACAAGGTTCAAAGGTTTGAGTCATCTAAGTGGACAAAATTGGGGCTAAAGTTGACTTTGGCTAGATAGCTAAGGAACAAGAAAAGGGCCTCCAGAGAGGAATTTTCCTTGATCTATATACCAATTCCTTCTAATCCACCTCTATTCTGCCTGTCTAGGCATCTGTTACTTGTCTTTGGGTTTGTCTGGTGTTTAGACAAACCTGATTGTCAATTGCGGATTGTTTTCAACACACGATAGGGTCGTCTCGCTCTGCCAAGCTGACTGTACCATATTATCCATTGTATAGTTCATAACGACTGTTCTATCGCTTCTTGAACTCAGTAATATCGTGAAGCTCTTTTGTGCTCAGCCCTCTTCACCTCAAACCTCCTGAAACACCACCTGCCACGGGGGTTCATGACCCCTAAAACGCAATTCGCAACATGCGATTGGGTCCTGAGGATTGAAACGACGACCTTCTATACCACGGCTATCTCGGATCTTGGCGAACATGACAGGCGCTTACTCGTTTTCTTCAAAGATAATACAGAGTTGGTATAGGTTTCACGTGCCCCGCTGTGAGACAACTGTGATGCCAGTTGTCGATCATGATCCGAGGGCGCAGCTCTTTAATGGTCAATGCGTTTTACGTTTTACACTAGATTGGCTTTTTGTGAGTGGTCAATGGTTGAGTAAGCGAACAAGAGCCGTTTTGACGTTTCGTTTAAGAGAGGCTGTGCTAGTGGGTTTCTCCGGCAAACGAGCATTCCGGGTCTTGGCTAGAAAGGCCCAAGCGTAATTGAGGCCGTGTCGTGATATGTTTCTTAGACTTTGAGTCCAAGCACATGTCAAATGTCTGTGGGTGACATGTTTCTGAACCTTCAGAATTGCCATTTTGAACCTCTTGAGCGTCTCGAGTTGTGTCGCGACTTTGCTTGGCTTCAACCTCCTAGGAAAATGTGAGTTGCAACGAGGTTATTCATAGAAGAAAACAATTGCTCGAATTCTCTATATAAGGATGTGAATTGCCTCTCAGTTATCAATTTTAATCATCATCAACTCATCAAACACAGCAATCCACTCTCCTCTCCACCTCACATTCTACTCCTGCCGGTCAGGTCTTTTATTTACAACTACTTCTTTCTCCTCCACTTTCTCCTCCTTATTCCAGCCAATCCCACCCTTTTACCTTACCAACACTCACAATAATCACAATGGCTCCCATCAAGAACCTCGTCTGGGCCCTTTTCGTCGCTGCCGATTTCGCAGCTGCCCACAGCGTTATCACCAATGCTGTTGGCGATGCTGGTGGCTCTGGCATGGCCCTCGGTGTTGACACATCCACTCCTCGTGATGGCACTCGACGCCGCCCCTTCCAGACCGACGCTACTCGCTTCCGTGGCAATGCCGCTGACACTGTCGGCGAGACTCTCGCTGGTGGTGACAACCAGGTTGAGCAGGGTACCCTCGACATCATGGAGGAGACTGGTGACCAGCTTCCTCAAGTCAACCCTGGTGGTAGCCTTGAGATGACTGTCCACCAAGTCAACTCTGATGGTGCCGGCCCTTACACCTGCATGATCAACTCCGATGGAACTGGTACCTCTTGGGACAACATTCCTGTGACTACCAATGTTGAGGGTAGCGAGCGTGGCCGTAACCGTGATGGCGAGATGGGTGATTTCCCTCTTGTTGCATCAATCCCTGCTGATCAGGAGTGTACTGGCTCGGTTGCTGGCGAGGACAATGTCTGTCTTGTGCGCTGCCAAAACCCGGCTCGTGCTGGTCCGTTTGGAGGTGTTATCCCGGTCCAGATGGCCCAGACAAACAACGCTGGCAGCAACGCTGGCAACAGCACCGGTGACGCCACTGACAACACTGGCAACACTGGCAACACTGGCAATGCTGGCAACAATGCTGGCAACAACGATGCTGTTGACAACGAGGATGATGCTGAAGAGGACGACGCTGAAGAGGTGGATGAGAACGCAACTGGCAGGGCCAACAACCGCAACAACCGCCGCGCCAACCGCTTCTTTGCATAAGAAGCCAAAGGAAATGATACCCGAATGCTATTGAACGTCAAGATGGAGCCGTCCTATTTGGAACTATATGAAGGATAATTATCAGCGAGAACGGAGGTAACTGTTTGGCTTTCGGGCTGACTGTTAAGGAAGAGCGATGACAGGGATGTAAAGGGGGGTTGTTAATGGTGGAGAGAGAGCGACATGGTTAAGTTGAACTAGCTAGTGTATGTATTTGAAAAGAAAATATTTTCGCATTATCTGTTTGAAAAATGATCCAGGTCTTAGCCTTGTCCCTTGAGATATGTGTAAATGTATGGCTCAGACCATTCTTGACATAGGAAATCGCCGATTATTAAGCACTCTTGAAGATTCTTGGCTGGACTATATCTCGTGTGTGCAGCTGATAGATCATTGAAAGCTATTGTAAGAACATCTTGCAGATCTTATGACACTGTGTCCCAGTAGTGGTCGAGAAGGGCTTGTGTATTATTTCTCTCCACATCTGAACTTAGCTAGCGTTTGTGCTCAGGACTGCCTGTATTGGAAAATTACATTTTCTAGAAGGATCAGGCTTCTAGCCCTGTTTTGGAAGGGGCGCGTTGACTAATGGCTAGATCATTTTTAACATGGGGAGATTGCCAGATACTAAGGACCTGCACTGACTGAAGCAAGGCGTTGATAATACCGACAAAGAAAAACAATGTAATATAATGATACAAACGACGAATTACCCATGAACTGTCCATCTACCACATGTCTCATCTATCCATCACTACCATGCACATAAACTACCTCAACTCTCCTACCCCACCTATAAAACTAACATCTTGTTCCGTCTGGCCCTCGCTAGCCAAACTCCCTCTCCCTTACTCGTTCAAGCTTGTCAAAGACCTTATCTGAAATTACAAGACTTGATAATATTCTGTACCAACTTATCCTTCTCACGGAACTGAGTTGAGAAGGCCATCATATCCTTCGCGCTCAATGCCCTCCTGGCATCAGCAGCATTCTTAAAGGCCTTGGCAGGCGACATGCCTCCTCTTAAACCAGCAGCACCGATCAGCATGCCTAAGATGGCAAATGGGGCAGACTGTGGGTTGTCGACAACCTCGACAATACTGATGGCTATGTTGCCGGCCTCACCCACGATTAGTGCAGCGGTAGCAATACGGGCAGCTCCTCCAAGTGCGCTCGCAGCCCATCCGGCGAAAGGAATAACGGCAAAGACGATACTCAGGATGTTGATAATCAGGTTTCGTGTGTGTGTTTCCTTCATATCCTCACCAATCTCCTTCATCTCCTTGATACTTTTGGAAGCATCCTGCATCATGAAGATGGGCATGCTGAACGAGGTGACAATATCGGCTGGGTCGGCGTCCGAGTTACCGAGTCGCATGTTGGCAAACGTACCGATGGCAACTGTGATCAATTCGTCGGTAGAGGGTATAGCCTCGTCCACAACCTCTTTAGGGTTGCTGACCTTGATCTTGCTCTTGTCCTTGATACGCTTCAGCCAATTGTTACGCATCTCGTAGTTGTTACCATGCTGACAACCAGGTGGGGAGCAAATGTTGTTCTGGAAACAGACGCAAGGGTCCATCTGCGCGTCCTGCTTGACCCATTCGACCCAATCCTTTTCGATACCTGCCTCAGCGAGAAGAGCGTCGTAGAAACCTTTCTCATCACGCATCGTATACCATACAACGCGGGGTCCAGCACCTCCTCCTGGAGCGACGGGCGGCCATGTCTCGTCGCAACGACCCTTGTCACTACCTCTGTTGCTCTTCCACTCGCAATCAAGGTACTTGAGGCCCTTGCCACGACCTGGGGCCAGAAATTCTTCGATCCGGTCGTCGATAGAATCCTTGACCCAATCGGCGTACCAACCAAAAGCGTCATCGAAGTTCTTGGATACATCTTTGTACTCATCGACGGCCGCAACAAGGTCTTTGATGAGGATGTTCATCAGGGCCAAGGAACGGCAATTTCCGTTAATGCTGTCAACGTTGTCGGCCAGCTTCTCCAGGCTGGTTGGCCAGTCTTTTGAGTCACAGGTGAGATCATCAGCCTTGAAGTCGGACCAACCGCCGTTGGATGACCCATCCTTCTTGCTTGGCCCCTCAAAATAGCCCGCCAGATCAATAGCCCAGTCCGTGGTGCCGCCAAAGTTAAGTGTCTTGACCCACGCCACACGCTCCTCCTTGGTCTTGTCGCTCATATACGCAACCCAGTCCGTCATGCCATTACCTTGTGTACCGTAGGTCATGATATCTGAATGCGTCTTGGTGTCGTGCCATCGCTTTGCCGAGACACCTTCAGCACCTTCGCCCGCCAACTGCCAGATCTCATCCAGTTCGGCATTCGAGACTGGAGAGGGTCAAGTTAGTAACAAAAAATCTCTCAAACGAGGATGGGTAAATCACTTACTATAGCCACCGGTATCAGTACATTGGCCAGGCTCGGCCTCGGACACCGAGTAAGAGCCAGTGAAAAGGCAGTGAGGACCCGTGCAGCTCTTATCTGCCATGCGGAAACTTCGGCCGTAGCTTGCAATACCGACGATGACCTTTTCGGCTGGCACACCAGCCTTGGTGATCATGCTAAGAGAATTGCGGGTCTCGGTACGGTTGACGTGGGATCGGAGACAATTACCATTTTCGCAGCCGGGACTAGCGAACTTATTGCCGTAGTCCCACTGTCCGTGCAAGTCGTATGTCATGAAGACAAAGTAGTCAAGAACCTTGGCCATATCCTCGACAGGGAATGGTTTCAAGTACCAGAAAGAGCCAGGCAAGGCAATGGACAGAGACTTGCTTGATGGCAGTAGGTTTCGGAGCACCGTGAGGAAGCGTTGGTAATAGACACCATCTGTCCTGTCACCAGCGGGGATACCTTGGTCAGTGGCGCCGGGATACTCCCAATCAATGTCAACGCCGGCGAAACTCTTATGTTTCTCCAAGAATTTGACAATATTTGCAGAGAAAACAGAACGGTACTCGGGCTTGACCACATCACGATAACGCTGAAATGTCGCGGCGTCGGTTGACTCAGCCCAGCCACCAAAGGACAGAATTTTCTTGAAAGGAGCGTCCATCTTATCGAAGATGTCAAACTGCTTCTTAACATCCTCTGGGATACTGACATCGTAATCGGCAGTAATGCCAGCGAACGCGAAATGAACGTGAGTTAGCTCCTTGAAGTTCTCAGCAATCTCAGAAGCGTCCATGTGCATGCATGGGCGGCCGGGGTTGTAAGCTTGGAAGTAGCCGATACGCTTGAACTCTTTAGGTGGTGACTTGTTGTTCACAATGTCAGTACCACAGTTGGAGATGCATCCATTAGTGTTGAGCTTGAAGGCTCCTGGTGCCTTGGTGTCGGCAGGGGACTCGGTACAGAACTCAGTCGTAGTTCCACAGTATCCCCAACCGCTACAGCAAGACTTGAGGGGACACTGATTGAGTTTGGCAAGATCCCATCCATCAAAGGAGCCTGATGGCTTCTTCGTACCCGGCTTCTGTGGTCCACAGGCGATGCCTTCATGTGTGGCTGGCATGGGCGTGTTGCCCTTGCTCAGACAGATAACCTGACCGAGCTGCAGCCTACCACAACCAGCCCACCCCCAACTGGCCTTGTTGAAGCCAGCGATATCGTCTTCGTCGAGGCCGAAAGGAGCCCCGACGTCATAGCAAGTGTCATCGGGGCCGATTGTGTGCGTGGCGCAGGTGCCATCTGATTGAGGCTCTGGTTTGTTGTCAGGCAATGTGCCGGAACTGCAGCAGACTACCTGGCCGGCCTTCAGGGTGTCACAAAAGTTCTGCTTCCCGGGATTGAACTTGATAAAGTCGCTGCCTCGGATGCCACACCTAACACTAAGCTTGGTGCAGTCATCGTCCTTGATGACTTTGGTAGTCTTGCACTCGGCGCGGACTTCGAGATCGGTCGACAGGCCCGACTGAGCCACAGATGTGCCATTGGAGGATCCCATAAAGAGGTCACCGCCGGGGATGTTGACCTTTATCTCTGCATCCTTTGGTCTGGTGAGAGGCATAGCAGCACAATAGCCACTGGCCCATGTGTGGACGTTCTTTCGTACAAGCTCAAGGTCATTGAGCTTGTCCACAGCAAATACACCAAAGGTGTACGGGTTCATTGGGTTGATATCGCAGGCCTGCATGATCTGAGTACCCTGGCTAGCAGCCTTCTCAAATCGCTCGAGTATGGTGGAGGAAGCGACAGATCCCATGTCGGCGCTAACATAGAGACCAACAACGGCAGAGCCTGATTTAGAAAAGAGGACAGTCTTGCCACACGAGGTCGTCTTGGTGATGTGTTGCTTTAGTCCCTGCACGGCTGCAGTGACATCGTCACTCGCGTTTAGCACACCCGGCAAGCCAGAAGTAACGATGACAGGCACGGGGAAAAGGGGAGCAGGATTACACTGGCCGGTGGAGACCTTTTCATCCTTACTATCCGTCTCTGCACGCTTGGCATGTCTTCGGTGTGCTCGCAAGTGTGCTGCCGCTTTGGAGGGGTTGGGGGAGCCAGCGCCACCGAGAGCACAGACACGAATGGTCTCGACGGTCTCGGTGTGCACATTCATATCGAATAACAGAGGAGCTTCACATCCATCTAGGTCTTCAACAGTGTGGATGTGTGTCCATTTGGTAGCGTCTGAGCCAGTCACAGAGCAGAGTCGAGGGCAGCCATCGACCAAAGGAGTTGCCCACTCCTCGGTAGTCTGCTTCTCGCCATAGGGGGCGAGAGGAGTAGTACCGAGATCAAACTCATGCTCTGTCGAGTTCTGGACTTTAGATACATCAACCGGGCCTAAGCGAGTGCTGTTCCCGCGATTACTCGCAGCGGAGCTCAGGCCAGATAAGATGCCAACAAAAGGAATGAAGGTGTATACCCTCATGCTGTAGAAGGGAGTGTAAACACCATGAAAGGGTGAACGAGTAAAAGAATGAACGAAGGAATGGATGAAAAGCGAGTGTGCTGTTTGATGGACAGTAGCAAAAGAGGGCGAGCAGGTTGCAATTAATATGTAGCCATTGCCTTGCTGACATGCATTCTACTGTATCAAACGCCAAAAGAGTGTTAAGCAGTAATGGGCTTCTCGAACCCATGAGTGGCAAGTTTTTTCATCTCACTTTCCTTTAAAATTGCAGAAGGAAGACGAATTCACGGAGTATCGGATCAATATCGCGCGGCCGAGACCCTCGTGTGATCTGACGTCCCACTGAGGCTGGGCATTATGAAAAGATTTTAGTGCTGATTATGACTGCACGGCGGTTAATTCTGATGTTTGTTGCGGTTCTTGGCTCTCTAACTTGAACAAGACAACCTCCCGAACGGCCGTCGAAGAAAAGTTCTAGATTACAAACTCGCCAGGTACGGGAGCTAGGGAGTATGCGTGTGGAGTGTCGGAGGTGGGATGTTAGCAGGGGTGTCGACAAGGGCAAGGACATGGATAGTCATAGACAGGGTCCAGGCGGCACAGCCTTTGTGACCCCTGGAATGGCGCTGCAGCCAAGTCGAGCTGATTATCTGACGAGATTTTACACCCTACAGAGTATCATGTACCGCTTAGCAGCATGCATTACCTTGTCAAAGGGTAGCTGTTATTGGGATTTTGCTAGAGTGAGATACCATCCGGTCCCAACTGCAGGTCAGACTCCTTCAAGCCAAGACGATAATCGGCCGGTTTGCCCCTTGCATACTATACTTATGTCTTTGACGGAGATTACTCAGTGTTTAGCCTGAGCAAGAAGAGGTCTCATTGAGGGCTTAGAGACTGGGGTGTAATAGAGCGTGATCCTGTGCGTGTCAGCCACTCATACCGTTATCTAGAACATCTTGACTCTGAATTCTACCCCGAGACATATGGTTGAGACTCGTTTTCTCTTAAAACCCCATAGCTAGGAGCGCCTGGACTAACCTCTCCCTTTCCTTTCTCGCTCCCCAGTCACTCATTGTCGTTTTCATTCCCTTGATTTCTGTCATTATACACTCGTTCTCTTTCTTATCCCAAGGGGCATTCATTGACCTGCTGACAGCATGCGTTGCCATGCTGGGCCCCTCACCTGGGCTTGTATAGGATGGCTGTTCCTCGGTCTTCTCCAACTTGCCGATTGCGCTGCGGTAGACAATAAGTTAGCGCACGCCCGTGAGAGAATCTGGTTGTGGGAGATGTACGATCTTTTTACGTGAGTAGCCCTGTCTTTGACTATATATATGATTTGTGTTGAGATATCCTTTCTCCAGCGACATTGAGGGAGCCGACAAGCAGGACGTCATCTTGCCCCAGAACAAGAAAGCCAAATGGGCCCACCGAAAGCATTTTTCGTTGGTTAACACCGTTGATGGTAAATTGACATATGCCGAGTTCATGGCCGATCTGGAGAAGAAACTTACTCCTGACGGCGTCGACAAATCTCTCGTGGCTCCCAATGGGGAAGGCCTTGGAAACCCCACCACTGAAAAGGCTGTCGATGCCTTGAAAAGCAAGGGCTGGGCCATGCCAATGGCAGTTGACCAAGTCACAAGCGGTCGATCCAATGACTACGCAGAGCTCATGGGTCGCGTCGACAAGAAGTTCCAAGCCTACTACACCGACCTAGGCAATGACAATACATGGAAAAGAAGGCTGATCGAGACAAACATGCGCACAGAGAAATTGTCGAAGGAGATTGTCTCTCTTCGCAAGCAGGAGGCTGACGAATGGTTGTTGAAGCAAATGACTAGAGAAGTCGATCCGGCAGGTACTCCAAATGACAAGAAGAGGTATGGACTCGGCTTGAATCGCAACGAGCTAGTCGTGGAGAAGGTTACATCTACTGTTCCCGGCGCGACTACCTACGAAAGGGTGGACTTGGTACAGACCTTTCTGGACCATCCCGACCGGGCTGCGTTTGAGAGAAAATTGAAAGCTGCCGGCATCAACAATGGCATCCAAGGCCTTGTTAACTGGGCTGACAACCTTGGAAATCAAAAATTCGCATCCTGGGGTCCTGGGTACAGCCAGATGAATGAGTCACACGACATGGCCAAGACGGTGTGGACTACGGTGCATAAAAATGCTAGCGACAGACTGGGTGGTATAAAGCCCCCGTCCTGCTCGAGATAGGTGGTGGATGTCGTTTCAGCGGGGAGAGATTTTCGGGTTGTCGGTCGTTTGATAATGTATGTAGTTCAGTTCGTGATGGGTTCTGTTCTTAGAGAGATTGGGGCATTGATGGAGGGTCTTGTAAAGTTGATTACCATGATAACTTACACTTGATAATTGTCTGATCCTGTCGCTATTCGCCACTGTCATTAGAGTCTCAGGTTCATCCTAGTATTGTGTTTTATCTGACCAGTGCTGCTGTAGCCGATGCCCCTGTCCTTGGCTGTGGGGGCTTCCACAAGTTTGGTGCTGGTGCCTAAAACTACTAAAACCCTGCCAGCTGGCAAAATATTTAATCCCTCTACTCAGTAATTATTCAATAATCAGCCAACGCGACAATTCCAGCATCTTCACCTCATCTTTCACCATTCAACTACAAAAAACAAAATGAGCCACAATTTCCCCAATTTGCTAGAACTTGGCCAAGATCAGGAAAATGCCATCCGCGGTGATGCGGTCCCGAGGCTCCTCGATCACCGTGATAGTCGAGCAGCGCTTATTCGGGGCATTCGTCTACACTACCACTTCGCCATGAGTGAACCCGTCATGCGCCTCAGTTCGTCGATGCCTCTGGTCGCAAGAGCCTGTAACGCTCGCCGCATTATGAGCAATGAGATACCAGAAAGGATGGCGGCTGATGAACAGCCATATTGCATTTGGTATCCCGATTTCGCGACTGAGGATACCTACCGCTTGCTGGCCTCCAAATTCCCTGATATGAAGTACCAAGTCGGCCGCGCCTGTGCTGCCGCTGGTTATCACGGCCTTTTTCAAGAACTTGACCTTCTACCCGAAGTGTCTATTGCTGAAGAGGCACGAGAGAGCGAAGCAGATGGTGCGAAGCTTATCTACGAAGAAATCATGGAGTTTAAGCATCGCTACGCCATAATGGACGACTGCACACGGTCAATTGAGCTGATAGATTACAAATGCCCAGCGTATTTGAATGGCGATACTGAAGTGCGATGGCGTTTGGCAGCTCGACAAGGTATCAAAAACAGCCGTAAAGTCGACCTGCTTCCATGCATCGAAGAGGATATGCATATTGGCCTTGAGGACCTGGAACTGGAGGAACGATACACTATACTGACCGATGACGAGGCGAAACTGCTGTACAGTCCTATTCCTCAGGATCTGCCGACGGTGAAGAAGACGTTGTTGATACAGATGGCCGCCCACGATGGTAACATCGAGCGCTATGCTCAGCTCGCCAACTCGGGGAGAACCCTGACACTCTTGGATGAGGACTGTGTTGTGCGAGGTATTATGCATCACACTATGTATGCTCGCTGGTGGGCCGAACAGATCAAGGACAACACCATCTACGCCAGGTCTGCCCCTTACGTGTGGGACATTCAACGAGCGATAATGGCGCGTCGTATCATGGTAAATGACCTCTCTGTCTTTGAGAACGGCTGGTCAACCGGAGCCCCGACGCCGCACATTATCTGGTGGCCTTTGCGGCCACACGAGGAATATCTCCGCCTTCTTTTTGAGAACGTGCCGGAGTTGAAGAGACAGATCGCGGCGGCAGCGATTGCCTGCGACTATGAAAGCATTTACAAACTGGTTGATCCGGAGCCAAGCTGGCACTTGTGGGTGGTTGCCTCAAAGTTCTCCGCCAACCCATTCTACCGTGAAGATCAGGAGAGACGTGGGAGGGAGAAGGATATCGACGTGGAGGATGGCAGAGGTGAGGAACGGTACTACCGCGAATTGATGCAAGCGAAAGAACTTACAGTGATTGATGATAATGGTATTGATGAGGATGGTGGGAAGATTCAAGACAGTGTCAAGAAATGCCGAGTACCGAACAGCATGTGGGACACAATGCTCAGTACAGGTCTAGTACAGAACAGAATCTGGGAAGGTATTGGAAAGGTATCGCCAGAATAGATGCTTCTTATTTCTGCTAATCCTTCAGTCTTGATGAATCTAATTCCTATATTTCTATGTCACTATACGATAATTCTGTTAGAGGGATTGAGTGCTTCTTAGGTACTTTTAGTCTTCACTAATGAGTCTTTCATTGCCAGTGGAGATGATGGAAAAGGCTCTTATAGAGTTCGAGCTGACAGTAGGGTAGCCGATGGTTTTGGCTACCACTCCCTGCAAATGATTCACCTTTGGATATCATCAAAACGTGGTTCCAACTCCGACGAGGCATCAATTAATGCATACATGACAACTAGTATCACACAGGTAGTGTACGTACAGAGCTTACAGTCTTCTGTAATCTTTTCTTGTCCTTAGTTCATGCTTGGCAAATAGGCAACGATAGCACGAAAACACATGCCCCGTCGTTCATCTGAAATCTCACCCAGCCCTGCGCCTAGCTCGGTAACCTGCTCAATTTCCTCGGCTTCCTCAATTCTCCCCACTCCACCGACGAAAAATTTGAACTATCACTGCAATCTGACATGATCTGTGTAGTCTGACTAAGTAAGCGACTTCTTTGAATAAGTGGCGAAAACAACGGATATTGACGACCCAAGTAGTGATCGCAGCCGAGGCTCGGAGACGCCTCGGCTTGGCCTGCATACTGCAACAGTAATAGCAGCATGCCCTATCATAGGGTCACAGTTCCGTAATAAAGTAATAAATAAAGTTGGGTCGTAAGACTGGGCGTAAGCCAGATCCATGTCCAGGTGGATCGACGTAGGATGCAGGGCATAACAATCATTCCGCCGCCTTTTTAACATTTTGCCCCAGGGGAAATAATCCTTCAAACGACGGGACGGGACAAAGGGTCCTTCCATTCACATGCGCCTCAATATGGCATTAGGTCTTACTGGACCCACGTTGCCGGATGTGATCTGATAATGCAGACAAGGTTGACTAACAAGCGCCATCATCAGTGACCTGCTTCGCCCCTTGCATGTCTCCCCCATCCCTGTCAGGTACGGCACGACACTTGGCGTTAGTAGTCAGGGGGGCTAGCCTCGGCCCGTCGGCTCGATTGTTCGCCCATTGAAACCGCACGCTAAGAACAGATTTACAGGCCTAAGAGTCGAGATACTTTAAGCTTCTTTTTAGCGGCTTTCTCCGATCTTGATGGTGGTCACTCCTCAGTCTTGTGACTTTAACAAACATCAACTATCTTCGTATTGTTCTCTCTACCATTGGAATTTGGGCGTGATGCTGACATTACTGGTGTTTATTCATTCATTGACACTGAGGGTATACGCAAGTTTGCAAGATAGAAACATTCCACGATTATATCAGTTTGCATGCTAAATGAATAAATTCTTGTCATCCTGTTCTAGTTCCGCTGTGGCCAAAGTATCATAAGATCGCGGGAAATAATACTCCTTGTCCCTGATCACTGTACCAAAATAACTCATTACTCATGGCTGTATAATTCGATGTAGGATCTTGATCCTGCACACTGCGTAAAATCATCCTTGAACCAAAGGTTACATTCAATGGAACCCAGTTCGAATGTTTCCTGATGCGAACATCCAGCGACCCCTGTCGGAAAACTCTATCCATATCAAGACCTGGATCTAGATTCCCTGCCTAGTGGGTAGCAATGACCACAGCATGTTCTGCCAAGAGCGCAATCGACACCACGCGATCACGGGGATTGTGTTCCTGCAGGAGAGGATCGCGCTATATTACCTTATGCATTGGACAGGGACCTTTTCAGTGGTACATCAGTCAGAGGATTCGGGTCGACCCACGGTAAAGGTGCTTCTGTAAGTGAGCTGAGCATAATTGTCAAAAAGTAGGCTCTTGGCCCGTGAATGCTACCATGCATGTCAGATTTCCGAGTCAAGTCGAAAGACGGAATGGCTTCGCTCGGATATCTGGCTGATCTATTGGTGCATTCTCTCCAAGAGGATACAGCCTTGCTCGGATTATACCGGTAGTGACTTCAAATTGTAAGTCTAGACCTTTGGCCCATCTCGCGAGCTGATGCTCGGCAGCATCGACAACAGGAAAAATTCACGCGCCAAGAATACCCTCTCGAACTCGTCCAAACACGTGCTTTTCTACCTCAGCCTCTTTCCAGGTCTAACACCACCCAAGGGAATTGACTCAAATAGAACTCAAACCGCAGCTCTGTGACAATACTGGCTCTCATCTCTAGCGCAGTTCACATCCAACCTCAGTCCTTCGTTGTTTCCCCTTCTAGACTTTCGTTAACACCATGCACGCCAAATTCTTAGCCGTTCTCCTGGGTGGTTCGCAGTTGGCCCAGGCTGCTGCCACCCCTAAGGCTCCGGTCCGACGAGATGGTGTCTCCCCTGCCTTACCTCATGACGGAAAGACCACTGAGTTCTGCACCTGGTGGCACGATTATGTCAAGGAGGTCTCTTGCGAGGACATCCTCGTAGGCAACTCTATTACCAACGCGCAATTAAAGAGATGGGTACGTTTTTCTGCTTTATTGCTTTTCTTAAACATTGTTGGCTGACACTATTCGTCTATAGAACCCTTCTCTCGGGGATGACTGTAAAGGCATGACCGTCGGTAAATCTTACTGTGTCGAGGCCATGTTCGAACCAGAGCCGGCGCCCGAGCCTGAACCTGAGGCCCCAAAGCCTTCTCCAACTAAGCCGTCCAACGGTATGACCCCTGTTTGAGATTCCATTTTTTGTAACATGCAGCCAATACTAAGTCATGGATTTCAGGTATCGAGACACCAGCCGCTATTCAGCCCGGCATGGTCAGTAACTGCAACAAGTTTCACCTAATCACCTCTGGTGCAAGCTGTACTGATATCGTGGCCCAATACGGCATCACCCTGACCCAGTTCACTACCTGGAACAGTGGCGTTGGAACTGCCTGTAACTCTATGTGGGCCAACACTTATGCTTGTGTTTCTATCATCGGCTTTGAAGCGGGGACTCCTACCAACCCTTCCCCTACCAACGGTATCGTTACACCCTCACCTATTCAGACCAACATGGTCAAAAACTGCAACAAGTTCGCTCTAGTTGGCTCTACCACTACATGTGCCTCTCTCCAAGACTTCTACAAGATCAGTATGGCCGAGATCGCCAAATGGAATCCCGCTGTCGGTTCCGGTTGCACAGGCCTGTGGGCTCAGTATCATGTTTGTGTCTCCGTTGTTGGCTGGAAGCCTCCCACCAACGTTCCCGCTCCTTCTCCTACCAAGCCGGCCAACGGCATCTCCACACCGTCGCCCATCCGAGAGCCTATCCACCAGAACTGTAACAAGTTCGCTCTGGTGGGATCTACCACTACATGTGCCTCCCTTCAGGACTTCTACAAGATCAGCATGTCTCAGATTGCTCAGTGGAACCCCGCAGTTGGATCTGCTTGTACGGGTCTGTGGGCTGGGTACAATGTCTGTGTTGGTATCGTCGGTCAGCAGACGACTCCTACCGATCCTCCCAGCAGCGGCTCGACCCCTTCGCCTATCCAGTCCGGCATGGTTAAGAACTGCAAGAAGTTCCACCTTGTTAACAAGTCGACCACCTGTGCTTCTCTCCAGAGCACTTACAAGGTTACCATGGCACAGCTGTTCAAGTGGAACCCTGCTATTGGGTCTGGTTGTAACGCTCTGTGGGCAGAGTACCATGTATGCGTTTCCGCTTAAACTTCAATCGGACTGTATTGGATACAGAAGCGAGACAGTTAGAAGGGGACAAACCTGTGCTAAATCGTTCATATTGTTATCTTAGACTTTTATTGACTATAATTTGATTGAGATAAATTGTCGTCTTCTGTCTATCCTTTGCCTTGACTGGATCATTACCATATAACAGCGACAATACCTTGTCAGGAGTATCAGGAGTGACGTAAGCCTTATTGCACCCGATCTCCTTGTTGGTTTAATCTGTTAAAAAAGAAGAAGGTCTTAGTGGTATGTCGAGTGTCTACTCTGTGGTCGGGACAAGACTAAACTAAGCTTGTTTGGTCTCCATTATCGTATGCCTGTGTCGACCTCCTCTGTGAACAGACTGTCACACTCCAAGCGCAAATACGCATGGCAGCTGTAAGACATTTATTTGAGCGTACATCGAGCGATTTTTTGAACATCGCGTCCTTCATGGTTGTCCCTTCATTGTGAGTCACTTGTGCATCAGTTGCAACATGATTAGAGCACCAGGTGTTAAGTGTTGTAGAGATATACCCTTGTCCCGTTTTACATCGACGACGGACGCCTTCGTCAAATAAATGGATCGATCGATAGTCGTGATGAATCTATGTTAAAGATATGGATTGAAAAGCAAACTTGCGAGAATACTGGTGTCTTATGAAGGGTTAGAGGGCAAGATGGGGTTCAACCACTGAGAAGATAGTGCTGCGTAAGCATCTATATTGCTGTCACCCATCTCTAATCCCTGGGGCTTGCCTTCCATCCAAGTGTCGATCTCGGTGGTATGGAAGTCGAGGTCAAGTCCGTATGGCATGTCTTGTGCTTGTGCTGCTGTGGCTCCTCCCGTGCGAAACTCATTATGCATATCGAGATCAACATCGCTAAAAAGGTCAGGTACTTGAGGCTGCTTTCTTGAGTTTGTATCGTGATTGAGTAAGTTCCAAGACGTTGGAGGCACTGTCGACCTTTCCATTATGTCTTGGGGATGTTGCGTCGTCGAGGCTTGAAACATAGCCATTTGATCAGAGTGAGTCTGTTGATCAACATGAGAGCACTGGTCTGCATCACGACCAAGGCCTGCTGAGGAGGCGTTGGGCACTATTGTTTCTAGGAAACCGACCGTCACCTCGGCTGCCGAGTATAGGTTTTGCATCTTGTTCAATATCCTGATACACAGTCGGAAACCAACGATCCCGTTGTCCCTCACCGCTTTGTTTTGACTCTTCATGTTAATTATGTGCATGGATATTACAGGGTAAACAGCTGTCATGGCACCGACAGGCAAGTCGCAATCCATGTTGTGTTGGTTCAGTTCGGCTGCGAGACGCGTGATATTGTTTACTGAGTCCAGAACGACAGTGTTGGAGATCCCCTTGGTTCGGTTCATGTTCCTGGCTGCAAGTTGATACGCGGAACTGGGTAGTGACTGCGGTCTGTGAAGCGTGTAAAGAGATGTGTAATACATCATGTGGAGTAAATGCCGTCGGACATCGACTGGTGTTCTATCAACCTCCCCATTGCGGCCTACCAGTGGCCTGTAGGAACAGGATCTAGGCAGGGCTCTCTTCCACGATCTGAGTGAAGCATCGACGGCGTGTAGGCGTTTTAAATAGTTGGCGTTATTGGTCGGCGCTGGTTCAACTTCATCTTGACAAGACTTTGCTTCTGCTTGTACCTCTAGGATCTGATTGATGAGCACACTTAACCTGGTCTTTTGGACGCAAAGCTCAGCCGATTCCAATTCTTTCGTTTTTTCGAATGGACCCACGTGTCCGTGTTGGAGGAGTGAGTGCCGTCTTATCAGAAGATCCGACTCTAGATCGGCGACCTCTAGCATAGGGACATTGAAGTCTTTCTCCTTTATCCGAGTCGGTCTATCCATTCCCAGTGCAAGAATACTATCTCGTACGTAGCAACACCACCACAACCTAGTTAAGTGTCTGCGCTTTCTTGGAGGCATACTTATAGTTGTAGAGGTGCGATGCAGCCCGATGGAATATCCCATCGATATTGCTGTGTTTACCCAGTACCAGGAGCCCTTAACTTCATCGTTTGGTACACCCCGACAGGTCAGCAAAAGCGCTGTTTGGATAGCGGCTAGCTTATCCGGATTCATTTCGAGATCGAATAGCAGCTAGACGAAATAGATCAGTATACACCTAGTACATAAACACCGTATTGTTATTGATGTATACTAGTTACTCACCTGGGTCCGTTTGTAAAGTTCTTCCCCAAGTAGTCTTTTATCAGAATATCCGTATCTACACACAACTTCCTTATCGAGGTGGATGGAGCCAGCAAACAGAATGGCACTATAAAGGACAAGACTGAGCTGACCCTTTGTGCCATCAGGGCAGCTAAATGCTGCCAGGAAGGCTTCCAGGTCCAACAAGGGCATACGAGGATAAATGTACTCGACAAAGCTTTTCACAAGCTCGCATTGTATAGAGATAGGAGGTAACGAGAGCGCGCCCTGGGATTGTAGAAAAGTGATG
The DNA here is from genome assembly GCA_019054645.1 of Fusarium sporotrichioides. Taxonomy (NCBI): domain Eukaryota; kingdom Fungi; phylum Ascomycota; class Sordariomycetes; order Hypocreales; family Nectriaceae; genus Fusarium; species Fusarium sporotrichioides. The sequence continues at coordinate 305,423 of JAHKNS010000002.1, read as the reverse complement.
TAGCCAGGATCGGCGAATGATGGCTTCGTGATAAAACCTGGAAGCCCAGCAAACACTTCTTGCTGGTTGTCAGCGGTCGACTCGTGTGTAGATGTAACACTACTTGGTCCCTGAAGTAGATCGCCCAAATCGCCTATGCCGATATTATAATCTTGTTCCAATTCTGGTCCAGGTTGGGTGGTATTATTATTGACGAGTTCCTCCACCTCTTCGTCTGTAATCAGCTTTTCGATACGGTCGGGTCTTTCAAATGCCTGACCCTCGTTATAATTAAAATATATTACTCCAGCATCTTGTTGGCTGGAGTTGTTATCGGACCCAAAATAAACTTTTCTTGTGAGCGATAGTCAGTAGTCGTTGAGGTACGCTATTGTGACGCTGTTGGTATAAGTACCTGCTTCGACGGGTCCGTGGTACGACGCACTGAGTACCGTCCCAGCGGCAATTACTACAAGGACTTGATGTCACCACGTCACATTTGAATTTTCTTACGCGGCAGCTGAGGCATGCTCGGCTAGCACGTTGAGGTGTTGTTCGCTGCCGGGGTAGCTGCTGGGAGCGGGGAGGGTGACTCGACGATGGTTCAGTGTTTTTGCTGCTGGGTCCATCCATCTCAAATGATTAACAATTGGATGGGATGAGACCAGTTTCTGATTCGGCCTTTTTCTATTTAAATGTCTGAAAGGGAGAGTGAAACTTTACGCTTGCTCTGGATTTAAAATCCCCCGTCGCCGTATTGCGGGGTAACTAAAATGGCGTCTTGATGGGGATGGGTGTTGTGATATATCCTAGCTTCACGTTGGTGTCACTATGGACCAAAATACCCCACCAAGAACCCAGTAGACTTAGGTATTGTGATAAATGAGCTGGGACAGGCGGGATCGTAGTCCCCAGCTATCTGAACATGTCGAGTTCGATTTATAGACAAAAAATCTCAGCGAGTGTCAGGATATTTGATTTTGACGAAACATTAAAACTAAAATAGTTAAACAAATAGTTATCATATAGCCAGGATCCAGTCAGCACCATAATCAGATTTGTCCTGCTTAGAGAGCCTTGGTTCATTCCAAGTATTAACAGGCTCGTTACTCTCCTTCTCCTTAATAAAAGCTGCCTCGCAGGACTCAAAGTACATCTTGGGCTGGGCAGCGTAAAATGCATCATATTTGGTGTCCAAAGCTTCATCCAAGGAGGCAATGTCACCCTTCGGATGAAGCACAGTCCAGGGGCGAGAGCATGCTTTACCTTTACAATCCTTCATGGCCATGATGAGGGAGTCTAGACGATAGACAATTGCATGCAACGGCCTCTTGCCAACATTGAATTGAGCTGCTGCAAGTTGTGCAGTATAAGAGCCAGACAGTAAGTTGACAGTTTGCTCCGGGTCGTCCTAGAGAGAAGAAAAATGTCAGCATGATGTGAGGATAAATGTTGGCCGGTCATCTCACCTTGAGATTGTACAGCTCTCGTTCTCCAGTGCACCAGACGGAGTAATAGAGGCTAAAATCATTGTTCGACATGCGAAGACCTTTATAAGTGTTGTTCACATAGTAGTTAACAAATTTTCCTGCTTCAAAGTTCTCATCACTGGAGAATCCATAATGGCCTTCTGGAACTCCGTGCCCCCAGTACTCAATGGCAGCATGCTCGATTCTACCATTTGTCTGTTCAGGCTCCGAAAGAGGCATCAGCTCTCCATCCGTCTGCTTGTCGACACCCGCAAGCTTCAGAATAGTAGATGCAATATCTCTGTGTGTTGTGACGACGTTGATCTCACCACCTTCCTTTATGCCAGGTCCTCGAAGGAACATCGGGATATGGATATCGGTATCATATCCGCATTCCTTTCCAGGATGCATGCGGTGCTGACTGATGTGATAGCCGTTATCAGTCGAGTAGAATATGTAGGTATTGTCAATCTCGCCGGCAGCCTCAAGTTTCAGAACCAGCTCGTGTAGCATCTCATCCACTGACTGTAGTGCACGAAGCCGTTGACGTTGGTAATGATCATTATACAGAATCACACTCTCGTTAAGGGCGTCGAGTCTTCCTGGCCAGCCTGCAGCGCCCTCGATGAGGGAATTGAAGGACTTCCTACGGGGAATTTTGTAATCGTGGAACAAATGTTCATGGCGATAAGCACTCTGGGGTGTCGACAGGTACGTCTTATTATGCTTCTGATCAAATACCCAGTTGGAGTGCGGTGCAATAGGCGCGACAGTTAGGAACCATGGATCCTCATGGGAAAGAGCCTCGTCAAGTAAGTTGTATGCTTTGTCTGCCACCACGTCGGTGTTGTACTGGCCAGCATAGCTCACGGGCTTCTCGCCATTATGTGACATCTTGGTGTCCCAGTAACGGTAGGTATATGGGTCCAGCAAGAAGTCAGAGCCATTGAATCCCCGAGCGAAGGGGCGGTCATAGTTGGACACACCATGGAAGTTCCATAGTTTGCCAGAGTAGTAAGTATTGTACCCCGCGTCCTGCATCCATAGAAACAGGTAGTCGTCGTTGATGCCAACATCAATAACCTTTGGGTACCCCCCATGTGGTGGTGACACATTTGTGACATTGTGATTATGTGCAGCCTTGCCTGTCCAGAGAGTTGCACGTGAAGGACAGCATAGAGCCACCGTGCAGTAGTGTTGGTTATACGTAGTGCCTTTTGCTACAACATCGGACTGTCGATTTCCATGTTAGTCGCTGACTCTCAGAAGTCCTAGAGCAAAACGAGTTACAGCACTTACTTTGAGGTATTGCATATGATCAACACTTTCCATGTGTAAATCTTGGTCATCTGTGAGAATGAAAAGAATGTTCGGTCGCTTGGCCTGCACGAGGCCCGTCAGCGCCAACAATGTGTATAATGACTTCATACTGGTTGATAATGTGCGATACAATTCCCAGTCGTTGGCTTGTTTGCTACAAGTTAGCAGGACGAATAGAGACAATTTATGTATGCTGACCTAACCAGTGCGGATGTATCCTCAAGTTCGGCCGTAGCTTGACTTTTGGGCGTGCCGATCACTTTCCGGAACCGTTGATAATTAGCGCCGATTCCCCTCCGGCTGTACTCGGTCAATGCTGTGGGGCCGGAATTGCTCGTCATCGGTTTGGTATCTCGGACCGAATCTATTATGGGGCTAACCTCATGGATTGAATTATTTGTTAGTGGAATCTGGAGAAGAAGTCTTTGGGTTTCCGGGTGTCTATTTGGTTGGTTTATACAATTGTTCTACGATCTTTGATCCTCTGCCACGTCACAAAAACCATACTTCACCGTTGAAGAGCAACAAGTCCAAGTACACCAACTTCAATTTCTCGTCAGAGTGACAAAGGAAAACCTAACAATCAACTAAACACTGGAAAAAGATGCTATCCACTGGTAACTCTCAACCTGAACTTGTCGATGAGAGGACGCCTCTCACTTCTTCGCAATGTGTCGTTCATGATCAAGGTGCCATTAAGATACCCCATGAAGAATCACAAGAGATACAATCCCACGACAACGGGTCCGTAGCTCGGTCAATTCTTCCCACTTTACTGTTTGGTAAGTAAACAGCGTTTTATCCTGACTCTGTTGTCTTGTTTGACGGCTAATTGTGCTGTGTAGGGATGTTCATTGCCCAGGCGGACTCATCTATCGTACTCGCCACCAGCCAGGAAATTGCATCCGAGTTCAATGTCCTTTCAGATGCATCATGGCTAATCACATCATATGTACTGGCACAATGTGTTTGTCAGCCTTTGGTTCGTATCATCGTAGAATCTTGAATTCTGTTTCAATCTTGCTAATTTATGTGTCCCTCACTATGTAGTATGGAAGGACCAGTGACATCTTCGGGAGGAAGCCGGCCATGATATTCTCCTACTGCACCTTCACTTTGGGCTGCATTCTTTGGTAAGCACGGTCCATGCCCTTCTTTTGCATCACCTACTTATTAGCTACTCAAGCAGCATTGGGACTAGATATTGGCACGTTCTTCTGGGCCGTGTAGTCAGTGGAATAGGTGGTGCAGGCATGGTAGGCCTGGTAGCAGTCATCATTGCAGGTATATTGAGCGAACCACAATTGTTCAACCCGAGGCCTGGCAGTTACTGACTTCTAATAGATCTGTTACCTCCTCGCCAGGTCGCAACGTGGAGAAGCTACGTGAACGTTGTGGCAACTCTCGGTCGATCATGCGGTGGCCCTCTTGGAGGATGGCTTGTTGACACGGTGGGGTGGAGATGGTGAGTAAATCTCTGCTAACTATCATGTTGTACACATCGTGTACTAACTTTATGTTTCTGCAGGTGCTTTGTAGCCCAAAGTCCGTTAGCAGCGCTAGCTGTTGTTCTCATTATCTGGAAACTTCCTGCAAACATAGCCGGTTGTGATGCAGGTTCAACTGACTCGAGCATCACCAATCGTCTCAGAAGAGTAGACTTCATCGGGTTTGCTTTACTACCTGCGGCATTGATAGCAGCATTTCTGGCGCTCGATCAGGCCGGCAAACTTACGCCTTGGCATATCACTGTTCCTCTCGGGGTTTGTGCAGTCATCTTACTAGTGACTTTTTGGTACGTCGAAAAGTATCACGCTCAGGAACCAGTCATTCCTATGGATCTCTTAGCCAAGCGGGATGTGTATATCCCTTACCTGATTATAGCGCTACAAACTGCATCTCAGTTCATTGTGAGTAAACCTTCTTTCAGTCTGTCTTTACCTACTAATAGTCATTCACAGATTACCTACACTATTCCCATCTACTTTCCCATTGTGGCAAATATGTCTGTTGCTTCGGCTGGCAGCCGGATTGTCTTTATCGTGGTTGGAAATGCTGCAGGCGGACTGCTCACGGGTTGGTATGTCAGCCGCACTGGACGTTACAAGTCAGCCATTTACATGGCGACGACTCTTGGTGTAATATGTTACTGCTTGGTGCTGGTCCGCTGGCACGGGAGATCAAGTCTCCTTGACAGCTCATACCTAGTACTTGGAGGGTTAGGTATGGGCAGTACTCAAAACACTACATTTGTGCATCTCACCGTGGCACTGGAGGCTAAGTATATCGCTGTTGCTGGAACGACATGGTTTCTGTGCCAAAGTGCTGGATCGCTGGTCGCGGCAAATGTTTTCAACATGGTACACAACCTTGCTTTGACGAGCATGTTGCAATCGGCTTTGGAGGGTGTCACAAACAAAACAGAGGCAAGTAAAAATCGCTGACAACTCTCCATTGACGAAATTGCTGACTGTAGAGTTCAGATTATCACTGGGGTTTCTTCCAGCGTGGAATACATCAAAATCCTTCCTCCACACTTGAGAGAACCTGTAACAAAGGCTGTAGTTCAGAGCCTAGTTCCCACTAATGGTACGTGTACCTTGTTAGTCAGAATCAGCGATCGAGTCAGTTCGGATGACACTAACCGCAGCTATAGCGATTGCGCTGGGGTGTGGAGTGGCAGCTTTGGTAATTACTCTGTTCATCCGCGAATACAGACTTGGGAAGAGTTAGCTCTGTATAGGGTATGGGGTATGTTATAAATAGCAATTTGGTCAAAAGAGACCCTGAGCTATGGAAGCACACTTAAAATATACATTTCGGTCAGGTACTGCGACTTCAAAGTTTTGGATTCTGTCATTATTCGTGATTCTCAAGGTTTGGTTTGAACTAAGTGGATCATTGCATGGTTCGATTCAGTTAAAATGCAACAGCTTTATGCGACATCTCGACTCCACATGTAAAAACCTGTTGAGTTGCCAACGTTCGCTTCTCGTTGCTTCAACTCACAGAATCCAATTTTTTTTTGACATACATACCCTGAACTGTGACTAGGTTCGTATGTCGGCAAGTAAAGCAAGATCAAGCGCTGCAGCTCCAAAGCTAGGGTGAATAGTCACAAATAAAGTTTGGGAATTCGCGAGGATGTATGATCGCGCAAGTTGAAATCCACTGCCTCTAGCAGATGAATCATAACCGTCAAAGACCTCGACGGTTGGTTTCAGCTCTGCATGTTAAAAAAGCTTAGTGACCTGTCGATCAAGGCAAGCGAGGGGTTGATGGGTAAGTCAATCCATGAACCAGCATCCCTGCATGAGTGTTGGCTGATTGACCAATTACATAGAAGAGTCTTTTACCCCAGAAAAAGGAGTGTGATAGTATAGTGCTAGCGTCCCCCCCTACAATGTCCAATACATCCAAGGTATGGCGTGCTCTGGTTGTACTCGGACATATTCGGTTTACAGGAAAATAGTCCAAACTAGGCAAATCTAGACTCATTTTCCTGCGTCAGCCTTCCTGGTGTCGAAATCACATCTTTATCGTATCACACCATCTTAACACTATTGCAACCAATATACATTAACGGTCAAACACTTAAATGCCAACTCGGAACCAGATGTCGAAAATGCAATAGCTCAATTAGACCTCGTCACCTATCTCGACTTCGCGTTTTGACTCCATCGTTCAATCCAACACTATCATCTCAATCCAATCTTGTCGCGATGGTCCGATCAGTAGATGTTGAGAAGTCATCTGCTGCAGAGGCCATTGGCGAAGGCCAGGGCAGCCTTTGTAGCAACAAGGAGGAAGACTCTAGAACTCAGATCCAGGACTGGACTGATCAAGAGGAGAAAAAGATCAAGCTCAAGTACGTTTTACTGCTTCATTATTCCAAGAGAAAACCTCAAAGCCTTACTTTGCTGTGGACTAACATGGCAACTATTTGTTAGACTTGACCTTGTCTTGCTAGGAAACCTCATGCTGGGCTTTTTCGCCTTGCAATTGGACAAGACCAACCTCAGCAGTGCTATAACCACCACCTTCGTTAAAGATATCGGCATCACCAACAACATTGTCAATAATGGCAACCAGCTCTTGCTTGCCGCCATCGTTATCTTCGAGATCCCCTCCAATATGATGCTTGCCAAATTTGGTGCCCCTACATGGTTGACTTTCCAATGCTTCTCATGGGGGTTGGTCGCGACGTTCCAAGCTTTTATCAACAACAAAGCCTCCTTCTATGCAACTCGTTTCCTGCTGGGGTTATTCGAAGCTGGCTATCTAGCAGGAGCACTTGTTGTGATTGGCATGTTCTACACCAAGCAAGAGATAGCTCTCCGTATGACGGTCCTCTATACAGCGAATTATGTCGCCGCTGGAACAAGCTCCTTGATTGCAGCTGGAATATTCAATCTGGATGGCCATTCTGGACTCGAAGACTGGCAGGTATGTGTAGCTCTACCTTCTTACCAACATCGCGGTATTCTAATATGTTCTCCTATCTAGTGGCTGTTTCTTATTGACGGCATCTTTACGGTCATCGTTTCCTTTTCCTTCCTCTTCCTTCTACCACGGGCACCATCATGGACGCGCCCACTGATCAATATCCCCGCTCTCGATGCATTCACCGACCGCGAGCGTGAAATTATGTCACGTCGAATCACAAATGAGGACGGAGGTCGAGGCGTGGAGCTTAGTTCCATCACCACAATGGAAGCTATCCGATATCTATACAAAAACTACTTTATCTGGATCCATGCCATCATTGCCTTTATCTCCCTTGTTCCGAAAGGAGGCTTGCTGCTTTACGGTCCCACAATCGTCAAAAACCTCGGGTTTGACAAGTTCAAGGCCAACATCCTTGTATCGGTCTGCAACTATGCTCTCGTCGTTCTTGCACTCATCGCAGCCTGGGTCTCGGACAAAGTCAAGCTTCGTGGCCCCATTTGCTTCATCTGTACCTCATACGCGCTCATAATGGCTGGTGTACAGTACTCTCTTGTCCTCAACACTGATAAATGGGCCAAGTATGCTGTCTTTGTACTTTTTATGGCTGGCAACGCGACCTTCCAGGGTATCAACAGTGCATGGCTATCCTCCAACGTGCGAGACACGAAAGCACTTTGTGTTGGTCAGGCACTTGTCGTCATGGGTGCAAACCTTGGTGGCTTGGCAGGACAGCAGCTTTTCCGTGATGAAGACGCTCCCAAGTACACAAATGGCTTTTTGGCTATTATGTGTTTGTATGCTGCAACATTGGTCCTGGTTGTGCTCGTTACGGGCCTGTACTGGAGCAAGAACCGCAAATTAGTCAGGAGCTCTTCAGCGGAAAATGAGAATACCCGTGAGGGTAACTTGGGTGAAGGGAGATTTCAAATTTAAGTATTATGGTATTGAAAGCGGAACATGGGGCATTGTATTACCCTGATACACTGGGACAATGAGAGAACGGTTTACCTGCTGTCGAAACCGTACTATTTAGCCGTTCAGCTCAATCTAAACATCATTTGTGTTATTCGATTGTGTTTTTCTTCTATCTGTTCTTCATTTCTACACGTATAATTATTTAAAGTTGGGAGGACGTTGGGATAGACTATGTTACCTATTACTTCTTGTCACTTAGAGGTAACTATTTACCATGCTGAACTTTGTTCTCCGTTGTTTTAACTAAGAGTTGTGGAGTGTAACGATATCGTGTTTAGATAAGTATCACTTGAGTTTGAGAACACGATAATGGCAGTGGCCTTTGATCGTCACTTCGTTGATGATGAAAACTCAGCCCAGATAGCCACAGAAGAGTTAGTGTGTAAGCCTCGATTGCGGCTATGGGACATTTTCTGTATCCCCCTGAGATTCGACCTAAATTACCGTGCACCAACCTTTACCCACTCCAAAGCCATCACGCAACGGTACTTAAAATCACATCATTCCGTCCGTGGGGCGGAGCATCATTCCATAACTTACACGCTAACCAGTCCATTGCCTGCGGACCGAGTACAGCCGGCCCACGCAACTGAAGCCGTTATTTCCGATGTAACGCTGTATGATAAACCCCACATTGATTAGATCGGGCAGCAGCTGCCCCGGTTTTCGTGAAGAGGTACTTCGGTGTCGTGGACAGTATCAGTACTTATGGACTTTGGCGAGCATTAGGATCTAACAGAGAGACTTCTAAAAATCTCCTTTGGTCCTAAACTCACCCCAAAGCAAGCATGAGTAATTATCAAGATTCATCCCACCGACCTGCGCCATCGCAATCGACGGTATATGGCTCAATTACCACCGAACAACTTCCAACTCACACTCAACGAGTTTTGGTGCATGATGACTCCACAGCATCCTCAACAACCACAATTTCGAGTACTGACATCGAAAGTCAAGATCTGGCACATGTCTACGAACGAACACGATATTCACTCCCATATTTTAGAGACTCTACAGTCTCCACATTGCAGACGTATATGCAGGACTATCTCAAAGGAGATCTTATTGCAGCTTTGACCGTGGCGTCACTTTATATCCCACTGAGCTTCTCTTTCGCGAGTTTGGCACACGTATCGCCAGCAAGTAGTTTATACGCCTTTGTGTTCCATCCGATATCTTGGGCATTGCTCGGTTCAGCACCGCTGATGGTAGTTGGACCAGAAGCGACTGGCTCCCTTCTTGTGGGTGCTGCAGTGCGATACAGCAAAGTCCAGGGTCAACAAAATGGCTTCTACATGACAGAGAGCGTTGAGTCCTTGATATGTGGTGCCGTCACGGCATTAGCAGGGTTGATACTAACGACTGCCGGTATCCTCCGGCTTGGGTTCCTTGATAATATTCTGAGTCGTCCGTTCATGCACGGCTTTATAAGTGGTATCGGATTTGTCCTCATTACCGAACAAATACTAGTTGGAGTTGGGGTGGAAAGGCTGGTCAAGGCATCAGAAGTCGCGGACGAAAGTAGCGTTATGAAGATTATCTTCTTGCTGCACCATCTAACGGAAGTACACCTTGCCAGTGTCTTGATCGCGACATCCACTCTTGCATTTAGTCTTGTTATAAGGTATGCTTTCTGTCTGCTATTCATATCACTCCAACTGTAGTATTTATAATTCTAACCATTGTCAGTGCTGCCAAAAGACGCCATGGCAAGTCCAATGCGGCTTTGTTCACTTTTCCCGACAGGCTACTTTCGATAGTCGTTGCAGCTTTCATCACATACGCATTTCGCTTAGATAAGCAAGGCCTTGCAATCGTTAGTGCTGTAGACGATAGTCAGTTGGGATTTCCAACAGCTCACGTACCCCTATCATTTACCAGTATCAGTCATCTCAAGGACATGACAAGTACTTCTATCCTCGTTGCTCTGCTGGGGTTTTTCGAATCATCAGTCGCAGCCAAGTCGTTGAGGTCTCCTGAGCCCCTACAACAGCTCGGTCATTCGCCCCTCAATGTTGATCGTGACCTGGTAGCCTTAGGAGTCTCGAATCTGGTTGGAGGATTCTTCTCGACTCTTCCCGCCTTTGGAGGTTTCGGAAGAAGCAAGCTGAATGCGCAGGCCGGTGGTTTGACGCGTATGACCAGCATATTTCTTGCCGTCGTCAGTCTCGTTTGTGCTATGTACGCAACGCCCTGGCTTTACTACGTTCCAAGGCCATGCCTGGCAGCCATGAGCATCGCAGTTGGCATCTCAATGTTGGAGGAGAGCTATCCTGAGCTTCTATCTATCATAACATACAAAGCATGGAAGGAGCTTCTTCTGATGGCTGCCGTTTTCCTAGCTATTATTCTTCACTCGATGGAGCTGGGGATTGTGCTTGGGTTTGGCTGGACCATCATTACCCTTATCCAAGACTCAACAATCTCTCACAACCTGATGAAGTGGGAGAGTTCTGAGCTACCAGATAACCACCATCGCTGTTTCCCGCAGTCTGGAAAATGTTTATATCTTGTGGTAAAGGTTGGCACGTATTTAACTCACACGAACAGCGACCATATGTCTTCCAGTTTGATGGAGTATATGGCTTCTCAAGATCGAGCCTATGGCTTAATTTTGGACTTTCAAAACACCAATAAGATGGACTTCTGCTCTGGCCAAGCCTTGAAGGAGTTGGTACAAAGGTTGATCCAAGCGGGGATTCTAGTTGTGATGTGTCGACCAACATCAGTGGAAGTAGAGGGGAATCTTAGAAACAGCGGTGTATTGTTGTTAACCCTATGCCAAGAGTTTTTAGGAGACATATCAGAAGCAAAATCAGCACTAGAGAGGTCGATCTAGACAGGTATTACATAGCCAGAAAGGATTCCAGGCGGTCAAGCTTATTACAGCCATGCCAGCGGATATCAACGTCTCACTTTCCAATAGTTCCTTATCATGTGAAAATAGGACAAGACAACGCACAGAATAAAATTCCCGGCCGCGACATTTTGAAGCTTCTAGGCTCTGATATGCTACTATGTCGACGTACCTATGTAAGACTCCTGTCACACCATTCTCTCTCGATTGGGCAGATCTTTCCTTGCCAAGTAGGTACTTTTGCAGCACAGATGACACAGTGGTCTCGGAATGCGAAATTGATCGGTGGAATTGATGATGGCTTGTGACTATTTTGTTAATGTGGTAACCCGACAACCTCCATTCAAATTATAATGAGACACCCAGTGGTCACATTGTAGTTGACGCCATCCTTTAAGCAGATATCTGGTGCTTACCACCATCTCGGCGTAACAAAAAACAGCGGAAGGATCTATCTAGGTGAGAGATCGGCATGTTTCACATCATGGATCAGATTCTACAATCTATGGGATCTCATGTCCATGCTTGACTATACGAAGCTTGTACTATCAAATCCACGACTAGAGCTCGGCTACTTTAGGTTTCTCCGATTCTTGGAAAACGATGACTTTAGGATGGGCTTAGCGAAATGGCGGTGCTCAAAGGATTAAACAATTGGAACGAAGCCAGAAGTTAGCATAGATATCCTTTTGTCGAAAGGTGACAGGTCCACAATGAGTCTTTCTCATAAACTATCATTCTAACACTATGAGCTGGCTTTTGCAATGATGAAAACAAGACATCATCCGTGCTCATCGCAGTCCTTTGTGAATCACACAGCCTGAATACGCAAAGTTGTGTATCGAAGAATCATTCCGTTGACACCAGAGACGCATTCTAATCGAAAGGTCCATACACCTAGATTATACTCGCAGCCCCGTCACAAATTGTAGGTGGTTGACTTAGTTGCAATCATCGCATTGAAGCAGGCAAGCCGTCATGCATCCAGTTCGCTGGAGAGCAGATTTGCGGTCAGGCCCGCCATAGTCTATGCTGTATTAGATTCATTCACACCTCTGTCTGCAGGTGCAATACTTACTGCTGTGACACTCCGAGGTGCATGTAAGGCAAGAGCCCTGGAAAGGAGCTCCGGCGCTACAGCCAGCCATGACTGTAGACACGGCAGAAAGAGCTAGGAGGATGAAAGATGTAGGTTGCATTTTGAGTGAAGGCGTGACTGGTAGGGGGTTGCTTCGAATTGAGTGATGGATATTGAGTTGCTAATGTTATGTCTGAGTTACTTGAGGGGATCTAACAGGATATTTATATGTAGACAGAAGAGAAATCGAGGTTATGCAGACCTCACAACTCATGACGTTGACTTACACGGGTCAAAATAAGCACTAAACTTTAAAGAATTCTTTATTTTCTTGGCCATCTCTTTTATGCCAATTACATCTTGACAGTAATTATCTGATCCCCAGATACCCGATTTTATTACACATAATATCCATATCTCGGATCCTTCAACGGTTGGACATCTTTATAACTAGGCGCAAATCATGGTTTACTTCAGACTGCCGGGGTCCTGTGTCGTGAATTCGTCTCAGATGGGGCTGTACAGGATCCCCTTTACCGCAGCATACAACGTCTTGGAGGATAGACTTGTGGGTAATATTACCAGACCCACTGTGCAGGAAGTACTTTCGTACGTATTTGTGTTGGCGATGTTAGTCCTGGTTCTTTTATGCTTACTTGGTGGGTTATTATTTATGGATACGTTTGAACGATATGGTGCTAGGCCCTTCACATCGCCACTACGTGATCCTGATCCTTTAGTGGATAACCTGGATCTGTTGGCTCAGGCGCTACATTTCCGGTCCTTGGAATAGGGCTCTTGCCATCTATGAACGTGCATAGGGGCAAAGAAACGGCCTCCGAGTCTTTGGTTCGCCGCGACTATAGACAACAGGATCACATTATCTGATGCCTCAAGTGTGTAGTGGGTCTGGTGAAGTGACTGTCATTCGAGACGATAAAATAACTGTTAGACGTGTAGGTGAGGAGGAGGTTTATGGCGTCGTTTAGCGTGGCGGAATCACCTGGAATCTTTTTTATTTTGCATTCCACCTGGTGTAGTGCTTGAATTGGGTTGCTGAGAAGTTGATCCCTCCGCGGGCTCAGGTCGGGGTTGTCCAAGCAGTAGGTACGCCGCACCATTTTTGGACATTTTTGTTGAAGTATATAATCTCAGCAGTCTCTAGGGCAGCATGGCGTCTTGTATTTTAACAATTTGTGGTAGTGTAAGACACAGCTTTTCATGCGATGGCTAGTAGTATCACCATCAATTAGCGCAGCTACCTCGATATTCAGTGCAATACATGTCATATTGACCCAGGCTTCCATCTGATACCTCGGCTCCAGAAATTTAATATACGATATCAATGGGGCCATAAGTTGATATCGACCTTACGATTGAACACAAGAAGCAGCACCTGTTGTCAAGTAAATGCTACCGCCATCTTTTCTAACATTATTGTCTCTCTCATATCAATGGGCTCTTCGTCAAACGTGTAGCATTTTCTTTTGTCATGTGGTTCACGTATCGTCAAAGTTAACGGGGCCCAAAAATTGGAGGTAGGGGAAGGGAAACGACGCGGGGCTAGGAAGACAATCAATCAGCTTGCCAGGATACCGACGGACAATCGGGCATACATATTTCCGGAAATGAGTCAGAAAAAAGAATAATTCACATTGGGGATTCGAACAGGCCGTCTCAAAAAAATGGTAAATTGGTCGCCTCTAGCACCGGCCTTCTGGCAACAAACATTACAAGTTGTCGGGTATCTGAATCATAGTGATCAATTGCAAGTCACCAAAAGTACTGTTGTCTTGATTCCATGATGTTGCTACATCTATATACATGTGCGCCTCATCTTGAACTACCGTAAAGCACATGTTTCGGTCCTGCAAACGCTATCTCACAATGCGTGTAGTTTCTTTCCCCGTCCATTCCAATCTGTGCCGACACGTTCATCACTCTTGATTGCCAGTAAGTGGCAGCACTTCCCACATCGATTCACTCTCGCCAACAATGATGGAGTATGCCAATCGAGCGTAATGTTCAGCGACAGGGACCAGCAGCGGGTCAATCTCATCGAAGCACTCAATCAATTGGAAGAAAAGCCACGGAACGTGGTATTCCATCATTCCCCAGTGCTTGACCTCGAAATGAGATTGGCCGCGGGGATTGCCAGGCGGAGTTGCGTTAATGATAAAACCCATGGCCTCGAGAGCCTTGATGAGGCTTTCGGCAGCTTCGACGAACTCTCCATCCTGACGGGAACGGATGCCAATGTAGCCATGGAGATCTGCGAGTCTCCAGCGAACCTTCTTGGCAGACTTCCCGCGGTAAGTCTTCTCAAGACCCCTCACAAGCTTGGTGGCTTTGTCGAAGTCAAAAAGTTCGTCGCTCGGTAGCTGCTTCATGAAGTCGTCATTAAGATCCTTCTGTTGAACACGCATGGCCTCCGTAGTCTTGAGTCTGTCCTTGCAGATTTCGCAGTCGCACATAAATCCCCACTTGGCCAACCCTTTCTTGACATCCTCATATGACTCGATGTCATTAGATGGGCGGTATGGAAACGTCAGCTCAGTGCCAGCAGGGATATCTCTGGCGGCACGGATAAGCTGAATGTCGCCGATGAAAGAACGTCGACAGTTGCCGATACATGAATGATTGATACGAGCTGCGAGGAGCCAGACACCGACGGTGGTGAAAAGGGGCCACTCCCGGGTCGAAGGTGTCTTTTTGCCACTCCAGATGTTGTTCTTCAAGAAGTCGCGAGTGGTTCTCGGGCACCCAAATGAGTTGAGGGAGATGATTTTCTCCACAAGGAAGCTACAAGTTTCATCGTCAATAAGCGTTTGTAAACGGGGTACGGGCGCAGCAAGACTTACGAATCGACGACTGGAGCTTCGTCACATTCAGGGACCGTCGCCTTTTGATATTCCCCATGGAAAAGATCTTCAAATGCAGAGAGAGACTCTGGGTCATGGTACAACTTCTGAATGACCTGAGGCCAGAGATTTGCAGACGCACCGGCTGTCAAGAGATTGGTTGCGGAGTTCACCATATGGGGGACCAGGCCCTTCAATTCGGCCTCGTCAATAAAGGAATACAAAAATGCCTTTTCGACGAGAAGCAATCCTCCCGCTGATACATCCTTTCTTGTGAAAAGTCCGCGTCCACGACCCAGCGAGTCGCGAATCTCAACAGGAGCAGAGAATGTAGCGCAGTCGATCAAAGGAGGCCCTTCCGTTGTCTTGGCTTGTTCATACATCTGTTTGAAGTTGTATGTCCCAGTACGCTGTTCTTGTAGCCTCGACTTGACGCGCTGATGTGTCAACTGGGCCACCTTGCTGTCAGGAAATGAATCCAGGAGTGCTTGGGTCATCGCTTCACACTGCTCAAACCTTTGCAGGCCGTAGAGGGCGTGAACATGGCGAAACAAAGCCTTTTCGGAAGGCGTGTTGGGGTCGTAAGCTTGTGTGGCATCTGATAGTGCTTTGGCAGGTCGTCCAAGCTTGAGATTTGTAAGCGATCGGTTGAGGTGGGCAAGTTGCTTGTCTTCGAGAGTCTCTGCCTTGGCAAGAGCCTGGGTGTATCTACCATGCGTTCAATTAGTCAAGCTAGTACAGACGTGTATGTGAAACGAGGTAACTTGCAGGTGATGGGCATCGGCCCACTGCTTCTTACGAAAGCTTGTGTTGCCTTCTTCACGGGCGGTACCGCTACTGTAGTCATCCCTGCGAGTTTCCTCTCTCCATTTCTCGGGGATTCTCTCGTCGCCATGGGGCAGGCAAATGATGTCGCTGGGGTGATCGACTCTCAGCGAATAATAGGCGGACTGCATCATGAGTGGCCCATCAGAAGCGGTGTCGGATGACCGCTGGAAGAACGGATCTTTGACAATGCATACGGTGTGTTCCAGCATGGTGACGATGCAGGGGACTTTCTTCTCCTCGGGCTGATGAAAAAGCTGCAGTAAAACAGCTGTGCCTTCCTCGTCCTCGACAATCGCCATAACCGCCTCGTCCCGGTCTGGAGGTGTCAAGATGTGGAGAAGAACCTTTCGTCCACGATGGTGAGTGTCAAGACGCATCTCGGAAATGCTGATCGGCTTCAAATCCTTCTCGGTGACATTAGATGGTAGATAGACCTCGGCCACCTGGGTAAGGGGAATAGATTTGA
The DNA here is from genome assembly GCA_019054645.1 of Fusarium sporotrichioides. Taxonomy (NCBI): domain Eukaryota; kingdom Fungi; phylum Ascomycota; class Sordariomycetes; order Hypocreales; family Nectriaceae; genus Fusarium; species Fusarium sporotrichioides. Next base: position 289,141 of record JAHKNS010000002.1, on the reverse strand, counting down.
GGTGCTCGTCGATGGCTTTTCCGTTTGGAAATGGGTAGCGAGTTCCGAGAACCTGCTCAACGAAGCACGCACCGGGTGCCGACGAGGGCGTGATGAGGCACTTTCCCAGAAGTTTGGCGACGAACTGGGCAGTCAAATCAGACTTTGGAGGATGATCTTTCACAAACTTGCCCTTCTTCCCCTTGGCTTTGCCCGTGGGCTTGTCGAATTCCGCGACCCATTCAACAATGGTCTTCTCTTTCGAGCCGTCGATGATGTCCATGGTGGCGGCGAATTTTCTGAACGATGGGTTGATTTTGAAAGGTAACGGGCGCGCTTAGTGTTGGAAGAGGGAGAAGGTGGAGGGTGCGGGGGTTGAGACATACAGAAGTTGAAAGGGAAGGAGTGTCCGGATGGTGATGCGTCACTGCTAGTCAGGTGTCAAGGTAACGACTGCGATCCAAATTGAATCCGCGTTTTTAGGCACCCTTGCACTGGCAAACAGTGACAGCGATTCCACTTGATGCAAACTAAATTCTTCAGTGGCACAACAACACTGTGCATAAATAGCAGAGGCAACTGGCTTTAGAGGTTGCACTTGAATCGGCAATATGCTGTGAGCTCCCGTCGGGGATTGTGTCCGGGCTGCTTGTGCTACTACTTCCCATAAATCTATTGGCCGGTAGAAACTCTACATTCAATCTATTTCAGACCTCATTGAACGCGAAGCTTGCTCCAAAGCAGTTGCATTTGTGTCATTGTGTCAGTCATGCTCAGTGACTCCTGTCATATGTCCCTTGCCGAACAAATCACTTTGTCTTCGGAACAACAAAGTGAACAAGATGATGCTTTAGAATCAGCATAGTAGTATATAATATCCTTCGCTTTCAGCTATGGCCTCTAAATCTGGTCGCTCCAGCCATCATTAGTATAAGCATTACCCCAGCCACAAACATGGTCAATCAGACGTTGGGTGAGGTGCAAGGACATGAATAGGGTTTCGGCGTATCTACCAACCTCAGATCACATGTCCCTGTGTCATTATGCGGGTTTGTTCAACTTTGCCACGAATCCTCATGTTGGTTGTTGGTTGTTGTTACCTAGTAGACTTGTCTTAATCTATTTCTCTGTGTCTGCCTTATCGGGCTTACTAGTGTCGGGATAGTTATTTAGCAGAGCCTGCTCTCTCGGGTTGAAGGGATCGCAGCTCTGGTTACCGAAGAAGAGCTGCATGGGTGACGACGGTGACTCGATACTAGAGGAAGCCAACGTTAGCAAAGGTTTGTTCATTCTTGCCGGAATACTGACTGTAGAAGCGGGTTCAACCACTGAGCCTGCAATGCCGCACATGCCTCGGCGTCATAATGGGGGTCATGGCACTGGGCGCCGATGGGAACCACCTTGATAAGGCGCTTCCAAATGTCAGTCTTTGGCCAGCATGAGTCTCCTGGCAGGCATCGACATTGGGCCTGCTGTTGCGTATGCACACGCGGGGACGCTGCTGCGAGATGTAATAGGGACACGCTGAGAACAGAGAGGATGTTCGGCAATCTCATGGTTGAAAGATCACGATTCAATCCGCTGTGTGCTGACAAGAGTCTGAGTTACGATGGGGCCTTCCATCGGGCTGCTTTTTGTATTCCTAATGCACTAGGCAACCGTTATGCAGCGTTACTAGATTTAGAACTCGCCCTTCTCCCCTGTAATAAATATGTTAGCGGGCCTGTCATACTACCCTACTCCTTAGGATTAACTGTGATCTTTTGGCGAGGCTGTCCCTGCTAGTCTGTAAGCGTCTAGACTACTTGCTGGGCTTAGTGCATGCTAGCAAGGGCAAGGACCTGAGATTAAGTGGACTTTCCTGTTTACGTGAGTCTACCGGGTAATCCCCTTACTACTGTAGTTTCAACCCAAGATACAAAATCTCACCCAATACATTATTCGTACAAGAATAGTAAGCTATATGAGGACCTAACAGTCGGTGAGTATATATTCTACCTGTTTCTGTTTATGTAATGTCCAGAACGCATTCGGACAACACCCTGTTCAAACTTTTCTCATATATCCCTCGTCCTCTTGTTTTCCTTTCACCTCAAATGAGAGACGCCCCTGAGACGTGTATGTTGTGATTTAAACGGACTAGTGAACATCAATTCCTCCCACGTTCGTCTCAGTTGCGTGGTTTCCGCTCAATCGAAGCGAAGGCTCCTTCCTGTATAGCAGCCACTTGATTGAGGGATCTAGCGAAAGAAACATTGAACCAACACCCGAAATCACCAGTCACCAAGTCAGAAAAGGCTAGTCAGGTAGAAATGCAATACGACGAATGATATCGACCGTGTCAGAGTGAAGCATTCAAGGAAATGCTCGCTGGCCTTCCGGCTGAGCAGCGTGCCATTGTGGAGGGTCTCAGTCTCGATAAACTCGATGAGGTGGCGCAGCGATAGCAAAGAAAAAAAAAAAAAAGCGCGATGAGCAAATCGTGCCCAATGATGCAGTATAGCAATAACAACTAAATTTTGGACATGATGGACGTGATGGACAGGATTCGCGTTTCTCCTCGCATCTCACCATGTTTAATTATCATGGATAGGATATTGTGCAAGAGGAGACATGGAAGTGGAGAGTGCCTAGCTGTGAACTACGAAGGCTCCTGCAAGGGTTGGAATATCACGTTTATATATGGGGTCGTTTATACACATTCATGCAAAGTCAAAACAGCAACTATATTGTTGAACGCCGCTCCCGTACTTGGAGATTTATACTTTGTCCGACCAGATGTAAAGGATTCATCTTGTAGTGTGGCTCTGCGTATCTTGCATCACCATCCTCTGTCCACTTCCGCCCCACCTCTCTGATAATCCATTGCTGCCATGAATGTGTGGTGATCGTGACATTTTTCACAGCCATCTCATTCAGTACATCGGCGAAGACAATCATTGACGAAGCTTTGCCAGCTGGCACACGTTCCTTTCTTGCGCCTGCGGAGAGTGTCTCGTTCTTTCCTCGGTACTCAGACTCGTTTGTACGTAAGTTAGCCTCTTTGGCTATCTCGCTTTGCATATTGTACTCCGTCCCACCACCTTTAGTCGCACTCAACGCGTCGCAACAGTCAAGGACATGAATAACATCGCAATCCGCAACGTTGAGCGTGTGTGTAACGTCCGTCCAGTTCACGCCCTGAACATCGTCATTACTTCCACTACCAAATCACAAGTCAGTGAAAAAGCACATATAAGATGTTTCCACCACGTCATGTACTTACAAAAGCATCATACCCCCGCTTGTTTGTTTGGCATGGCCATTGTAAAGAACTATTAACAGAGTTTTATGCCCTAGCTTGTCGATTTGCTCATTGACGCGCCTCTGGAGATAAGAGTGCGCATCGAAAGTGTTTGGGATTTTCACAATGGTTTCAATCATGAAGTCAAAGTGTTGTTTAAAAACATCCACCAGTTTCTGCAACTCAATTTCAGCATCCCAACCATGTACCTTCGCCCAAGTTATTGGCAACACGCTGACATATAGATAATTCGGCGCGATCCTGACGCTTCGTGGGGCATGCCGTATATCCTCGCCGATAACTTGTCCCTCGCTTGAGAATGCTGGCAGCTCTAGGTCCTGTAACACGGGCCGCAAACTGTAAAGGTCTACAGAGGGGTTCGGCTTTAGACCTCTCCGGACTTCTGCTTCGAAATCCTTGATATTGATCATTTGAGATGTTGAAGATTGTGTCATATCTCTCAACGTGTTAGCCATCATATGCGCAAATGTTGTTGGAACCTGTTCAGAGAACTTGGGAGCAACTATGACTTGAACTATGCTCTTGGACTGGGGGTCCATGTCATCTTCAAGTATAGGATATCTATTTTTCATTTTTTGTAGAACTTTGTAGTTGCAGTCGAGGACGACAAGTATGCTGAATTTAGATTTGTCTATATGCTCTTGTCGTAGTTTGATCCAGTCTACGGGAACAGAATTATCGCTGCCTGGTCTTTGGTTATTAAACGCCGTCAGTCAGTGGCCAACCGGATCATTAAGGAAAGTGATGAAGGACCGTCTTACAGCAGAAGTCTTGACTGACCAGGCCTTGTTAAGCTATTGCCATAGAAATAGAGGATGAAAGGGCTGGCCGTGCTCATGTGTCTGATGAGGGCATTGGCGAGACTTGTTCTCAAGATTTGCTCACTATTGTGTCCTTGGATCCGTACAGAAATCGTGTTGTATCCAAAGTATTCCTGTAGCACGGTGCTTAACGGTTCTAAAGGAGGATTGTCGGCCCACGATACTAGCAAAGCAAAAGGAGTCGGAGGAGATTCCATTATACGAGTTGTTGTTGGCAGGTAAAAGGATGTCAAGACGAGATATATCATGCATGGTGAAAGAGTCGTCCTTTTGAAATAACATTTTAGTAAGCAGTTGGACATTCACGTCAGCACCAGCAAGTGTTAACTAACAGCCCTTTAATTTTTATCACTTTGGTGATGAGTCTCTCCAAGTTTTAGTGATGTCAATATGTATCATAGGTTGGGGAAGTACCTTGTTTTTGATAGGTCTTCGTCGATTACAGATGATTGGAGTATGGGAAGTCTGCCAATCAGATATCCGGGAGGTTCCAAATCTCAGTTGGTTTATGCATGATCCAGGATTATTAACCACCAACGAGCTCTTGGCTCTTGTGACCAGTTCATGAAGATAGCGACAGGGCTACTGACGACTGTAGATTATGCTAAGGTTCAATAAGGGATGCAACCACAACGAAAGCGAGTGGCATGATTGCAATTGAGACATCATTTTCAAAGGGCTAGGCAGAGTAAGAGGCTGCCCAGCCACGCTGTAATGCATGTCTCTTTCGCAGCCTGATCTGCTACGTTGGGCGAAGTGGGAAGCATTCCTCACCCTGTCGTGTGTTGCCACGTTTGACACAGTTACTGAACCACTTATGCACCCATAGACACACTGAATTCGAGTGAAGGGAACAATGTCATTTGGCCTGTCCTGTGTGGCCACGTTTAATGCACTTGCTTAACCAACTAATTACACAGCGATAGCTACCAACGGCTCAGTTCGGCTTGCAGCGCGAAAGAGATCAATTTAGGGCTTACTGAGTCTCAAAAAGGTAATGTTATGACAATTCATGCATCTGGACCTACATCTCAATTGGGAGCGTTTGTAAAATGCAAAAACATGGGTACTTGACACAAACTACATAGTACATGCCAAGCCCCTCGTGACTGGCAAATACGTAGGAAAAAATGGTAGTACAAAATTGCCGATTGGATTACAAACGTCATTGACGTCTGACCAACAATATTTCAGAAAGGACCAAAAACTGAAGGCATTGAAAGACCAACATATCGAGGTGAGCACGCGCCTTTGACTTCTCAAGTACCAGTGGCTGATCTTCAGTACATCAACGGTTGTAACTGAATTCCGTCCTCTTTCCACCCATATCGTCACTTTTGAATATGTCTGACACAAAGCTTTGTGTAAAAGTCGTAGGGTCTATGAACTGGGACATTATTAATGGGGTCGAATCGCATCACCCGGACAGTCAACATATTTCTTTCACGCACGATGTTGATATGGATCCGTGTCCAGGAGGCCATGGAGTCAATCAGGCAACAGCTGTTTATCGAGCTAGCCACTACAGATTGCCCAAGTTGGTCAGCCCTTCCAACGAAAAGGAGATCTTTGGAGATGTTCAGGTCTACATGATTGGGATGGTTGGTAAAGATGAAGATAATAGAGGCTATAAGATTAAGAATGCCTTAGCGAAGGACGGGGTCAACGTACAGGGAGTACATCATACAGAGAGGGCACGAACTGGGTACGCCCACATATATATCGATCCTCATGGAAGGCCGGAGATACGCAATGGCCCTCTGGCTAATTGTCACCTAACCTGGGAGATGGTGAAGCAAGAGCTGGAAAAGAGTCCCACTGCCGACTTGATACTGGTTCAGCTGGAAATCCCGCAGACCACTGTCGAAAATACCATCGAATATGCAGGCGCGAACCAGATACCCATCATCTTCAACTCTGCTCCTGTTTCGCCCGGAGCCAGTAATCTCTATAAACATCCTCAGATCTTCCAAGTCGATCATCTTATCCTCAATCACCATTCCGTCCAAGAGATCTGCAGAACTAAGACGCAAAGGAACGAAAACGCCCTTGATGATGGCATGGCATCTATTTCACAGATTCAAGCATCGTACGCCAATTACTGCGACGAATTTCATCGGCTGGGTGCTAGGTGTGTGGTTATCACGCTTGGTGAACGCGGTGTGCTTGCTTCTTACTTGGAACCGCCCGACGAAAGCGACAATTGTGGTCAACGCACCTTTTTCTATCCTGCCAAGAAACAGGAAAGAGAGCTTGTTGATGAGACGGGGGCAAGCGACAGCTTTATTGGCGCGTACGCTGTAGAGATACTCAGACAAATGAAGACACCCGGTAACCTGGATTTACGACCAAGGGACCTCGAATTGGACATCGGGAGCGCAATCGAGCATGGAATGAAAGCAGGGTCACTGACGACAGAAAGCTTTGGGTCTTTTCCAGCCATACCTTGGCGCGACCAATGGGATGGTCCAGGAATCAGATGGTTGACGGCCAATCCTTTCTATATGCAATGAGAATCTTTTTTTATGTGTTCTAGATTCTCTCACTTGTGTTTCTGAAGTATAGCAAATTAATAAATACAGATTGGGCACAATCCTGGGGTTGACAATTGTTTTTATATATCGCTTACCGCACTCTTTGATGAATATAATATCTATTGCGCTTTTAGCTATAACATGATAAATTCAGTATCACGCTTGGGTATTGCATACAACCATCAAACGCAGCATCTATCCACTCGGACCGTTTGAAACAAAAGTAATATGTCTTTTACGTTTTGCCTTTATGACACAGGTGAATGTGTTCCTTTGCATTTCCATTATTCAAAGCATACTGGACCGAGTGTCCTCCACAATTGAAATGATATCTCAAGTGAAGCAATACCAACCAGTGTCATTCACTGGCTATAAAAGCACCAAGCATAGCTGTGTATCTGCCTCACTTGAATGTAAGTTGATGGCTACCTCATGATAGGTATAACTCACGTAACTAATGCCAAAATCAGATCGGACTTGGTTGTGTTTGTAGCTACAACGACTACGAACGATGTCCAAATCGTAAATATCACGAAAATAAAAGCACGTCCTGTTCGACTCTGAATGTTGTAAAGGAGCAAGGTCGGTAATATGAGCCATAGAGGTGTGAAGATAGTAAGAAAAACCCTCACAATGCTGGTAGCAAAGGTTGAGGGCAAGAGAATAATAGACTTGTTCCAAGTTTTCCCCTACAATCGACTCTACATTAGCTGATGGCGATACCATGAAAAATAGCGACTACCTTATTGATCTGAAACTAGAACTTGGGAATTAGCATGAAGTTATGTAGTCATTGCATATGCACTCACTCGCTCCACGAGACTTGGAAAAGCTCTAACTAGCCTTTCGACCATGTCTTCTAATAGCGTTCTGTCGTTTGCCTTCCAAGCAAGGGCGACGAAGTCATTGTCTTCTAAAAGCTTGTTGTATAAAACACTCTCAGACTTGACTAATGGTCTGTTTCCGTTTACCCAATAATGGACACTTCTCTTGTGTTCCTCTTTGGCTCGAGGTAGGCGAAGTAGGTCGGAAAATTTGGCAATTGAGTCATCTGTCGGATTGATTAACCCACGCCATCCTTGATGTTGCTATAGCTCAGAGGAGTCTACATACCGTATTCTTTGAGAGTTTCCCGGACCTGATCCATTAATTCACGTCGTTTGGTGTTTCCATCCTGTCGTCGACTTGATAGGTTTAGTTGAATCCTTTCCTCGTCGTCGCATTGATTAAGCCGATCCTCCAACTCAGCAAGCCGATCCTGCTGTTCCACAATACTTCGTACGTGAAGGAAGTCAAACCTCTTCACGATGGTGAAGTACTCATCGAGGGTTAGAAATGCTGCTAACTGCGGATATCCCCAGCGGTAATCCTCAACTATCGGTTATAAGAATATGCATAATAAGAAATGCAAGTAGCTACTATACCTGGCCGTGTCATTATAACGACACTGATAGCTAAGTGTAAGAAGAACACCGATCGCTGCAAGCTTCAGGTCTATGCACCCTGGATAGCGTCATTGACGACGGTGCTTTTCCAAGATTTGTCCTTCATATTTATTCTCAGTCGGAGGCCGTACTTGTGCGTCGCTTGAACATTGGGACCTCTCCTTTGACGAACAAAAAGAAAGAAACAACGCCATGGAGATGATATGTGACAACTGTCACGAGTGTAAAAGACGTCATCTTGCAAATCTTATGACGGTGAGTATGGAAGTAAATCTCAGTTTAGGCAGTAACTACTTCAAAGCAGGAAATAGTCGTAACCTGCATTATTAGTGCTCACCCAGCTAACAAGGGGGGGGGAATATGCATAAAAAAAGGTAACGTAGTAAAAATGTATATTGTCATTGCATTTTTAGTAAGCAACGGCTGTCAATGACAAGTTATTTCCACTCGGCGATACTATATTTTTATTCTATTAACACTTTTATCTCATCAAACGCAATCAAGAAAATGACATTCTCAGCAAATAAAGTAGGCACACCAGATACCGGTATTTTTCAATATGTAACAGCTAATCGATCGTATTTTCATCTAGGATTCTACTGCGCCACAAAACCATCAACAACACTGGAAATCACATGTAAATCCCCATGTAAATATTAATGACGTAAGTTAAGAATAGAAACTCGACTTTATTACATCTTGAAATTCTTAATCAATCTAATCATATCAGTATACCCTAGAGAAAAATGAGAGAGTTCGGGTCACGAAGACTGGTTTCGATACTACTACAATCTACCTTATTGTCGAGGCATGCCAAAATGAGCAGTACAAGGTAAAGCGAGCTCCAGATGGTGATATTATCGCTGAGCCTATCAAAAGGATATATATTCAACGGGCGTTATAGACGTTAATTCGACTTGTGTCTAGATGAGTATGAACCACAATCTGACAGAGCGTTCGATAGGAATGATGGTAGGAGGTAAACCTTAATATAGGATAGCAAGAGAAAATTATAACCCGACTGCGGTGATATTTCTAGTATCTATTATAGTATTTACTGTAAAGGTATTAATTCATATAGGCTGTAGTAAGGTAAAATAGATAACAGCAGTAATTGTGAGGTCTCAGTAGGACTAGGGTTAGCTGAAGTACCCAGCTTCAGCTTCTAGCGTCTCTAGACAGGGATAGAGAAAAACCCCGACTTTGATATATAATAGCGGTAGAGAATAAATATTTATATCTAGCCTAATGTATATTCTTCTTCCTAAACTTCTTAAAATCTTTAATGTTATAGCCGATTTTTAGCAATATTAAAGAAGTATTAGTGTTTTTAATTGTCTTGACTAATTAGCTTTATATTCAGGTATAATTTCTCTTACGCCAGATTTACTCAATTGACCGGTTTAGGGTTGAGCCACCCTACTGTATTTATCCAGTTGTTGGATGTATTTTTAAATTCCTGGCCTATAAAGTTAGACCATTAGAATATTTGTGGCGACTACCCAGACGTTCCAGAAGACTGCAATGACCTGGAAAGGTTTGCTCCAACGTCCTAGACTCCAAGCAGGGTTGGGAAAGGTCCTTGGTGTGAGGATAAGTCTGCAAAGAGAAATCAGACCATATGTAGCTGCTGCGGGCACACCAGCCGCTAACACTAGTGACGTTAAGGCAACGACTGGAGGAAGAATGGTGCAAGTGATGACAGATGAAACACCCCAGGCGACGAGGACTGCGTTCCTTGGCTGCCCTGCCACGACCTTCGAAACCCAATCTGAACTTGGGAGAACCCCATCTAGTGCCACCGCAGACAACAATCGTGAGGCGGCTAGCACAGCGATCGTGGTGTTCTGAGAGCTACATTAGTCCAATTCGATAGGGTAAGGAATTATAACATTGGAGATACTTACGAACCACAAGGCCAATATACAGACAACATTCATCACAATATGCCCAACCTCTCCAAGAATAGCAGTACAAACCGAAAACAAGGGCTGCGATCCACCACAAGAAAAGAGAGTATCGGCATCGGGCTGTTACCCTGTATATAAGCCAGGCTGCAATGATCTTAATTGGAAGGGAATCTTACCACACTTGATAGGAACAAGATAACAACAGCAAACCCTCAGATGCCACTAACAGCCCTGCTCCAGAATATACCCCTCGCTGCCGCGACAGACGCGTTCCAAGTCTCCTCGGCCACATGACCTCAAGCATCGAATTCAATCAGATTACCAGCGGCGGAAAGATCAGAGAGGCACCAATTCCATGCGGGAGGAGCACCAGTGCCGTTATATGTTTTTATAAAAGCCTCTTGGGTAGATCGGAATCCAAGTGTCTTATTCGTTGCGACTGGGAGGCAGATCAGAATGCGAACAAAGGCAAGGGCAACGACGCTGGTGGATGATGTGAAGATCCACTGAAAGTATCGAGCTATTGAGATGAGCCATGGACGTTGACATTACTAATCAGGAAGGTCAAAGCGCATGAGGTAAGAATGAGATGGAAAATCGGTGCTGAGTACACCGATTTCCTGACAGTAAAATGATTAGTCCTCAACCACTAAAAGCATTAGACAATGGGCTTTACTTACCGAGAGCATGTAGTTCATGGCCGCCTCCGTATTACCTAATAATGCCAAAATTAGAATGATCTATGCAAGGAATGGAAGATTGTGGACTGACTGTCGCAAAACGTGGTCCATACCCCATACACGAAAGGGCTCGCGTAATCCCAACAGATCAGTTAACTTCATGAGATTGATGGACCTCAAATTACTAATCTGGGCCCCCATAGTGGTGTCAAACGTCATGACAGAACGTGCTCTATGTCGACTCTGAGCTCAATACAGATCATCTCGTCTCCCGAAACCTAATATCAACTCTGTGCGACGCGGGTCTCCCAGCACAAACCGCTTTATTAGAAGCTAGTGAGAATCTTGGTTCAGGAACAGATACTATATCTGGAACACTTGCACACTTCTGTAGGCTCTGGCGCACAACCCAGCTTATCAAGATTCCTTGTATCGAGACTTGGAAACTGCATCATGTTCCCTGGATATGACAACTCTGGAAAGAATTCTTCGTCTTCAAGCCTGTGGTAAAGAAGGTATTCGCTGGGCGGGCATGATGTTCTAGTCGGTGTCGAAGGAAGGCTTCATCGCATATGCTTTTAATTCATCGACAGTGCCAATATTGAGAGCTTCGAACCTCGTATCAACATGATGAGCAACTTGAAGTTATTACATGACCCCCGTAATTGAGCAGTAACTCGATATCAGCCAGCAGTCTAGCATCCATATGAGGATATCCTCGACCCAGTGAATGTTGAGCCAGGTGCCCAGCAACACAGTCCTTTGGGTAGTGATCCTGTGACTACGGCTGTACCGGCATACTAGTTAAATACTTTTAACATGTGTTTTCAGCTTCAAGATAGCCACATGATTGTTATTGGCTAGAATCCCGTAATAGAGGAGTAATATTACTGTTGAAAATTTGTGGCTGGCTTTAGTGAAATAATTATATGAGACATCGGAGTTTCTTAACTCTGGTTGGATAGAACTAATCTCAGCTGACGACCTCTGTAAGCGCTATATTCTAAGTCACCGCTTACAGCAGGAGGTAACAGCATAATATAAAATATAGCCACAAAATCGCCAAATACTATTCAACCATTCAACACAGGTTTTTTTCTTCCTTCGGACACTTGGCACCATGGGCATACGACTGCTTTCACTATTTGCGACATTGGCATCGCTGGCCCATATAGCGGCTACTTCAACCTCTCAACCCCCGATTTGCATCGTCGGCGCTGGCGTATCAGGCCTCACGGCAGCAAAAGCTTTAGAGAACAAAGGTTACAAGACAGTTATATTTGATAAACGTGATACTGTTGGTGGCAAGTGTCAGTCACATTATGAAGAGTAAGTTCTCTATTGTTGCTAGTAGGTGAGTATTTAATTTAGAGATTGGAAACTGACACAGTGAGCTTCAAAGTGGGCAATTCTTCCCACTTGGCGCTGTTCTCTTTACAGAATCCCCAAGCTATGCAGAGACCTTCCAAGTCGTCAAATTCTCTGGGGCCAGCTTTGACACATTTGACCCCGCATACTCCTATGACTATAACCCAAACACTGGAGCCGCCGCTTTAATGCAGCCGCTAGGTCCCGCCACTATCCAAGCCTTGCAGGAGGAGCTGGCACGTTATGCTAGTGTTTGGCAGACCAAGTTTGGTCCCTTTGGAGTTCCTGGTTACAAGGTGGGTTTATTAATATACCTGCCCAATCATTACAGCGCGGTATTAACCCAAGTTTGCAGAATGGTGTGCCTAAAGAGTTCACAGTATCTGCTAAAGACTGGCTCCTCTCAAACAAATTCCCCGTTATAGCATCTGTTATTAACAGGGGCGCTGGGAATTACGGATATGGCGACTACACTCAAATCCCTGCAGTAAGCGATATATTTCTAACACCTAGCGCTTCAACTGTATAATGTACTAAGGTTACAGCTCTACTTCTTACAGTTCTTTGCTCCAGACATTGTTGGGAGTTTTATTGGAACAGTTCAGCCTTATAAAACTGGTAACCCCCCATTTGGAAAGCCATATACAGTATATATGAAGCTGACTCTATGCAGACTTTCATGATGTTTTCAAACGGGTGGCTGGAACCATCAAAGGATCAATCAATCTTGGCGTTAAGATAGATTGCATCAGTACGTCTCCCATTGTCAGGTATTGTGATAAGAGCTGATTGGTACAGGTCGAGGTCCTCAGCCAAGTATTAAATATCGGAGTACAAAAGGGCGGTACACAAAAATACAGTACTGCTCTGATATTATCATTGCGTTCCCTCCTACGTATCAAGCTCTAAAGGAATCCGGACTGGTTCTCTCAGCTGCTGAACGAACTCTTTTTACGCAAGTTGGCGTCAACAGCTATTTCTCATCAGCAGTCCGCATGGACAAGCTTGGCGACAATCTGACCGTCTCCCAAGAACTTCCAGACCCTCTGACTCCTTTCAAAGCTGAAGGCCAACCTGTATACATCGTCCCCTTACACCCAGAGTCAAGCATCATCAGCGTTTACTCTGCGGATAACCCTGAGCATCCCAGCGTCCCCCGAGTCAAGGGGCTTCTTGTTCGTGATTTAAGCAAGATTAACAAAGACCTGGGAGACGCTCATGCTGTTAGCACAAAGATTAACGCTGCGGATATACGCGCTTTCAGTGGAGAGATCGACTATTTCCCTCACCTAGGATCCGAGGCATTAGCAGATGGATGGTACAAGAAGTTCAATGGTCTTCAAGGAAAGGATCACACATACTTCACTTCTGGACTGAATAGCTTTGAACTTGTTGAGTACACTATTCGGGCTGCTAGAGACTTAGTAGCGACGCACTTCTGATTGAAAATGCTTACTGTCATGTGCTGGAGCGCTGTTCTGGGACAATTATATATTATTCTTCATGATGGATTAGGGAATGATTGGTGAAAATAGGTGTTCCAGGGACTCTGACCGTGATGTTTGGCTGATGTTTGAGAGGCTGAGGGTTAATACGTGTAGTGAGCTTTTTACTCCAAACTCGATTTACGACGATCCAAATTGCAATATGGTCTGTCTATTATCATAATCGACGGTCTGCTTCCAAGTTGCAGTACGGTTAGCACTAGGGTCTTTGCATTACATATTGAGATTAGAATCAATAATCGATCCTTGCATGACAAAGTCCGTTGAGAAAGTCATATACAGGGAAGTCACGGCCGACTTTCTTGATAAAGCGGTAAGCGATGAGGTCTGCCTTGTCACACTGCAATAAGTTGGGGGTTTCCCCAACCTAAATAGCATTAAATCACAATCGACACCCACATTGGCCGTTCTTTTACAGTCAGTCATACATATCCTAGAGCAAAGGTAACAAATCTCGATGACTGATGTGTGTTTGTTGGTAGTTACGACGCATGCCATTCAACATACAGAAGCTGACGCGAGCTCTGAAAGTTCATTATTATCACAATAACAAGGGGCCAGTGTGTCTCTGAGAATTCAGCCTCTATAGGTGTGACTTAGGGTGTTATGACCTCTTCCTGCTGATATCCACAGCTTCTGTCTTTGGTCATTAGTATTGGTTGTGCCCAATATCGGCATTGTCTGAGGCCATCTGAGGATTTATGAGATCCTTACCAGAGCAGTTGTCAGATGTACCACAAGGCTGAGCATGTAAGGGCGGGAACCTTGATATATGTGCGTCAGGTGCTAAGGCTGGGCAGGGGTTGTAAGAAACATTAACATCTAAATAATATATAAAACGAATGTTTCCAGTTGTGGGTCAATAAGGGGTAAATTTGAAGGTTGTACCGCAGTTTATGATATACGTAGCTACATTTAAAATAACCCTCATCCTTGGTCATGGATCCTTTGGCCACACTCTAATAGCAACGCGTGTATGACTCGCCGCATGGCAGCCAGTAAAGATTACATTCACGGCATCCCCATTTCTTACACTGAGAGTCCAAGTGGCAGGAATAATCGAAACAAGACCGGGCGAAGATATCCCCCTCCCTCTCTCGTGTGCTTATATGAGGAGCTTCTTCCCTCACGCAGCCCTTCTGCGGGACCTGGCAAGATGGATTTAGTGTTAGTCTTTGAAGAACGAATAGAAAATATTGCATGAAGTATTTGGAAACACTAAGGCAGAGCACATACTACATCATCGTTATCAGCCTCATTAACGTGAGTCTCGTTAACCTGCCCCTCAGCAGTATCTACTGGGGCGGACTGCACCGTCGAAAACGCGATGGTGATAGCAAGGACTTTGAAGAGGTTGATTTGCATGTTTGGTGATATGATAATATTATTTTTGGCACGACAATGACGGAATTGTAGGTATTGATTGAAGATTGAATTGAAGACTCTGTATGCCTAGTTGCTTAGCAAGTGGTAGAAAGCTGCTCTATTTATATTAATTAATTCATTATCGCTTTCGGGCCTTACTATCTAGGGTCTTATTGTCGGTATTCCCTCACAGCATACGACGATGATCCGACTTCAATAGGGGCTGTAAAATGCTGAATCCTTGTTAAAGAAAATGTATGTTGGTTGGAGATACAGCGTCTTGTGCGGAATATCGCAACAATCCCTGTTATCCAAGGTTTTTCTCTAACAGCTCCTTCAGTCGGAGGACTCCTAACCGTCTGCATTATTCTGGGTCGTTCCGCAAAGATGTTGGAGGCATTTTAAATATACAGACCAACAGACCAACAGACCAACAGTGGAACTTTTGAGTGCCTGCCTCGCGTTATAATCAAAACTTTTGGGCGGCCTGCCCCATTTGGTCCAGTCCCTCTCAGTGGCACAGCCTTTATCCTACGTTACAGGCAGATATTTCATCCAATAGAAATTAAATGTCCTCTCGATATTCAAACATAGTAACCCTGACCCGCATTTCACCTTATGAATTTCCGGTGATTTCTAGATCCAGTAGTTAAATCAAACTGTATGTAAACCAAGCGCCCCTTTCAAGCGCACTGCCCAACTACTCCTATAGCACTAGGCAGCTAGGTATTTGCTTCACCTGCACCCTTGCCTAGTACATCATAGACCCCGCCTTTGGGGATCATGTCATCAAGACTCAACAATTTGCAATGGGGGTGTAGGCCCCGGGAAACTGTCTTAGCTTATCTACACCCTTCAAAGACGGTCAGCCTTTTCATTGACTCTCTTTATCCTCTCTTGCCAGTCAGATTTATATACCATTTAGCATGTGTTACCCCATTGCAAATTGTCGTATCTGTATGGTAACTCTTCCTTGAAATCTTGAAGCCGCGCCCTCATTACTTTCATTGACTTGCTGGAAATATGGCTGACGGATTGCCAGCAAGTGCTATCCGACATCTCGTATTTGTTATTGTGCTAACCATTTCTAGGACCCGACCATGCCCCAGACCACCACAGACCGACAACTTGTCAGCGATAGCATGCCCATACGTGACATACAAAGGTTGATGAAGAAGGATCCAGACGGAAATGGAATAAGTGCTTTAGGCTACGATGGTGTGCTACGCACCTTTGACCAGGAACGGAATGTTCTTGATGCAGTCGGCCTCAACCCAACCCAGATCAGAGAATATTACCATGATCTGCCCATACCTCAGAGACTTCTTGCCGCCGACGGCCGTAATATATCTAGTAGGGATATGTTTCATCCCGATGCGGAGAATATTCCTAAGAAATTTACAGAGGAGGATATAGCTAAAATGGAGGCACATAACGAGGAGTTAGAAAGGCGGGGAGTCACAAGCTGTGTGCTGGACAAATGCGCGGGTAACGGTGGGGCGGATCCTAAATAGCTCCCTTTGCCTTACGTTATTATGGAATTCCTGTTATTTGTCCCTTGTTGCGTCCTTTCCTGTGCGTTTGTCTTGTGTTAGAAAACGATTTTATCTGAGTAAATTATTAGAAATGGCCCTAGTTGCCCTCGCTTGAGTCCATGGATATTAGCTTACGCCGCTACTAAGACAGGTATTCGATTGGAGTGTTATAGCATGTTATATATACGATATTACCACTTATTGTTGCTTTATCCTTCACATACTTGCTACGATGGACGTGATAAAACGTCAAAAGCCCACCTCTTCGAAGCGTAACTTGACCCTGTAGCTGACACGGACGTTCTTGCATGTACCTATGGGATGGAGCCTCAACTCTTCCCTCTTGCCAACATCGTCAATGAGAGTTCAAGAGTCTAGGTATGGTGCGATAGTGATGGTGGGGAGCTACACGGCTTTTCTCAGATGTTCCGCCAAGTCTATCGGAGATAACTATTGTGGGTTGATATTGCTTTGGACTTAACTCCGGATTAGTTCAATTAGGCTCGGATATATCAACAATAAAGTTTTCATAAGGTAGTATCTAGCATATTTAATAATTGCATGTACCATATAAGTGCATATATCAGAAATCCTATTAATGTATGTTGTAGTTATGGACATATGTGCCATAGGGGGTCCAAACGAGGCTATCGACCCCTCCGGGAAGCACAGTAATGCCTCGCTCGTGCATCTCCTGCATGACTTGGATGGTCACCTCGAGTTCCTTATATCACAAGTTGCATTCCCCTACATCAATCTTACATTCAATTTACATCTCATTACGATTTTGTTCACAAAGAAATCATGGATCCTCTACCTATGAAATATTCCCCCAAAGAGATTTCCGCCATACTCTTGGACTTCTATACATTTTTAACTACCCTTCACTTTGACCCTCAATACCTCAAGACCCCACCACCTGAAGGTTGGCTCGGTTTAGACCCTTTTCTGAATCATGTTGCAAGGTCAAAAGAAGTTGGCGAAGTGATCAAACAAATACCTTACTTTGATGACAAGGAGTTCGTGTATTGGGTTCATTATAAGTCCAGACTCATCGATTATACAAACATACCTGGAAAGGATTTCCCTCTTATTATGGACTGGAGAGTACGTGTAGAAGATGAATTGTGGTCAAAACGACGCGACACTCTTATTGATCTGCACGACGTTTTCCCTCTCGCACTTGGCCACGAAACTGGAGGACGACATCTCTGGTTAAATGTTAGAGACGGAGAGATAACCGATGAAGAGAACAAGTTTCAACAAAGCCAGCCCGTGGATATGAAGGAGTACTTTAATGGGTTGAAACAAGCCTACATAAATCTCACCATCATACCATGCCCAAGAAGAGTCACAATCGAGGTTCTCCAACCTGTCGATGAGCTTCCTGAGGGCAAGACGATTACTGAAGAAGAGGTAATCGCGCAAGAGCAGGAGTGGCCTACAGATATGGATGTACAATACGTCAGGCAGCTTTATCGGGGATTTGGGTGGCCCAACGCCTTCCGGAAAGATGAGGCCTTTCGGGCAGTCGATCTTTTGATGGAGAAGCTTCCGGAACACCGTAACTGTTGGGAGGATGACCATGGCAGCTGGTAAAATTAACCAACATCTCTTTGTTCATTATAAATGTTTCGCCTCTGTTTTAGTAGGTTGAATATCCATTTGGACGACCAGGCCTCGAAACCTGAACCGACACAATTGATCATGAGTAGTAAGATAAAATGACTCGCATCATAAATCTTTTCTTTCCAAGACATTGGCTGTTACCGAGGCATCTTTTCTCCATAGTGTTGGTACCCTCATGTCTAAAAACATAGGTTCGCTACTAGTCGACTAACGTACGCTCTCATTAAGGTTGCTATAATACAAGCTAACTAACCTACAGCTAACAATGTCAATACTAGGGGAAACCCGGCCTATCTTTAAATGTTCTTAGTAGGTCACTAAACAGACATTAATTTTATTCCGCCCAATGACCTTCTAAGTCTACGGCCCCAATGAAAATGAACCCCAGAACGTCTGGCAATTTGTATATTCTCCCGGCTTCTAGGTTTTCAGGTTATGATAGCCGATCGACAATAATTTTTTTATGTCTTGTTTTAAAACTAAATTGAGGATATCAACATGCTACATTTACAGAATGATTGTAGAATATCGGCAAGATGAGCTCTGTGATGTTAAAATTAGAGTAAATATATGACAAACTTACCCGAATGTGATGCCACAAAATCACCATACAATTTCAAAAATGCTACAGAAAAGGTTTATAGGAGGATTAATTAATCGCCATTATATAGATAGGCCTTTATGCTTGACCAACTTCAAAAAATATGGTTGATATAGTCCTACTTAGATAAAGCAAACTTATCTATAGCATGGATAAGTTGAAGGTCTTGGACTTTTGACAGCTGAATCCTTTAGCAGGCAAGATGGCCCGTGTTAAAATAATGTCTTGGGTAAAGGGTTCCTGAAATCCTAATCTGATTGAGAGATTGGTTACGTATATGTAGAGCAGCTTCCTGAAACGTAGACGACCTAACCATTCCCGATCCTCTGCTCGATCCGGGCTGCAGGTGTTAGTGTCTACAAAGACACCGGCCTCGTGTGTAAGGTTCAAAGCTGTACCCACCATTATCCATAAAAGACGATCAGATCGGTTGGCTCGATCTAGGAGGTTCTTTTTGTACGTCGCTGGATATGATTACTCTCAATGTTAGGAAGATGCTTTATTGGGAAGGACTGGGTCCCCAACTTCCCACATATCACTCTGGGAAGGGGTGAGTGGGGGTCGTAAAGATCGAAATACCTATTATTCGAGCTAAACAGAGTTTGCCGGACATGAAGTCAATTGGCTGGAAATTGTACAGTAGAAATAAACTAGATTAGAGAAATAATGTCTGGTGTCAGCTAAACGAGGTTGAACAAGGAGGCTAAACACGGTACGAGTTAGATTCTCGCATCGGTCACCTTGATTGGGAAAACTCAACCGCTCAACCTCTTTCTTTCTCTTATGGCCGTTACCTGTACCACTTGTACCAAGTTATCCAGCTTAAAATACCCATCTCCGTTCGCAATATGCTGGCAACCAGCTTTTCAGAGGTATTTCAAATATCCTAAGCAGTTGAAAGAGCCTTTTCGGTGTCTCGAGGTTCAAATTCCCTGCTCTGGAAGAGCATCTTCTGGTTCTGTTTAACTAAGATTCGTCAGATAGTTTTCCCTTCCTCCGTAGGCGTGGCGAGTTTGGGGATGAGGGATGTATCTGATAAATCGCGCCCTGTCTGCTCTTGATGCGGGCCCATGAGAAGTGTCTGCCTCCGCGATCACGACGATGCCGTGCTCTCTCATTGACGCAAGGCTTTGTTCTAAGTCACTTAAAAAAGCCGTAGCTACATTCAAGGCTACAGTTGTGAGAGATTCAGTAGTCTCAAGGAAGAGGCTTTTAGTCGTGTCTATTTCAAACAACATTAATGCCTGGACCTGCCCTCACTAACCCTTACCGCTCTGATGGGGAAGGGATAGCGATCTGACACAACAACAAATGCTTATATGTAGCAAAGTGCAGAAAGCTCAAACAAAGCAAATAAGAAGTCGCTGGGGTTGCCAAAGTCGTTCGTTGTTGACTACTAGAATGAACATATCAACATCTGGTACCATGACCGCAAAAATATGGTTCTCTTCCAGCTGATATAGACCTTCTTTATACAATTTGGGGCTACCCTAACCCCCGAGGCCTCTAGTCATCTCTTCCTTCACCTCCTTCAAAAACCTCTCTATGAATGCCGTATCATAGTAGCTCTTATTCCAGCTAGCTGTCAACACAAACTGATCCCTAAATGTCCAACCATGACACTGGACAGCCTTTGCTATCGTCTGCGTCCCCAACCAAAAGTCTTCCACTACCACCTCTCCTTCGTTCTTTGTACCTGAAATAGGATAAGTGCGATCCAAGACCTTCTCTACCAAGCCCATGCTGGCAAAATCGACAGCCTGAACAGTCGGCATATCGGGAGGTGGAGCGGTATTAACCAAGTCAAGAATCCTTTTGATGAAAGGAGCACCAAGATCAGCAGTGGCTATGGGCTGTCCCGTGTCGTCTTCGAACCCAGAATTTCTGGCACGTCGGTACGACTTTTGCAACTCCTCACACACTTGATCAAACGTCTTGTTGTCGTTTACCACATCCAAGACAATGACGGGGAAAGCAGCGCAATATTCACCAATAGAGTACTGAGGCGTATTGTATGGCGAAGGGAAGTCTCTCTGTATGTCAACAGGAGCGAATCTCCCGTAAGACTTACACAGCGGGTGTTGAGGATACCTCGCAGAACAGCGAATAATTGCAGCATGGGTTGCGAGAGATATTGTGATGCCTTTCGCTTTGCTCCCTGCCAGTAATTGACTCGTAGCCTCTTTACCAAAGCTGAGAGTGACTCGGGTGGAGTCTCCGGGGATGGCTTCATCGCTTCCCTCTCGTGGGGGAAGCGCCACGCTAGGCGCACCGGCCAACATGTCAGTGTACATAGTATCTGCAGCTTTGACCATGTAGCCTGGGGTGCTAGCCTCGTCGGAAAAGGTGTCCAGGATCCAATCTACGTTTGGTGCTATGCTGCCATCACCAACAGGGGACGTGAAACTGTCGACTGCGGCGTCAGCGCCTTTGTCGAGGGATTGTGAAAGAACATGAAGAAAATTGACCGCAATGGTCATTGCTGAACCTCCGTCCATTCGCCAGTGGCTCGTTTGGAAAAGCACTTGGGAAGAGGAGGGAATCCAAGTGCAAGTCGCATATTCTTCATCTTTGGCTGATTCAAAGAGAGCTGTGGCGTTTGTGGCTTTGTGATCGACTGTGAAAGTCTTGGCCAGCCATTCTTCAGCACCATAGGTGGGTATGAGTATAGCGGGAGTCTTTCCAGATTTATCAGTGTGATTTTGCAAGTTAAGCACGCTTCCAAGCTGCGGATGATGTTTTACTGTCGCAACCCATGCTGTACGGATATGGGGGACTGGATCAACCACCGAAGAAGGGAATGACAGCTTCAAAGCAGTGTAGATGGAAAGATGCTCCTTTGCGAGAGGAGCTGTGGCAGTTTTGAAGAAATACAGCAGCTTCTCAACTGTTGAGAAAGGGCGAGCTCGAACATCTTGAATAGAGGTGAGGGTTGTGAAAGCTGGTTCTGACCGAGCAGTAATGGGGTTGGGGTTGAGGGAGCCCATGATCCATGCAAATAGAAGACAGTGTTTGTCTCAGCGATGCCAAAAGAAAAAGAAAAAACTGCAGTCGCTTGGTGTGAGAGACCTGTGACGGCTGGTCAACTGGATATATTGCTTTTCATTCAAGTTCTAGCCTATCAGCAAAGTGCATCAGTGCAAATCTGACAACGTCTTTGAAGCAGCCAAGTTCAAGATGATTCAGTTCAATGTCCCACGGCTTTTTCGGAGATAAGAACAACGGTAAGTGCATCGCATTTGTAAGCGAATTACAGGGATCAAATTTACGGATACGCTATAAGCAAATACAATGCACGATACGATGGCACAATGGCAATTGGAGGCAACAAAGCCCCTTGAACCATTTCTAGCGGCAGTCGGAACCTCTCCCGGCGGGAAGCAAGCTTGGCAAGGGACTTTACAGGGTCCTCCTTGTCAGCGTCACATAACATGAGTCCTTAGCGTGATGCATGTCAGATTGACAAGAGTCCTTAGCGGCATGCGAGTCCCTTAGCGTGAGTCCCTAGCGTCAATCGATCCACCACGTTTCATCGCCTCGACATGGGGTTTTCGCTTCCTTCTGCTTACTGCCAATCCTAGTTCGGGATCCTTCTGGAAAGAAGGGTCCCTTTTTGTATGCCGTGACCAGATTTTGTCTTGATGACATTCGCAGTATATGTATTCAAGATCACCTGGAACATGTCTCAGTTGCAACGAAAACCACCTAGTTGACTCTACTCAGACCCAGACCCATTTTCATTCACCCTCTCTTTTCGAAATGTCTGCCAATGCTGATCAAACCGGCACTGTGAGTTTCACCCATGAAGCTCTTGACCAAGAAGTCCAGACCTTCTACCGTATCATTGGCGACTTGAAGTCAGGCCAGCGACCCTTGATTGCAGCTCATGGCGGTCCTGGCTCAAGTCACGATTACTTCTTGAACCCTCTTGCCAGTTATCCTAAAGAAACTGGCAGACCTGTGGTGCTGTACGATCAAGTCGGCAATGCCAAGAGCACCAACTTCAGCTTCGAGTCAAAGTCGTTGCCCAACTTGTCAGTCGATGTATACACTGCTGAACTTGACAACCTGGTGACGAAGCTCGGCATCCAGGAGTTTGACTATCTTGGTCACTCCTGGGGCGGCATGATGGGTCTTGAGTACATAATCAAGTACCAACCCAAGATTAAGCACTTGATCCTGGACTCTGTTCCTGCATCTGTCGAGCTGTGGACGAACAAAATCAAGGATACCTTGAACGAGCTAGACCCAGCTGAACGGGACCTCGCATTGGAACTGGATTCTACCCAGCAATATCAGGATCCACGTCTGCAAGCCATCTTGAAGAAGCTGCAAGATAAGCATGTCTGCCGATTGGACCCTTGGCCAGAAGCGGCTCAGGGTTTCTTTGGCATTGTCATGAGCAACCCGGCTGTATATGCAACTATGCTGGGACCTAGCCAATTTGCCACATTGGGAGCGCTGAAAGGTAAGCCAAACCAAATTCTGTCCTCATGCTATAGCTATGGCGCGTGCTAACAAATTTCTTCAGGCTGGTCTGTTGTTGGCCGCTGCAAGGATATCAAGGTACCAACACTGGTGCTTCACGGCGAATATGACTGGGCAGACGAGGCTGGAGTCAAGCCTCTTGTTGAGGAGATTGAGAACAGTCGCCAGGTTACACTCAAGGGATGCAGCCACATGTGTCATTTGGAGGATACGGAGGCGTTCAAGAAGGAGGTTTTTGGTTTCCTTAACAATTAGATGTAGACATAAAACATAGACAGTTTGTGCAATTCACATACAAATGCACACAAGTGCTATTCATCATCAAATAATGCCATCATCTGGATAACCAGCTTTGCTACGCATAGATCTCGTAATAACTTTCCTTCTCCTGATGGTTAGAAACATCCTGTAGACGAAGACGTCGTGATAGTAGTTCTCGCGCACTTTCAGTAACCTCAATCAAGTGAGTGTTACCGCCCCAACCTCGCCTCGGAGAATAATGCATCCTCCCGTCTATGGCAGTTCGATCAGTTAATAACCCCCACTCCATAAGCCATCCTCTAGGAGACACGCCCCTTGAGGCTGACAAAACCCGCGCAAATGATCGACAAGAGGATCTTACATCTTGGGTTGTCCACCAACCCTTGTTCACGTTGCATTGGCTCTGCAGCGGTAACAAAGCTTGTGGATAATTAGCGCAACAGGGGCTATGGCGGCTTAGGGCTTAGCAACCCATTTTAGTCCTTAGTTTCTCACCATTAACCCGAGGACCAATCGGTTTTATTTGTTGGGTAGGATGCATCAGGAGTAGGGGCCCAGTGGAGTTGCAAAAGATCCTGGTGTGAGACCCGTGAGAAATTGTCTGTGTTTGCCTTGCGTCTTACGATACGACCAACAGCGAAAACGGAACCATGAGGATGCAAGCGAAAAAGGACTTTTCTTTTTCGGCAGATCCCTCGCTGATTAATTCTAAATGAATTATTAAGCTGTTGTTCAGTCAATGCCTGTGGACACGTGTGTCCACATGCCAGACAAAACTGATAGCTAAAAAAGATCATGTCCTACTCACAAACGCGACATTCAACAGTTCCCATCTAACAACGACCATGTCTACCTCACCAGACTTTGACAAATCATACGCAGCGCCAGTTATGGCAAATGATGTTACCGCGGACCCTGAGCCTGCTTTCAAGGTCGAGACCAAGACTGAGGCTAGGGAGACGAACACCGACGATGATAGCCAGACTTCTGAGGTTGAGTATCCCAAGGGATTCCAGCTTACTTTCATTGCGATTGCGTTAGCTCTGGCTCTGTTCTTGATCGCTCTTGACATGGTGAGTGTTTCTTTTTCTCTACCTTTCCGCGCGAAGCAGCAGCGACTGACCGTGTTTCTCATCTCTAGACAATTATCGCTACCGCTATTCCCAAAATCACGGACGAATTCCAGGGTCTCGACAAAGTAGGATGGTACTCTTCTGCCTTCTTCGTCACCATCGGATCTTTCCAATCTTGCTGGGGCAAGGTCTATAAATATTTTCCACTCAAGATATCGTTCCTTGCGGCTATCTTTCTCTTTGAGATTGGTTCAGCCATCTGCGGTGCTGCTCCCAACTCAAATGCCCTCATCGTTGGACGCGCCATTGCCGGCGTAGGTGGCGCTGGTGTGAGTGCTGGTAGCTACACTATTATCGCCTACTCGGCTTCGCCTGAAAGGCGGCCCATGCTACTCGGTTTATTGGGTATTTCGTACGGTTTCGCCAATGTCATCGGTCCTCTAGTCGGTGGTATCTTCTCTGACAAGGTCACTTGGAGATGGTGTTTCTACATCAACTTGCCTGTTGGCGCCATCTCCATCGCTATCATTACCTTCTTCTTCAGCGACCCACCTCAGGCGAAACCAGCCCGAGTCCCCTTGAAGGAGAAGCTGTTGCAGATGGATCTCGTTGGTGTTGCTCTTCTCATCGCTGCGACTATTTGCTTCGTTCTCGGTGTTGAGTACGGACAAGGAAAATACAGCTGGGGAAGCTCCAAAGTCATTGGGCTCCTCGTTGGTTTCGTTCTCATCCTCTTCGTTTGGGCGGCGAATGAGTGGTGGATGGGCGAGCGTGCCATGATCGTGCCGCGCATCATCAGAGACAGAACTAACTTGGTCATGTCTGGGGTGGCCATCGCCATTGGTGGTTCCTTCTTCCCAGTCGTCTACTACGTGCCCATCTACTTCCAGAGTATCGATCACGCTACTCCCATCATGTCTGGTGTCCGCAACCTGCCCATGGTCATTGCTGTAACATTCGGCATCTTCCTTGCTGGCGGTCTCATCTCAAAGACTGGTCGGTACCAACATATTTTGCTCTTTGCCCTTGGTCTCTCTACCGTTGGTGCAGGCCTCATCTACACTTTCGACCTGCACACCTCTACCGGCAAGTGGATCGGCTACCAAATCGTTGCTGGTGTCGGTTGGGGACTTGCGTATCAGATTCCTTTGACTGTTGGTCAGGGTTCTTGCGACCCCATGGATATGGCGCTTATCACGTCAAACATCTTATGTTAGTACTTTCCCTCCCCATGATAATTCTCACCAGAATATGCTAACAAACTTCCCAGTCTTCCAATCTTATGGCGCTTCACTTTTCATGTCTGCTGCCCAGGCCGCCTTTGTAGACCAAATGACCGCAAAGGTCATGGAACTCAGTGACACCATCAGCAAAGATCTGCTGGTTCTGACAGGTGCTACGGATATTTACAATGTCTTCAAGGGCGATGAGCTCGCCGACGTGCTGGCTGGCTATATGCACGGTCTCAAGGTCGTTTATGCCATGGCCATCGGTACCATAGGCCTCGGCTTTCTGATTGCTCTGGCAATGCCATGGAAGAAGCTCAAGCAGGGACAAGCTACAGGCGGCGCTTAGATCACTATGGTGGACTTGCAGGGTTAATTGAAACATTTTGTTGTTGATTGGCGTGTTTGCGTATGAACGGTCAGCACTTGGCGGAAAAGACGGCCCGTGGGGGTGTGTGTTTCCATAATCACGCAATTATAGAGGAATTATTTATGCAGGGAAGAAAAAAATTATTTACGCTGGAAAAGAGAAAACGCCCCACAGTAAACAAGTGACACGATTGAAATGACAAGCAGCGCGGACTTTTGGGGCGTGGGGTGTTGCAAGGGACGGATTGAATATGCCGTAAAGAACCGAAGGCATGTAACAGAATCATATCACTACATCTACCCTACGGTTTGACGATAAGACTTGAAACCAACAGACATCACAAAGTTACATTCTGCTATCGTAAACACCTTAGTAACCACAAAGGTGCATCAAAGGGTCTTACAGTTAAGGGACCTGGTAAATCATGGGTCCTTGTCAACACAAACGGAGACGGACCTGTTCATCTTCACACGTTTGGGCCCTTCCATGTGTGGATGCATGCATAACTGACAGCTGGGATCGGTTCAAAGATTTTCAATTGTTCAATCTATCTCTAAAGTAAGTGTAGGAAATGTGACTGCCATTCTATTGTCACTGTAAAGACCCATCGCGCCGTTAAATTTTCCACCAAAATGTCTCCATAATTGACCTTAGAGATCAAGTAGGCCTTCCTTGAAGTTGCTGAAGCCATAGACGTGTACCGGCTGCAGCTTTGCAAGGCCCTTTACCCTCTCGACATCTTCATCAGCCATAGTTACTGACTCGCTTCCACTTTGACTAGCGAGCAAAAGACCACGGGGATAGATATGATCAATCATGATATCCTTCTCCACAAAGTTGAACAAGTCATGGCGCTCCCTGTAACACCAAGGCTGGCCATCCTTGTAAACCAAATCGTGGGTATCACGGACTTCGCCGGAGAAAACACTCTCAAACACACCAGCCACGTTGACGGAAATGGATGACATCCAGGGCACACGGAACACGGAAGCCTGGCTCAATCCCTGTGGGACAAGAGGGAATGACAGCTTGACTGCACCAGTGGAGGCGTGTACTGACAGACGCACGTGGTGTGGGAGGGCCTTCAAAACTAACCCGGTAAAGGCTTCAGAGCGGGCCATGGTGGCTCGGGCGAGTTTCTTGGTAATCTTCTTTCCCTGCATGCGGCTGAGTCCCTGCATGACTGGGGTGTACTTGAGATCAATCTCGTAGAAGCGGCTCATCTGGGTGTAGGTACGAAGTGAGTCAGGGTCGCGGGCAAAGAGCTCGTCTAGGAGGTCGACGTTGGTGTGTTTTTCGATTCGAGCGCGGCAGTTGTGTAGACCCTCAATGTAGGATTCTTTGTCGAGTGGTACTGTAGGGACACCCATCAGCTCGTGGGGGGAGCTGATTCTGACGTTTAGGCCGTAGTTCTTGGCCATGCGGTCAATGGCTTGGGAGTACTCCCAGACTTTTTCGTCCGAGGTAGGGTAGATGTCTGTTGTGATGATGAGATATTGTTCTTTTCTAAGACTCAGGAGTTTACATACCATTGAATACTGCTCCGTCGGAGGCTACTGTCACTTGGGCTCCGAAAGGATATACTTGACCTACATCAAGTGTCATAGAATGGAGTTTGTAGAGTCCGATGTATTCTCCCATGTCAGGAAGTGAACCAGTCACTTTGTCGGGGTTTTCCTTGTCAATGTTAGAACAAGAACGTTGTAAATATAGAACATGGAGGAAGACGTACCGACTTGAAAGGGTAGGATGGAATGACAAAGTTAATGGGTTCACGACGACGAATCCAATATTCGACGTGAGTTCTGAACTTGGAGCGTCCCTCCCATCGTTGAACACTGTCGACGCCATCTTCTGTAGTCTTGGTATGCATACCATACTTCTGGACAACATCCAGAATAGTATCAGCTAGTTGGGTGATGTAGGCATCGACAGGTGCATCTGAATAGCGTCAGTATCGTTCTGGAATATCAAAGATAGAAAGCGGGTTGACATACTGTCTTCTTCATCCGAGAGCTCAACTTCACGTACTACTACGGAAGCGGACTTTTCAGCCTGTTCGGCAAAGACAGATCTAACCTCGAACATGATGTCTGATTTATAGAATTAACTCAAAGGTGCTTAGTGAATGTGTTGGAGAAGCTGAGGATCTGGGGATTTCAATAATCATCTCGAAGCGTACCTTGCCTGCCTTTTTATCCCAAAAACGACGACATTCTCTATCTCTACAAGCCCGGTTCATCTCATCCCATTTGACACCCTCCTTCTGTACCATGTCTTCGATCTCACATGAGGCGCAGTGTGTACCATGATGGGAGCCTAGTCCTCCTCGCCGCGTGAAGACGTTTGTATGGCTACTGCATCCACGAGGCAATGAGGCGGAGACAACTTTTGGTGTGCCAATGCCCTTATCCCGTCTCAACCGGATAGGGTTTCCAGGGGCCTGTTGCTGTAAGAGCATGGGCAAAGGTATGACTGAGAAGGTTTGACATGGTTGAACGAACTTTCATTCGAGAAAACTCGGAGACCGAGCCGTAGCTTGCGCTTATTGCGTGGCATGGTTCAGCTCGGTGTTGTTGATGGATGGTGTTCTGATGCGGCTGTAAGCAACTATGGACTTTTGGTAGGATCTCACAGCTGGATCCTGGTCCTGGGTTCAAGGGGTAAGGCGATAGCTGGAGCTGTGTGGCATGCTCGCTTTCTCTCGGTTGGTTTTGAGCGTTTAGATTCACTGCTACGTTACTACGAACTACTGTGAGTGCAATCTATAGAACCCCAAAGTGTCGGTCCCGAGGGACTGGAAAGGTATATTATGTTCATCTCATAATAGCAATGATCGTCTCGGACTTCTACAGTATAAACGTACGTATAAAAACTGTTATGGAGGCAGTACGTAAAAGCTCTTGTGCTCTCCCAATTCAGGCAGTTTGATATGCACGTTTGACATTTGATAATGCTGCCATACTATGACGAAGAATATCCTTGGCTAATGCTCAACCGAGACATGATGGACCCTCTTTTTCCATAGAATTACTTTGCTATATGATAATGTTCACTGCGGAAACAATGAACTCTGACTGGATCTAGCATTCGGGGATTACACGGTGATTAGACGGCGTAAATGCAGGTCAGACTTACGAAACTGACGCCAAAGGACTCGCAGGGCAAAAAATTTTCATAAAATCCTACTGAAGAATCCTACGGATGAAATAAAACATTTCCTAGCGCGTAAAAGCAACTAGCCAGCAAAGTCAGTCGCGGACTTTTTACCCGAGAGGATCGGAGTTCAACAAATGGAGATAACGCGTTTATTGTTCGATCCAGGCTAGTAATGGCGAAATCGCAAGGGTTCTACAGTACTTGCCTTATAGGGCTTGCGCCAAGGACTCTCACACTTATTCGAATGCAAAATGTAACATGAACTCTGTCAGGTTTGACCCACAAAAGCGCCGTGGTCTGACAGTGTTCGATGCAGCCCTGAGTAAGCCTTCATCATGAGGTTGATAGGTGAGAATTTCTTTTCTGCAGGGACGGGTACGCCGATGCCATAAAGCGGCGTAACAATACCTCCCGTTATTAGTAATTCAATGCGGCAATAAGTTCCCAACCATGTGTCGTTGATTTAGCAGTTCGCAACGAATCTAGCCAAGCCTCCTAGTTAGGACGTACTAAAAGTAGTGGCCGTGGTCTAGGCAGGGGTAGCCCTTGACGAGTAGTTACGACCAAGCGAATCAATCCTCATGCGGCGTAGCAGCATCGCAGGCCCCCAAGACTTCCCGTAATGGTTGCCGCACTAGGGACTTGCACAGCCAGCTACTGTCAGCCTCAATCTCTTGGCCATAACGCCTCTTTATGTGTAGTTGGACGTCGTTTCATGACCCGGGTCTATCCACGGATGCTAAATAGCTGAATCAAACCCGACAGAGAGTCAGGCCGCCTTTTCATCTCACATCACCCTCTAAGTTGTTCTCTTCGTCAGTTCTCAAAACACCCAGGCCGCATTGCCAGTTACCAATCCCTTTCGTGTACCTCCATTCTCTTGTCACTCTCATCTATCACGTCAAGCTTTGGGCTTGCTGGATTTTGAAAATGGGTTCAGTCAATACCTTCAGTCTTAGTGCCGACAGCACCAAGTTTCTGAATGAGTCCGGAGCCTCAGCGGTCGGCTCAGACATTGTCCAGCGTTTCGAGCGCTTGACTGGAAAGAAACCTCATCACTTCCTACTTCGACAAATTGTCTTTGCTCATCGACAATTGAATGACATCTTGGATGCTTACGAGCGACGTGAGCCCTTTGTCATTTTCACTGGACGAGGGCCAAGCAGTACTAGCATGCACGTTGGTCATGCTCTACCCTTCCAGCTCGCTAAGTAAGTACCTTGCCACTAGCTCCTTCATGGACCAAACACTAAATTACTTCTTTCGCTTAGATATCTCCAGGATGTCCTCAAGGCACCCACTATCATCATGTTGACAGATGACTCCAAGTACCTGTTCAATTCAAAGTACACATTGGAAGACATCAGACGCTACACAATCGGCAATGCAAAGGATATTCTTGCGTTTGGATTTGATCTGAAACTCACTTACATGTTCTCATCCCTTGAGAACAGCAATGGTCTCCTTTACGAATGTAGCCTCGAGTTTGCCAAGCGCATTACTCCAGAGGAGGTGCATCAACATACCGGCTTTCAATACGGAAGCATGAACATTGGCATGTTTAACTTCTTTGCCAAACAGAGCGCCGGCTTCATGCCTGGCAGTTTTCAAGACATTCTACCAGACGTCAAGACAAAAGGTTTGCCCAGTCTGACTGTTATTGGTACTGACGTCGATCCTTTCTTCTGGATCAGTCGTAAATACGCATCTCAGGTTGGAGAACGCACACCTTCTTTCATCTACACATCGCTAGTACCCAGCCTTGATCCCAAGGACACGGGCAAGATGTCAGCGTCAGTGACTTCATCTGCCATTTTCCTTGACGACGCGGTTTCTGTCGCCGAGGAGAAGCTGAGAAAGCAGTTTAGCAGCAATGATGCTAGAACTAGGTCGACTATGCTTGATTACCTGCGGGCATATCAATCAAATGTTGAAGACTTTGCAACGCTGGAGGGTTTGAGTCATGATGAATTAGTGCACGAGGTCGTGGAAGCCATCAAGGCATACCTGGTGGTGTTCCAGGGTAGACGAAAGGAGATCACTGACGAGGTATTGGCGGCGTTTATGAAGCCACGAGTCATTTCATTTTCGAACTAAGGGCAAGTCGATCGTGTATATCACGGGAGTTTGTAATAGGAACGTACTCGATATTTCCGGAATTCTGGTTATGTATCTTAGGCAGTATGAATACGATAATTGAAAGACATTTGCGCGTTCGCGTTCTAGAATTAGATAGTGCCATTGCATCGGTATATACGAATCCGAAAATTAATATCTGACATTTCTTGGCATCTTGGCGTAACAAAAAAAAAGGTTTTAGTGGCATATACTCAAGATGGTGTCATTAGAGCAAGTATGTAATGAAGATCAATAAAATAAAATACAGCAGAACACCTAGATCACTATTAGTAGACTTGATTTATTTATTTTAGCTTTAAACCGAAGCCCAAGCCTTCTCAATATTCCTCGAAAATCTCAACTAGAAGATCCGTAGATCAAAAACTCAATAAATCAAATCATTGGATATATCAATAACTAACTTCCCCAACAAACATTAGTAGACTTAAAGATTACTATCTAAATAATAATTACTAACTTGTAATGAAATTGAAGTAATATTCTTCATAACTACCTAATTAATAGTATAGATAATACATTTAAGGATTAAAAAATAAATAATTCTTTGTATTTTTCCTAAATCTTTCTTAACTACGGTATAGGGTATCCTGCAGGGGGCCTCCCCGATAACGATTCAGGGATCAAACTGTAACGTATCAGCAACCAATAAAAACAAGTGCGAGTAGATATTTCGCTGGTGATGCTGCATATTTCAATTAGGTATGGTATGGTAAGACGGTTACAGGGCCGTTCCGTTTTGTTTAGTAGCTATCGGCTCTAGAATCTATCCGACTGCATTTATAGGACCACTCCAGGGCCGGAAAGCACGGGAAGCGCGGCACCTGGTAATCTTAGATTCCTAATCGGGCAATGCCGCATAAAGACAGTTTGCTTTGTTTGTACTGATTACCCACTCATTAGAATCCTTTGATAATTAATGTCCACTCAAGGGGAATCCATGGCCAATGTCTATGCGTCTTCTGCAACGTGTCTTATGTATCAGTGGATACTGCTTGTTGTTCAATAGCCCGGCCGGCTTATACAAAATCTCCTACGGAATTTTGCATGCAAGACGCCCATAAGCAACCGACACATGCCGGCCTGCGAATGTACCATAAGCGGCATCTTTTACGCGGTCTTACATTATATTGTCCGCAATGATCGCCATAAAATTCCGCTTTGCCGATTGGCGAGTGTCAGCACTACCCTTAAAAACGATAATTGATATTCAGCTGCTGTCACTTTCGCAATACTTCGCCTACTAAACGAGGCCGTCCATTGCAACCACGGATTAAACCAAACCCCCGTTCTACAGATTGTTCCATTCGGACATCCCCATTTTTACGCCGCACACATGCTGTACTTTGGGATCTAAATGCCTGTCATGCAAGCCAGCGTCTCGAGTAGGTGTCGAAAACTCTTTACCTTGCCGGTCACGACATAACAACCTCAAGTCGTATAGGGGCTGGCAGGCAAGTCCACGATCAAAAATGACAAAACTCAGCGTCTGCCGAATCTTACGCTATGCACTTGCACCCTTTCGAATCTCACGCTATACACTTGTACCCTTTTGAGGAGTCCATCTTACGGCAGTTTTCTCACTAAGCCTCGGCTTTCACAAAGTCCTATTTGTCGTCGGATCATATCACCGGATACTGTTTTCAGGCAATTGCAGCGACCCTCCTGTCATCGGTTTTGGACCTGTGTCTATTTCTAGTCTCTTCAAACCTATCTTCTTTTCAGTCGTAACATGACTTGGCAAGGTCACATAAAAGACGGATCAGAGCCACTGATGGACGCAGAGTCTTTGAACAGACGTTTCCACTCTCCCCAGAATCAGCATGGTACTCATGAGCACTACATGGGACTTACACGGCAAGAGTAAATATTTGCTCAAGGACTACATCAACGCCACGAAGCAATGCGATCCGCTAACGGGACCGAATACAGGCCAACAAAGTCTTCGCGCCAGTCACACCAATCTAGAGGGGATCATCCGTTCAATGTTTCGGAAACATCACTTCATCATCAACAGAACATGCACAATGCTATCTCTGATGAATTCACCGCGGGGTTCTCAGATGATAATTTTCATATGGTGCGTTGAATCCCTCGTCGATCTACAGATCTGGTGAAACAAAGCTGACGAACATGATTTTAGGGCTACGATCATACCGGAAATGGAGTTCCTTTCATGACAAGTCACCAGGACCCTCTAGCCCTTGTTTCAACGATGGCTGGGTGGCAGGATTCCCTGGCTTATGACCCAACAATGACAGGGTGGCAAGATCCCATGGCCTGTGATTCGACAATTGGTGGCTGGCAGGATCTCACAGCTTTTGACCCAACAACAATGGGTGCATGGCAGGATTCTTCCACAGACTCTTCCAGAGCTTCATCAGTATCTGCCAACAGCGGCCCCTCTGCAAGAGATGATGGTACACAAGAATCATTCATTTGCAACGACGAATGCTGTCAGGGAAGAGCATTCAGCAGCCGTGCCAATCTTCGACGCCACCAGAACGAAAGGAAGGGACTAAGAAGGGTTTACGCCTGTAGCTTCTGCCACCGCGTTTTCAGTCGCTCAACTGCTTGTCGGTTACACCAGCAGAATGGCGTCTGCTTCAAATCCAATGGTTGGGTTGGCGGTACACAGTGACATCACACAAGGCAGTGTACAGAACACACCACATGAGAACATGCAACCGTGATGAAGAATTGCAGTCCTGGAATGATATACGAATCCCTTTCCTTTAGACGAAGATAGATATATGGACATTTAGATATTTATAGAGACACAAGTCATGACAGATCATCCCGCTCAAGCTCCTCTCCTCAATTTGAAGCTGTCAAAATGCATAATCCGAGACACAGCGGCTCATGAAGTACGTTCTTCCTAAGCATGAGGCTGAATTTTATACTTACCCACTAGAAGAGACCTCTCTGGCTTCGAGTCCCACAACATGTAGAGAACTTGAGTGTCCAGGCAATCGGTGCGACACGACAGATTGTGTGATATGCAACCTGCATCCTCGATCCCATCTCGATTCCTTTTCTCCATGAACTACCCCATGGCCACGCCTTCAAAAGTAGGATAGAAAAACTCAACCAGGAACTCCAAGATGGCCTAAAAGCCTCATAGGGCATTGCTAGAGTCCACGTAATAAAGGAAACAAAATGAGACCAAGATTTTGCTGGTTAGTTAATTCCTTGACATTAGGAGTGACAGTCTTATTGAAGCTAAAAGCTGTGAGACCATACTCGTCTTGGTGTATCTGACAGTTGATTCTATCAATTGTGGGAGGCCATAAAAGTCATTTCCGTTTTTGAGCGTCGATTTGTCAACTCCTAAATTCCCCGATACCATATTAACCCGATGAATCAGTTTGATGAGGGAGCTGTGAAAGTCGTTTCTGAGTTTTCAACGCTATTGTGACTAGTAATTGTAGTGATAAGGGCTTTCGGGATAACTTTGGACGAGGCCGCCGGAGCAGCCGCTGGTGTAAGGAGGGAGGGAGTAGTAGTGACAGACGGAATTAAATATATCTTGACAGAAGAATCATGTTGGCAATGCATACTGTGGCGTAAAGTTCAAGTTTGAAAGTGGCTGGGTGATGGATAAAATACAGGATAGATGTGTGCCATAACTGAGAAAACGTTTAGTTCATTTGGAAAACTATATAGCTAAGGTTTCTGTAGTTGATGCCACTGGCCTCCAATCCATCGACTAAGTTGCTAAGAGCAAATCTATCTCGAGATCCCTCTCCTTGTCTTTATACCTCTGCAACTCCTGGGACCGCAGCTCTTGCTTGACGCTGAGATCTATTAGAAGTTTGCACAACCGGTCATGTTCCCTTTTTGCCGCATCCCTTTCGGCTTGACTGGCACCACCGTCCATTATCGACGCCTGACGTCTCCTTTTCTGCATGGTATCTTGGATTTCCAATTTGGCTGTATCGTAGTTTATTTGCAACCTTTCCATGGCATTTCTGAGCCCGTATAGCTCTCTCTCGATCTGGACTTTAGAAGACATGGTATTGTAATTGTGCTGTCAAGTGTTAGACAGATTATAGTAGTATGTTGTTGAGAGTTATTTGAATGGCTTACTTTCCAGGAAATGGTTGAGAAACCCATCTTGGTGCCTTCTTATAGTTCGAGATAGGGCATTTCACTGACCTGTATATTAGAGTGAAATGTCACTGTCGTCAACACTGTATATTCAGGAAACTGTGGATCACTCTCTGGGATTACGGTGTACGTAGGACAGACGAGGTTAATCTACTCATATATACTCTTCGTCAGTTCAAAACTGCAGAATGCTGCGAGTAGTCCGAATGTGAACCAACCACTCCTTTAATGAGATTTAGTTTGTACTACGCAATCGCAGGGATCAGTCAATATTGTGATTAAGCGTGTTTTCAATGTCAATGCAGTTAGTAAGTGAGACGGTATCTATCGCGGTATGAAGTTTACGTCATTACCCAAATTCTCAAGTTATCAAGAGAATTTAAATTGAAGGCTTGTGACTGAAATTGTTCCAGGGCTGGGAGCTTTCAGGAGGACACTGTGATTCAGATCGAGGAGGTAGAAATTTGGCGACGAATAGCTAATGATTGGGTTGGCGTTCTACTAACTACCTGCCGGCCCTTTTGGCTTCCTTCTGAGCTCTCATGATCTTTTTCTTCCACCCAAAGCACTGACCGCAAGCTGTAATTATTGGTTAGCATTGACGCTTGCTATAAGGCACTGGTGTGATTCACTCTCGCTGCTATGTTGCTCGCACTGATAAATGCCATCGTTGTTGAGGGAGGCCTGTGGAACTTCGAGTGCATCGCGGTCCCTAGAGTCAAGCTACATCGCGAGTAACGGGTCTAAGTAAATGATTTTGCTTTTAGGAAGAGAGGGAGGTTGACGTACCCCATAAAAAGCGTCGTTTTCCTCGCGGCAGTCGATATCGCAATCTTCACACTATGGATGATATATTAGGTATGCATCGGTCTGGAGAAGAGATAGTATACTGACAACTTCAGCAAGATGTTCCTGGCAGAACATTGCGTCGTTGATCTCAACAGTGGAGGCCATGGCTGAAATTGGAGGACTTAGTATGGTGTAAATAGAGACGAAATCGGAATTGCAAAATGCGGAAAAGGTCCTGACTTATAAAGCATTCACTTGCAAGGCTACGTCAGTGGCAGGCGAGATGTGTGAGACACTACTGTAGTGTAGTGCTTTGACCTCAGTTAAAAGATGACTTTGGCCAATAGCGAGGCCGGGAGGTAAACCCCAACGGTATGTGATCAGCATTGGTATTCTTGTAGCGAGAATATTGGATGTAGACACGAACTGATCGACATGCATCCTGGAACTCAGCTGTCAAGCTGAGACATCCTTTCCCTGTTTTGGGGAGAAACCCAGAATCTTTAAGATAGGCCAAGCTTCAACCTGCAGGTAGTGTAACCATGATTTAATAAATACATCGAAAATGTCGACATTACAAACAATCGATCTTTCTATGTACCTCAGTGTCTTTTCTTGTCCTGCTCGTCTAAAGATCAGCTATCATATGACATGCATCAACTCCGTAACTGTTTCGTCAATGCATTGCGTGGGTTTTGGTACTGAATGTTGTTCAACCCTACTCAAGTATTTATTTTATTTGTTTTTAGCTCTAAGTCGAAGCCCCAGCATGGGTTGTCTCAATAAATAACTCTCCCAACAAGCCCTCATGTCACTGATAGAAGATGCTTCTGCCAAGCTGTACGCACAGTAGCTGTTTCTTCCACCTGCAATTATCAATCCACCAGGTTTGCCGAAGACCCACGGAGTCGTCCCAATACCAAGACAGTCAGTCAATCCCAATAGCTACCTTGCGCTAACTAGCTATGCAGATATGGCACAAACGCCCCCCGATCGTTTACAACGACGGAGCATATATAAGCCATAATGACTGAGAATATAAAGGCAGATTTTAGTGGTCAAATGATATGTCTGATTAACTCACGACGGGCGCAGGCGGATCCCGAGCACACTCAAAACAGCCCTGCTCCCAATAAGTCGGCTGATCATCCCCCCTCTGGCTGAATCCACTGATATCTTGATAATAACCCTTGAAGAGGAAGCAGATCTTATATGTCGGCGCTCCAGGACCAGGCACATAATCCTCTGCGTAAAACGAGACACACTGTGGCGTGTCGCCGCAAAACTTGGCGCATTCATTAATATTTGCCTTGAGAGTACTTGTCAGATAACTAGGGCCGGTCGAATGGTCGTAATACAGTGGCTTTGCGCAGACGTTATTCGCCGGATACGGGTTTTTCGGTGTCCACGCTGGGCAGGGTGCGGAGGAGGTTGTAGTGCTTGGGGCTTCGGACGAGATTGTTGTCTCGAGGTCGGAAGAGATAGTGCTTGTAGGTACAATTGATTGCGTAACTTCGGATGAGGTACCTGTCTTTTCTTCTGAAGAGACGATACTAGTGATTTGGGTTGATTGTGAAATCTCGGATGAAACAGTTGTCTCAGATGATGAGATAATAACAGAATCTGTTGATCGTGGCTTGCAGGCGCCACCATAGACCCCCAACGGGGCCAAGGCCAGGCAAGACAAAGCGAGAGTTTTGAACGACATAATTCTTCAGTATGTGATTTTGAGTGTAGAGAAAACCAATGCAAAAAGGGGTCTTTAAGATATTTAAAGGGAATCAATAAGGGACAAGGGAAATTGCGATACGAAGAGGCATAGTGCTTTTTCTTAATTGAGCTAAAGTCTAAGAAGCTATTGATTTTTAGGCCTGAAGTAGGAACAATTCCGCAGCCACTTCGTCTGCTAGTGGTTAAAATAGTCTAGTTACTATAAGCTATTCTATGAATGGCATAAAGGTCCACCAATTAAAAAGAGTCGATCGTTCATTTGAGGCCTTTAGGTGGTGGCCATTCAATTAACAGATTAAGTGCGGCTAGGCTGCTCATATCGCTCCATTCGTTCGCGTGCCCCAACACCTCGCAGATTCTTCCGTGAAAAAGATGCATTATAAGTCAGGGGGTTAGCTAATACCTAACTCTTCCCAGTTCTATTTGCTTAATTTGTACCCACCCGCGAATGATGGAAAACTATATACAAAGAATTTGAAGCACTCCAGTACAGAACAATACTGGTTCTATACATTCCCTTTGTTTCATTCACAACTCAAGCTGTCGGAGCAGCTACGGCAGCCCCATCGACGATCAGATCGACGGGTGTCTGATTAATACCCGTAAAGCCATCACCGACGATGTACAACAATCCAGTATCACCCAGCATACTAAAGTGGCTCAGAGTATCCGTCGTTGCAACGCAATTCTGAACACCACCACCTAGCTGGGTACAACTCAGCACCGGAACGCGACATTGGAGAGCAGACCCCTCAGCAGGGACCTGACAAGTCAGATAAACTACGCCGCTGTTGATATTCTCATTGTCGCTGGTACAGGCGGTAATGTAGGCATTGGTCATGATGCCATGTGTGAACCATGCGCAGAGGGACTTGGTGCCGGCTTGGATCTGTCCAGTGGCGGTGTCAATGTTGTAGTGTTGCGCGGGAAAGGTCACTCCTGAGCCGAAATATAGGGGGGTGCCGAAGTTGTTGTCTGATCTGAGGTTGTTGTTGGCTGCAGGGCCGGAACCGGCGATAATGGAGAATGTGGTGATTACAGGAGGGGCGTCGGATGTAGTGGTTGTCGCGTCGGCGGTGGTTGTATCAGGTGAAGTCTCGGTAGAGAAATCAGTTGTAGCAGCGGAAGTCTCTGTTGTAAAGAGGGTTGTTGCGTCGGCAGACGTCGTGGTGGTCAAAGCAAGAGTTGTTGACACATCGGTGGTGAAAGAGTCCGCAGCAGTTGAAGTCAGAGTATCAGTTACCAAAGACTCGGCCGAAGTCGATGTTCCAGTAACGGCGGGATCAAAAGAGGTAGACACAGTCGGCTCAACAACAGTCGATGTAAAAGTTGCATCAGAAATGGCTGAAGCTGTACAGATTCTTGATTAGTATAACCCTTTTGCCAGATGCCTTACACAGCCATACCTGATGTCAGCGGCTTGCAAGGGCTGGCGGCCACGCCAATTAGGCCAACGGCTAGAGAAATCAACGAGCGAGTATACATGTTTAACGAAAGACTGAGGTGGGATTTGAGATACTGAGAAACTGAGGAAGAATCAGCTACCATATGCTAATGGGCAC
Organism: Fusarium sporotrichioides; assembly: GCA_019054645.1. Classification (NCBI taxonomy): domain Eukaryota; kingdom Fungi; phylum Ascomycota; class Sordariomycetes; order Hypocreales; family Nectriaceae; genus Fusarium; species Fusarium sporotrichioides. The sequence continues at coordinate 249,560 of JAHKNS010000002.1, read as the reverse complement.
TGCAATGTCTTTATGGGGTGTTGGGGACTGGCACTAGCGCGCTGTCGTTAGCGAACTATCGATTTCAGCTGCACGCTAGCGTGCTTAGCCCATGGACCATTCAGAGGAAGTGCAGGGGAAAAACGACAGTCTGCCAGTAGCTTCATCTGGCTTTGCAGTTTACGAGCGTCTAATTTCCTCGTGCATAGGTAGTATGTGCATGTGTCCTTCTTTTGGCATCTCCAAGAAGCAAATTTCCAATCGTAGCAATTGACGCAATCAAAATTACATCATCCTATATACGATCCGTACCTTGTGAACTGCCTGTCTGTCTTTAATATTTCCAAATCTTCGTTTCTCAGTCAGAGGGCAACGGCGATGTCGCCTTCAGCCGTCTTAGGCATAAGGAAAATCAACCCTTCGACTGGAATAAACCTCGGCCTCCTAACCGCTTCAGGGATACCTAAACCAAGATTCAAGTCTAGTCCATCAACTTTGACGTTGGATCAAAAGCTGGGTATCATATTAACGAACGGATTGGAGTTCGCTAGGGCAGAGGACTGTGTTTTGTCGGGCGTGCGACTGAAGAACGTTGCGATGGCGCGCGCATGGAAGCCCAGATTAGATGTTTCGGGATCGAGGGCAGACTGTAGCTCCAGCATCACGTTTCCGAGCGGCTCTTCAACAAGTCACTGAACCGTCAAGGTCGTGTATGTACTGACCTGAATGAGTCTAGGGTAGGTAGGGGAAATGCCAACATGTCTGCAGACATTGACTGTACGAGCTATCGTCGAACTTGGGCAGCCTAACAGATTCGAGGGACTTCGATACAAGTGTCAGAATTCCATATAGGAGCAAGCGATCCGGCATCATCCGTTATCTTGGGTGACGGGTCGACAACAGATAATGTCTGCAGATTCCATCCAACTACCCGTCCCCCCTTTGAGCCCGCGAGACATCCTCCACATGTACTCTTCGCCATCGAAGAAGTTTATGAGAAGGGTGTACGGGATTTTAGTTCATCGCAGGGGATATGGCAGCTGCGATCTCGGACTTGAGGATTCGAGGTACTATGGTATAAAACTGTCAACAAATCCGTAGCGGATACAATACCCAAAGCGAAGTGCGCTGACAACGGCATATATTTCAGCTCGCTTGCTGGTTTACCTATGGCCACCCAAAGGACCTTCGTTCTTGAGACGGCCAGATATGCATACGGCGGCCCTGGGCTCTTGAGATCGAAAGACAAAGGCCCAGCTCTCCCTAAAATTATATCGTCAGACAGACGTCATCAGTGTAAATGATGAGCGGTTGAAAATCATCTTGATGAATGAATGGAGTTCGTCTGAGGTTAGCTTCTTAGCTTGTTCCAGCAGAAAACAGGCGTGTGCTGTGATTGAAGAACGTGTCATGTAGATTTTAGGCCGGGCATTTCCTGTACCTAGACTGCGTCTTGTATCCTTAGACAATCGGAATTAGACTAAGTCGCTTGCCTACCCATCTGAACGAAATCTGTTCAATGCGGCACTTAGCACAACGAACTCATTTACTCGTAGCCAGCGAGCCAGTGGAAACGTACGGCTATACAGGCCGCTGTTCTCTATATTCATCACACCAGACTTAAGCTTTAGACTTCAGAAACCGGAAACGAAAACCATGAGTGTTGTATTGCTATGATGGCAGGAGACAGTGGTGATATTTGAGCGCTGTGATAATTGTATAAATTGAGCGACCGATATCGAGATTCTTCCGCGATTTCCCTCCCATTCTAGGTTCAAGAACCCGGCCGTTGGAATGGGACTGTCCCTGTCCAAAGAAGGCTTGCACTTTGCCAGCATAAGTTCAATTTGTGCGAATTCCTGACTAGTCTCGTGGTTGTTGGGCTTGCAACTAAGGATAACATGCGGTTGGCTCAATCATAGCGCCGTTGAGACCGAAAGGGTTGAATCCCAAGCACCACTCGAAGGAAGAATCGCACGCCCAACGACTCTCGTCGGTGTGGTCAACACAGACATTGTATTCCTCCAAGCACTGGGCTACACAATCCAATCTTCCATCGACTGGATTTATTGTTGATAAGGCTGATATAGAGGGCGCCACTGACAGGATGTAAACTCCCAAAGTCATGGCCCGCATCGAGCGATCGAGAAAGTTTGACATATTAGAGGAATAACTTGTGACGTAAGAGAGGTGACAGTGAAAGATGAGAGTTTGATTGGAATGGAATAATCAAGGAAGTGCTATATGCGCAAGTGAGAATTGTTACTTATAGAGATTCCTAGACTGAAGGTCTTCCCCTGCAACTTGCACCGCCCGCTCCACTTTTATAATACGAGGCCAAACAAGTTGCGTGTTTCTAAGAATAGATTGCCATTAATATAGAATTCATTAGGAAGTCACAGTTGAACTTATAACTAAATATAAACTCGACTGTTTCACTCTCACCAAAGGTATGTTGCAGCTGCAGGGTAATAACGATATATACAGGTGTTTCCAGTTTGCCCATAAGTTTCACTCAGCTACGTCCATCTACCCTTCCATGCCTCTTCGATCAGCTCTTGCATAGACTTAACTTAGATGTGACGAAACCGTTTGCCCCTTCCCATCCTGAGTGGCCCATCGGTGATTTTCAATATCGGCCATCGGAGCCTTAAATACTAAAGCTTGTAAGATATGAAGTTGATGTAGAGGTTCATCCTTTCTGACTGTGTTTGGAGATGCCGCAGAATCTCAAACAGTCTGACAGTCATGGCACTCATAACAATCAACGTCATTCCACCAGAAAGAAAACGCCACGTTAATGTCAATACCCGAAGTTCCCAACTTGTAATACGAGAGAGCACACGAAATGCCAAGTCCACTGGTGGTATCGAGACCGAAGGCCTCGCAGTTGATACCCTCTGCGCGACAAAGCTGAGCACAGTCTTCCATGGTGACTTGCGGTTTTCCTGGCGTGGTGCGTCCCCACCAGCCGCCTTTCTTCATTCCAAAGGCATTACAGACTCGTTGGACGGGGGGCTCCGCGTCACCATCACTTTGGGGCCAGTGGTCCAGGATACCATTGATAGAAGCGGACTGTGTAGGGAGGTTGTCGAGTGGGTGGCAGAGTGCGGAACCCTGGATGCCAGTAGGACATTTTGCAAGCGTGGTACCTGTAGAACTAGACGGCTCCGTCGTAGTTACTGGGTGAATGCGATCTGAAGAGGTAGACTCAGCTACTTGAGTGGTTCTGATGTTGAAGGTGGTAGGAGTATCAGATACTGCCTTGGTGGGGGCTTGGCAAGTCATCTCAGGGATATCAACATTATCATTGATAGGAAGACCATAGGTTGCAAAGCCCATGTTCTCTCCACAAGCCCAATTGCCAATGTCAGAGAAGTAGTCTCTGCCTCCTTCATCGGCAATCTCGTCGGTAGTACCTGCAAACAACCTGCAATTTCTCTGCGAAAGCAGAGAAGTGTAAGAGTATGATTGGCAATCGGGGTACATGGCACACATGTCTCTGCACTGGTCGCCACCGCCACAAGGCTGAACCGTGAGGGTAGCAAACTCCTGAGCACAGGACTTGAGAGTACCCTTGCGTTGCACAGAGCCGTGGTTAGGTGTGCTTCCCATTTTGTTAATACAGATACTGCCCTCTGGGAAGCTGGGGCAGGGCTTGGGAATGATGCAGCTGCGGTCGTAGGAACTGAACTGAGTCCCGGTGTTACCGACAGGAACATCGCTCAGAGACTTGGCGATGAGACGGCATTCATTGGCACAGTTGTTGCCGTAGCTCCATTCAAAAGACAAGCAGTTCTCGTCCGCCAGGCAGAGAGCGGCACAGTCTTCCTTTTGGTAGTTGCTGCTTGTGAAACGACTGTATGCTCCAGCGCTGTTGTAAGGCTTCATGTCGCATCCGCGGCCAGCAATGTCCGAGTTGCCAACGTTGGCGCAGACGCGGCTTATCGGGCCGTCGGGTTTGATTGTTGAGGACTGACGAGGAGATGAACCACCTCGAGATGTAGTAGCACTCGGGGCAGTGGATTCAGTGGAGGTCTCGGACTCGGGGTTCTGGAGAGCTGGGCCAGAAGTAGACTCAGTGTTGATGGCAGTAGAGGACGGACTGTTGGCAGTACCAAGAGTTTGATTGCTGGTGGGAACGGAGCCGGGGGTTCTAGTTACCGGTGTCTGGCTGGTATTTGGTTGAGTGTTGGGACCACCATGCGTGGGAGTATGGGGACTGTCACTGCCCGGAGTATTGGGGCCAGTGGAAGCATCCGAGCTCTGAAGGTGTGTTGGGATAATGGGAGGCACTGAGGTAGTTTCAACATCGCTTGAGGTATCTGTCTCAGTAGTAGAAGATGAAAAAGTGGTAGTCGAGACAGTTGTATGAGTAGGAGAAAATGAAGAAGAAGTACTCGTGAAAGTTGAGCCGGAACCGCCAAGATCAAGCGGATGATCATCGATCGTCTGGGGCGTGACCTGGTTGGACATGAAAAGAGAGTCTACGTAAATCTGAGCAGACCCTCCAAGCAAACAGTTCATAGAGATAGATAAAGGTGCAGAGCGCTCGGTAGCAGTGACTTGCTCAAGAGCCATACCCCACTGAACACTTGTTCCCATACTGACGATCCATGTCTGGAAGAAAACCTGGTTACCAAGCGACGCAGACAATTGGCAAATGTTGAGCGACGGGGCAGTGACAACGAGATAGAAGAAGCGGACAGTATAAGGCTTTGTCAAACTCAGCTGCTCAATCAACTGAGCAACACCTGCCAAGCTGCCAATGTCTCGCTTCTTGGTACTATCCTGGTTGCTCGCCTTGAGAGAGAGGCATCCCGCATCTTGACTGCCATCACCCTTGTAACCCGGTCCGACGAGGATCTCAGCATCGCCCTGGACAGTGAAACCCGGGACGCCTCCGCCTGGTGGGACAACTGAGAAGCCACCACCTTCGATGACACTCTTAATAGCGACAGCGCCTGCAGTCTCCGAAGCTGCCGCTGATGATACCGTGCTGGAGGGAATGAGGCCGGTTGTCGAAGGACGAGGCTTACAAAGACTTGCGGCAGTCAGATCGAGCGAGCCGCTGAGGGCTAAGGCTGCAAGGGCCACGAGAGACCGCATCTTTAAAGAGTGACTGGGAAGAATGGAGAACGAAAGAGCGGCTGTGAGGAGAACACTCACGAAAATATTTACGATGCTCAGAAAGGAAAAGAAACATGGCAGTTTTCAGGACCTCGAGCTATTATGACTGAATACCGTCGGTTAGACGGCAAATATGGGTAATGTGTCTTACCCCTGACTTGGGACCGTATAAACAATAGTCACATGTAGTCTGTCGATAGTTCAATCGTAAGTGATCTTAGGTTATCTTTCAGCTCAGCCATTGAACCCATTAGAGGATAGTGGCTGAGGAAAAAGGGTCTTCCTCAACGTTTATGCTTAATTAAGTATAGTGTTAATTCTACCGGCTAACGCATCGAGACGTTGCTCATCCAGGCATATAAGTAAGAAAGAAACGAGAAATGGTTCGGCTGCACAGTCAGCATCTAATCTAATAAATAAACCCCATTATTCTTTCTTTTATTATTGTAACCATGACCTTCTTCACAAGACAATATTCACTACTGAAAAAACGTAATGTCATAATGTATTGATTGGATGATCCACTATCAAGAGTCCAGATCATTACGGTGTTGCGCTTGGTCCAATAGCGCCGTTGATAGCTCGCCCGTTCTGGAACCAAAAGCCGGGTCCCACGATATCGGTAATGGCAGTTCTTTGGCACGTTGTTCTTGAACCCTGTTGAGCCCGGTCAGTGGAATTGATTTCTATTGTGCTTGTCTCCTGTCTGGAAGTCCTATCTGGCCTGACAATTTCCCATCTTTTGGGTTGATGCTTTACCCTACTCCTACCTAGCCCTTCTCTAATCACATAAATCCATCTATTCCTAATCCGAGTCATTTGATCAAGATAAACCACTAACCACATTGTGCAGGGTAGCTCCGGTTGAACGGCTACCTTGAATCGACACTCATTAACATAGAGTCTGTCGATTAGTTATTGTGTTTTAGAGGTGTTCTCGGTTCACCTCAGCGTCCGAGATACACATGGCTGCCACAGACCTACGGCTTTGCATGCTGAGGCAGCAACTCCACGCTCCCAGGAAGCGTCCTTTCTGGGACTGGCTTGATTATAGACGGATACCAGATGTAGAACAGAACCATTGTGACGACCATGAGCGCGAGGTCAAAAACGTAGAGAGGCCATTCTCTGGTCAGGAGGTATCCGTCGTAGCCCATGACGTACTCGATAATCCGGAAGACACTGCGCACAAGAATAAGCGCAGATGTAGCGTATAGCATCGCCATGAGCTTCTGCCAGTCGAACGGCGACACGTCCATATGGTTATGCCCTTCCTGGACGATGGTGAAACCGCTCACAACACCCCTCCTATAGCGCATGTCGAAGATAATGGCTGCTATAACGAAGAGACCGAAGAAGGCAATCTGGAGGACTAGACCGAAAATAACCATGATTTTCCCTATCGTTGCTGTACTGTCTTTGGCCAACATGGGTGCACCACTACCTTGGATATTGAACGCCAAGACGTCGCCGACGACAAAGATGGTGGTAAGCCATTTAACGCGGATAATAGAGCAGGCTGTTCCGCGGGGTCCGAGACCACTGATGATTCGACCGAGGGTCATATAGATGCTCGCGGCAAAGAGTGAGGGCGGTATAAGGAGGGCGATGCTTTGGATAATGTAGGGAACGAGCTTGTCGGTGTTGTACCTGCAGAAAATGCGAGCTGCGCAGCCAAGGGCCTCGACTTGAAGTAGATGTCAGCTTATAGTAACTTTAACGCGGCAGTCATAAGACTGTGACTCACGGTATCCTCCAAGGGTGAAAGGCATGCAGAACCACAGCCGGTGCCGAATCATCTTCCAAGTATGGCCGAGGGAGGCAACAAGGAACAGACCGCCAAATATGGCTGCAAGCGGCAGCGATGGCATATATTTCCACAGATACTCGCCATCCTTGTAAGGGAGCAACTCTGTGCGTGGAAGGAGCTTCATCGGCATCGAGGAGGTTGAAGTAGAAGACGAAAACATGATGCGTCGACAGTCTACGTCGTGAGTTGAAGACTAACTTGAGAATCCCAGTGTTAAAGCTCAGGGGAATGAGAAAAAGTATAGTAGGCGCTATCCGACCTGCGAGGAGGGTGGATTGATGTGTTGAGAATGAACAAAGGCCTGACAATTTGATGAGAATGCAGAGTTGAGAGCCGAATGTCAATCTTATATAGACGCTGTTTGTTATGGTTTGGACGTGGTTATTAAGTCAGATACGGTTCTCAAGACCTGTAGATGCAAGGTGAAAGATGCCACAAGCCCCTCGTGTTACGTGGCCCAGAAGCCTCACCCTCAGCTTTAGTTTTTGAGAATGGAATTTAGTACTTTCAGTAGCAGTCAGCCTTGCGAGGTCTCGTATAGCCACTGTGACATAAGATTTATGAACATAAATCTTCTCGGCAGATGGCCCCGCTGGTGATTACGAGGAGCGGTTTACGCGGTTTCGCCAAAGCTATCCGAGGTGTCAGACATGACCTGCCTCGCACTAGGCGGTTATTGCTTAAGTAGAATGGCAGTATAAGCACTCATGGATCATGGTCTAGTAACTTGAAAGCCCGTAAGACATGTAAATATATTAATTTTATTTATTTTTATATCCAATCGGAAGCCCAAGCCTTCTCCATATTTCTCAGGATTCTCAACTGGAGGATCCATATGCAACAAAAACTCAATATATCGATGAATCTATTAATATTAGTTGTCGATAAGTTTAATCGGTATGCCTGAATATTTGCAAACATGGCCTAAACGGCAAATCATTACAATCCCAGTATTAAGTAGAAGTCTAATAATAAAATCACAATGACGAATTTTATGTATTCGTATCTTGAAGTTAAACATGCTGTGATAATGACTGTCACGCTACCTTTCATAAGTCTCGAAAACATGCTTCCGCTGCCACATAACTGCGTCCAGATGTACAGGAAATCGTGACAGGCTCTCATCAACAAGCGTGAATATCTTCTTTGCCAGCCCAGTTAAATACCAGAATCTTGTTTCCAGGGCTCTCAGAAGGACGGCCATGTGCGCCAAGATGATCATAGCATGCGGTCGACCAGACAGTATTTCGACCCGTACACTATCCTCTATGACGTGGGGGATGAACAGAGCCATACTAGCCTCTGGTTGTGTACCTGCTGTGGCCATCATACAAGCACCTTGACGTAGCTCGTCTACAGCGCCAAGGTAGTCCTTCTGACTGTTCTCATCTAGTATCGACTTGTAGAACTCTGTCGTCTCGTCGAGCGCCTCGAATATATCCGCTGGGAGTAGCGAGAAGCGAACCAACGACATACTACGTACGGTTAATGACTCGCCTTAAGCTAATCGGATTGAAAAAACACATTAGTGACAGGCTGAACTCACTCAAAGTTACTCAGATTCACATGTACTGAGGGGCCACCTTGAATTAGCGGCGAAAGAGCTGTGTGTAGTAGCTGCGACTGATGCGTACGTACTACGGCATCAACGCCTCGCATAAAGACGAAAAAGTCCAGCGCAGCCGGGGTCGTGCCGGCCGGGGTCGTTGCAGCTATGTCGACTAGGGCACCAGCTGGCTGCCAGCACATACTCAACCCCACGAGGGTTGCGAAACAGAAGCAGGGTTTCCAGTCCGCATCACCCAAAGTCAGATCCGACAGCGCGGTACGGAAGCCCTCGAGCCCGACAGTCTGGTGATAGACGGCTAAATCAGAGTAAACGTGCCGTTGGGCAGGCTGGAGGTGGGCCTTATGCATGGCGGCCACGGCGAGGATGCCGTGCATGAGGAATGAGCATCCGTAGGCCATGTTAGGCATAATAGAGCGCAAGACATGCTGCACATCGGGGCGGAGGGCCAGTGTGTCGGCAGTGACGGTAGAGTAATGGTGCATGAGCTCGAGACCTATGCCCCAGGTATCCTCTATAGACTTACGTGGGGATCGAATAGAGGTGGCGATCTCAAGCCTCGTCAAGATGGGGCCGTTTTCCTGTCTTGACGGGTCCGTTCTGCCGTCACTGTCCGAAAGGGAGTTGCTAGGGGAGCCACAGGATGCCGCATGGCTGGACAAACTGCAGATGATGCCCCGGCGGGTGCAGTTGAAACATGTAGGTGCATCCTCATCACACTGGAGTAATGGAAATTCCTGTTAGTCGTCGTTACACAACATTCACATGCAACATTGGACTCGCTAAAGACTTGCCTTAACCTTTCGTCTTTTGCACTCTTTACAGCCTTTGCGAGACTTGGTATGTGTTCGTCGTGAACCCATGAGGTCTGATTGCTTGCGAGATCCGTTCTCGTTCCAGAGAAGATGCAAGTTGCCTCGAACGTTAGCTCAGCGGTCCAACAATGTGGTGTACCCTCAGAATCATGAAGTGCCTGCCCTTGAGTATGGGAAGACAGACAATGACTTTGTTCCGTGCGATCCAGGTTGAGATATTGGACTGATGTAAGACCTCGACATCAGGCTGTGCTCCGTGAGGCTTAGACCATACTACATATTGCTCACACTATCTTAGTAGTGAGGGGTATCAGCAGAAGCGTCTAAATGAGTCCGCAAGTTGTCAGAGCGTCGAGAAAGTTACCCCTGAATCATTATACGAGGCGGAATACGAAACCGCGCGAAGGCAAAGCGCTAAATTAGGGCTCGGATCTATCAACAACCTTGTCTTCGTGAGTTGACCCGGACAGGCGGGTCGCAAAAAAATAGGCACTTGACACAGATCAGATAAAAATATTAGCACGCTCTTGGACTATATATCAACTAAAGCTGATCTGATATTTCTATCAGCCACTCAATCAGTGCCGGTTTTTAAGCAACGCATCTGCCGGAGTAATTATCTTTCTTGTCAACCCACACAGCCTCCGCACTGCGGGCTCTAGCACACTTTTAGCGTCCAGCTGCCGAGAAAGCTCCATCGACGTCTCGAGCACATCATTACAGATCTCGGTAGAGAAGCCTTCCTTGAAGTCTGTGGCTGACGAAGCCGTGGGCGACATGCCCTTGACAAGGTTCTGCTGCCGGCTGTTGATGACACCAGCGTGGTTGACTGAGTCTAATCTATATAATCAACGCTAAGGTTCTATTTTTTCCGAGGCGCCTGTGCCCTATATTGTGGTCGCTAACCAAGAGGCCTCGTTTAACCGACTCAATAAATCCTGATAAAATCCATTAGATAGTAGTGTGGAAAATCTGAGAATCCATTAATGATCACAAACGGGCGCATACATATCCGTGTTCGAGCCAAGAAAGAACACTGAATCGTTTCAATAATAGTGCGACATACAGCGTTGCTTATCCCCACTGAGTAGTGTTTGCATGGATATGTCGAAATTGGCTCAAAGATGTAAGATTCAATCAGGCCTGGGCTGGGCTGGCTGCAGGGTAGGCTACCGAGGTGTTCATATTGGGACTGGTAGAGATAGCGGCATGTTCACAATCTCAGAGCAAAGATGAGGCCATCAAGTCAACAGTTCATATGGTTATTGAACCATGTTGTACATATTCACCCGAGGGAGATGACATCCTTGTGGCTCAACATTGCACATGCCTCCTTCTAATCATTGAGTCCCCTCACAAACAAGAATTAAAGGCGCTAAGACTATAAACTGGGCCCGGCTTTCGAGTTTGTCAAGACTTGGCGATTGACATAAACCCCCTTTTATGCCGAAATGTGTCAAGCTTGCACACAACCGCTCATTTCGTTTTCGTACCATGAATACGTGCATTTCAATTTCAAAAGGTACTCGTCAATTAAGCAAACATTTTTCTTCTTATCCTTGTTTTCTTTCATCCCCTGTGTACTATCGACTGCTGTTCCGTTGTCCATCAATCTAATCATACTTGTGGAACACCTTAGCAATGACCTGCCATTTACCCTCAATCTTGATAAGAGTTAGGAAGTCTGTGTAGTCGGCGCCAGAGGCATCGCCCTCCATATCGACGCGGACGACCGCGGTTGTCTGAGTGATGGCAAGGATGTCGTTGCGGGCCTTGATTTTAGGAGCGCTGCCCTCTTTCTTGATAAAGGTCCAGAGATTGCCGATAGGACCAGCAAGCATGTCAGGATTAGGAGGGCTGATGAAGCCGTACATGATGGCATCCTTGTGGAAGGCCTCGGCGGCTACGTCCGAGCTGCCAACACGGAGACCCTCGACATACTTGTTGGACGCGGCGATGACGGCTTCATAGTCGGCAGTGGGGACGGTTTTGATGTTGGCCATTGTCTATCATGAGTGTACGAGATCAGAGGCTTGTTGCTATAGCTGGGTCGAAGCTCGGCTTTTACTAAAGACTTACGATGAGAAGAAAAGTTCTATTGATATGGATGAAAGGATGATTAAGGGTAAATGATGAGTGGAAATGTTCAAATGTGGTGAAAAACGAGTCTTAAAACATTGATGTAATGCCGACTTATTAATGAAAACCTTCCTTGATTCCCTTTGCCTGACAAATCAATTGTGCCCCTCCTCGGGCAGTAGCTAATCCAGAAGGTTAGTGGGGAGTGGAAAAGACTTATCTCTATCATTCATGGCGGTTGAGACAAGGTAGCTAAGAGGCGTGAAATGATCACTCTAAACACTGGGGCAAATGAGCCAATTCACTTTAACGTTATAGCCTGAATCAACCGAATAGAATGTGGGTCACGTTGCTCCTCTCGCTCGGATTGGTCAACCTCCTCCAATTCTCCCTTAACGTTATTCCTATTGTTAATGATGCAACTCGCTCATGTCAGCTCTACCGCCCTGTTCAGCCTTTCTTCGACACGGACTTGGAATATTGCACCATCAGGCAACAGGATGGGACAGCCGCATCAAATATGGTCAAAAGGGCGTGCTGTCGAAATAAACCAAGACAACCAATGAAGTGTGCTCGGCACGCTTAAACGATGAGAAAAACAGGACACAAGTGGGACAATGCACGAGGCCTTTTGTGTTGAGCTTGAAGGATATCACGCGTCTAATCACGTGATGGCATCACACATTTTCTCTCTTCTGTCTGTAGTCTTACGCCTTGTAGTTCTAATAAATTCTTCCAGTTATTGTTTGCAAAGTTAAATATTCTGAAGCCTCGTCCAGTGTCGGATAGATGCTAAGAAAGCCGTGGTTGATATATCCCGAAGGTCACGTGGTGTAATATATCAACAATGTTGACCACAAATATTCGACTCCACCTTTCTACTGACTTGTCCTGTATGAGACATCTTTTCTCGTAACATGAGGCCACAAGACCTTGTCTGCGCCAAATGTTGGACTGAAGTCTTCAACACCGAGGCCTTTGAAAAGACTTGTACTGCCGAAGACGACCCCTACATCAATCACGAGACAATTGCATTCTCAACACTTGACGAAATCAAAAATGCCGCATTATCTTGTTGCAACTGGTGTAGTTTCGTTGCGACGTGCTTGGATGTTTTAAAGGACGGAAGCACACGGATAAAAATGGTCATACTTCCCGATCGGGCAAGGCACCATGCTACACCACAGGGTCGCACCGCCTTTTTCGTCCGCATCGATCATCTATGCGGAGAAGAGTGGGAATACCTTGAATACGTTTCTATCTATGCTTTCACACCCTGCGAGAACGAAGCCTCTGCATATGTAACTGCACGTCCATTGAGAACAGATGTAGGCAGTCAAGTCGCCAGTGATCAAGTCCAGTCGTGGCTCATGGAATGCAAAGAACACGAAGGCTGTTCGGATCCAAACACAAAGGCTACACTCCCGACAAGGGTTATCGAAGTCAGCCCTTCAGGTCAGGACGAACCACGGGTCATTGAATCTGGCGGACTCAAAGGAAGATATGTAACTGCATCGTATTGCTGGGGCAAAACCCACTTTGACACACTAAACACGTCCAACTATGCTCAATTTATTGAGAAAGTTGAAATCAGCACGCTACCTCTTACCTTCCAGGACACCATTGCTATAACTCGCAGACTTTCCATCCCATACTTATGGATAGACGCCCTGTGCATCATTCAAGACTCTGAGAACGACAAGAACCGAGAGATTTCGTTGATGAAAGATGTCTATGCCTCTTCCACTTTGACAATTATCGCGGCTTCTTCACAAGAGGTCTCTGAGGGATTCCTCCAGGATCGACCCCATACGATACCAAGGTTTACAATACCGTTCCGTATCAAGTCTAACTTCTTCGGGAGCTTTTCCTTCGGCAGGCTGGACGATGTAATTTACGATGAGCGTTTGGAGCCGCTGGCCACAAGGGCTTGGACGCTACAGGAACAACTGCTTGCTCAACGGACTGTCACCTATGCTGGTCACACCATGATATGGGCTTGCAAAGGTGGTACGAAGACCTTCGGTGATTCGTTTCATTACCCATACTATGATGGCATAGATAGAACCACTACTCTCAACCTGAACAAGCTGTTGATGGACCCCCAAGACGCAATAGTCTTGAAGTATGATGCGTTGTCCTCCTGGTGTCGGCTTGTTTCGGCCTATTCACTTAGGCGTGCTAGTTTCGAGAATGACAAGTTGAACGCAGTCGCTGGAATTGCGCTCCATGCCTCATTTGCCCCGGCCCTCGGCCCAGAGTATTATGCTGGAATGTGGACATACAAGCTGCAAGAACAACTGACGTGGTATGTTGAATTTCACCACAGAAGTCTGCCTGATGGTGTAAGACTTGAGTCATATCGGCCAAAGACATACCGCGCGCCTTCCTGGTCTTGGGCAAGTATCGAAGGCGGTGTGATTCATTTTGATGATAACTTTTGGCCTGGATTTAATACACTTATTTATTGCAGAATATTGGAGTGTTCAACAACGCCAAAACTGATCCAGAATCCCTTTGGGGAGGTTGTTTCAGCGCACCTCAAGGTGAAAGGTCGTCTGAGACCTGCATGGTTCTACCCACAGACCTCAAATCTTGTCATGATTCCTATCCCAGATGCTGAGGGTCATGGCAATAGCATGATATCTCATCAGGAAGGCTATAAACAATACGTCAAGGATTTTGTTGCTAAGAACCCAGATATCGATCTAAATGAGCGTCCAGATGTTCTACACGGCACATGGAACGCAAATACTGTTGGTAACTGTGATGAAACTAGGTTTACCGAACCGATGGTTGTGTTCTGTCTTGCGATAGCTTCCGAGGGAGGTAACGCAAAAAGTATGTCCGGTTTATTACTCACAAGGACAGCCGACCAAGGTTCATATACTAGAGTTGGCCAGTTTATGAGAGCAAGGAACAGGGATTTCAAAAACAATGAACTGGTTCAGGAGCTGATAATAATATAACAAAATGAGAAGTTATTATACAATCGGATATAGACTACGAAAAGTTACTGCATGAGGTACATTTTACTTAAATCTAAGCTAGGACAATACATCGCATTACTGCAATATAACGATAGGCTTGTGTTAATATTGCAATGTTTATGTGGAGATTATTGCGTTCTAGCTATTCTTTAGATTATTGAACCTTCCCTCTGGAGTCGACTGGCCATATCTCCTCAATAATCCCATTGCGATGAGCATAATAATAATCGTGAAGGTTAACAGTCGGGTCAATATGGCTAGGAATCATCTCTACCCTGTCACCGACCTTGAGCAATGCTGTTCCTTCTTCCCAGGTCAACGACCCATGTTCATCACCCAACTGGTTGTAAACGTATCTTTGATCTTTGCATTCAGAAAGACCGCTGTCAGTCGTTAGAGTTTTGAGACCCGTATCAATCGTGACTTGTCTTTCGCCTTGCTTGCTGACGACAGTTGCGAGGAAGGAAAGACTGTGTGAGTAATACGCCCCGATGGCGTTACGATAGTCTGTGTCCATGAAGATGAAAGATCCGGGCTGCAACTCCGTTACACCTGGCACTGTCGCACAGAACTCAGCCGTACCAGTGCCTCCGGTTGTGACGACCTCAATGTTGAATCCTTCTTTCTGCAGCTCCTGAGCAGTTTCTGTAAGAATCCGCATTGATTCGAGACATTGCGCTTTTCGATCTTGGAAGTCGTGGAGATGCTGTAAGTGGCCCTCGTAGCCTTGAACACCAATAAGGCGCATGTGCTTCAGAGTGCTGATGTGTCTTGCCAATGGTAGGGCACCTTCGGGCTTAACGCCAGTGCGGTGGAGTCCGACGTCCAAGTCAATCAACACATTTATAGGTTCACGAACGCCCGAGTTTGATAAGGCATCGTTGATAGCCGTAGCAGCATCTGCGTCGTCTACCACTATCCGGAGACCTTGATGCTTCTTAAAAAGCTCAACCAATCTCCTGACTTTGGCCGGGCCGACGATCTCGCACGTAATAAGGAGGTCTGTAAAACCAGCAACAGCGATAGCTTCAGCCTCACTTAGTTTTGCGACGCATCCACCTTTTGCACCAGCGGCAACAAGCTTCTTTGCGATGATAGCGCTCTTGGTTGTCTTTAAATGCGGTCGAATGTTTCGCCCAGTTGGAAGAAGTTTGTCCATGAGATTTTTGATGTTCGCTTCCATAATATCAAGGTCGACAATCATAGAGGGAGTGTCGAGGTCATCCAGGCTGTCGCCCACTTTGGGAGAGTACATGTTGGCGGTATTAGACGAGATTGGTGATGAGAGATTTGATGGATCGTGACAATTGATATTTGTTATGAGTGAGTGAACAGATAGGTAGAAGTGTATCGGGTTTACTTTTACCCTCCGAAATTCAATTCTACAGATTAGAATTGATGACTGTCTTAAAGTAACGTTGTATGTAGATTGCAGAGCACAGTGCGTCACTCTCCCCGCCTCTCCCCTCATGACCTTTTGTCCGCCGATCTTCCCTGCTTATCGCAGCTTTCTTTGGGTTTCCCCGCTCTAGTGGTAACAGTACCAGAAACATTGGCCTCTCGCCTCTGAGCTTTGGAGTTCGGAAATAAACACCCTAAGACGTCTGACCTAAGTTGCATAAACTAACTTAACAATTTCTTCTCTTATGTTTCCAGCAGCCAATTTTTGCTGATGCCCTGATGCCCGCTCACAAGAACCAGCGGAACTCGGGGACAGATGGGCCATCGCGCAAACGTTGTGTGGGTACATCCGCGGCCGTAGTCTTGGTCCCCGCCCTGCGATTCCTTCGCATGTTATCGAATACCATGAACCCACCCAAGAGGCCCGCTATGAGGCATCCACAGGCCCCAAAACAGGCTGTTGTGATAAGAGCAGTCGGGTACTTGGGCTTCTCGCTCTCCCGAAAAATGTTGCTTGATACGAGACCCATCAGATTTGCTAACGGGACACCCACTGATGTGAGGACCACCCTACGTCCCTCTGAAGCAATGTTGTTATTATACCAAGTTGATAAGAGAACAGATGGTGCAGAAGTTCCCCAAACCATCATGAAGCATGCATAGTAGGCCAGCTGTAACTGAGCCTGAACATCAGAGATGGCGGCGTAGATGATAAACCCGACAAAGGTAAAAGCGAATCCGAGCATGATGAAGGGGAAACGAATGCGTAGAAAATCGGAGCTGAAGGCCAGGATGAGTAGCATCACTGCACCGCCAACATTGGGTGCGACTGTTTTGACATGTTAGCAGGTTGAGTACACTAGATCCCGTTCACATACCAGTGTAAAGATTAGTCTTGATAGTCCCGTATTCGAGCCGCTGAATGATCTGCGGCATGAAGAGTGCAACGGATTGAATCGGTACTCCAAGGCAAATTTCAATCAAGAGAAAACAATAAGTTGTTGGTTCTTTGAAGATCTTGATCGAGTCCTTGAAGTTGAATTTTTCCTGCACAACTGAAGATGAATCGACCTGCATTCGGTGAAATGCTAACGCTTTTTCTTCTTCACCGAGGAACTTGGCTTCGCCAGCTGACTGTGGAAGATACCAGAAGGCAAAGATGGAAAAGAGGACGGATGCTGCACCCTCAATGATGAATAGGTAGCGCCATACAAACATCTTGGACTCGATCTGAAAAACTCCGAATGATAAGAGTCCGCTCTGTTCCTGTTAATATTGGTACTCTTTCAGCCTCGTTGGAAACTTACAAAGGCATTGGCGATATTGGAGGCCGCGTAAAAGACAGCCAAGCGACGTGCTAGTTCTCCACGTCTGTAGAAGGTCGTGAGATAATAGATCACAAGCGGGAAAAAGCCCGATTCTGCGACACCCAAAAAGAAGCGAAGCGCGAAAAGGCCACCGAAGTTCTGGACGCAAGCGGCCAACAGAGTCATTGAACCGAAGGTGAACATTAGGATGGGAAGAACCCTGGCAGGACCATACTTCTTGCCGATTATCGCAACCGGTGGAGCAAAGACAACGTAAGGAACGAAGAATATTGATACCAAAAGGTTGTACTGGCCTGGTTTGAAGTTCAGATCTGAGAGCCATGTTAGTTACCGCCAGACGGAAACGTGGAGTAAAATGTCATACTCTCACTCAATCCAGCTGTTTGAGCATTTCCAAGGTTGCCTTTGTCCAAAGCGTTGAACAAGTCTACCAGAAGGTCAGAAACATCGACGGACTGTATGCGACACCAATCTTACACATGATAGCCAGGACAGGCATTAATCGGACGTCGAACTTGCGGCAGAGTTGACGCTCCGCGATGTGGTCAACGACGCGAGCTGTTTCTCCTTCAGCGACATCGTGAAGTGTGTCGTCAATGAAGTCGTCTTCTTTGTGATCTTTCGGATCCATATTGTTTTATGATCTGGAGACTTTTGTAAAAAAATTCTTGTAGTGAAGCAAGCCGTCTAGCAACGATTGCGAACGAATGTAATATCTGAGTTGTTTTATGTGAGAGACCACCGAAGAAGTAACAAAATCAGAGGTTACATCAATTGAGCTGGGTTAGATATCGCTGGTTACATATCCCGGATATGTTATCTCAATGCTTACACTGTATCACAGTATCCGTACATGATAGTGATTGTGATCCTTACAATCTGGGGGTGGGTCACAGTGCTCTTTTGCAGTACGCCGAGTGGAGACTCTGATGTTTGTACAGTATGAGTTCGTAGTGTAACATAAGATGTCGATCTCAATCCACTACCAATCAGCCGAGGTATTGATAACTGCTATCGTGTACCAGGTCTCGATAGGCCGATCAGAAGAATCGGCAATAAATAAAGCTCCGTTACATAAATAAACCCAAAAGAACAGTTTAAGGTTACCACCGATTGGTTTCACGGGCTGAATAACATTCCTCATCCTCATTGATTCTTTGCTTGCACAACCCACGATTACATCATGAGCCCCCAACCTCCATATCCCCTCCATGAGTCAGTGGTCAGCCGTATAGACCCCGAATATGCCGCTTTCTATAACAAACATATCTTGGACAAGCAGCAAGTTCACCTTCAACCGATAGAAGCATCGCGAGCCAGTGGCGTCCTTATCCCGGGCAGTGGTCCCTTGCAACCTGTCGCCAGCACAGTCGATTATAAAGTCAAACGAAAAGAAAGTGAGGGCCCTGATGTGAGCGTCCGATGTTTCACGCCGAATGCCGAAAAGCCAGAAGCTGGATGGCCAGTTTGCATTTACTACCATGGTGGTGGGTGGGTTCTCGGTACGATTGAGACTGAGAACGTTATCGCGTCCCATTTATGTGCTCGAGGCAAGTGTGTCGTTGTCAGCGTAGACTACAGACTCGCGCCGGAGAACCCTTTCCCCGCTGCTGTTCACGATTCTTGGGAGGCTGTGTTGTGGGTCATCGGGGAGGGAAAAGATATCCTTGGTCTGAACACGTCGAAATTGGCAACAGGTAATATCTACAGCCTAATACTTTTTCTGAATGAAGGCTAATTAAGAATATCTAGGTGGCTCATCAGCTGGCGCTAATCTGGCCGCTGTCATGTGTCAAAGGGCTGCTGATTTAACAACGCCCCAATTCTCTCTACAACTTCTTTCTGTGCCGGTGATGGATAACACCGCCGATGTCAGCAACAACAAGTCGTGGAAAGAGAACCAGAACTCCCCTGCACTTCCAGCCCCCAAGATGCTTTGGTATCGTAACCATTATCTACCGAAAAAGGAGGATTGGTCCCATCCTGAAGCCAGCCCACTATTCTGGAGTGGGGATTTCTCTAAACTTCCACCAGCGTGTTTCGTTGTTGGTGAGTTGGATGTCCTTCGCACAGAGGGCGAGCAGTTTGCAGAGAAGCTACGTGATTCTGGTGTCAAGACTGAGGTCAACGTGATGAAGGGTCAGCCACACCCGTTCATCGCTATGGATGCAGTCCTGGAGGCTGGGTCAAGAGCCATCACGCTGTTCTGCGATGCTCTCTACAAGACTATGTATGAGACATGGTAACTACAAATACAGGAAGACTTCGATTGGTCACCGGGGCAGACTTGTCCTTGATTTCAACTACTGTTCAACTGTTTAACCGTGCCTAGTAGAATGAAATATTGATAATGTTTCAGTAAATGTATTATAATGCAAGTTGAGAAAGTAACAAAAATGTAGTAGTAGTCGCAGTATATAGATATCGCTGAATATCACATGCACCAGACATCCATCTAAAGGGCCATAGCAGCAAGGATACCGGCGACACCAGCAACGCCCATGATATCAACAGCCATGGTGGGAGCAGCAGCCGCCTTCGAGCTCTTGGAGGAAGCACTAGTTTGGCTTGCCTTGAGGGTCTCGGTCGATGTTCTGTCTCATCTTAGCTTTAATCCATCGAGAAACATCATTCATGAACTTACGCGGTGTGCTTTTCAGTGTGTGTCTCGGTGGTGCTTGAGGCGGCCATGGCAGGGACAGCAACCAGAGCAGCGGCAAGAAGGAAGTTCAGCTTCATTTTGGAAAGCGGGAGTTTGTTGTAAGGATTGTGGGAAAGAATGTGTAATGTTGGTGTCGATGATTAGAATCTTGAATGCAGGTTCCCAGCAGATCATTTTATACTGTGAGGTTGTTCCCAATTTCCAATGTACATACCTATGTTGTTCTTGTCAGTCTTGCTCTGTGATTGGCTAATGCGTAATTCGGCATTTTCATGCCGTCTCATCCTATACTAGTCCACGGTGGTCGACCTATAAGCCGAAAAGGAGTCATGGCGTAAAACATTTTAGCTATTTAAAAAGAAATACGAGCATGTCCACCGGGCGCTCGAGGGTTAGCTGTTTGATGACACGACATCTCGGTCATTGCACTGTAGCTGCGCCTCCTTCCGTGGTGACAGACTAGATGCCTCACGATGCCGTGCTATCCGCAAAATCCAGTAGCATCTGCATTTTCCCCTCGGGATAGCAGATGATTGTAGAATCGAGGAATCTATATCCTGACTTTACCATCAGTATTCAATTAGTTTTTGATCTGCACACAATAACATATTAACCTTAGAGTTAGAGATATCGAGTACCTGCAGAAGGTTCGGGCATCTGTTCTAGCCTTAGAATAGAATTTTAAATAAACATCTTGTTTTGTTAAACTCACTTACGTGGAGCCATCAGGTATGGATGACGTGTCTTTTATACATAGGTATACTAACTAGTAGGCGGCAGACAAAATTACCTCCAAGCTTTATGATATAAAAAAAGATAAACTAAGCCCTTGTCGAAATGGCATAAACTGGTCTACTACTTTTGTCACCCACACCTCAAGCCTCCAGTTTTTCTGACAACATGAGGACGAATCAGTTCCAGTTACATGGTCGGTCTAGAACGTACGAAATGAAGAGTTTCAAATTTTGTCCAATCTCGTAAGCCGATTGTTCAACGACTGCCTAGATTGACTTAGTCCTGTAAAGGCTGACGTACTGCGCTTGTTTGCATGGCGCATGCAATACTTAACAAGCTAGATCCCCTGAATATCAATCCAAAGAAGTGACACCCGAAGTCTAGTTCAAAAGTTATTGAGGTCGAATGGGACCAGACCTGCAGGGTAAATATCCTGAAGTAGGTCATTCCCATACATCAAACTATCCTCCCAATCAAATGGGCTCATCGTTGGTTCTTCCTGGTCATCCTCCAGCGGGTGCAAAAAGTCCGTGGTTACATGGATGCTCACTCGCGTAGCACCTCCCTGGGGATCATCATGAATGTTGCTTGATGTCTCAGCTAGTTGGATGATGGGGTCGAGAAGTTCCCAGATCATTGAAGGAGGGAACTCGATCATCGTACTAGTGGTGCCTATTTCCAATTGCGTTCCCGTAGCAAGTGATTGCAATTCTTTCAGACTTTCAAGCTGATATTTCATTAGTGGCGGGCTCTTGTTAGTTCGTGGTTTGGCTGTCACATACCTTGCGAGATAAGCATGGCCAAGTTTTCGACATGCGTTCAAGAAGCCTCTGCCCTTTCGCCAAGTTCTGACTTGCTTTCCGAGCAAGTTTGTTGTTCCTGACAAACTGGTATAACCATGGGATAGTCGATGTCGCTGCAACCGCCAATCCGATTAAAGGATTTGAGATATCCACCGAAAGATCTTCGAATATTCCAACTAACCAAAACACCCACCCAGAATGAAAGATGGCCTGATCTACAACCTGTTGGAGAAATAATCGAGACTGTCTCATGCCTCTGTTGCGACGGAGCGCGACAAGATGAATGAAGGGGTGGTTGAGAAGTGCAAGAGATGCGTGGAGGATAAGATGCGTTGTCAGCCATGGATTCCAGTACTGGCGACATGCCTTGATGTCTTCCGGTGATCTTTTAAATGGGAACAGATTTCTCATCAAGTGCTTCCGATGTAGCTGAGCCTCATATTCAAGTAGCGAGAGGTTCAGTTTGGAGTACATAGACTCTGGCAGCCACGGTATTTGAACATCCCCAATCCGGATATCGTGAAGGTAGGAGGCGACTTGGCTCCAGATGGAAATGATCTCTCCTGCATGTGTATTGATGCCAACATCACGGCTCGTTCCTCCAGTGTCGTCGAAGTCCGGGGCATTTATCTGGTTTGAGTCACGAGGCATCGGTGGCGGTGGCTCAGCGCTAGGTGGATGTCTGTAAGTACGGTTCGGTTTCAGTGCTCGGGAAATATGGGGAAAGAAAATGGATTCGATCATGTAAATGCTCCAATAGCATCTGTTGTCTTTGTCCTGTTCCATGGCGTTCGCTGGCTGGATATGCCACAAATGGCCAATAGTACTCAACCTTGCTGCGGCACCAACAGACATCCAAGCCCGGGGTAAATCACCAGCTATAGTAGAGTAAGTGAGTATTCTATAATAAATATTTTGGCCATACCTGCAATGTTTCTCAAGGCTAACATGCAAAGGGCCTGTATAACCTCTGTTGTTGGCTTCCCCTGCCCTGCGAGTTGTTGGGTTGCAGCTTCAGCGGAGTGCATATAAAATGCAGAGGCTTCTTTATACTTATTATGATAAAACGAATGGGATGAGAACTCAAGCATTAGCGCCAAGAAGCTGTGAAGAAAATATTCAGAAGTACCGTGTAGCATATCGCCAAGGCACTCTAGCTCGAATAAAGGTAGTGGCTGGAGATGCAATTTTGTACCGTACTCCTCTACAAAATATTCCAAAACACCTTGTGGCGGATTTGGGCTGCAAACAGTGTCAGGCGTGTATATGGAAGGGAAAGTAAAATATCATGTAGGTTACCTGTCCTCGGAAAATACATGATCGTCTGGAGATATAGGTGCAGCTCCGCCATATACATCCTGCCTCGGTCTGGGACCTGATGTATCATGATTCTCGCATAATTGCGTCTGGTCTCTTGCACTTGAACTGCAACGATCCTAGTAAGCCTTTGAGCTAGACGTGGCTTTATAGCGAAACATACGTGAGCAAACCAGACAAAGAGGAAACTTGGGATTCGAGCAGGCGTATTCTATCTGCCGTGGACTTTCTGCATTTTCGATAAGCCAATGTTTCCAAAGACGGTGGAAATGAAATTACTTGCTTTTGGATTTTGGTAGCACGTGTGGCTTGGGTGATGGTTGAGCTACCTCGTGCGGCGTATTTACAAGGCAAATCCAGTCGTGTACAAAATGAACAAATGGGACGCTCCCCTGTGCATTTGGACTTCTTCCGACTACAAGATCGTCAGTCAAATATCTAATAGAAGTCTAGTAGCTTGTAGTCTTACCGACAAGGCTCACAGGCCCGTCGGGTCCCGTCTGTCTGGGATCCCGATCCTGGTGTCATAATTAATCCTTAGTATTCAGAAACTTCCGCGGAGTTTGATTCGGTGGAGTTTTAAGACTTGGAGGTGGAGACAAGCTGAGAAGTTCCGCTCACGTGCATTACAAGATCTGCCGTGATTGGGTCACTAACCAGGAAGGGAATTCCTGACGTCTTCCGAGGAAACTCTAATTCCGTCTGTACGGTAAATTCAAAATACATAAATTGTCAGAAATATTGTCTACAGAATTTGAATACTCTAGTATCAAGTCATTTGTTCTACTAAAAGTTTTTCTTCCCATCTTGTTATCTCTCCCAAATCAACTTTCACAGTCTGCCTATTATACATCCCTCTGTAGAAAATATGTCAGGTTCAAAAACCATGAAAGCCGTGGTTTTCAACGGCCCTTTCGATGTCTCCGTAGAGGAGAGGCCAATCCCACAAAGTATGTTCCCAATACCATATATTCCCCATTCAAGTCATCTGACTCTCGTCAGTTCAGGATCCTCGAGATATCATCGTCAAGGTCAACATGACTGCTCTATGCGGATCGTTCGTCTATCTCTGATACCATGAAAAGTCAAACCAGTACTAATGAAGTAGTGAGTTGCATCTCTACCGAGGAGTCGAACCAACCGAACCCAACTTCATCATGGGTCATGAATTTACAGGGACCGTTGTTGAACTAGGCTCGGCTGTTAAATCCGTCCAGATCGGCGACAAGGTAGTCTCGCCTTTTACTGCGTCATGGTAAGTCATCCTAGCCAAGGGGTCCTAATTCGCGCATAAATATACATCGACATGGTTCTAATCTGCTTGTATAGTGGTCAATGCTATTACTGTGAGAACGGTGGATCAGCGAGATGCGTCAACAGCCAAGCTCTCGGCTCTCCAAATCTTGACGGCGCTCAGGCCGAGTATGTCCGGGTTCCCTTCGCTGATGGGACTGTCGCAAAAGCCTCAGCAGGCATACACGACCAAGCGCTGATTCTTATGGCTGATATCTTTCCAACTGGCTATTTCGGTGTCAAGAGCGGCGTTGAGATGATGCCGAAACTTGACGTACATGACTCGACAATTGTGGTAATAGGATGCGGCCCTGTCGGGTTGTGTGCTATTGTCGCTGCTGCAGCTCTCAAACCGAAACATTTGTTTGCTGTGGACAGTGTTCCGTCACGACTTGACCAAGCAGCAAAGCTGGGAGCCGAGCCATTAAACTTTATGAGTGATAAGACTGGAATGCATGATCGCGTCAAGGCGGTTACTGACGGTCGAGGTGCCGATATCGTGGTAGAAGTCGTCGGCCTTTCACCAGCGCTTCGAACTGCATTCGATTTGGTCCGTTCCTTCGGCGCTATCAGTAGCATTGGTGTTCACAATGCCGAGGTATGTCTCCAGTATGTTTGATACTCCGCAGGTCGCTGATTTGAAATAGATTCCCTGGTCCGGAAATGATGCTTATAAGTAAGTCCAGCCAGACTACGTCCATAATCGATACTAACAATACATAGTAAAAACATTCGACTCCAGATGGGACGATGCCCCGTCAGAAGTATCTTCCAGGAAGCAATGGATGTTCTGAAGGTAGAACAAGATTCTCTCAAGTATGTACCATTCAGTTTCTTCATGTCAAGGCCTTGCTAGTGTCTAGGGTTACAGTCAAATTAACATGTTGTAGTTTCCTGTTTGATAATATTCTGCCTCTATCAGATGCCGTTCGAGGCTATGACCTTTTTAACCAGTCAAAGGTTCAAAAAGTCATCTTCAAGGTTTGAATGTCCAGATAGCACTAAGAAAGCAATATTCACCGTTAAAAAGCATTCAAATCTAATTGCGTGAAACCTGTTGAATCACAAGTAAATATGTAACCTTATTTAGCAGATCAACATCCGAGCACTCGATCCAGCACGACATGTGATATCTAGAGTATCGGGACAGAGTCTTTATCCAATTTTCTGAATCATAGAGTCTCTTACTGGCAGAAGAACCATTCTGTCCAGAACATAAAAATAGAAAGGAGATTCATCAAGATTTTAACGTCCTTAGTACCGATCTTAAAGTCCTTATCTACGATTTTATTACTTTATGAAAATTCTCGCCTTCACATCAGGAACAAGACCTCTAGGCTTTAGGGTACAAAAATGAATGAGCTGAAGCTACAGGGTATATGGTATAAACTGGCCCCACTAGTTTTGTCACTCATACCTTCAAGCGGCCAATTCTTCTGATACCCTGAGGTTACCATACTTACGACTGATGAAGTGGCGAGACCCATCATTGGGGCGACTGAAAATCCTGGACTAGCGATGTCGATCAACCATTTCTGAGACTCCCTTCCTGATGCGGCTGTACGGCTGAAGACTTTGCGTAGAGTCGAAGAACAAAAGGCTGATATCCCCCAATTCTTGAATTAAGTAATTAGTCAGTTTCGCTTCACAAAATAGATAGAGAGTCTTAAGTCTTTGAATATAGAACGGAACTTTGGTATTATATCCATCCAAAAGGGCAGTAAGCCGAGGCGGCATAAAAG
Organism: Fusarium sporotrichioides; assembly: GCA_019054645.1. NCBI lineage: Eukaryota > Fungi > Ascomycota > Sordariomycetes > Hypocreales > Nectriaceae > Fusarium > Fusarium sporotrichioides. Next base: position 223,909 of record JAHKNS010000002.1, on the reverse strand, counting down.
AGTTAATTTACCGGCTATATGATGATCTGGGATATCATTGGTGTTCTGTACGAAGTACATAAGGCCAGGCTGTTTGAGGGTCCTAGCGCTTATGTGACTTTTCCTTTTCAGATGAAAGCGCCAAAAGCCGGTCCGCTCCTTGCCTCGGTCTAGCCATAAGTGTATGTTGGAAGGATGCGTTAACTACAGGGCTGATGTGCGAATGGTAGGCTGACCTCGGGGCGGACAAAAAACAAATTACGTGAAGATCCACCTTTACCATATTAAACGCGATCTTCATGTAACTTGTTTTTTGACTCTCCTGGGCTGGCTATCTCAACTCACCGCTCACGTTCCGTTGGGGGCGGATACGGGCTGGGGTGGATAAGGGACTTGTGTCAAATTAACCTAGGCTGTGTTTCTGCTAGTAGGGGGTCGCTCGGGAGAGTGGGCCATCATAAAGGCATTGTGCCCTGCTAGCAGAGAAGGATTTTGTTTGCTTTACATTATCTGCTGTCGGGAATTGCGATGGAGTTCTCTCTGCTGTGTTTGTTGTGTGTTTTCACTCTTGTATCAGCCTCATTCCCTCGCGGCTTCGACTTGTAAGTTCACAAATGCACTGTCTAAACTATGGACTACCCCTGACCAGTCTACCGCAGCTCGAACTCTCTCATCCTACCGCGCGCCGATAACCCCACCAGCAAAGACGGTAACTGTGGCTCTAACTCCGACACGAACGCAACATGCCTTACATCTACCTTTGGTAACTGCTGCTCTGAAAAGGGATTCTGCGGCAAGACTTTAGCATACTGCGCCGAAGGCTGCCAAAGTGCGTTCGGTACTTGCGGATCAGGCGATGGGCAGCTTGTTAGTACCTCGGGATCTTGCGGTGCGACTTCCTCGAGCAATGTCACATGTCAAGGGAGCGAATTTGGAAACTGCTGCTCCGCGAAGGGATACTGTGGCAAGGGTTCGACGTATTGTGGTACCGGGTAAGTGAGGTCCAGTGCTCTTCTGAGTGGCCTTGATTCTCTTTTTGAAATGTCACTGACATCTGGGTTTGAACAGGTGCCAAAGCGAGTTCGGTACTTGTGAATCCGATGATGAGTCCTCTACAGCCACTGCGGCCACTACAGCCACCACAGCAACTAAGAAGACTTCTACGACGGCAACAGCTTCAGAAACGAGCCTAGGTGCCATTTCTGTTGATGGTGACTGCGGATCTAATTCGAACATCAGCGCTATCTGCGAAGGTAGCGAGTTTGGTGATTGCTGTTCTGCAAAGGGCTTTTGTGGAGGAACTTCAAGTAAGTGCCCGCGTCAAGGACGCGTATGCTATCTTTCAACATCGGATCATACTGACTCGACTCTCTAGGCTATTGCGGAACAGGCTGCCAGTCTGACTTCGGCTCATGCGACTCGACAACCTCATCGACAATCTCGTTGACAACCTCCCTGACAACCTCAAGCTCGACACCCTCATCAACAAGCTTAAGCTCGACAAGCTCATCGACAGGCTCTCTCAGCACCGGTGCCAAGGCTGGGATCGCGGTTGGTTCTGTTATTGGCGGCCTCGGAGTGTTGGGCCTCGTCGCTTGGTTTATAATTCGAAGGAAGAACAGAAAGCCTGCATCACCAGCAACGGAGGTTGGTGCGGTAAAAGCTGATGACGAGACGAGATATGAGTTGAAAGGTGAAACTCATGCGGAGTTAGATGCAGGCACTCGCGCTGAGTTGCCTGGTGATTTTGAGGGTTACAAGAGATAACGGGAGTTAGTAAATTGTACGGGGAATATATTAATTAATTACAGCCATCAATCAACTGAGGAAAATATCACATTCTACTTTATCCTAGTGTCTTTTATTAGACATTCTACTCGCACCGCAACATGATGGGTGTGAATTAATATACATGCATACTTGTTGGAGAAAGGCTCATATCACTCTATCCTGAACAACTGACGATAGATATAGTCGTAGCGGATCTGAAGCTGCTAGTTACAGTTTACACAGGGCCTGCGTTATCGAGAATCTGCTGCGATCACATGAATCATATGTTGATAGCATCAGAGATTACGAAGGGATATGGGATAGATCAGGGGTGCCAGTGAATTGATATATCACTGTCCGAAGGGAGTGTTATACCACTAAACCATCGCCCGGAATAGATAGGTTGGGTGTATTAGTTTGGTTCTATATCAGGAATTATTGGCCAAGCACCATCTCTGGTAGTTCTACTGCCAAGGAGAACACCGACAAGACCTCATGGGATAAGGCTAGCAGGACGTTGAGGGTTGTCCCTGACGTTGATAGCAACTGCACTGTTGTCGGTATTGTTGCAGAGCCATTCAACATTAGGCAGTAGGGCAAATGTCATCTAGTACAGCTGAGATGATGGACAAGAACGAGGGATGTGACCGTTTATGATGGTTATGGTGGTCTACTATGAATGAAGTAATGTGGTGATCAAGCTGTATAACAAAGGGTTTTGCTTAATCTGGCGATTTGTTTCCCCGCTAGGCTTGAGCTCCCTACTTTTATCTCGTTAAAACAACCATAAAGATGTATATCATTAGAGTAAAAGTTATATTCTATAAGTATCTTCAATGTGTGATTATATAAAGCAGCTAGATTGACTTATGTGCCGCTAAATAATATAAACTATATCGTGCAATCCGTTTGTACTTGTATCAATCATATGTACATCATCTTTATGGAAATTATGCAAAAACAACCAACATATCATGCGAAATGCTAGTGCACACCATATAACGTTTCTCTCTGTCATGGTGTCTGAACACTTCTGAGTTTCCGAGTCCATAACTATGACCCGACGGCGAATGGTATGGAAGTACAAAGCAATAGCCTCTTGCTCGATTGAATCCCAGGGGACAAAATTAAGGTTGCTAAAAACGTTTTGTTTTTCAGTGGCTGTTGAATCCAGTTGGATACCTGCCTGTAATACTTCGTCGAAATGGCAGCGTACAACATCTAATACCTGAGCCTTCTGATAGCTCTTTAATAGTACGTCTAATGCATCCAGGGTGTCGTGTAGGATGTTGAGGTGCAAGGGGGCTAGGTTGTGGTCTCGGGTCTCAGGAACTTCCTTTTCGACGCTGAGTGCAAGGTTGTAGATTTGAGTCAGATTCATCGGGATCATCAAGTCACTCCCGGATAGTTGAGACTTCACCCCTAATATTTCGTGACAGAAGAAGGTAAGAAGGCGTCGACAAGAAAAAGTATGTCCGTTCCACCGATAATACGTCGGGTTTGGCAAATGGGTAAAGCAACGATCTCTCAAATGAACCGTGCGTGCAAACATGCCTATCATCTCAAACGCCACTTACAAAAGGCCTCGTTAGTTCAGAAATTACACTTCGTAATGTTTTCAATGTGACGTTACCTGGAAACGGCAGTATACTGTTTGTACTTTCCACTTGATAGGCACGGATCGATCTTGTGCTGCATCCTATAATGCGAAGCGTATCGACAACCATCTCTGAAGTGCTAACGCGCAAAATTTCTAGACCTTCCAGGGCCGCCTGCGGGACTGTGTGCGTCTCATCGAACTTAGTAATGCGATAGAAAGTTGATACGACGCCTCGACAGAGCCCGCGGACTTCGGAAGAAGGGATAATTCGTTTCGCGGTAAAGGAGCTGGGACTATTTATTTGAAATCGAAAAATGATTTTGGCACCCATCTCTCTTTCCCCACTGAGTGTATAGCCATTACCAGCAGCTAGATACCTGTCCTCACTGTCAAAGAAGACCCAGCGAAGGCCAAGAATTGCCACCAGCTCGACCAGGTAGTGCATGGAGGTGACTGCGAATGGGGCCTGCCTGATGGTCAAACTGTATCTTGCTGCGATATCATTGTCCTTCCCAATGACCACAACAAGATCTTCATTCTCTTCAATGTCCGGTCTCAATATATCGTGCTCCACAAGCCATGACAATTTTTCCCAGTCCCGTGACCGCCTCTCCATGTCCTGACATTGGTCGAGAAGATCTATCCACGAAAAGAATGTGGAATCCCCCTCTTTAGAGTTGTTGTTCGAAATGTAAGCAAGGAAGGAGGTTAGATCTATGTGACCGACGCGCATCATTTCGCCTTTTGGACCTATAACTATTGAAGGGGTCTCAATGTCTTTGTCGTTGCTAAATGAATCGCGGGATCCTTTGATGATGGGTCTTGCAGGAAGGGTATACCTCCTCACGAGCTGAATGGCCATCAGGCTTATGCAAGCCACAAGACAAGCTACAATGGCTATCATTCTGTTAGCCAGGGTCGTTAAGTCGCAATATTACCACAAGTCAGTGTATTGAGTAAACCAAGAGGCCCAGAATATAGGCCTGCATTTAGAGTAATTGTAAAGACGACCAGCGCCTTCAGGAAACCGAATCCTTGTAATTATATAAGCCTTTGATCAATGATTATCCTGTTGGTGTGCATGTCAAACATCAGCTTGATGGTGGGGGCGGCCTCCTGCAAGTGGTCGGCCTTCGCCTCAATTTTCAACAATGAGGCCTCCGTTGACTCGTGATACCCACTCACTCCCAACGGGCGTTTAATCTTACGTTGTTACTGGTGCATCCATTCACGCAACCGCACGGATGCCTAATTCCCACAAGCCACATATAGATAAGGCTGCTACAGTGTTATTCAAGTAATTCGTCTTCTTCTAACTGGCCGTCACTTGTTTGTCTTTTCATACTTCAACTGATTTCGCATTCTTCTAGCCTTACATGCATAGCGTTAAGAAGCAATATCGTCTTCTCGTCTATCGTAATCACAAGGTTGACCCTGCACCCTGCCTCCTCTCTTAGACAACGCTATAGATACGCAGATGGATCCTCTTAGTATTTTGGCAATCGCCGCGGCTGTTCTCCAGTTTCTAGAATTTGGTGGGAAAGTACTTGCGAAATCCCATGAGAAATACAGACAGTTTCACAGTGTGAATATCATATACGGAAAGAAGAAGCAGCAACTTGATAGGAGGCAAGAAGTTGTAAATGAACTGAAGGACATAGTATCCGAGATTAACGCCTTCGTATCCGAAGCCCAGTTGCCTTCAGCAGAGACTGTTGGCTTGGAATCTATGACACCTGCGCGACAGCGATTGATCAACGCAGCAGTCAAATGCTCAGAGGTCAGGGTGAGTTTGGACCAGATTGCCGATCGACTTCTCAGTCAAGCCGACAGCGGGCCCGAAGTAAAAAAGCAAACAACTATTGTGTCTTTTTCACGCTCGAAAGAGGAGCGGCTACACGCCGCGACAGAGGAAGACATCGAGAGGATAAACAAGCAGTGTAAGGATATTCGACAGGAGGTTATGGACTCGATTATCATGTGTTTATGGTAAGTTCCCTCCCCTCTCTCTCCCCATGGTAATTCCTCTCCGAGATCCTTCATAATTATTTCATCATCATATTTCAATGAATGAACAACTGAAAGGCTTTTCTATCGCAGGGAAAATTCGAAGCAGACCAAACATTGGGAAGTGCACTTTGACACGCAGTTACAGAAATCTATCAGCCTGCTTGAGCATATTGAGAGACGGAGAAAATCATTCTACTTGCCCAATAGGGAGAGACTAGCGGGTGCAGACCACAACTGCGTTGCAACAGCTCTTGATAACCTAGAAACTGACGTGGGCATCAAAGTCGACGAGGTCAACTTTAGAGAATATGTCTTAACTATCGTCGAATTGGGACAATCAATATCGCTAGCAAAGCTAGGAGATGAAATTAAAAGCTCTCTTGGGTCTGGGTCGAGAAGCGCTCAGGTCATCCACGATGAGATGGTGGAAGTACTATGGAGAAAGGATTGGGAAATGGATGTTTCTAGTCGTGATTTCCCGCCGACTATCAACACGCCAAATATAGATCCTGATATGGTTGCCCATGCCACTAGGGCCAGTATTGGCTTTGATCTGATGGATTCTCGTGAGGATCACATTCGGATAGCTTTTCAGGGAACTTACAGATGGATTCTCCACCCCGAGCCCCCCAGAAAGTATGGAAAGCCACTGTGGGAGAGCTTTCCGGATTGGCTTGCAGACAACTCAAACAGAGTCTACTGGATCACCGGTAAGCCTGGATCTGGAAAGTCAACAATGATGAAGTTCCTACTGCGACAGCCACCGCTAAGGGACTACCTCTCGCGAAACATAGGGAGATTGCGTCTTCTTGTCGTGAGATACTATGCCTGGAGTGGGGGCCGAGATCTGCAAAAGTCCTTGCACGGCCTGAAGAAGACATTGATTTCACAGGCACTGGAATTCGAACCCAAGCTGGCACCCAAGTTGGCTCCAAGACGGTGGGTATTGTGCCAAACCTTGAGGTCCACATCAGGTCTTCCGAGCTGGGATACCTGGGAAGTCAGTGAAGCATTCAGGGCTCTGCTTTCGGAATGTGGTATTACCATCAAGCTCGCTCTTTTCATAGACGGTCTTGACGAGTTCGAAACGCCACCTATAGAAGTTGTACGCCTGGTTCGGGAGATTACAGCACTATGCCCCACTGGACTCAAGATCTGTGTGGCGAGTCGGCCCTGGAACACGTTCAACGATGAGTTTGGCGAAGGTCCAGCCCTCGAGATGCATCGAGCCACTCACAAGGACATGCTTACCTTCGTCACCGGCAGCTTTGAGAAAAATAGGGCTTTTATTGAGCAGCAGACTATGAATCCACAGGCGGCATCTCAGCTTGTCATCGATGTTGTATCAAGGGCCAATGGAGTGTTTCAATGGGTCGCCCTTGTTGTTCCTTTGCTATCAGAACTCTTAACAGATGGTGAATCACCGACGCAATCCGCCGAAATTCAAACAGCTCTTCAAGAGCTGCCTTCAGAACTGGGAGCACTCTACGAGAGAATATGGGCAGGAATAAAACCTGAGAACCTGCACAATGCCTCTTTCATGATGCAGATTATGAGGGCCGCGGGGGGGCCAGTGTCTTGGCTGACCATGTGGGTGATTGAGAACTTAAAATCGGCCTCGGCCCGAGTTGAATCATCCACAGCCGTTGTTGAGCTGACTTCCGAATCCGTTGAACAATTCTATGGAGACCAGAATCTGAAGAAGGTTGCAAAAATGACTCTAAGAAGACAACTCGCTGGTCGCACCAAAGGCATTCTGGAGCTGAACGTAGAAGGGGACGGCTACGTCGATTTTATTCATCGCACTGCTCGGGACTGGGCAGCAAGCCCTGAGACATGGGATCGCATTTCAGGGGCATCTAAGATGAGCTTCGACCCTCATATGTTTCTGCTTGAAGCAGATACGCTTACCTTACTATACAGAAGTCATCAATGGAAGGACCCAGCATCCCAACTACGCGAGGCAGTCATGAGCGCCTTTTGGCACGCTAGTAAAATTGTACCCGTCTCTGAAAGCACTGCGACGCTCGTCAAGTGTCTGAACTCGTTTGAAGAGAAGTGCAGAGGACTAGATAAATGCCCTTTGGCTTATAGACAGTCCTGTTGGGCTCCAGCTCGTTTCAAAGCGGAGAACACATTTCTCGGACTTGTTGCCCAGTTCTCTATCCTACCCTATCTCAAGCATGTTTTGCTCCCGAATCACGACCATCGCTTTAAAAAGCTTCCAAAAGGTTGTTTGGGTCTTCTGGAGAACGCTATCTTCGGCCCATTGTATTACAACCCCCCAGAGGCGCCTCAACGCATCCATAACCCCATTCCCCCCGACCATAGGTTGGAGACCGTAAGGTTTCTACTAAGGCAAGGCTTTCATCAATCCGAGGTACACACATGGACAGGTTTGCGCGAGTTAAATGATGTACTGCGACAGACACCTTCAACGGACCCTGATAAAGAGCATTACGATGCTGTTATAAAATGCATGGAAGAAATGAGTCCATTTGATTACATGAAGTTCTCACTGGCGTCGACTTCAGTCCGTCTAAGGTGCCGCATCAATTCCCTTTTCAAGAGGAATTAATACAGTAAATATCAGCGTGATAGTCTACAGGTTACTAGATAAGAAGAACTCAATTTAGAAATAATTTAACAATAAGAAAATAAGTGGAAGGTCTCATAGGAGTCGAACCCTGGCTACTAGAATCAGATTGCGATGTTATACCGTTTTCACTTGACCGGATGTGCCACATGAGCCTTAATCACTTCGACTTATATGATTTAGCCTCCACGATGGATTGGTTATGCAATTTTCAGAAGTATCTATTTTAATGCCACTGTTAGCTCTGCCAGTATAGTCTTGACATATAAGTGCATTTAATTATCAGGTATAGTCAATTATTTACATATATTCATTACAACAGCTAGTAGTGCTATTTAGATTTGTTATTACAGTAATATTATTACAGCTCATGACCAGACTGATCACCCTATATCTACAGTAGAGAAGATACAGATTATATAGTAATACATTATTTCTAAAAAGTTAGCTTACCGACTTAATAGATCCTAAACATAGCTCCTTAAGCTATATCTTATTGATAGAGCCCAAACTACCTATAGTGTCTACCAATAGTAATAGACTAGATTCTGCCTAAAGCGTTCCCCATTTACTGGCAAACCAAATCCGACCTGTGATAAAAACGACATGATCTTCCAACTGTATCCTGGACTTCACATAATGCGACCGTTTCTTCGAACCCTGTATACATAAATCTACCTGACCGGTTTTATTTTCGGTTCTGGTTCTGTCGGAATGGTAGTCAGATGTATTCCCTTTGGTTTTACCAGACGTGGTATCCTTCCAGGAAGATTTCGGGATCGGTGGCACTGACGATGGCTCGTCTTCTCAAACATCCTTCAAGCCCATCCTAGGGTCTCGGTGAATATCTTTTCCACTCATGTCACCACCAACCAGCCCGCCCAATATTCTTTGCCCTTGGGACAATTCGCCCTTTAATAGCCCAGACATCGAGACGAGCTGATCATAACCAAGGTCCATCTCTGCATGGGATGACTCGAAGCGCGTTGTGCACAGGCGAAGTGACTATTTTGATACGTCGGACATGGACACGGGAACGTCAACTACTAGGGTATCGCGGTTGATTTTAGAGACGAAGGGGACACGGAAGCAGTTTGCGATTGGCAAATTCCTCGAAATCATCATCATGTTAAAATCTCGGCTCAATCCCAGGTCGGCTTCTTCTTCATCATCATCAAACTCATCGAATTCGTATGGTGGCTCTGTATCAGAGAGGACGAAATTGTGTTGTGTCCACTTGTCCTTTAGGATAACGTCTAGAGACTCTTGGCTGACGTTCTGTAGCATGACCACGAGGTTGTGCGGCTGTTGGCCAAATATGGCCTGCAAATGAGCGATGGCAGCGGAGGCACGAACGGCTGCAAGTTTGGGAGCAAATAAAGACCATTGCCAGGATGCAATCTTGATGACATCTCCCCGCTCAGGTGCTTTGGCTTCATAACTAGAAGGCACCCAGGATGAAGATTGTGGGTCATATAGCTCTGGCTTGAGGAATACAGGGCCGGTCTCTTGATCGAGCATAGCTTCGGGAAAGGTGTCGAGATATAACTGGTTGAATTCCATATCAGAGATGTCGTCAACGTCGCGTGCATCACCACGGCGCGCAAGTTCGAGAGCGATGACATGATTAACATGCGCCGAATCTGTATAAGAATGGTAGGGTCTGGTCATGTTGGTGCTTTGCTGTTTGCCCTGAAACCGTGGTTGCCAGCACTGGTTTATACCATTTACACACAACAAAGTCCTACATCCAGGGTGTCGCTGGCCTAGATACAGTCCCCAAGCACTTCTATACGTAGCAAAGAAAAAGCCTCGGGAGGGAGTTAGGCCATACATCTTTGTGATTGCAGTTTGTCGAGGTTTAGTAGTTATGTGTGATGTTCATAGCTTAATTGATACTGGCTTTGTTCGTCACTTGGTGGCTACGTTTTTTGGTGATATCAATATCAATGCTATTGACGTACATGATACCGTGCTGAAAGAGGGGTCGTTAGAGAGTTTTCAATTCGTTCAGCAATTTGTCTTTGGGCCTGTTTCTTTTTATAGCTAGCTCCATCTCTAAGCCCAGCCGCGTAACAGTGACACCCTACACACTGCAAGCCTATACTGTTATTAGTTAAAAAGCTCGGAACAGCCCCACAGTGAAATCGTTATTACAGGATGCCGATATCGCATGCATTTCGTTTCATGAAAACGAACTGGAATGCTTTCATCATCAAAGCCAACGAGTTGCCCGCTCAACTCGATACTCACCATCTCTACTAACCCATCACTTACGATCCCTCGGTACAGTCCCACATATGCCTCTACCAACTACTCGCAACCACGTTAAGACGGGCTGTCGGACCTGCAAGTGTGTGACCCTGACCCCTGCCTGATAGGCTTCGTACTAACTACTCAAAAGAGCCCGAAAGATCAAGTGCGACGAAGGTAAACCGTCATGTAAGCGCTGTTTATCGTCGCGCCGCGTCTGTGGCGGATACCAAGGCACGGCTAGCCTGACGTGCTACCGCCCGAACCAACTGTCCGCGCGCGATCAGAAAGAAGGTAGAGCGTTCCAGTTTTTTACAGAAGTGGTTGGGCCAGTACTCTCAGGCCCTACAGACTCTTACTTCTGGACGCATCTGGTCATGCAGTTCAGCCACTTTGAGCCCACTATGCGCCATGCTGTTCTGTCAATTAGCTCGCTCTATGAAGAATTCGCGAGAGGCTCTCGTATCACTCGGCAGGTCTGTGGCAGTACCTTTGCTGTTGACCATTATAACTCTGCTATCAAGCATGTCAAGTCCGCTAGTGATGAGCAAATGATACTAGTGCTCTGTGTGCTCTTTATCTGCATTGAGTATCTACAAGGAGATTTTGACGCCGCCTTGCAGCATTGCCGTCATGGTATAATGATACTTAATAATTCTTCACGTCCGGAATGGATGTGTCAGTATCTTGTACCCATATTCCGACGTCTGAGTATAACGCCGTTTTTCTTTGGCGGTGCCAAACCACCTACGCGTCTCCCGCAACTCATCGGATTCGAGATACCAATGCCTTTAAAGTTCAGCGACACTCGAGAGGCACAGACAGCGATTGATGATCTGATGATTCGGATATTGGGGTGCCTGTACGACGGCATTGATGATAGGATTGAGCTAACTTCATTGCTGGATGACTGGGATTTCAAGATGAATGATCTGGAGCATGAACTCCCCCCATCCGCAACTACGGATAAATACGCCATATGTGGAATGCGATTCAAACACCAAATGGCCAATATCTACATTCAACAGCAAAACTCCCATACAGAAATGTGGTGGGACCAGCATCTCGATATCTTCCGAGACTGTGTAAAATTGGCAGAAGAAGCGTTTCGACTATCAACAGCACCAGGTCACCAACGCATACTACAATCGAGCTTCAGCTTCGAAATGAGCTGGCTACCAATGCTGTTCTTCATCGTACTCAAATGTCGAAACTTGAGAACTCGTCATGAAGCATTGTCCTGGTTGGCGCAGCTTGGACCCGCCAAGGAGGCTCTGTTTGATGTGGGGACTCTATACAGAGTTGGAAGGCGTCTTATTGAGCTGGAACATGATATATCACTTGATGATGATACTGATGCACTTGCGAGTGCAGCTGTCCCACCGGAAGGGAAACGCTATTTCGCTATTCCGATAAAACACGAATTGGAAGTCTTCTCCGAGCAGGATGGTACAGTCAATTACAGAAGACAGGTCAAGTTCCTCATGAAAGATAAGGAGGGCAACGTAATCGCTCGTGAGGAATATATCAACGATGATAAACCTCGTGGGTGTAGCATTAAGATCCCACCAATGAGGTGCGCATATCGCTTGTAGTGTGGTGGATTTCAAGGTCGCTAGAATGCCATCAGGCGGGTTGCAAATAGGCACTTGATGCAGATCAGACGAAAGTATTAGCACACTCTTAGGCTATATACTCACTAAAGCTGATCAAATATTTCCATTAGCCACTAAAGCAGTACCAGTTTTTATGCGATGCACCTGGCCATGTACCAGGTTGTTCACTTTGAACTGCGTGACGTACCCCTTGCTACATGCATCGGCCCTGATTCATTTGAACTAACTTAACTCTGCCGGGCAGTCTATGCTAAGCCTCCACATTCCCCGGAGGCTCAACTGTGGGGCTGTCCCGAGAGTCATCTAAGCTTCAACTATAAGTTGCATTACAGCTCAGCAATGGATTCTCAATACCGACCACTTGCTATTTTTCAAGCAGCAGTCTTTTCTACCAAGCAATTCTCAGTTCAATCTATATCAGTCTTGGTGGTGCGATACACACAGTACCTGAGTCTCCATGTCTTCTACCTTCTTATTCCTCGGCGCCATGCTCTCTGCAGCAGCCGTGCAGGCTTCCTCGCTGAGAGACATATGTTCCAATGACTACATCAAGTCAGCCCTTCCCAACGACGAATTCCTACCCGGTATCACCATAGACTCGTCATCCATCCAGACCAGCCTCGTCTCCAATGCCAGCTTTCAGTCCGAGTGGTACCCCTCCGCCAGCGCCAGCTACTGCAACTTGACATTTGCCTACTCACACGACGGCATTACCGATGATGTGGTCCACGTCTCGTACTGGCTTCCGTCTCCAGACAAATTCGAGAACCGCTACGTATCTACCGGTGGCGGTGGTCTTGCCATCAACTCGGGAGGGTCATTTGCCCCCTCTGGACTGATTGTCGGCGCCGTCTCTGGCATTACTGATGGAGGGTTTGGATCTTTCAATACACAGTGGGATGAGGTATTCCTTCTGGCCAACGGTACTATCAACTGGCAAAGCGTCTACATGTTTGGCTATCAAGCACACCACGAGCTTGCACTCCTCGGCAAGGAACTATCTCGAAATCTATACAACGTTTCCAAAAGTTCAAAGGTCTACTCATACTACCAAGGCTGCTCTGAGGGTGGTCGTGAGGGGTGGAGTCAACTGCAGCGCTTTGCCGATCAATTCGATGGCGCGGCCATTGGTGCCCCGGCCTTCCGTTACGGTCAACAGCAGGTCAACCACTTGCTTGGCAATGTCGTCGAACAGACGCTGGATTACTTCCCACCTTCGTGTGAGCTAGATTTGATCTTGAACTTGACTATATCCGCATGCGATGGCTTGGACGGAAGAGAGGATGGCATTGTTTCGCGCTCGGATCTGTGCAAGTTGAACTTTAACCTCAACAGCACAATCGGAACACCCTATTCGTGTGAATCATCAAGCCCCAGTGGTGGACCAGGCGGGCTCCGCGTTCGTCAGATGCCTCAACCATCCACCCCTGCTCAGAACGGGACCATAACCACAGAAGGTGTCGCTGTGGTGCAAACATTCTTAAATGGCCTTCACGACTCCAAGGGCCGACGCGTTTACCTCAACTACCAACCTGGATCTGGGTTTACCGATCTCGCCACCTCCTACGACGAAGAAAAGGAGAGCTGGGGTCTGAGCATCAGCGGTCTTGGCGGTGAGTGGGTTGAACGCTATCTGCTGCTCCAGAACGCGAGCACTCTCCCCAGTCTGGACAACGTAACCTATGACACACTCAAGGAGTGGATGGTGTATGGCCAGAACAAGTACGCAGACTCTCTTCAAACCACATATCCCGATCTCAACGACTTCAGAGCTGCAGGCGGCAAGGTGATCCACGTCCATGGCGAATCAGACGACTCCATCCCCGCTGGCTCGTCAGTGCACTACTATGACTCCGTGCGTAGCGTCATGTTCCCCGACAAGACCTACAACGAGAGTGTGGCTGCTCTGGATGACTTTTATAGATTGTTCCTCGTACCTGGCGGAGCTCATTGTGGAAGTAACTCTAACCAGCCGGGTGGTGGTTGGCCCCAAACTACACTTCAGACTGTTATCAACTGGGTTGAGAAGGATGTTGCTCCCGAGACCCTGAAGGGTACTGATGACATTGACACCATCTGCCGCTGGCCTCTTCGTCCCCTCTGGTCTGGGAAGAACTCTACGCAGAGGTGCGTGTACGATCAAGAGTCACTTGATATTTGGAAATTCACCTTCGATGCCTATAAGCTTCCCTTGTACTAGAGCTTCTTCGAATATAAGGGTTGTAGTTGTAAATGAGATCTATTCTTTTTTTAGTATTAAGTTATAGCTATCAGTTAAATTAGCACGGGGGTTTAAGGTTACAGTTGGGAGATAGAAAGAAAGAAAGAATGAGAGGAATGAGAGGAATGAGCAGAGAGGGAGGAAAAGAGAGATAAATACAAAAAGTTTTTTTTTCGAAAAAAATTATTTTTAAGACATTACGGCTCAAGGCCGAATAAGAATATCTATTGGCTAAGCAGTTCTTCTATTTTATCTACATATTGTGCTGACTCGGGTGAAACGTCGTCAGGCTGTAGAAGAGACTTTTTGATTCGTTCGGCACAGCACGGGAAAGTCACCTACCCTACTGTGAGATTCTGTAAAATTGAATACCTGTGGTGTACTGGAAATAAGTAGGATGAGCTCATTAATTATATCTATTAATAAATCGACACTTTTAGGAACTTTACCCCCTACAGTCCCCCTTGAGTTTCTTTCCATTTAAGGACGCGATTATGCTACTTTGAAAATACATTGTGTTTGATAGCTGTCACCACACATCTGGTTTGTATTTCTGATGTATTTTTTATGGAGGTACTTCCTCTTATTGGTACATGAGACTACTATTCTGCTTCTAATTCTTTCTTCCACATATAAATCGTCGATAAAGTGATCCTTCCGATACTGGAAAGAGTCTGATACCTAATCCCTGAGTTCTTGTGCGTGCAGCGTGTCATGCTTCATCACAACATCTTAGTCCTGGATATCTCCAGATATGTTCCGTCCCCACGCTAAATCGAGTGGAACCTCAACCACCAATCACTTTGTGCAAAACTCTCCACCCCGCGTCAGCTTTGTGGATTTCCCTCGGATTTCCCCTTTCCTTTTTCCCTTAGCAATTCAGACGTTGAGAACCTTGATGGCCGCACCTGTCGCGAAATACCAGCCAAGAAACCCTACACGCTATTGCGTCTCGTCTAAGTCTGCTTAGTAGGCATGATCCCTCAAAGTATAAGTGACAAGGCCCAGCACCGCGCCTGCGATCCTTGCAGTCAGTCTTTTCCTCCTCTTTGTACTCTGTAATCATTGACTGATGTCATGTTTCAACAGGGAAGCGAAAAGTCCGCTGTTCGCGCCATACCCCGTTATGTGAACGATGTTCTCACTTTGCCTTGCCCTGCGAATACTCGCCTACTAGGACCATAGGGCGTCCAAGGAGAGGACAACCGCTGGGATATAGACCAAATGGTGTTGCAAGTGCTAGTGCAGCATCAATGTCGCCCAAGGATATGCAGACAGGGAATTTTGCTGGTATCATGGATCAGTTTTTTGATGACTTGGCCACCCCGTCGCCTTCTTTCGATATGGAGTTCTCGATAGACCAGGAAGCTGTACAAGGACGTGTACCAATGCTACCCGATCTGTTCAACGACGCATCTACACAACACGATCGCCAAAATCACCACCCTGGCATTACAAGTAGGGATGCAGCAGTAGCCCCTCAGAGTATTGAGAGCGCAACCAATCTAAGACCGTCTCTCCAGAAGTGTTCTTGTATCGAATTAGTGAACCAGCATTTCTCGGAGATAGAAAGTTCCCTTGAGACGTTCCAAACGCTCAAAATCCTGAAAAAGTCTCTGGTGTCAGCAAGGACAATTCTGGAGTGTACAGTCTGTTTCCAGTCCGTCAAGAGTCCACGCACATCACGGAACGTTTATCTTCTGGGTTCTCTTCTATCAAGCATTGGTTCTTCTTATGGCGACTTTTTCTATATCCAGAAGCAACGAACTTCCGACCCATCAGTGTCTAGCACACCTTTCACCCTTTTCATCGGACAACAGGCTGATGCGCGGGATATGGTTGAGGTTTCCCTCGAAGGACCTAGTTACATTGCCTTTTTACAAGCAAGTCTCAAGAGCGAATTGGCCTGTCTTGTGCAACTAGGAGACGAGTTATCAGCGAGACAGAGTCAATCTCACACCGAAGGTCACGAGAATTGCGAAACAGGTACAAGTTGTTCAAATACTGAAACACTCCCCACGACCAAGCATCCGACCGAGATGTGTCCGAAGGAAGTTGACATGACTACCGCTTGCGCGTGCTTTCGGACGGTCGACCAGGTTAAGGCTGCAATAGCAGAGGCACAAAGGATAATTACGGCGTGACACCCTGGTGGTCTAGGATTATTACTTACCTTACTATCAACTTCAATATCCAGGACAAACTGCACAGACTTCAGAGCCTG
Organism: Fusarium sporotrichioides; assembly: GCA_019054645.1. Taxonomy (NCBI): domain Eukaryota; kingdom Fungi; phylum Ascomycota; class Sordariomycetes; order Hypocreales; family Nectriaceae; genus Fusarium; species Fusarium sporotrichioides. The sequence goes on along the minus strand of JAHKNS010000002.1, from coordinate 207,640 downwards.
CATTAACAGCAAACCAGCTTCTTAGAGGTATTATGGCGGCATAGGACGAATTCATTCATGACCTACTGCAGGTGACAGTATATTATCTTCTTTCTAATCAAAAACGTGCGCTCGTCTTAATCGTGGACAATAACCGATATTAAACATTTCACTCCGAACCTGTAACTTTATAATTTCATCGAGATGATTGCAGGCTCATGTCACGTGGTGGTTAAATCAGGCGGCATTTACGTATAACAGACAGAACCAACATGGACATGAATTCAAACCTTTTAAAAAGTGGCGCATTTCCACACTTAACCTCCGCAATCCTCTTATCCGCTCGACCATCAACATCCACAAACTTCATTGGCATGGCTAATAATGCGCAGCTCAATCCAGTCTCACTGGAGCAGCTACCACCCGAAATTTTACTTGCAGTAGTTACTAGCCTTCCGAGTCTCGACTCACTCTGGAATTTACTGCAAGCCTCTCCACATGCATGGCGTCTTTTCGAAAGTGGTTCCAACTCTGTTGTCATCACTGAAGGCTTACTCTCTGGATCACACTCGACCGTACCAGCAAAATGTATAAAGCTGATCCGAGGCGTGGCACTTGTTCGCTCTGGGGTACTTCCATTCCAGGATCTGGAGGAGTTTGGGGCTCGATTTATGAAGACTATGATTCCCTACCTTGTCCCGGAAGAGGCACCAGTCAAGACCCTGGGTCCGGAATCACTGTCTTGCACGTCTGGTCCAGCAGTACTCAGGTCCGTCGTCGCAACAGCTTACAATATATCGGCTTTATCGCAATCATACTTGGCGTCTTGCTTGGCAAAGTTACGAGACCCAAGTTTCCGGCCACTGCATGCCCATGACCCGACACCACACTACACGCATGATTATAGAGACACTGAAGAGTCGGTTCCTCCCTGGGATCGCGAATTTGATGGCATACCTGTCTCTGTTGTTGATATGGGACAGCCGACATGGCTAGAGGAGATGCGCGTGGTGCGGGTAATGTGGATCATCCAGCTCGTAGGCGAGATGCGACTCCTTCTTACCCACAAGCCAGACATTGGATGGTCCAAAGACGATATATCTGCTCTACTTGGCATGGGTCTGGTTGATTTGTTCCATGATCCAGACCGTCCAATCCGCGATACAGAGCCAATCAAGTCAGCCATGTACTATCTTGCAACACTTGAAAAACCTGATGGAGATATTTTTTATCGACTTCCCCGGGCGCCTGTGCCGTCAGCCGACAACCGTTGGACGACAGCACTCCCAAATCGCAACGAAGTTACTATGCAAGTTAGAGGCTTTCGCTTGAATGGTAAATTCCAATGGTTGAGAAACGGGTGGCAAGTACCAGAAGGAGCAACTCCGGTGGAACTACCAACATTTACCGAAGCCTATGAATGGGATCAGACCGTAAAGGCTTTCGATCATCGGCCATATGGTGTTGACTTCTGGCATCGACTAAGGAATGATGACCACTTCGTGGGGTCGCCGATACCTGGTGTTGACTTCGACTCTTTTCGTCCGCTAGGTCTTGCTTTTTGGGAAAGGAAGAGACTGTGGTTGTTGGGCTTAGCGGCTGGTGTAAATGATACGAATAATACCCATGGTGACTTCTATTTTTTGCCTGGGAGAGTATCTTACCGCCTGAAGAGGTCGCTTGTATCAAGACCAAAGCTCGGGAAGCTCGAGAATCTCGGGGGGGGGAGATTGATATCTGCATACCGGCGCAGTACTTCAAGTTCCTCACTTCAAAACTAGATACTTATCATCTGTCATCGTGAAATTATTATCAGGATGTCGCACGAACGATTGACCATCCCCATCTGTGTTGTGTCATCTCATAACCTGGAATGGCTAGCGTAAGCAACAGAAGCGCGGCGCGGAAACGGAGCGCGGAGACTTTTGACAGCGGGCCGTAGTGGGGCCGTCCACGGAACACTCAGAAAGAGGGCCACCGAGGATCACAAGTCTTTCTACGTTTCGTCTATTTATTAGACACGAAATCTTGTTTAGTTTCGATTCCAATATCCTGTTTCCTCATATAAATAACACCACTTTGTTTTCGAAGCTATATTTACAACACTATGGGTGTATCTTGCTGCGGAACAAAGCCTGAGCATGTTAGTGCCAGCTTGGTAGAACACGAACATGCAGGCGAACCCTCTGTTGACGAACACCACGGCAGCCATGACCATCACGATGCGCACGAAACAGACGGAATTAAAAGCTATAAGCATGGGGGTTGTTGCGACGATCATGATGATGTCTCCAGCATCACCTCTCAGGCCTCAACTTGCTGTGGCAGCGAGGAGCACTGCAGCGGTAAGCTCGTCTCTGTGGGGGTTGAAAATTCTTGATCCTTATTCTAACTCTGTATAGAAAAGTGTATATATGCCATTGCTTCCCTCCAGTGCAAGCAAGCCTGCGATGAAGATCCAGGTCATCATGGTAACCCGACACACCGTCACATGCACATCATCACGAAATATCTAACGAGAAAAGGCACCGACGACCAACCTCACGAGCACGAATCTGGGCATCACGAGCCTGATACAGCCTGTGGTGCACATCTCGCAGCCGCATTCAACCAGTATAGCAGCTACCTCGAACAGATCCGTTGCATCTGCCGAAGCGCAATCGAACAAGGAACGACGACTCTTGAGACCTGCTGTATGACCAAGCGATCGGACACAAGCAAACCCAAGCATAAACATAGAGGCAAGCAAGAGAAGCAGAGTGTTCTCCCTGCTATCTCAACATTCAAGCCCTCAGGATCTGTGAACAAAGAAGTTGATGTCGAAAACGGAGCAAATCTCGAGACTATCGGTTTCTTGGTCAGTGGTATGGATTGCACCTCGTGTGCAGATAAATTGCTGCGAATATTTCGGAGCATTTCTGGTGTTTCCAATGCCCAAGTCAATTTTGTCATGGGAAAAGGAGAATTTGATGTTGACTCCTCTTTGACCAATGGGGAAGAAGTTCTCAGCTTCGTGTCTGGCGCAACTGGATTTATGCTTAGCAGAATCATCGGAGGGAATTACTTTGTTGATATCCTGGCTACCACGGCACAGAGCAGACAACTTGCTGATAGCCCACCCCGGGGAGTAGTCGATGTGCAGTGCCTTGACAAGAAGACAGTTCGCCTCTCGTACGACCCAACAACGATCGGTGCTCGAGACCTGATGGAGCAACTACAAGACAGGTGCAATGGTCTGGCCGAGCCTCGCAGCGACCCTCAACTTGAGAACAGCCGTCGCCGTCTCTGGGATCAACTTATGAAGACACTTCTGGCGGCTGCTCTCACTATACCAGTTGCAGTGGTATCATGGAGCGAAGGTCTCGTGAACAAGAAGACTGAGAGCATCATTTCCTTGATCCTTGGTACACTTGTCCAAGCCATCGCTATCCCCGAATTCTATCGCCCAGCCCTCGCCGCCCTGTGGTACAGTCGAACAGTCGAGATGGACATGCTCGTTGTCATCAGCATAACGGCTGCCTATGCCTACTCTGTCGTTGCGTTCAGCTTCGAGATGGCAGGTAGACCTCTCGATGAAGGCCAGTTCTTCGAGACCAGCACCATGCTCATCACCCTGATCCTTGTTGGTCGACTTATAGCCGCCTTTGCACGAGTCAAAGCTGTTTCTGCCGTATCGCTTCGATCAAAACAGAACAACGTAGCTGTACTTGTTGTGGGGGAAAGCGACCGCGAGATCGACGCTCGGCTTCTTCAATACGGAGATGTCTTCAAGGTTTTGCCTCATTGTCGAGTCCCTACTGATGGTATCGTTATGTCTGGCAAGACCGAAGTGGACGAGTCCATGCTGACTGGGGAAACACTACCGATTGTAAAGCAAAAGGGTAGCAGCCTCATCGCCGGCACTGTCAATGGCGATGGTGTTGTCACTGTTCAACTGACGCGTCTCCCTGGCAAGAACACAGTTACCGACATTGCACAGCTCGTGGAGGAGGCTGCGAACTCGAGACCCGAGATTCAGGATCTGGCTAACAAGGTTGCTGGTTGGTTTGTTCCTGCCATGTGCACCGTGGCTGTTCTTGTCTTTGTAATCTGGATCGCATGCGGAATCGAGGTTCTTGAGTACAGCACTGGTGCGAGTGTTGGTAATGCCATCACATATACTGTGGCCACTCTCGCAGTCGCATGCCCTTGCGCCCTTGGTCTTGCTGTGCCTATGGTTCTTGTTGTCGCTGGTGGCATAGCCGCTCGAGGTGGTGTTATCATCAAGTCCGCTGATATTACTGAAGGAGCACGCAAGACCACCGATGTCGTCTTTGATAAGACCGGTACAATCACAGAAGCTGAGCTTGTAGTGAATGAGAGGGTGAATCTGAACGGGGAATTGTCTGATAACCTTGCTTTAGCGAAAGCTCTGGTCTCTGGTGGTAAACATCCTGTCTCGGCCGCCGTCGACAACTATCTCGAATTGCAGGCTGTCAAGGGTATGCCCGAAGTGCTTAATGTCCATGTTGTCCCTGGCGCTGGAATTGAAGCCGATTACCTGCATTCGACTGTCAGAGCTGGCAACAGTCGTTGGACTGAAGCTAGCCAACTGAAAGATGTGGCACGGCTTCAACATAGTGGTCTCACTACACTTGTCGTTACACGCGATTGTGTCCCTCTTATCGTCTTTGGGCTTTCGGCTCAAATCCGCCCAGAAGCAGCACGAGTAATCTCTGAGCTCAAGTCTCGTAACATCAACGTTCATCTTGTTTCAGGTGACCAGACCAAGGCTGTCCGGGCTGTCGCGGCTTCTGTTGGAATCCCAGCGGACAATGTTGTTGGCGAGCGTACTCCGCCTGAGAAGAGAGACTACGTCGCTACTCTAATGAATCAGGGAAAGCGTGTTCTCTTCTGTGGCGATGGAACCAATGACGCCGTTGCCGTTGCCCAAGCCGATTTCGGTGTTCAAATAGGCGGGGGTCTGACCAGCAGCGACGTGACTCAGAACGCCGCAGGTGTCGTCCTCTTGAACGGCTTAGAAGGTATTCCATTCCTCCTTGACATCAGTAAAGCTTCGTTTCAACGAATGTACTTCAACTTTGTCTGGTCTGCTATCTATAATTTATTGGCAATAACAATGGCAAGTGGCGCTTGTGTTAAGTTTCGGATTCCTCCTCGATTTGCCGGGTTGGGAGAGATGGTTAGTGTTGTTCCCGTAATTCTTGCTGCAAACACTATGTTCTTTTCCAGATACTTCAGGTTGAGGGATTAAATTGAGGTGGTGTCAACAGTTGCATTGGGAAAGGGTTATTTACAACTATCATTAAAGCCTAAAGTTTCATCCTAAGTTTCTGTATTCCAGTGTCCGGGTTTTGAGAAAGCTGCACTACGAAACGGTGACTTCTGAAGCCTATAGAGCAGAAGTATATAATCGAAGATACAGAAGGAATGCATTTAGCTGTAGATTCAGATCTATGAACTAACAATCTTAGTAAATTATTGCTAATTGGTTAAATTGTCAATTGGATCTCTCTTGGTCTTGTCTTAATATTGGTATTTTGCTAGGCCAGGTTGAGATATTATATTTTCGGCCCTTTTAACCCGTGTCTTATCTTTCAGCATCTCTGTACTAGTATTATTAGCCCTTTTTATTAGACCAATAATCCGAAATATAGTTAAAAACTAGATTGTAGATTTATGCCATATTAACCCTTCCTTCCTAGAGCCTGATTTCCCCCTGAGACATTTAAGGATCTGCATTAGATATGAAACACGGGTTGAGCGCCCAAATAGCAGCAGGATGTTAATACTTGGCTTCAGCCTAGAGTATGTGAACTGTTTCAAAATTATCTTTACTAGTTATAGGTGCTTTTAGAGTTCTAAACTAGTAAGATTCTCTGTCTTGAAATACTCTGAATTCAAGGGCTGCTTGGGACTTCTGTTAAGACACTTAATAAAATTCAACAGGGTTTATAAGGCAAGGGATAAAACTAGTACGAGACTGCAGCTATTGATGTTTTACTTATGTATCCTAAATACGTCGGTGTTATCTTAAAATTACAAATCTACCATAATTGATTACTTTCAGTCAGCATTGGCAGTTATATAATACCTTCATAATACCATCAGGGGATTTATCACAAACGATATCCTCATCTCCCAGATACAAACGATATTATTATCTGCTTTTTATTTTTCAATTTATCCAACACCATGAAGTCCTACGTATTCACTATCCTTGCCACGTTGGCCGCTATTAGCAGTGCTTCAGCTTTGGATGGAGTATCTCTAGAGGTTGTTTGCCAGTATAATCCTTTTATAATACATAATGAAATCTAACACATGCGAAGAAACGATGTCGCGACGTTGGGGTCAAATGTCAGGTGGACGGCGAGTGCTGCAGTGGATATTGCACTTGGAAAGATGACGGACCCGGTTTTGCTCGAGAATGCAAGGATGGAGGCCGGCCCTGTCATAAGAACGGAGAACTGTGCAGCACTAACGACGATTGCTGTAAGGGTTTGGAATGCCAAGGGCGCCCTGGCACGGCACGACGCTGTTACCCGTAGCATGTATGCTCTTGCTAGCTAAAGTGCTGTTAAGATGGTTTAGGTTTTTTCTCTGGGTTCTACCCAGTTTTCCTGATCATTCTTAGTATAGCTTACATTTACTAAACTAAATGGAGAGCCTATTGTCGTTCATGCTTAATAATCCTTATGCTGATATTCCTGTGTTTAGACCTTTCGCTATTTGTTATTTGTCAGACTTTTAAAGCTTTACTTATGGATAGAATATGTCGGCGATATTGCTCGTGAATATTCTATAGAGCTAATAGCTTCTAATATGCAATACGGATCGGCATACACTGTTGTACTGTGTAATCTCTGGAGTTATCCTCTGATATTTGAGGATGCCCACTCCACAAGTGATAGTGAGATTCCTATATAAGTCCCCTTTACTACCTCTCTGGACCCCAGCCACAAGTAGAGGGAATACAAATCTTCCAACAATTTTCTTTCCAGCGGTAAAGGAAAAAGAAATAATGAACTCTTTTATTATATATCTTAACTTTAAGCTCTTATGCACTGTCGTACTAATTTACCTCTACATACACTAGAGTAACTCATAAGAGTAACTAGCTAATTATACCATAAATTGTGTTTAGTAAGAACATTTAAGCCCTATCGTTAAAGCTGCATGACTGATACAACCCTGCCTTGCTGTCTCCACAACTCTTCCGCTCATATATGTGGATATACTCCCAATGAAGATAATCGCCAGCAAGTAGAATTTGTGAAAGCTGTACTACGAAACAATGACTTCTGAACCCTATAGAGCCGTTTCTTCCATATAGATGTCAGGTTAATGTCAAATTTGTCAATGAATGACCAGCCCGCTTTTAGACACGTCAAATTGTCTCAAACAGCAGAAACTATTCGTCAATAGAGTAGGCAAATACAGTTGTTACTGCAAATCAATTCGGTGATATCTGGAGGTCGAAACTGAGGTATATTATTATTGAAGTATCCTATGATTCTATGTTAATCATATCCCTTTTTACCTCAAATAGACGCTAGAACTTGCCAGTAGTATAACTGCCAGTCTATAGAATCTAGAGCACTAACTTACGATCAAATCGATTGAAAGGCTTCTGTAGGAATCTATGTTCGAATATCGTAAATGGCACATTGCTATTAACGAAACCCGGCACTTAGCTCTTATGTGACCCTGAAGTCTGCCCTTGGGATGATACTGTGCTCGAGCCAGTGTCGCGAGGGCGTCGTTTAGTAAGAAGGATCAGCGGCAGTGTCATCGTCGGTGCTCACCGTCTCGCGGGAGTGACACGATGAGCTCGTCACAGCTCAGCCATGAGCACTTCTCTACCAGGTTCTTAAAGGAATACAACTGACTTCCGTAGATGGTCTGCTGTATAAGATGTGGCTTGCACCGAGAAAAACTCAGTGGCGCCTTTCCTGTCACATTAGCTGCAGTACCACATATGGCCGATTGGTTGGTCGTGGTGATTTAATTCGACCAAGAATGTCCCATATGATCTGATCTAGCTCTTCCTCATTTTCGCTCCTTATGGAGCTAGTAATTCTTCATGAACGAATCGATGGTTCTACCCGACAATCTTGGGGAGGCCCTCAATGGTTGGGTTTGCGGGTAATGCCACAACGGCTGACTGGGATAGTCGCGAGAAACCCAAAGAATCGGAGTCGGTGTCGGCGTCTACGAGGACGCAAGTGTGAGTTGGAGAGACATATTTTGTGTTGAGACGAGAAAACAGGAATAGTATCGAGGAATAAGTTAGTGCGCGACGCGATGAAACAGAGGTGTCTTTTAGATTTGTGGCAACAAGGCGAAACAAGACTGGGCATGTTAGTCGATACAGTTTCCAGACTGCAAGTGCCAGTAAGAAAGAAGTATCGCTTGACTTAGCTGGTATGTTCAAGGCAGGTTAGCAGTCACGTAACCTTGCTATAAGAGGTTTGACTAAACCTGTAATGTGCAGTAACTGAGGGATTGTGCTGATGGCTAAAACTTTAACATTCTTAGCACATAATGAACTGGAGTATTTTTAAACTGCAACTGATAAATGTAATTATTCCTTAACCTGTTAAAGTTCTATTCAGCAAGCAATTTAAGTCAACGAAGGGGTTTTTTTCCCGTCCCTGGGTTTTGCGCGCCCTGGACAAAACATTAAATTTTTAAACAATAAGATAAAGGCACAACCCTAGGTGCGCAAAAACCAGGGGCGGGCAAAAACCCCCTTCGTTAACTCACATAAATCTTGTACTTATAACATGCTTTAACATCTATATCAGTCTAATAAGGCTGTCATATCCTTGACTAATCTCAACGACTGAAGACGTAAAAACTCTTGGAGTTCCCTGGTTACCCTGCGAATGCCACCTCTCGTCCGTCAATCTCAAGCCCGTGCGAATCATGCATATGCCTTTTGAAGTTATCATTCCTGCTGTTCGAGATAGCCTTTTGGCAGATAGAACAAGGCAAAGCTTTGCCAGAGATACCCAAAACCGCCGCAAGAGAGCCGTGATAAACTCGAACATGCTTCGTCATATCCTCTTGTTCCGCTCTTTTTTCTGGACAGATTGGACAGATAACCGGTCTATAGTGATTGCGAGCGTGTTTTCTATCTTGTCAACTTCCACTTGTGAGATATCGAATAGTTTGACTCACGTTACACGACTTGGTAGGCTGTATGTCTTGGAAGGAGTCTTACATTTTGGATACTTACAAAAGTATCCTGTAAGTGTACTGCCATGGGCATAATGGTGGGTTGGAGGCATTTTATCTTCCTGGAAGAGCGGTGAAGTTCGTCGCCGCTCTTTGTTGCTCCTACCCGACGCTCTGTTGACCGGATGGACCATGGCCATACTGTGTTCATTTGGTGGGGTCTGATCATAAGATCCAACACCAGATAAATCTGGGCTGTTTGTCACAGCGGTTGGAGACTAATGCTCGCCGCTTTGATCAGAAGTATTGGTACGGTTGAGTACAGCAGCTGCTTCAACTGTTGGAAAGAGCTCAAGTTCGCGCAACGATACGTATTGTACCAGTGCACCCCCGGCAATAGTTGAGCGATCTTCCATCTTTCTCTTTTATAATACTCACCAACAAGCATTCAGAGACGTGGCGAGAGCCAACCGAGAGAATATGTTCTGTCAGGCTGCGTCAGACCATTGGTTCAACAAATCTGGTACTGTAGCAGTGTAGCCAAGGTATTGTATAATTGTGAACTTACAAAGTTTCTTTTTTCGAAATCTTTTTGATGTAGAGAATCTAGGTAAACAAATCTTTTTAGGTGTAATTAGTTGGACGAGCGGACTTTTAACTCCAGACTCGTATCTGCCCCCTCCTGGGGACTCAAATTGTGCTAATGCTTAACAAGGTCAATTTGATTGGGCTATTGCAAGTGCGACAGGACATCGATGATACAATCTTATTTGCGACTTCAGTTACAGGGTATTGACGCAAGATTTCATTGGCCAATATGCAAGAGGCATACCAATTTAGCTATGGGCATGATGTGGTCACAACCAACAGTTCGCTCGTCGCCCAATCAGCAATGGATTTTCAAGCCGCAATATGTCTGAGGCCTGCCACGCTTCTTGGCGCGAGATTCCTGATGCTGCTTCTGAGATGACATGGCTTATCTCTACGTATTTCATGAACGGACTACAACACGATCAGTAAATGTTATTTCACTTTGACTTTCGATAGGCATCGACCCTCCGCCTTGACTACCTGCATTAAGAAACACCTGCCCAACTTGTAAAATAAAGTACTTGAGAATATGGGTGAGTATTTATCAAAGCTATTGTCACAATACGTTGGCTTATTATTACAATCAGAAGGAATTCAGCAACTGCTTCGGGTCGCTCCAGAGTTGCCTTTAGTCAAACGTTTCTATCCTCCACTTTTGTTATTAATCGTCTTGACATCCATGTGTCCACGACGAAGACTAGGAGAGGACCCAGAATTCGATGTTTTGACAGGCCTGGAGCCACTTTTCCGAGCATTTGTCTCCAAAGTCGCATTCCTTTGTTGCACCGAGGTTGGTAGCGGCGCAATCTCGGCCTGTGCTGTGTTACAGCTGCCCGATTGTATCCAGTATGTGATTGGTTTCAATCAGCAAAGTTTAACGAAACGTGAGAAGATCCAAGATAGCGTAGCTTCTATTCTGCATCTGTTCTCTGCAATCCCGCCAGAAAATAGTGCGGAACGAGAAACCCTCCGGATCCAGGCCCTACAGGCATCGCTTAAGTTGTGCGAAAGTCGGGTGGATGGATACTTAAAATTGCTCAAAGTTCATCTGCAAGAGTGTATTGGAGCTTGCGAGCGTGAAAGCACCCAGGAAAGTAAGTACTGTAGAGTCGGTTTGCAGTTTGTACGTGGAGCTGACAAGAGTTAGATGAATCGATTCAAAATGAAATGTCCCAAATCTTGGGCCTTTTAGAACCCTGTCTTGACATATGCCACTCTGAATCAGGTAAGTGTTTAAATCGTTTTACCCAGAGTGGATCGCCCATCTGATGCTCATTCATTCAAGTAAATAGCTTTATCGTCTGTGACTTGATTGCTTATCTAAGCGATTTTTTCAAGTCCAATATCTTTGTTCACGTCAGGTGTCGCTTGGCGCGTGAAGACAACATGATGTCAACGACATACTGGTCAGACTTTGTTCACGTCGCAGGACGACTGCTTAACTATAAGCGTGCAGTGGGTTTGATGGATCTTGTCGCAACGATCTGGCCTCAGCTCTTTTCAGACTTCCAGATCTGCATGATACCATCGAGTTTAGCAGTGTCTGACAATTCTTTCAAGAGCCAGTCTGGCGTTCTTCCCGCGAAGCCTTTTACAGCTACCAAGATAATGCGTCAAATGTCTGGCGATGAGTCGTTATTGGGTCGTTTTGCAACGCAGCTAGGCTCACTTTCTGTCCATGAAATAGACGCCAAGGTTTCTGAACTTTGGTGCAGTGCACCTAAACCAAGGGGGCATGCGGAAGTGCTGGTGCATGATTGGCTAGAGAATACCGAGGGTGGAATCCGTCCTGAACGGTTTTTCAATCGTTGGAAATTCATCGGGTCCAGCAAACCACCCTGCAAACTGTGCTCATACTTTTTCGATGAATACCCAACTGACGTTCAAGTCCGGCCCTCTCATCAAAATACATATTTTGCCTGGCGGATGCCTGATGTGTATGAGCACCAAGGTGAGGAATCAATCCGTAAACGAATGCTCGTAATGGAAAGCATCAAGACTCGAATTCGAGCAGACGTTATGCGAATGCTGTCCGAGAAGCTAGCTGATGGACGACCGCATGATTCAAGTGCATATATATCCTTGTGGCGGGGCATAGCGTCAGGTCCTCCCAACAATCCTATCCCACTAGAAGCTATTGCTCAGGTGCTCGAATCTTGCAAGCTTTCGACAACGCAGGAACAAGGTGCCACTGATCGAGAGTCGGCTAAGGAAGCGGTAAAAGTGCAGGATAAGAATGAAGAGGCGCTAGATGAGAATCATGAAGAAGAAATACTTTTCAAAGGTAGATCAGCTGTTCGCAAGACTTTACATAACCGGCTGGGAGAACAGTAGCCAATTAGTTTGAACACCCCAAGAATAACAATATTTAAATCTGCATAATCTTAGTAATCTAAATATTTATTAGCCATGACCCAGACTGCTCATTGTAGCCGAAATACAGTTCCTTGTTCACACTATACCACCTCTCAACTTTAGGGTATTTCAAGCTGTTGCTCAACAAGGAGCAGAGCTGACCGCTTTGACCATCTGAAGCCCTCAGTTACAAGCTCCTAGCAATGTTCACAGTTCTGATAAGCTGATTGCCTTGATGCCGAGCCAGCAGACGTGAGCGCATCCCCTCCCATTAACAGATGAGGCCTTCCCTTAAATACTAATTCCAGTAAGCCGTGACGTATCATCCCTGAGTGAAATTGGTCAGTAGACTTTGATCACGACTGGCCTAGGACGAGGCTAACAAATCTAATGATTATACTGGACTAGGTAATCGGCTAAAGACGACGAAGTATTATGACCTAAATTGGACTTTGAAGAAAAGTCCATTTCTCGCTCTCCTTGTTCTAGAGCATACATCCAATTTGCAAAATGGGGGTAAATGGAGTCAGAAAGCATCGAAGCATGTTAGTTGACTATATGTATTTGAGAAGCGAGAAACACATCTTTACTCCGTCATCGACTTGCACTTATAAAACAACCGGCTCGTTGCCGGCTGCACGTGGTATATCTCCAAATGTTGCCCCGCCATGCATGTTATGAGTTTTTCGAGTAGTTATTTGACTGAGTAATAGAGGTAAATTATACTGACAGTTTGGCAATACACTTTAAATAATCCACAAGAATTATCACTGCTTCCTGCATCTAATCGTTCGAAAACCTGTAATCCAACACAAGAATATAACGCCGCGACTTTCCACTCTATTCAACCAGGATCTCCTACTTGAAGCATCACATGTGCATAGATAATGGGTCCAAGCAGCATCTGGTAAAACTTTTGTCATTATTGCTCCCGGCAGCGGCATTATTTGGGCTACTTGTCCTGACGATGCTGTTAAAGACATTGACAGCGCAGTCCACTCTTCTTACAGTGGACTCCCTCAGTACAGAGAGTTCACTGCACGCAAAAGACCCCAACTGTTACTGGAATGCCATCGCTTGGTTTCTGATGCTAAAGAAGGCCTTGAAAAATCCTTGACTTACGAAACTGGAAAGCCTCTTGCTGAAGCACGTAGGGAAATCGACTGTCTCGAGGATTCGTTTGGTGCTGTATTGTGGAGACCGAACCCCACCAAGACAGACTGGAGACCACACACCGAGGCATCAGCGTTTTATATGCTATTGGCTGTGCGGACCTCGGCTAACCTATAATTGTCTTGTCTCACTCGCTCGTTCTTATCCCGGTAGTCCTTGCCATAATTTATCAATTGCCTCTTCTCGGTCTTTTTTTGACAAAGGTATTTGTTACAATGTCTAACATGGAGATAGTCACAATCGTAGACAGTAACGAGCGCCACGAGCTTCACGCCTTGCCGGAGTCCCTACCATCTTCACCGGTAACAGCTTCTCGAGGTTCTATGCAGATCCCATCGCTGGGCTCTGAGGTCCAGCGTGATAGCCGTTCTGAGAATGGACAACAGCTCGCTCCCGTAGACGGAGGAATCGCGGCATGGCGACTACTCGGCGCAGCTTTCGTGTTTGAGACGCTACTATGGGGTAAAGCATACCGCTAAATTGAGCAGCAGAGACTGACAGGGGATAGGGTTTCCATTGTCCTTTGGTGTCTTTCAGGACTACTACTCGCGAATCCCAACTTTCGCTAACAACCCTTATATCGGTGTCGTTGGCACAGTAGCATCTGGCCTCGGCTACATAGGAGCTCCATTCATAATGCCATTCATCCAGCGGCACCAGCGTTGGCGACGGCAGATGATATGGGTCGGTTGTATGTGTCTCCTCTTACCCTCAATTCCGCACATTTGGTATGGGAATTCTTACTGACGATTCTCGCCTTTACCAGGGCCAATATGCATTGGTGGACTGATAGCAGGTTCTTTTGCCAATACGCTGGAGACTCTGATTCTCACACAAGGTGTCGCTTATGGCGTAGGGTTTCTAATCCTTTATTACCCCATACTCATCATGGTAAACGAGTATTGGATAGCGCGTCGGGGTATGGCCTACGGTCTACTCTGTGGTGCGTCGGGCTTTTCTGGTGCCATTATGCCCTTTATAGTGCAAGCTCTACTCGCAAAGTACGGATATCAGACAACACTCCGCGCCATAGCTGTTGGACTGGCAGTTATGACTGGTCCTCTGATTCCCTTCCTAGACGGTCGTCTGCCGACTTCTGAACACGTAAATATGCCCAAGACCAATTGGTCCTTTGTCAAGAGTCCTCTCTTCTGGCTGTATTCTGTGTCCAATCTGTTTCAAGGCTTTGGCTACTTTTTTCCCTCACTGTACCTCCCATCTTTCGCAACTTCGCTCGATCTTGGCGAGAAATCTGGACCTGTCCTCCTTGCCATTATGAGCATATCCCAGGTCGTAGGGCAATTTGTATTCGGTTATCTCTCGGACCGCAAATTACCACTCGATATCCTAGCCTGCACTTCCACTCTCGTGGCTGCCTTAGCGACGCTCACCGCATGGAGGCTAGCCAACTCTTTTCCCACCCTTGCTGGCTTTACCATTCTCTATGGTTTCTTTGGGGCTGGCTTCACTGCCACCTGGTCAAAGATGAGCACCACGATTACAGACGATGTGACGGCGGGACCGATCGTCTTTGGTCTACTAAACCTTGGAAAAGGTATTGGTAATGTCCTCGCCGGCCCAGTTGGGGGCCTCCTACTTTATAACAGTAGTGTCCCGCAACACTCGCTCATTGCTACGCCTTTGACCCGGTCTTCATATCATTGGGTTATTATCTTCACTGGTATTTGCATGTTTGCGAGCACTTGCATCATTTTGTTGCGATATCCGAGACGAGTTCTTAAGATTCTCAGTACTACTTGGATTTCTATGCAGAGGTCAAGTCACGGACGCAATTATCCGTCTTTTCCATGAGTCAACTTGAGGTCGCAAGGGCAAATGAGTTGAGAAATAGATTGGCTTGTTTGTATCTCCTTGATCTGGTATTACGATACTTGCCGAGACTGGATTCAAGGATCTTTCAAGACGGTTGATCAAGATAAATCAAGGTTACGCGCTACTGTCATATTTGACCTGAAGCGTTGGTAGCAATGGGCCGATTTTCTCTCCAAAACGGTGCAGTGACAACGCATATCATATCTTTTACTACGGCTATAAGAATAGAAACAAGCGTTAGCAGGTCTGTATATTCGGTGATCTCCAGAGGAGACGTTAGACAAGTCTTTGCAGCTGCACACGTAGCAGAGCAGTCATCTAGTTGTTGCTGGAGTCTGTATTTGAACGATACGCAGCAAAGCAACTTCTATTTTCTAACATGTGTTTCAAAGATCCGATATTAAAACAAATGTGCAACTAAACAGACCTGTCCTGAAGGTTTAATCAATCAATCAAGAAACCTCAGAAGATGATATCTCCATACCTCGATTTTAGGCTAGTTACGTGTTAGACATCCTGGAATGTGATGAAAGTTACAGAATTCCCCTATGACGTAGATCCGCCCTCCTAAAAGCCAGCGTCGACCTCATCAACGGCATGTGTGGATCCTGGTATCTCAGCAAAAGGCTATATATCATCCATAACCATAGTCAAAATACTAAGCCCCTATCCAACTCCTCGTCGGTGATCGTAAGTGAAATACTGTATCGAACACGGGGCTTCTGAGGGTATACCAAAACACCTCGCTGGTAAGCCAAACGAGCAAGCCGACGGGCAGTAACCCCTTCAAGCCCCTCATTGAGAAGAATAACAATGTCACCGCCACTGCCGGTACCATCGAAGTAAAGAATGCGTTTGACGTCTTCATCGGCATGAATGACCTCCTCGACGTCAGTACTGGTAGTATGAGACATATTGACGGAGACTGGAAGTAGAGTAGAAGTAAGAAGAAAGGTAGAGATAGATAACTGAGGCTGGTAAAGTAGGAAGAACCGGGGATATGTAGAGCCTTTTATCACATAACTCTCGTCGGTCTATTGTCTTAGAAAATTGTATCTTTTCCACTTTTCGTACTTAGTATGCGAGTTCCAACTCCTTTATCGCCGCGACTCATTCATCGGCGGAAATTATGTCTGAATACAGATATTGAAAAGACAGGAAAAGGTGGTAATAAATATGCTGTTACGCTCAATTCATCCTCTCATCTCGTGCCTGAGAAAGCAAGCCATTATTAAGGAAGGGAAGAAGTAGGTGAGATACCACTGCCTGTACCTGAACTAGTCGATACGATCAAGATTTCACACATTCCAATCATAATGCTGAGTTTGGCTGAAATGAAACCTATTTTGCATAGAAACTTTACGCAGAGCGAAAGAGTAAGACAAAGACGTTCAGCTGTTCTAAAAAGGAATTCAAGGCTGGCCGAGAGCAGATTTAGCAGGATCGGGTTGTCTTAGCTGTGAGATCAGTCCCAACCGAAAAGAACAATCCGTTCAGCCCCAGATCTATATCACTGTATCACTTAGTCATACCATACAACATTGGCCGGCCCATTCCCAAGAGCAAGGTGAGCAACTTCCGACGCACTGCTGCCTTTGATCTTCCAAACTTCAATAAAGTTCGAACCACTATCAGTGATTGCAAAGAAATCCTCACTGAATGAAGCCGGCGACACAGCGTTCGCAGATCCTCCACTGTTTGTGGTTTCTTGCAGAAACAGCTGCTCTTTGATACTTCCAGTTTTAGCATCCAGACTAAACGCAGAGACGTATCCAGGAACTCCAGTCTTGCGAGACCTCGTGGCGGCGAGCAGGTATTTGGGGGATGAACCTTCGGCAGGCACGGAGAGCAGTACCTCGTCAGCCCAGTAAGAAGAAGAGTTGGTGAATCCTAAAAACGCGGTAAGTAGGGAAAGCACACAGTGAAGGTATTGAGATCCTACCAGAAGGAAGCAAACTGTACGTCTCGCTGCGAAACTCGAGTTTGCCAGTCTTTGTATCACGCTTGTATGCCGCAATAGAGTTCGCTTCCTCGTAAACAACATATACCCAATCCCCGTTAGGGTGAACAGTCAAATGTCTCGGGTTTGATCCTTCGACGGCAGCGAGATACTGCACCTCTTCAATGTTGCCGCTTTCGCGATCATAAGAGTGAACCCATACTGCATTTCCCATATCATCTGCAGAGTACAGAAAATCATTCTTGGGGCTCAGCGCGGTCCCGTGAACACCGCCTTTGGCATTGTAAGTTGCATTTGCGAAGCTCTTCTGGAGAGTGCCGGTCTTGTCAACGGATATGGCGACTGTTGGACAGCCTCCGCCGTAGGGTGTCCCGAATACCGCGAAAGGAGACTTGAACGATGCGGTGATGAAGTTTGCGTTGTTGCCTGCATTTGAACTTGTCAGAAGAATGATTTGTGAAAGGTTATCACGAGGGGCTGCTAACAGCTCGAGGACAAGCTGACATTGCTCTTGTAAGTCAACCCCAAATCCTTAGTTATCTTATAACTTTGAAAGTAACCAGTGGTTCCAACGTATAGGTTTTGTTTGCGAGCCTAGACATCTGATCAGCTCCGATTTCAGTCTCATTTATGAGCAGAACCTACGTCGAGTGCTATCCACTTTGACCCGTCGTCAGATGCAGATGAGATATTCTTCACCAAGGTCAAGGACAAGGCTTCATCATCGAACTCAATGCCGGCAATCGTAGAGCCGGAGAAGAAACCCGAAAATAGGTAATGGACTTCAGCAACAGCCGAAACGGCGAGGAGAGGAAACAGATTTCTTGGCAACATTTGTGCGGACGGACTCTGAAAGTGTGAGGAATGATGGGGGAATAGTTGGTTTATGGAAGGAACGGGGTATTTATTCTGCCAAGACAACCAAGGTTCCCGATTCACTACACTGGGGAGACTACATAATGTGGTCTACGCATTATTGCCGTGAAGATCTTTGCCTCAGTTTGGCCGGGAAAACGCAGCCTCATTGCGCGGCAGTTTACTACAAACACCGTGATGTGGGTGAACGCTCGACGTTGTGGGGCCGGTAGTTAGGAGAGCGGAACTAGCAAGGGGTTACATACGATTGTGGGAGACTTGTAATGAGAGGATTGATAAATACATAATTTAGGTAGTTTATCATGATTGCCGAAAGATAGTACGCATTATGGCGTGCGATGAGTTGTGAGGTTGAATAGCCTAGGAAGGTTTTAGCGCCCTAAAGTTTTAGAGGTTTCAGAAGACTGAACGGGTGTATGAGTGACAGTCATTAGCATTGGTGGGCCTTTAGTCCACATAAGCTTTTGGGGGGGGGGAAAAACCAGAGATAATTGGCATTTAAACGCTAATAAGTGAAATAACCCACAGCTGTATGCGATCTCACGGCCCTCATCGCCTGCAGTGACCCTGCAGTCCATGGCTTTGACACTCTACGCGAGAAGATACTACTGAGTTGGCTAAGAATCTACACTAACTGATTACTTCTGCATAGCATGTCCATTTACGAGCTCTGGCGACAAGCAACCGATAATGACACGGCAGTGACAGTCTTCGACATAATGCTCCATATCATTACTTTGTTTGCTATCGCAAATGTCTTGGCTGTTATCTTTGGGACTATCTTCTATGTCTTTTTTATCCTCCCTGTGGCCATTCCTGTGGATGGGAATAGCATGAGTAAATTGATCTCCCTACCTATCCTGGATTGCGCTGACATATTGTAGACTATGCCAGTGCTGTCATTGCAATTTGTGCTATCTTCAGGTCTTTGAACTGCGTCTTTTACTTTAAGAAGCGACTCGTAGAGCCTCGCATTGAACAGCATCAAGAAACATGAGTTTAACGGCACAATTAGTTTGTTTTCTACTCCTTTTTAGAGAATGTGATTTGAAATTTGGCCAAGGGTGGTTTGTGATTTTGAGTCCACGTTTCTCACAGCCAGTAGCATGTAGATTAATAAACTATGTATTGATCTATAGACTGTTTTAGCCTGATATACAGTCTTTAGACCTTGTAGCTATTAGATCAAACGATATTATTGAGTGCCATGTAAAATTACTTCAGGCGAGACAAACCTCGATTCCGGATCAATAGCCCTGAGATTAATGGCAACATTTTTCACATGAAACCTTATCTGTGGTGTTATCTATAGTACGTCTCTCAGTCGTGTTAGAAGAAGTGTAATGATGGCTGAGTCTATTGCTGTCAGGGGCCTGTATGTTAGCTACTAGAAAGAGCGGTACAGTCGCCGTTAGCTCGCAGTGAGGTCTCAATGATATAGTGAATCAAACGTAGGGGTGATAGCGATGACAATTTATTCCTGCCCCCTTCTGTAATTCCTGCTGCAGCTACCCTCTTTATACCCTTTCTTGCAGTATTATCGTCATCGAAGCGGGGTCGTAACGATCTGTTGAACCTTGGGACGCCCCACTTTAGGATTTGCCCAATGGAGTGTCACGATTGCAATAGCGAGACGCTGGATATCTGTGCAAAGATCCGACGCCGTTTCTGAAAGGGTTGGTTGCAAGTTATGTTGTTCATCTTTGTTACGTTTTACAGTCTCTCTGGCAAGGTGAAGCATTTCTTCCAGTTGATCCACCAGCCCTTTGAAGTGTTCAAAGGAGGCTCGTACGCCATCTCCAGTATTGCCTACGTTATGGCTTACCTGTAACATCCCGACAGGAGAGGCATGTGAATTTTCAATTACATAGGAGGTGGTAATGATACAACCCTGCTCTCTTAATCTGACTAGCCAAGAAACTCGCCTCAATGGAGCAATGAGCTCTTCTGGAAACGCATACAGGGGATGAACAGCCCAGTTAGCGTAAGAGGGTGATAGGTTTGAAGCCCTTTCACTATCCTTTGAGCTCAAGCAATAGCTGTATTGGTTCATCTGGAATAGGAACGTATTCATTCAAAGAACATTGTGAGCATATGTCAGACCATCTGAATATCTGCATAATGACTTGATATAACGGCGGCGTAGTTCTGTACTTGGGAGCACTCGCAAGACAAAGAGCCGCACTCCTGCTGAGTGTCAACATATCGGCGTACGTGCCTGGCTTGAGTAGATAAAGCAAAGAAGCCACACCGACAGTGCCAAGAAGTCGTTCAAATGTCTGAGGTCCCTGCCAGCACGAAGCAGCTAGTTCATTTGCAGCCTCGCGCATTAACAAAGCTACGAGGGACTAATCCTCACGGCTACAACTACGACCCGCTCAGTGAAAAGCGGATAAGGCGAGAGAAGCCAACATCATAGGTCGATTGTGCGCAGCCAGCACGGGAAGGTTATCCGCAAATGGATCGCGGTACGCTTTGTCTAGTTTTGCATCATTTGGGTCCCAGCAGAGAAACACCCGAGATGCCCGATTGGCGAACTAGTCCCATACCAAGCGTCGAACTGGCGACTTGACTAAGTCTCTGATCAAACCCAAGCTGAGCGGTGCTTCAACTGAACAGTGGAGAGTTAAGACAGGCACAAATTCGTCTTTCCAGTCTGGTATCTCGGCGCATGAGCCAGGGCTTTCATGACACTTTCGCTGTAAATTGTTTGATGACTTGGTCAATAAGTTGGTCAAACTCAACCTCGATGCTCTAGATTCAGATAGTACGGGTGATTGTGCATGTGGTAAGATGGCGATTGGTCGATTCTCCTGCGGGGCTGAATCTCGGTCGTGCTGTGGCTTAAAAGATAGAGAAATATCTTCTGAGTGACTTGGCACCGCATCGTGTATTTTTTCTGAACTGATGCTTGTGTAATTGGAGCATTCTAAGCAAGTTACTTATCTCCTTCCCATTGTGTTTGTGGAACGCAACTACTAACCTGTGGCTCTATTACGTTGTGACCTTGATCTCCTGGTCAGCAGCGACTAATTCTGAACGGCGTTGACGCGAAACACTTGCAGACTACATTCCTGGTGCTTCTTCTTGCACTGTGGCTGATTCTGACCACATTGAAGAACATGAGTCAGCCTCAATTGTTAGTGGGTGGACTAGATTGGAATGAAGCGTCTGCCAACCCAACTTACCTTGCGCTTCAACCGTTTACAGCACAGACACGCCCCTTGCTTGCGATGCAAGGAAGTAGCTACATCTGTCATCGCGATGTTAGATCTCAGCCGGTTCCTGTGGGGGTAGTCAAACCGCGCGTTAACTGATTAAAGGTGTCGAAGGAACAGGGCCTGGGTGAGAGGCGAATTTGCGGGGACACAGAAGCCCCTGATGAGTGCAGGGTAGTCTTAGGTGAGACACTGAGCCTCCAACCTACATATCTCTCCTCGTCATGGTGTTACGATAAGCCTTCACTTTGCGGGGTACTTGTGCTTTTCGAACAGAAGTGCTATCAAGACCCTACCAGCCCCCAGTTCTTAATCTTATCTCATCTGAATGAGGAAATTATGCCGCATGTTTACCAATATCCTGGACTACCGTAGGAGATACGGATAGCTCTATTATTAACCCGATCTTCCCCATAAAATTCCGAACCCTGTTGTCCTTTCCATCGACACATTACTTTTTGTACACGCGAGCAGTTTGACTACCGGTTCACGATAGCTGAGAGATTTAACTAACTCGAATAGCTGCAACTGTGTTGAATAACAGGGCGGTACTTAATTTCACAACTTTCCGAGTTACCCTGTGGTATCGTACAAATTGTGGCGTTCATTCATTGACTAGACTACCTTACCATAGTCTACACTACACACACTGTCAACTTACATTTTATCACTGTCTTATATATGCTATAGCGAAGACCGAAAATGACCTCTATCATTAAATTAAATCGGCACCACCAAAAAAAATGCCTCAGGCTCCTACGTTTCAACTTCCTTCGCCGTCGACATCTTCACACAGTCCCTCTCATTATCAACGGCAAAGATATCACCACAGATGAAACGTTTCCTGTCATCGGATGCTTAGCAGAAAAAGAGATATCCCGCTGTTCAACTGTATCTAACCAACATGTTCTTGACGCTGTGCACGCAGCAAAGACAGCCTTCCCGAGCTGGTCTGCGACAAAACCGTCTGAACGGAGAGATATCTTTCTTCAAGCTGCCGACACATTTGCTAAACGCAAGGAAGAGTTATCTGGTTACATACGAGAGGAGATCGGTGCAAGCAAAGAGTACCAGGAATTTATTATTGGTCTAGCTATCGAAGGCTTAAGAGATACTGCTGGGAGGATTGCTGGAGCTGTTACGGGCCAGGTACCCGTATCGATCCATCCTGATACATCAGCAATGGTTCTCAAAAGACCCTACGGTGTTGTTCTTGGCATTGCACCTTGGTAAGGATTTCTTTGAAACGACAGGACCACGGCTGACTTGTTCTAGGAACGCGCCTTATCACCTCGGTCTCCGCTCCATAACATTCCCCTTAGCTACTGGCAACACTGCCATTCTCAAAGGACCTGAACTCTCTCCTAGATGTTACTGGGCATTCTCGGACGTTTTTAGACAAGCGGGACTCCCTGATGGTGTTCTGAACACTATCTTCCACAAACCCTCTGATGCTGCGGCGGTTACAGACCAGCTCATTGCACATCCTGATATCAAAAAGATTAACTTTACTGGCAGTTCAAAAGTCGGAAGTATCATATCTGCTAGTGCGGGCAAGCACCTGAAACCCGTTCTGATGGAGCTCGGAGGAAAGGCTAGTGCTTTGGTCCTGAAGGATGCCGACTTGGATAATGCTGCGGTCCAGTGTACATTGGGGGCCTTTTTGAATGTCAGTACCGATGCTTGAACTACGCACTTGAATCGTTTTAACTCTCGCATTCTAGGCTGGCCAGATATGCATGTCAACAGAACGCATTCTCGTTGAATCATCCATTGCCGGTCTATTTAAAACCAAACTACAGAATACGATAAGGGCAATGTTTGGAACCCCCGAGACCACTCCAGTACTGGTAACGGCAGGGTCTGCTAAGAGAAACCGGGATCTTGTCAACAACGCACTCGTTCAAGGAGCCGAAGCAGTCTATGGTGACTCTCAGCCTGCTGAAGACGTAGCGACCAAGATGACGCCCGTGGTTTTGACAAACATTAACAAGAACATGGATATTTACAAGACAGAATCCTTTGGTCCTAGTGTGTCTCTCTTTACTTTCAATGACGAGGAGGAGGCCTTGAAGCTGGTTAATGACACAGAGTACGGACTGTCAGCCTCGATCTACACCAAAGATCTCAACAAGGCATTTTCAATGGCGGAGAAGATCGAATCTGGCGCTGTGCATATCAACTCTATGTCTGTTCATGACGAATTTGCTTTGCCCCATGGCGGAGTCAAAAGCAGTGGGTTCGGGAGGTTCAACGGATACCAAGGTTTGGACGAGTTTCTTTACTATAAGACCGTTACATGGACACACTAATCGTACTGAAACTACACGTCGCACTTCTTCATTATTGATCCCTCACTGTATTTAAACACAACTTGATCTCCAAAACCGCTTGGCGCATACCCTGATGTTTTTGTGAAAACAAAAGGTATCCCTGTGACGTTATCCATCTATATAGGGTTACTTGCGACAAGATTCTAGCCGCAAAGTCAGGTATACCGACGAGACAGTTTCATCTTGCTTACGTCACTTGAATTGGGCCCGTATCATTACATGTGGCTGGAGAGACCAGCTTTCATTGCTCTCCGGTAGTAGATCTACAGAAGCAAGGCTTATTTCAAGCTAGCGATTGACCGGTAAAACAATTTTGAGCTGAGCTAATGTCATTAAGTCTCGGAAAGCTGTCCATCCGTGGACTTAGTCCGGTACTTTTTAGATTGCTATGTCTCAAAGCGGCAAAGCGGCAGTTTTGGCCGGATAGGGCTGTCTCCGAGATTTGGAAATGCCTGGTGATGGATGACGGGTTGGTGAATTGCCAGTATTGCTATGCATAAGGGTCTTTATCACTAAAGTCTAGCTATGAATTCCTCAGCTTTTCTTTTTTGTTCGTCCTATTCTCTTCTATGATTGATAATCTTTGATCTTCGTCATGCCTACATCATGGCTTTCAACAGCGAATTCTCTCACTGATAGCCAGAGACACTACTGCAATGAGGACCACGACGATGCTGAAAAGGGCTTACACAACATATCACAAGCTCTTACGACAAGACCACCTCTTGCTCACTTCGAGTCCGAGCGACGATTTGCAGTTGAGAAAGTCGATTCTTCGTCTCCACGACCGCCAGAATACAAGGGGGAAAGCAGTCCGGTGTTAAAGCCCGAACCTGCCAAAGCAAAAGCAGTGCCCAGTACATCTACAAATGGACTCATCAGGCGCTCGATACCATTACGCATATGGTTCGATACATATCGGAAGTTCTTCCTCCTGTGCACGTCACTAAATCTGGTAGCCATTATATTGGCTGGACTTGGCCACTTTCCTTATGCCGTGCGACACTCCGGGGCGATGGTCCTTGGTAACCTCGTCTTTGCGGTTCTGGTGAGAAACGAGCTGTTCCTAAGAGTTCTATATATGGCAGCTATATATGGGCTGAGAAGTGTATGTTTACATTTTCTTGTTCAGACGTCGTGGGTACTAATCGGAATGTCTTTTCTAGTGGGCTCCTTTGAAAGTACGTTTAGCAGCAACTTCAGCTCTACAGCACATTGGGGGACTTCACTCCGGGTGTGGTTTATCTGCAGCCAGGTAAGCTTGTGTCCGGGTCCTGTGGTGGCAACTACTAATGGTACAGCACATCAGCTGGCTCATATTTAAGATCACCATGATGATACGTCATCGTGTGATGCAAGATAATGCTGTCATCGCTACGGGAGTTATCACAAGCATACTTATATGCATATCTGTTCTCAGTGCCCTCCCATGGATTCGAAAGTAGGTTATTCTTTAATCGCCTTAGCCCCAGTAGCAGAGTTAACAAGTGGTGTATAGTAACCACCATAATACGTTCGAAATATACCACCGATTCATCGGCTGGCTGGGTGTAGCAGTAAGTATTCCTATAGACAGTCATCCGAATTACGCTGACTGTAAGTAGATGACATGGGTCTTTGTTATCTTAGGTAATATGAAAACCAAGAAAGATGGCAAATGGGTATCTGATGCCCGCATCTTGTTGAGCGGGCAAGAAGTATGGTTTGCCATTGCAATTACAATTCTGTGGGTTCCATGTTTCCACTATCTGATATTATCTGACAACCCTCCACAGCATTGCCCTCCCTTGGGTTACGCTCCGCAAAGTCCCAGTTGAAGTGGAATTTGTAAGTCTATTTTTGAACTTGTCCAAATACCCGCTTACAATCGTGGTACAGCCTTCACCCAAAGTCGCAATTCTTCGATTTAACCGTGGCATGCAACAAGGACTTACTGGTAGGATAAGTCGTACCGCTGTCAAAGAGTTTCATGCCTTTGGTATCATTAGTGAGGGAGTTGGGTCACCGTACCACTACATGGTCTGTGGTGTTCAAGGTGACTTTACACGAAACCTTGTCTCGCACCCGCCAAAGACAGTATGGACAAGAGAGCTCAAGTTTGGTAATATCAACCCTCCTCCGCAAGACACGTATGCTGATAGAGCCTGCAGCTGGTGTTGGTCACGCTTCCGCTATGTTCATGAGGGGAATTCGGATTTGCACTGGAACCGGTATTGGGGCTGCGCTCTCTACCTGCATTCAAAGTCCAAACTGGTGAGTTTGTATTAGGATACTGTAACTCGATTAGGTCCTGACTTGCTAAAACAGGTTCTTTATATGGATCGGATCCGACCAAGATAAGACATTCGGCCCTACAATATCCGGCCTTATCCATAACAATATTGAACAAGAGCGAATGATTTTGTGGGACACGAAGCAGCGTGGTGGGAGACCCAATACTATGGAGCTTATTAAGGAGACCGGGCTAGCCTTTCAAGCTGAAGTTGTTTTCATTACATCAAACAAGCAGGGTAATGACGAAATAATGGAAGGGTGCTTTCGAGGTATATTCTCCCTCAACTCTATATTCCGAGCTATAACTAATATGTCAGCCGGTATACCTGCCTTTGGAACTCTCTGGGACTTCTAGGTATATATTAGGGACTAACTGCGTTTAGTAAGAAAGTATTGATAGCGTGTAGTAATACTAGAAACGCATCTATTTCTATAATCTGCAGAGCAGCTGCCTTGTTATTTAACACATACAATTGATATATATACAATCGAGAATTCTTCAAATCTCTTACTGAGTCTTATTAAGGTGGACTAGAATTATATTTTTAACAAAGCAATTGTCTTCTATACCTACTAGCCTGATCTAATAAATAAGATATACTGTTAGTTTATTCTTGTTCGGATTAAATTTAGGGTTATGTATCTTATATGAGGTCATCTTGAAGAAAGCGAGTTGGATGGCGAAGCGCTGTTTATAAAGCTCTTCACGAGAACTGACCTCAATAGGTTCAGTAAGAAGCCCTCATTAACAAGAAATGGAAAATCGTCACTCAGTGTTTTACATTCGCCTTATAAATACTGTGTTGAATGATATATATTCAGTATAGTGGTATTTATCTCAGTAAGGCCTTGGTCTAGTAGCTATTAGGGCATATTGTTAAATGAGCTAAAATCCAGGCTGTCTGCCCACAACCAAAGTTGACTGGCATCCACAAGTCCCGAGTCTACAAGGGTAGACATATCGCCATCCCAACTGAATGTATTAGCAGCTCCGAGGTTTCCTTCCACACTATTGTTACTAGTGTCTGTACTAAGAATCCCTATAGTTCCTTGCGCAGGAATATGTTGCCTAAAGACTATCATCCTTTATCAGTTCAGCTCTCAATACAATTCGCACCGATATATGTATATGAGGGCTGATACTCAACTTACCTTCTTGAATCGGTTCCATGACTCGATTGCTCATAGGTTCACTAGGGCGAAGAAGTGCGGTACTGCTTGAGCTCGATCCTACTACTCCGCCTGCCGATGAGGAGCTCTGTTCAGAAGGTGCTGCGTTTTGTTTTACTCGAGGAGCACTGGGGCCTGGATAGCTTGTTCTTCCGGTGATTAAATCGGTCTCCTGTCGCAACACAACTTCAACTAGGCTATCAATGATACCTAGGCTCTGCTCCGCGATGAGTTGGCCACTATAGATACCAGATGTAGTCGTCTCCCGACACATGCGCGTAATGTGCATAACGCCCGTTTTCGCACATGACCCCATCTCCGTGAGAGGCTGTGATAGACAAATAGCGCAAAGAACGACTCCTGCCGTAAACAGAGTGATGCCAACATGCACGTCTGCATGGGTTCTTCTGCAAGCATCCAGGATGCGAGGGTGTTGAGAGAGTTCAGATGTGCCCTTAGCTGAGGTGAAGATTTGCTGGAGAGATGTGCTGCTTTTGTGCAAAGTGTCGTAGATCTCGTTTGGGTTGTTGAAAACAGCTGTGCGATGCAGAATTATTTGCAAATTGTCGTAAGTGAGTTGTAGACTCATGGCATGGATCTCAATTGGCTTAACGAAATTTGGGTCCGCTGAACTGTGCTGGCCGCCAAGAGTAAGAATTTCGGGTAGGTCGCGTCGCCATCGCAGCATTCGTTGGTGTATCGTGTCTATCGACTCGAACGTATTTCGTTGTCTCTTGCGACCAAGAAATGCACCCATAATTCTGTAGAGACGGAACTTATGTTGATGATAGAGGATAAGCGGTTGAGCTGGTACATGAGCGTGGCCAGTGAGGTCAATATCTGAGACCATCTCGACCTGACAGTCAGAGTCATCGATGATACACGGGCGACCAAACGCAATGGCGGCGTATCTTTTTTATAAATACCATGGTAAGCTTATGATTGTACGGTATCGGTAGAACTTCTACCATCAGTTGGTGTCTGACTCACTTATCGAAAACCTCCAAGGTCCACCAGGTGCGCCTCTTTTCCTCACGCGCTAGTTGACACGTTTCCTTCCAGAAGCTCTCACGATGTAGGCCAATCACTTGAGCAATCTTGACTCCCATGCCACAAATACCCAGGCCAGTTGTAGGGCGCGTGTAGAAGATAAAGCTGCCAAGAAGCACACATATTTGGACGGACTCAACTGTTGAGCATCCAATGATGCGTAGGAAATTTGTCTCAATAACGCCGATGAGATCTTGGGAGAGTTGCTGGTATTGAGGCCTCATCTGGTCGTCAGGATCTTTGAGCGCAGCGTAGTGCGCCCCAAGCGCTACAATGAGCAGCCATGTCCAGTAGAATGTTGTATCTTGGTATTTAATATGTCCCTGTTTTAACATTTCAGCATATCGGCGACGAAACAAATCTTCGTGGAAGACCATCATAAACCAATTGACGGAAGAGAAAAAACTATCGACTAATTTTTCGAGGATATTCTCAGGTGGCAGCTCTACGCCTGCTAGGTTACTCCAATGTCTCGGCCCAGCGAGCGTGCCAACCTCTTCGATGAGCTTCTTCCCACCAGGAAGTGAAGACGTGTCATGGCGCAGATCCTGATCAGAGGCAGTCCCGCGGATCATCTGCCATTGCATAAGCCTCAATTCGCTCTCTAGCTTCATTAAAATCGGGTTGGACTCACAAGAGTACTCAACTCAACGATGCTGGATTCTGGAAGGATAGGGGACCCGGTCCCGTAAACTAGAGTTTGGTCATGTCTGCTCGTTGCATTAGTCGGATCGTATGAGGTAACCAAGTCGCGTGGGATGCATTGAGCACCCGCACGAACACAATGTACACAAGGCCTCTCTGTATCACACTGCAGATTGATCAGCGACGGAACGGGTGAGGCTTTTAGACAACGTACCCCGAGCTTTCGTTTACGACAACGCTCGCAGGCTGAAGAAACTTTTTGACGTTTTCTGAGGGATGCAGACATCGCAAGAGCTTGTGTTGTAATCTAGACGGACTGAATTGGTAGTGATGGCTCCGACGGAGTGCCGCGTTGGACGCGCGCTGTGGGGTTGAAGTCCGTCGGAAGTTCCAAACCCCTCATTTCCCCCAAGAGCTTGGCATTTAGCGGCGGATGCCGCAGCGAGCTCACGATCGGAATCTATGCCGTTTGCGTACTTGATGATCCAGAACCCAGCTATGGATGTCCGCCGAGCCAAAGTCATCAGGGTTATGGATCTTGGACCACGGTTCCGTAGGAACGCTTATCATAGCTCCGACGGAGTCGATAAGCAGGGAGGGTCTGTCCAATAGCTAACGATCTGCCGCAGCACTAGCCGCCCTCCTTTCGAGTCTAGGCTGAGGAAGCTAGGCATCATCTACGTTAAACCTTAATGTTCGAGAAGTGACCATGAAGTCCGCCACATACGTAGAGCTTCCCATGGCTACATCAGCTCAATTGAACCCGGCTATGAGGTACGTAGAGCCTCAGCGTGACGTCTATAAGAAAACCCTTCCCCGCTGCTTCGACCTGTATCGCAATTCTCACTAAGCTTCTCATTAATCAATCTTTAACAATATTTCTAAACAACTGACTCCATACAAATCTACACAATGTCGGACCAGAATGACAAGGCACCCGTCCGCGACATGGCGGAAGACGACGCCTACTTCCCTTCGCCATTCTCCCTCACGCAGTACGTCACCTCAAAGACGGACTTTGACGGTGCCGACTATCCAAACAAGTACTCCGGCGGCAAATGGAAGATCCTCATGATCGGCACCCAGGAGCGTTATCTCAAGATGGCAGACGGGAAGTTCTTCTCCACTGGTAACCACCCAGTTGAGATGCTTCTGCCAATGTACCACCTTGATGCTGCAGGTTTCGAAGTTGATATAGCTACACTCTCAGGGGATCCTGTCAAATTTGAGATGTGGGCTTTTCCTAAGGAGGACGAGGCTGTGAAGTCGATTTACAACAAGTATAAGCAGAAGCTTCGCAGTCCGCTTAATCTTTCCGATCTCTGGGGAAAGGGATTTACTCAAGATACACCCTATATCGCAGTCTTCATTCCTGGCGGCCATGGTGTACTCAACGGTATACCTTTCAGCAAGACAGTTGGAGACGTCCTCCGCTGGGCTGATGCCAACAGCCGCTTTTTTATCACTCTCTGCCATGGCCCCGCTAGTATTCTTGCGGCTGATATTGGCAAGCCTGAGGGATCCAAGTTTATCTACGAGGGATATAGCGTTGACGTCTTCCCTGACTCACTGGACGAAGGCGCCAATATCGACATCGGCTACATTCCGGGCAAGATGGATTGGCTAGTGGGCGATCGACTGAAGAAGCTCGGGGTCACGCCTATCAACGAGACCATCTCCGGTGAATGTCACCGTGATCGTCTTCTGCTGACTGGTGATTCGCCGCTAGCCTCCAATAACCTCGGTAAGCTGGCAGCCAAGACGCTGTTGGAGGAGGTAAACAAGTGAGGGTTATTACAAGGGGTAAGAAGAAACCACACAACTAAGATGAGGAACTTGTACCTAGCTATAAAAATGCAAATAACCTTACTGGCCTACTAAGCAGTTTACAATCGTTTTCAATCCTCACGACCTGTGCCCATGTGTTATACATAGCCAAGTACGGGGTAGCGGCGAATCAACCTAGAGTTCTGCGTTCAAAATTAAGGAATTGTAAATTTGTTCTGGTATTTAACTACTGTTGTTCCCATATCTAAGATATTACTAGTAAAACCAACCAAAGCTTCAAACTTACCCGGAGACGAATTATTTAGCTTGGGCTCTGTGTCGTGTCCCAAGCTCACCACAGCAACAATGGCATAGATGAGCCCAAACATAGACAATCGGACGACATCGGAGGAGCTCGTGTTGAAAATGGAATAAGCAAATTCGTAACGACGTAGTATACCTGGCAAAAGCACACCGTCGCGAAATTTGTGGAGAATGTCCAGGGCATCTTGCTCCGGCAGACACCTTAGGAGGTAACAAAATTCTTTGTAAGTTATGAGGTTCTCTTGCATCTCATAGTATCTTCATTTTGGAGCACATCGGGCCCAATTTAAAATCTGGTAATGGCACCAGACATTTCTTCCAAGGCAACTCTACCTTCTGGCACTCTTCCGCAGTACTGATGGGACACATTGGTGGGTTAGCGGGATGACTGTTCTACCATCGGAGAAACACACAAAACAAGAGATGTCTGCAAGTACCTTGATCCCTCGTTTCTGATAAGAATCACAGGCTACTGACATTTATGTGGCAAAACGACTTCCACTCTATCCGAGACCTAAGTACGTACCTTGACTTTCCAACTCAAGGGCATAGTCTTGGCAAACAAATCTTCAGCGGATTCACTGTCTGGGAGCAAAGAATCAACCAGTCGGACTTATCATTCCGAGTGATCCATAAGGAACTTGACCAGGTGAACCAGCGATGTTCCGATCTCGACTTCTCCAACAATGTCCGTTTGATGGAAAGCATTGTTCAACTGCTCATCTTCGATTCTTTCTTTAGTAGATCAATGAGCTGGGATCTGCACTTGAAGCCGACGATAGCTCTGTTTCACGACGTTACAGGGACAAGTGCGGAGTAGTGTCTATCGTCTACTATGCGTGTCTTGGCGTGACCATCAAGAGTCACAGGTTTCATCCATAAACCAGTATCGAACAGCGACCAAGCAGCTTTTCAATTCCTTGCGGCTATTCTTATTTATACTAAGATTATTGCGCGCCCGTCGATTGGTCGTGAGCTTCTATAGAAGGATTGTCACTTGGTAACATCCGATACAACGCATTAGGTGTAGTAACATAAAACATCTTACTCTGAGACCTTCCTGAATCCGTTCCATCGCTCAAACCCCTCGATATTGAAACCCAACATATCCAACATATGACCCACGCTCTGATCTACCATATCCTCGAGGCTCTTGGGCCGTGTATAAAACGCTGGTACGGGTGGAAATATGATAGCTCCAGCGCTTCGCAAGAACAACGTATTATCTAGATGTATGTCATTGAGTGGAGTTTCGCAGATCGCAATTAGGAGCTTTCTATTTTCCTTGAGATTGTTATTTACTGCACGAGCGATCAGCTCGTCGCCAAAGCCAATTCTGATTGCTGCTAGAGTCTTCATGCTGTAAGGTACAACTATCATGCCATCGTGCTGGAAAGAGCCTGATGCGATAGGGGCTGACATGTCTTTTGAGGTGTAGTTGTTGTGCGCAAGACTTCTTATTTGAGATTCGGTAAGGGAGCATTCATACTTAAGTGTGGCGAGAGCCCATTTGCTGATTATCAGGTGTGTTTCGACATCGAGTTCTTTGAGGATATCTAGAAGTCTTATATCGTAGGGTGTCCCCGTAGCACCGGTGATGCCCACCACGATACGCTTCGATCGAGGAGATAGGAAGCGTATTTTGGATGACTTGAAACATTATTGACGAATCGGCAAGCCCATTCTGCTCTTATTGCTGATCTCAAACCTCATGTTGACTCTATCTAGCATACAACAGCTCAGCTCGCAGCTCCCGAAGTTGTTCTTCTCTGTCAGGAGCATGGACTTCCTATCAAAGAAGCATTCGCCCCTGTCGACACACTAGCGACATGGTGTGTCTTATAAGTAGATACAGAAAGGCTCAGGACCCTGCAAACCACTTCCGAAGAGTTCTGTAGGCGTCTTAGAGACCTTGTGTTCAAAAGTAAGAGTACAATGCTTATAAACCGGGTCATCCTCATAGGAGACGACGTGGATATCTATGACTGGGATAAGGTCATGTGGGCGTTCACAACGCGGTGTCGACCAGGTCACGATACCTACCATTTTGAAGACGTGCCTTCACATCCTCTGACGCCTTATATATCTCAGATACCAGGTACGCCTCGAAGAGGTGGTAAGGTTGTTTCTGACTGTTTACTTCGTTCTGAGTATGAGCAGCCAAGAGCTTTTAAGGCAGTGGATTTTGAAACGTCTTATCCATCTCACATCAAGACCAAGGTTCTTAATAATTGGGAGCAATGGGGTTTTCATAGCTTGAAGTGACTTGGTTATGCTACGTTTCTTGACTCTCTTGTGCTATATTTCTCCGTGTTTGCCAACTACGGCACATTTATGCCTAATCAATTAAACCTACTGCGCGAATTGGATCTATCCTAGTGTGCCAGGAAGAACGCCAGCTCTCTAGCCGACGTATCTATTATTGATTGTTATGTTTCGATCTACACTTAGAGTCGACTCCTACATAGCTGGGGAGTGTAAGAAGAGCGATGCTGATGTGCTAGCTAGACTAGGTCGTAACCTCTAAATTCTATAGGCACATCAGTTGCGAAAGATACGATAAGGGAAAGACTGTTGATTGAGTGGAGAAACCAGCTGTTCCTATTCGGATCCAAATGCACCAATGTCATACGCACTTCCTTTGCAAGAGCCCCAGAAACAAGACGAAAGTAAGTGATTCATCATGACAAAGCTTGCCTTGAGACAAACAAAGGCTATGGATTATCAGGGATAGAAGCATAGGTTGCTGATCAAAGCGAAATTGATGCATCAATTGGTATTGGTATTAGCTCTTTTACTGTAACCACCAGGAGAACAATCGTTATCCACGATTTAATATAAACTACGTGAGCACTGGTGCTCGAAGTGTTTAATACATCTTCTGAGATTTGAATCAACCAAGCAGGATTGAGACCAGGTGTATGTAGCTGCAGGCATATCAGGCTGATTTCCAAGATGGGGATGGATCAAATTGCGAAATTACTTTATCTGAACTCTGATTGGTTCAACTCCAGATCACGGCAGACATGCTAATATGGCGACATTTGAATCCAGGGCTTAAATATCGTGTAAACATAGTCGTGATGTCATAAATAAGTATCGATAGTAGAAATTGTCATTTATGAATCCGAGACGCTATACATAATGCGTAATGATCGTCCTGTAACCTATAGAGCTGCCCAGCTAAGCTTTGTCGCGTCTTCAAAACTGCAACCTTCCCGATAGTTGAACAGGGTTCGCATGGTGCAATAGCTACAATGAGACACATCATTCATAGACTATTAAATATATTTAATCCAGAGATCCCCTATAGCCGCGATGTTTATCTGCTGTTCCACTTGAAACCAGCACAGTGGACTGACACTATGACGACCGACCTCAAGAAAGATTCGCCGCCGGATCTTAGCGACGAGGCAGGCACAGTTTCTACAAGAACTGCAGTGAATGAGAGGGCTCTGTTACGCAAGCTCGATTGGCGACTTCTGCCAGCAGTTGGGATATTATATCTTCTGTCGTTCTTAGATCGCAGCAATGGTATGACGTGAGTCGTGCAAATAGATGCTCATGAGCTAATTTATCTTGATCAGTTGGTAACGCTCGCATTGAGGGGATGATTGATGATCTACACATGTGTAAGATTACCTTATCTTTCGGCCTTCCTGTTTCTGACAGATCTTAGCTGGGAATGAGTATCTGACTGGATTGACTTTATACTTTATTGGTTATGTTATTTTCGAAGTCTGTAATCTAACCCTCGAATCCATCCTGTTCTAACGACCCTTAGATTCCATGCAATATTATTCTCAAACGAACAACCCCTCAACTATGGCTTCCCACACTTACAGTTGCCTGGGGAGTTGTAGCAACCTTGCTCGGTATTGTCCAGAATAAAACGGGTTTCTTCATCGCTCGGTTCTTCCTTGGTGTGGCAGAAAGTGGACTTTTCCCAGGTAATTTACACAATCAATAACTTACTCAAAAGAAATATTAATGAAATCAAAGGTGTGGTATATTATTTCTCCATGTGGTACAAGCGACGGGAAAGACAGTTTCGTATTTCACTGTTCTTTAGCGCTGCTTCACTCGCTGGAGCTTTCGGTGGTATTCTAGCATATGTACGGCTCTCCACGTCTGGAATGTTCAATAACTGACAGAAGTAAGGGCATTGGAAAGATGTCAGGCATTGTCTGGGAGAACGGATGGCGATGGATCTTCATTCTGGTAAGTCCTTGTCGAAAGTCTACGTATTAAACTGACCTGTATCCAGGAAGGTATCGCCACAGTGATCGTCGCGGTCGCAGCATATTGGTTCATCGACAATTATCCTGATACGTCCAGTATTCTCACCGAGGAAGAGCGTTCTTTCATTCACGAGCGTCTGCATGCAGATAGTGACGCTATTCGTAAAGAGAAGTTCAGCTGGGCTGCTGTCAGGGAAGCGTTCGGCGATCCAAGCTGCTGGCTTTATGGGCTAGGCTTCCATACTATGAGTTTACCGTTGTATACACTCTCTTTGTTTCTGGTATGTCTTGCTGAACTGGATTTCATATGACACAGTACTCACTGATTAGCCCACGATTATCAAGGATCTTGGCTATACTGCAGCGGTCGCCCAACTTTTGACCATCCCGCCTTACGCCGTTGCTTTCCTTACTACCCTTGGTGTCGCTATAGCCTCTGAGAAGCTCGCTAAGCGCGCCGTTTTTATCGCTGGTTCCTCAGCAGTTGCCGCTATCGGATACATAATCCTCCTCGCCAACTCCAATCCTACCGCCAGGCCTGGAGTCTCGTACGTGGGAACATTCTTTGCCGCAGCTGGAATTTACCCCGGCACAGCCTTGGTACTCAGCTGGCCCGCTATCAATGTCTCCGGGCAAACCAAGCGTGCTATTGCAAATGCTATGCAGATCAGTATTGGAAATCTTGGTGCGGTGATGGGAACACAGCTGTACAGGTCGGGCGATGGCCCACGGTTTGTAGTTGGTCACTCTATGGCTTTGGCATATCTAATCGCGAATATTATCGTGGTGAGTATCTTGGGATGGCGATTGAAGAAGCAGAACCAGAGTCGGGCGGCTGTCAGTGAAGAGATCAAACATGTTGGCGATGTGGAAGATTGGAAAGGTGACTCGGACCCTAGATGGAGATTTGAGTACTAAATTGACATGAAGGGCGTGTACAGCATGTCGTAACTGTATATGAGCTCGAATGAACTCGAATTAAAGTTTTTATGTTATATATCAGTA
Source organism: Fusarium sporotrichioides (assembly GCA_019054645.1). NCBI lineage: Eukaryota > Fungi > Ascomycota > Sordariomycetes > Hypocreales > Nectriaceae > Fusarium > Fusarium sporotrichioides. Next base: position 171,663 of record JAHKNS010000002.1, on the reverse strand, counting down.
CTAGAGTGTAACTTAGTTGTTGTAAGCATCACATAAGTATTGATCAGAATTGAATGTCATATTCCCCCAATACAGAACACTTTCAATTTCAAGTCAACCTTCTTGATAGTTGATATTGAATGCATTGAGTATCTTCGTTAAGCGGAATCTTTTGCACACAATTTACTAGCATGCCTTGGTTCAAAAGGAGGAACGAGTCGATCAAGTTTGCCAGGCGAATACATATTTAAAAGCCAATGCACCTCAATCTTGAAATTGCACCTTACTTCTCAATGAATTGTACGAACTATTGATGCAACATCTGAGACGATATAATCGAGTTTATTCCGAAACCTCAAGTTCCTTCTTCTCACTCTCTCCTAAAAGGCCCAATGCCTCTCTTCGCGTCGGTGCTGCTGCATCGAAATAAGGCTTCTCAGCCAATGAGGTTACCCGCGTGCCATGTCGTGGCTCTCTTCCACTGTAATCCCAACTAGCGTTGTGGATAGTAATGCTATAACGGTTAATATCAACCACATACTTTCAGAACCAAGTAAGTACTAACCGATTGTCCCAGAGCGCCGAGGTTCGAGGCGTCCACTTGAAGCGAACCTGTATATCGACATTTGTTTCATAAACATCATACAAGTAATTAAGTATAACATCGCTCTCTGCCTTGTCAAGACCGACGATTCTGTCGGTCATTGCACGGTTTACCCAAAGTGCCTTCCAGCCTGTCGCAGGGTGGACCCTGACCAATGGATGGATCCTCTCGACATATTTGGGACCTTGTTCAGGATGGTCACGGTCAAGGTATGGGTGCGCAGACTTGTAGACAGCAGAGCGACCATCGATGATCTTTCGAAAGCCTGGAGACAGCTTTTCATAAGCTGCGTAGCCAGATGCCCAGAGTGTATCGCCTCCAACGGAGGGAATAGTATCGTTATGAAGGTGTGTGATACCAGCGGGCTGTCTCTCATGCACTAAGTCTGTGTGCCAGCGAGACGCCCCTCCTGGCTGGCGGAAAGTGGCAGGACGCTCTGTCGCTTGAAGATCGGGCCAGAGAACACTCACGCCTGGGAGACCTGGGACCTGAGGCACCTGTGGCTTTTGTAGTTGTTAGTGTTAAACTCCGGCACTGGGAAATATCATCACTTACATGAACCTCAACTTCTCCATACCACTCACCGAGTTCCTTCTGCTGCTGCGGCGAAAGATCCTGGTCTCTGAAGAAAACGACACTTCTCTCCGCAATCAAGAGAGCAAGTTCATCGCGTTGCTTATCAGTAAGGTCCTTTAACTGCAACCCCTCGATTTCGGTGCCGATGTACGCCGTAAGATCAGTTACTTTTGTGGCAGCAGACAAAAGACTCTTCTTCGACTTATCAGCTCGCGCACCTGCATCGACGTGATCGCGAGGCTTGTCACGAATCTTGTAGACATCGTCTAGATATAATGGGCGAGAGGGACGATAAGGATATCCTTTAGAAAGGTCCACACCTGATTTCTCGAGACGTTGCTTGGCAGCGTCCGGGAGGGCGAGGGTGTCCTTGATGGGCGGAGCAACATCTTGAATGCTGGGATCAATTGGTGCAGGAACCATTTTATGTAGTGTAAACAAATTTCTAATGCTTATCTTTCATGAGGGCAAGTCTTGAGATTTGACGAAACGGCAGAAACAGTATCTAGATATATCATTGTCTCCTCCTCACAGTACTACCCTAGGATCACGTCATGCAAGCACAGAATGGCAAGGGCCAATTCATTCAGATCCCATTGGCAGATCCGCCAGTTGCAATATGCAAAGCGTATTGCAACATGTATGCAGATCGCGACATTAAAAGATGTTATCTAAATCAGTGCTACACGATATCACCCTGTCTGATGCTTCCAACCGTAAACCCCCAGATAATGGCTACAGGTACTCTGTACTTAGGCGAATGATTAGAATGATAGGCGAAATGGAAATGATAATCCGGTCCCCACTATCACACAGCCAAAGCAACAATCAATTGGGCTACTGGGTTCCAGAAAAGTTAGCCTATAAGATTTAGGACACAAAAATAAACAGCCTAAAAGGTTTGACCTAAGTAGCATAAACTGACCTACTTATTTCGTCTCCTTTGCTCCTAGCGTCCAGTTTTTCTGACATTCTGATGCTGGGCTGTGCTCTGCTTTTCCACGGACCATCATACTCCGGGTCACATTTTCCCCAACCTACTCAGTAGAAATTCCTGTATTTTGAATCGCTTACATTATATCGGAGCATCTACACCCGCCCTTTCTACCTTCTATCACATGAACCATCTTATCCAAGAGCTCATGCGTCTGAGCTGGGATCGAAAGCACCGGAATTGACCACCGACCGGGTTAATTATCTTCCAGCTTCGTGATGTCATAATCGAACGAGGCTACCCTACATTATGGCCTCGAGAAGCGCTGACCATTCGACTGGGACTGAGACTGTGAATGGAACTGGGCGACAACCGAAATCACTAGCTAAAGCATGCATATCCTGCCGGACAAAGAAAGTCCGTTGCAATGCTACACGTCCAAGCTGCAGCAATTGTCAGACACAAGGTCGTGAGTGTGTTTATCACAATGAAACACCACGAAAACGGTAGGCATCTGGATCAGTGTTGTGACCCGTACAATCCGTGCTGACTATCACTAGGCCCACATTTTCGCAGATCCTCAAACTTCAACGCGACGCGTCTGCTCTCAAAGCTTTCATCGTGACACTTAGGCAAAGTAACGCACAGGAACGTGAACAGTTGCTCTCATCCGTTGTCGACAATGATGGAAATGTCAGTTTGCCAGCATCAGTAGACGGGAACCCTCCCACACAAGCCCAAACCTCCTTGATTGGGCGTTCCTCCCGATTAGCGATTGTATCCGATGATGAGCTGGACATTGCCAACTTTGTATCAGTTGACGATTCTGGTGAGACCAACAGTTTTGGTCCGTCATCTGCCCTATATAACCCAGCAAGGAATGGCCCTGATAAGCTCACACAATGTGACTCAACATGGGTGGAGAATGTCAAGAACAGTCTGATAGCAAATGCTGCTCTGCAGAGGCATCTAGAGTATGGACTCATGAAGCACTCGACGATCGCTGGGGTACCGACGGAGTTAGCAATGCACTTACTCAACCTTCACTGGGATCGTCAACATCACACATTCCTTCTTACCTACAGACCTGCTGTTATGCGCGATCTGCAATGCACAGGCCAGTATTGCTCCGCCTTTATGCTCAACGCCATCTTTGCCTGCTGCAGTAAGTTCTCGCCTCGTCACGAGGTCAGAGAGGACCCTGGAGATCCATCGAGTGCCGGTCTTCAATTTTTTAACCGGTGCGACGAGCTAATTGCGCAAAACTCTCTTCTAATGCGACCGCATATTACAACAGTCGTGGGACTTCTCTTGCTAGGCTCAACATACAACGCGCGTGGAGAGACATCAAAAGGATGGCTGTATACTGGTTATGCACTTCGGATGGTCTATGATTTGGGTCTCCATCTAGATCCGAAACAGACAACAGATCGCTCGGAGGATATAGAAATAAAGAGACGGGTGTTCTGGGGCGCATTTGTCTGTGATAAGCTTCAGAGTCTCTACTTGGGCCGACCTGTGGCTATCAATCTTTGCGACTCCCAGGTATCGCGCGAGTTCCTCGACCTATACGAAGAGACAGAACCATTTCTTATTCCTAACACGCCAGCAGAATCCACCCCCGGCTTGCCTAGGAGTATGGATGACATGGTTCCCAGGTATTCGGTATCGACTTTCCAACAATTATGCCTCTTGTCCAAGATAATGACGACTATTATCAATCGTTTTTATGTTGTCGGAGCCACATTTTCGAACGCTCAAACCAGTCTCTTGAAAATTGAGAGAGCGTTACAGAAGTGGCGGGAAGACTTGGCTCCGGAGCTCGACTTCAAGCCTTGGACTTCCGCGGGAACACAAGCTCAGACGCCAAATATTATGGTCTTGCATAATCTGTATTACTCCCTTATTATCTTGGTCCATCGGCCATTCATCTCAGACGGGCATCTCCGCTCAACCGGAACACCATCTCGATCCTGGGAGCAATGTACAGATGCAGCAAGATGTATTACAAGTATAGCATCAGTTTACAAGTTAACTTATGGACTCACTGGAGCGCCTTATGTCCTTGCATATGCGGTCTATGTGGCGTGTACTATACACGTCCGGAACGCAGCTTCCCAAAGTCACAGGGAGGAGCATCTGGATTTATTGAGAAGCAGTTTGGAATGCTTGGATCAACTTTGCATTGCGAACCCTGGTGTTGCAAAGCCGGCTAATAGTATCCGGCGCTTGATTGAAGCCAGTCGTCTCAACCTTACTGTTGGTGAGTCATGACAAACGTACTACATTAATCTGTCGACTCTAACAAATTCTTAGGAGAAACTAACTCCACCATAGGAGCTGATATCTCACTCGACTTGGATGCAATTCACAATTCATTCAATACAACAGACTGGCCCTATCAAAATTACGAAATGAGCAATGGGGAAGTGGACTATAGTTTGCCGCTCGATCCATTATTCGGCTGGATCAATGTGCCAACCCCGTCACTAGACCAAGACACACAACTACCACTTATCTAGACTAGAAATCAAATCACTAATTGTAGATTTCCACCAATATGTTATGTCTTGAGTGCAATGAAAACAGAGCTATGGCAAATACTGGGAGTAAATCTAGGAAATTGCAATCTTTTATGCCTGTCTTTCAATACATCGGAATAGTAAGGAAACAAAACCCAAGACTTTCCTGTCTACACAGAAGCTTTGTCTTACTTGCGAGAGTCTCATTGGACGACGACACAGGGCAAGGTTGGCTCAGTGCCGAGAACTCCGCCCGGAGACTCACTCTCCGATTTTATGTGGGCCACGGGGAATGAATGTCCTGTCGTCGCTGTATTAATTGCTGTCGAATAATACAAATATATAGATATATCAACACCCAAGACGTAGTTGTCTTGAATTGAATCTTGAATATCCAAGCACATCTTCCTACCTGCTGTGCATAAGATTGCTCGCTGTACTCTCTTCAATTACCCAGACACTTGGACCCCACATCTTTAGCAACATGGCTCATCTCCCTGAAAACGTTGACGTCTTGATCGTGGGTAGTGGCAATGCCGGATTTGCAGCAGCGCTGTCTGCGTCCGAGAACGGGGCCAAAAATATTCTACTCATAGATAAGTGTCCTGAAGAATGGGTCGGTGGCAATTCCTATTTTACTGCTGGCGCCTACCGAATCGCCCATGGTGGGCTCAACGATCTGTTGCCGTTCGTCAACAATGTTTCCCGCGAACAAGCAGAAATGATCGACCTTGCGCCCTATACCGAGAAGGATTTCCAAGACGATATGGATAGGGTGTGTATGGGACGATCAGACCCAGAACTGGCCAAGACACTCATCCAAAACTCGAATTCAACTGTCAAATGGCTCGCTTCAAATGGTATTCGCTTCCAGCTCTCCTTCAACAGACAGGCGTACGAGGTTGATGGGAGAATCAAGTTCTGGGGTGGTCTCCACATCAAGACCCAGGATGGAGGCAAGGGTCTTATCGAAGACTACCTTGCGGCGATCAAGAAACGGGGCATTCAGGTTTCGTGGTCAACAGCGCTCACAGGACTCAAAAAGCATGTTAAGGATGACAGCTACGACGTTCAGCTGTTAGTCAATGGTTCCAAATACTCCCTCAACGCCAGCGCTGTTGTATTGGCTGCAGGAGGATTTGAGTCTAACCCTCAGATGCGAAGCCAATTCCTTGGTGCTGGTTGGGACATGGCCATGGTCCGCGGAACACCTTACAATACTGGCGATGTTTTGAACCTGGCCATTCAACAGTTGGGCGCAAAAGCCGTAGGAAACTGGTCTGGCTGTCATTCCGTCGCCTGGGACGCTAATGCTGACCCAAATACTGGCGACCGAGAAGCTTCGAACGAATACACCAAGTCAGGTTATCCTCTAGGCCTCATGTTGAATGTTGAGGGCCACCGCTTCGTTGACGAAGGTGTTGACTTGAGAAATTACACTTATGCAAAGTTTGGTCGGGCTATCCTACAGCAGCCAGAACAGTTAGCCTTCCAGGTTTGGGATTCAAGGACCATCGACTGGCTACGGATGGAGGAGTATCGTGAAGAGCGTGTCGAGCGTATATTTGCGAAGACTGTGGATGAGCTCGCCCAGAAATGTGTGGAACGTGGACTCCGAGACGCAGCCACTTTTGTCGATACAATCCAAGAGTACAACGAAGCAGTTTACGCACATCGCGAAGAAAACCCTGATGCTAAATGGGACCCTGCCATCAGAGACGGCGTCTCAACTCAATCGTCCAAGAAGAAGCTTGCTCTGGCCAAATCGAACTGGGCTCTACCCTTGGATCAGGGCCCTTACATGGCAGTCAAGGTGACTTGTGGCATCACCTTCACCTTTGGAGGTGTCAAGGTTGATCCCCAATCCGCCCAGTTGATCCACGGAACGACAGGGTCTTCAGTACCGAATGTTTTTGCTGCAGGGGAAATGGTGGGAGGGCTGTTCTATTCTAATTACCCTGGCGGGAGTGGATTGACATCTGGAGCAGTATTTGGAGCGAAGGCTGGCAAGGCTGCTGCACAGGTCGCTACAAAAAGAAAGGCATTGCAAACTGATCAATCTTTTTCGAGCCGTTTGTAACCAAGACTAATCAATCTTACCACGAGGGTTTCAGTGGCTGCCAATGTTTAAATTTACGAATCATACAATGTTATGTCCGATAGGGTATAAGACGAGTAGGTATTGTAAATGAAACTACTGGCTTTGTGTTTAGATCACCCCTTTTTGTTACATGCAAACGCTTTCTTTTAATGTTGCATAATTGGTTCCCCCTCCTAGCGAAACAAATCACAATTGTTTGACACCACATCGCGGAGTAAAGAGGCGGTCTTGGCGCCAGTGATAAGCAGCAAACACTCCAAGTTCTCGACTCGTCACAAGACGCTTGTCACCAGTGGCGTTCTTAGGCCACTCACACGCCTCTATATCAAGCCATCGACCCATTTCCCCCAACCTACAACTCAAGGCTGAATTGCAACGGTGCGCCAACTTATCAATGCCAATGAAGCTTGCCCGGTCTTCGGTTAGCTTTATCTGGGGAAGCAATAGCATCAAGGCCTAAAATTGAGCGAGTCAGTACTCCCAACTCCAGGATTCATCAGTGCCACCCATTCCCGTTAATCATAACGCATGCTAAGTCCACATTGCATCACGATTCTTTTCCATCACTTTTCCATGGTCCTCTTGCTCGGTTGCGCAAGACTCGTCGCCTGTCTCATTCGCGCATTCTCGCATTTGGACAGCCCTTTGCATGCACACATGACCAAATAATGGCTGGGCTTCAACCGAACATTTGGGCCGGTGTCGCCATTCCTTGGCTTGCAGCGCTGTGCTCACTTGTCATGCGTGTTTGCGCCCGGCGAATGACCAAAATGAGCTGGTGGTTTGATGATTACTTTTCCGTCCTGGCATTCATCTTCGCAACAGGCTACTGCAGTATTATGGTAGAGTGTATGTGACACCCCTAGATTTTATCTGGGCCCTGACTGACAATCAACTAGGGACGTTACACACATACCTCGGCGTCAAAATTCCGGACTCGATATCTGCAGATGAGAGGGAGGCGATCCTCCAGCAAGCTCGCTTCCTTAGCTTTTTGAACTCTTTATGCTATGCCTCATCCATCGCCTGCTCCAAGATAGCTATTTTGACGTTATATTGGCGCCTCTTCAAGATCTCTTCAATCCGCATACCGATCATTGTTATGCTGGTGATGGTAGTCATATGGATTATCCTCCGAACATTTATGCTGACCTTCCGTTGTGTCCCTGTTCAATCACTCTGGGACTATAGCATTACAGATAAAGTCTGTAACCTTGACAGTGGTCAATTCTTCCTGGGTACTATTACTACTCACTTTATTATGGATATTGCTATACTCATTTTACCAATTATCGAAGTCGCTCGACTAACCCTACCAAAGGGACAAAAGCTCGCTATCGCTGCGTTATTTCTACTTGGAGCTATGTATGACCTGTCCGCTGTGCTACGATATATCCACGAATTTGACCGAGGCTAATGAGTATACCCAGTGTCTGCTTTGCCTCAATGTTTGTTCTGGTCGAACTTGTCAACTACGACAGCGACACAACACAAATGCCATATGACTATGCTATGTTTTGTATCTTGGGGTCTGTGGAAGTAAACATTGCTATTGTCTCAGGTGAGCAACATGCTGAAGCAGTGAATCATAGAATGATATTAACTATAATGGATCAGCTTGTTTCCCTCTTTTGCGCCCGATCTTTATTTACATACTACCTATCAGCTTTCTTACATCGTATGGAAAGAGTAGCCAGCGTGTTAGTCGACCAAGCAATGTTATCAAATTGACGACACTTGTCAGGTCGAACAAGGACAAGGAGCTGGATGACTCAAGCTCAACACATCAACTAGCTGATGTAGAAAATGGACTCAGCTACGATGCCGGTGACATTCAATATCCAAACGGAGTTCATACAGTTATTTGCAGTCGAAAATCGGGTTCTGTTTGTCACGATAACATGTCGGGGATTTTTGTGCAAAATGACACAGTGGTGGAAGTTAATCAAGTCTAGATTCGGATAGACTATAAGCAAATACGTACTAGCTACTCGAGTAGCCAATTCACCGCGAGACTCGTGTATGTGATCCTCTCAATTTGGTGAACTGTTGAAATAGAGTCAATACCATTGTGTGGTTTATTGTGGAAAAATCAGCAATATGACTGGACCAAAAATCACAAGAGGGGCCATTTCGATGGCACTAAAAGCAAACACTGTTAATGGCTGTTTGTCAATAGCATCCGTCCCAAAAAGCCCTTTCCAATTCAAGACTGCATGTATCCTTAATCGCTATTAGTTCGGTTTGCCAAATATATACCTTGGATTAACATTTGTATCCTGCTGTGTCTATGGTCGCCGAAAAGTTAGCCCTCAAGCTTTAGGATGTAAGAACAAGCAGTCTAAAACGTATGGTCTAAGTAGCAGATATTTACCTATGGATCTTGTCTCTAACGCTTCCAGCAGTCAATTTTTCTGAGACAGGCATATCTAAGCCTTGTAGCGCAGCACCAATTGCCGAGATCGTCACCCTTACTGAGACACTCATTAAACTCAATTGTTCCAGCTATTCCGAATACGATGTGCGCTAATAATTGCATGTACCATCCGAGTGGTATTAATTTTGCAACAAGCGACATTACTTGATTTAGATCTTCGTGCATGAGGGTGGTAGTACACAAACAATCCATGGTGCAGATTGTTTGTTTCGCGCATTGACTTGCGGAACAAACAACCCACCCTGATCCTAGCATTGTACGCCCGCCAAAGTCATCCACCAAATCCGAATGGATGCAGAAGGGTCAATGCTGACGACTACTTAAGTCACAGCCGTCCGAGGCTATTATACTGATACCACTCATTCAGAGCCACTTGGCAAGTTCATTCCACCATGAAACAAGCACCTTTGTTTTTGTTCTTCACCTATCTTACCGGCGCAGCCTTGGCTAAGCCTAAACCTGTACATCACGAGGTTGATGTCGCTATCATTGGTGGTGGTGCAACAGGTGCTTATGCTGCTGTCAGACTCCGGGAGGACTATGGCAAGAGTGTCCTGGTCATTGAGAAAGAAAACAAGCTTGTAAGTAGCCCGACCTTATAGTTACAGCCGTCGTTGCTAATCTAACACGAATATCCAGGGCGGCCACGTTCATGCTTACCACCCCAACGGCGGAGGTAGGCCAATCAACTACGGAGTACAAGCGTATCTGAGCCGAGAGACCACCAAAGCATTCTTCAAGCGATTTAATGTTGGTCTGATTGATCCGGACCTGCAGAGTGGGTTCGATCTTCTTTTCGGCACCAAGGACATCGATTTCAATACTGGAAGGAATGTGGATGTTGACTACGGGCTCATTAACTCAACTGTCGCATTGATCGAGTACGCTGCATTGGCAACGAAATATCAGCCATGGTTTGAGAATGGTTACTTCAAAAAAGGGAAAATTCCGGAAGACCTTCTTTTGCCTTTTGGAGAGTTCCTCACCAAACATAACATCGTCAGCTCTCTGGAGATTCTTCGGACATTGATATGGATGTCCGATGCCGTGAACACACCTACATGGTTTGTCATGGCTGTTGTTGGACAACCCCAACTCGCCGCTCTAGGATTTGGTCTGACAGGTCCATCTTTCAAGTGGCCCGCGACTTATTCTTCTGAAACACTTTACGATCGTGTTTTCGGCCTCATGAGAGACGATGTCCTTCTTCAAAGCACGGTAGTCTCAAGCAGTCGCAAGGCCAATGGTGTTGATTTGGTCGTACAAACACCAAGCGGGAAGAGGCATGTCAAAGCCAAGAAACTGCTCATCGCTGCAACCCCATCACCTGGTAATACCGAGCCATGGGATCTTGACGTGAACGAAAAGTCAATATTCTCCAAATTCTCTTGGGAAACCCTCTATGTCAGTGTTGTCAGCAAGACCAACTTGCCTTCTGCAGTTGCTGGCATCCGTAATGCGTGGGACAACCCGAGTAGCTTTTACCTCCCTCAGGGTAATTTTGTGGACGCATACACTCGAGCAGACAATGTTGACCTCTGGACTACTCGTGTCCTCGGTGGCGCCACTCTGACTGCCCAAAAAGCACGGTCTTTGATCAAACAAGTCTTCACCAAGATTGATGTTGCGGGGACATATGACACTACTGAACCTGACATCCTGGCATTTGCATCACATGGACTCACCGTGCCCAAGGTGTCACCCAAGGAACTTGCTGCTGGATTTTACAAGAAGCTTTATGCACTACAAGGCCAGCGCAACACGTTTTGGACTGGACTCACTTGGGCCCCAGACTACACTCCGATCTTGTGGGACTTTACTGAGAAGCTTCTCCCTCAAATCGTGTCTAGTATCTCCTCGGTGGACAAGAGCTGATAGCATTAATCATCATCACTGAGATCCACAATAGGTCTAGCTGAATGTAGCAAAATCTAAATCCATTTTCTTTGCTCTTTTCTAAGTATCTGCTCTATTTCACTTTACAAAAATCTGTCTAGGATAAACTCTGAACATCAAATCTCTGCGTCAACCTGAATGGTATAGGCCTTTTCTGTCTGGTTGACTACAGTGACCTTGACTCCCCAGCCAGGAACCGTATATGAACTCACTCTGCCAGTATCTAGAGACAGCGTTCCATCGTTCTTGTCGTAGACACTATCAGCACCACAGCCACCTGATCCTGGGGTAATATCTAGAACGCGAACAGGGCCACTGCCCGACTTGACCGAGGTGTCTATCGTGTAGAGTAAGACACCGGGTGCGCAGACACCTGAGTCCAGACCCTCGGGGGTACGGGCCTCGGCGACAAGTGCTGAGGTTTGGTTGATGGCGATGACAACAGCCTTGGTGTCATTGCCGGAAGTTTTCGACTCTAGTGGTGTAAGAGTGTGCTCAGTAGTCCCTCTCTCCAGAACACAGTCGATAGACTCGTCATTAATCCAACCCAGGCGCCACTTATCCCATGCGAAGAAATCAGGGCCAATGCCAGACACGTCCCCCATGGCACTCCAGCCACCGACATAGTAACCAAGACCAAGGTTCTCGAATGGGTAGAAGTCGGCCAGGCACATGGTGTGCCCCGTCTCATGAGCCAATGCAATCCAGCTTTTCGGTCCCCAAGTTGTAAATGCGTCAGCTGCGACAGTGACGGTTTTCCTGGCAACATAGGCACCCTGTCTGGTATTGGCTCGTGTATTGAAGGTAATAGATCGAGAGATTCCTCTGACACCGGCGCTATTTACAGGAACAACGTAGAGAACATCCGATTCGGGGGGCGGGGGGCGAGTGCCGTTGGCTGTATAAGCGTCGAGAGCATCCTGGATGTAGATTTGATGTTCTGCCCATGTGAGACCTCGCTCCCATCCATAAGACGCAGCAGATGTGGGCATGCGGTAGAACTTGGACAGATCAGCAGTGACGTTGAGCGACATAGCCCCGTAAGAGGCCTGCTTGTACCATTCGGATGTTTGGGGGACCAATGCCTCGTGTAGCGATTGAGGGCTTTCGCCTTGAGCGGGTTCGGCATCGGAAAAGTCAACAAATATCATGAAGCTATTGACAGTTCCGGTACTCGGAACACAGTCTCCATCGTAGTCGAAGCCGACACTCAGATCCACGCCGTCAACAGCAGCCAGCTTGCAAGCAGTTTTCGATTTAGGGGGTTGGGGTTTGCAAGCAGCGGCGCAAGCTACAGCAGGCCAAAGTATAGAAAGAAACAGAGCCTTCATGACTAGTGAGTTTGGCTGGAAGAAGGATGAGTGATTGTGAGTGAAATGAGAATAGTTCTGACTTGTACACTAGGTTATCCTTTATAATCTCATTGTTCTGCAGCTCCTGAGCATCGTCGTGTGTCGCTGGGTCGGTGATTTTACCATCACTCTAGATTTGCCTACTACAAAGTCCCAATTGGATCGCCAGCGCAATTCAGCTCCAGCAGCTACTGTCAGCGGGCCTCGGGGTTCATGTCAGCGGGCTACTCGCCTTCCCCGACTTGTTTCTTAATTTCACCAACCACTAAGTGCCCAGTAGGGCTATGCCATGCTTCTCTGGATGGATTGTTATGGGGCCGCTAATACCAATTGAGAAAATGGAGTAATTGCAAACTCGCGATGCTGCGCCATAATGCTACATAAACACAGCCGCCCTTAGCTCAAGGCTTTCTAGGAGAGTCCAATAGAGCTTGTGGTAGATATAATTTGCCGATATTGGTGCCAGGCTTTGGTGAGAAGGGATGGTTTCATTTGGGTCGGTCTGACCGAAGGTGAGAGCTTCCGTTCGACGATTGTAAAATAAGCATAAAAAGTTAGCGGGTATTAAGTTCACAGCTGAGTTACCAAGTGGACCTTAAAATGGCATCAGCGGTCACCATCTCACCGCCTCCCGCAAATGGCGATATGCATAGATCATGAAGTTGGCTTCAGAATCACGGCGTTTGTGGTGATAGTGTCGGAGAGGAGCATGTTGAATATCATGATCGAGCATACATGAGCGAGAGCAACAATAATGACAAGGATATGGTATTCTGCCGTTGGGTCTAAGCATCATACAGTGCTATGCTGTCTATCTTGCATTCACTTAATTGCCTCAGAGGCAAATCAACAAGGGTATATGTAACTGCTTCAGTGGTGAGAATTTATTCACGCAGATCTGCTTCATTCTACATTTGTTCTAATTGCGTTCTGTTTAGCGTATGTAGTATGGAAATACTCCTAGTGAGCATGGAAATTCAGGTCTTGTCTTCATCCATGTAAAAAGGCAATAGAGTTCGATACTAGATCAATGGAGAACAGCTAGCACACGATTGTATCGCTTCGGATAATAAGCCACGAGGCTTTTAACGCTCTTATAGAATGAGGTCAATTTATGTATCGTATCTTCGCACCTAAAAGCTAATACTCGCAGCAATTCCTCCTTGTAGTAGTGAACCTACCTACGCTGGAGACTTTTGTTGCTGTCGCTTTTTCATCATGTATACCTCCTTTGCAATGCGCTTTACTTGGCATCCCAAGTGTTGTGCTATAGGCCACTTCTCAGCGTATTTTATGAGGGCTCCAATACTTTGACGCATGTTTTGACGGAGGTCCTCATCATCTTGAGCTACAAAGGCTAGTGACCATTTGCTCAGGTGGATTGTAGATGAGAGTGTCACCATGTAAGCAAAGAAATGAGTGTGTGAAAGGAGAGGAACACGGTGGGTGACTAGCTTGCTGAGCTCACCCGCAGCCCGGATCGTGCGTTTTGTATGTGGGTTGAAGGCGTCGCTGGACGTAGCTGGAGTGTTGGGTGCACAGGCCTTGATGTGATAAGTTGAAGACGGATCCAGTTGCGAGTGAGGCTGGTGTAAGAGAATAGATATGGCGTGCCACATCATGATGGCCTGGAACATCATCTCATCAAGCGTGCCGTTGCAATAAGCGGTGTATTTTGAAGCTGGTAGGCGAAGCATCCAGTTGGCGAGTAGCTTATCGATATAGTCGACGTTTGTTGGCATTCTTTGGAGTGTACCCAGGATGCAAGCACATTGGATTCGATAGGTGTACGATGAAAACGGCTTACCATCGAACAGCCCGATATTTTCTGTATCGTTTAGGTACATATGGGGAGGTATTTGCTAGATCTTGTGAGCATGCAGTAAGTACAAGGCTTCATGACGCAACTTACTCCCAAGAGATACTGATTTTCTTCGCAAGGTAGACCAACATCTGCAGGGACATCGTACAAAGCAAAAGTGTTTGTTTGATGCACACCCGACATAAGAGCATCTACAACGTACAGCTCCCACCATGTCCTCCGCCAGCTCTCCTCGAGCATCGGAATCCCTTGTCCGTGGCTGGTTGCAAATGGACTAGTGTTCATGTTGATTTGTATGGAGATGTCCCGGGCTTCCGACATGAGTTTATTAGCCCTTTTTCTCTGACGAATACCGTCCAGTCCAATGATAAGAAGCAACCTAGCCTGTACTAAAAAGCCGTCTTTGAGAAGGTTACCATCTATCAGGCGGGCCGCGTCGTTTAAAAGGCCTTGAGAGGCGTGTTGCTCGACGTAGAGGGAACCAATCCAACGTATAGCTGCAATCAGGGGCTCCAAGGAGGCCCCCTGTACTAATGCAAGAAGAGGTTCCTTTGGCAGTATAAAAGGATGAGCAGCGTAGAAATTTCGATAGAATGAGTCTATGTAACGTTCTGTCTGAAGAAGTCCCCGGGGAACTTCAAAGCTAAAAGCTGGATCCGGATCGCCTATACCACCAAGCGGACCATGTAGGGAAAGGACAGGCAAAGTTGTTGACGCAGTAGTTTGAGAAAACGTGGCAACTGGGAGACTTTTGTCTATGCCGGAATGACTTATGACAGTACTGGAGAATATGGATGGATCGAAGTGAGGAAGGAATCCCAGTCCAGTTACCGGAGGAGCAGAATCGATCGTGATTGCTGTGGAGGTAGCGATAAGGACAGGATTCTCCGCTGCTGCATGAGGACTAGAGAATTTATTAGACATGCGTTTACGGCCATTGTAACCACGACGGGAAGCAACATAGGCGCAGTCTAAGTTGGCAGTTATGCAGCGTGAACAAGGACATTGTCCATCGCATTTGAGATGCCTTCTGCGCTACAAGAAAGACAAAAGTTAGTACTAAATCCCCTCTAGCATTGTCACCCAAGGTGCGATGACAAAACTTTAAAAATTATGTAGGAGTAATATGTAGAAACTCACGCAAGCAAGACACGCAGCTGGAACCGAGGTGATGTTACGGCGAGTTCCAGAACTCGCCCAAGGCTCATTAGATGGCAGCATTGCGTTTGTGATTTCTGCCGTCAATTAGCAAGTGTGTGCTTGTGGGAACGCGACTTTATGTCCTTAATAAGCAAGACATGCTTACGACAAACTACAATGGGAGCGTGCGTCTACACCAGTAAGAAATACCGTACCATCTCGAGAGCTTTGGTTTGTACCAGCCAGCTCTTACTTTTTACCCTGTAAGCGAGCGAATTACTATTGGCTTATAGCTAGCACGGAATTTCCCGACAGTCTATGGTAGTCTAGAACGCAGCCGACAGAGACTCCATCCTGGTCCCTGCAGGAGTGGCTTGGAAGAGATTAATGTGAAGGGCACGTTAATGACGCATTTCATGAAAAGCTCTCAAGATTTTTGAAACGTCAAGAACTAAATATAACAAGACATGCATGGGAACGAAATCAGGAGACGAAGATTCGTTATTGACAAAAGCAGGCCGTGATAGTATTGGGACAAGAAAGATAAGTAGTGCACGGGTGGGGTTACTTTCCATAATCACAGCAAAGGACTTTTTTCCTTTCATCTCCGGAAATTAAATTCGGTGGACTGGGCATCATGAAGTTGCAGCATATTCTGCAGTCTCTCACCGCCTGACCTACCATCAGTCGCCCCCCTGTTGACTCGTATTGAGGATGGAGGATCGTCACCACAAGCACCCGGAGTGGTGTTGTTACCCCTTTGTACTTCCAAGTTGTCAATTTTCATGCCTGAACCTCAATCGCCGTCATATTTGAGCCCCCCCTCCCTTTGCATTGACTGGCCAATCACTTTACATGAATTACCCTTATGCTAACTTTACCAATACTGCCTGCCAATCTCACGGCTAAGTAATTACGGTCCTTATTTAAATTGTTGTGCGAGCCATAGTTAGTGAAATGCATCTGGAACAGTTCTTTCGCATATTGTAGTCCTCAAGGCGGCTACAATTATCAGCTTTATAGCTCTCCGTGCTATCCACCTTATCCAATCATAGCTAAACACTTCTTCAAAAACCCCGCACTGCGTTTACATTCCATTGCTGACGACTCTTGTCCTGGAATAATTTCCACCTTTGTATCCATTTCGTCCCATACCCAATATGCCGCCAGCCAATGCTTTTATATCGTGCGAGGCATGTAGGTATGTATTTGCCAGGTTCTATCTCAGGTGACCAGTCTCCTCCTTAGCTGAACTAACTGATTCGTAGACGTCTTAAGCGTAGATGCTCAAGAGACACCCCATCATGTCGTCTAGTAAGTACTCGCTGTTTTGTCCGCTCGGGGATATGACTCTGACATCTCTACTTAGTGTGCTCGGCTGGGTAAAACATGTAACTATGGAACAGAACATGCCAGCCCAAACCTGAGAACCTATACCAATGGCCTGGCGCGTCAAGATCGTACAACTCCTGCAACAGAACTAGATATGAACCGAACACTCAACTTCCCGTGCTCATACTTTCTGGATTCCGATTTGTTCCAGCCAATATTGAGAGATACATTAACAACACATGTCGGCCTGTTTTTTATCGAGCAGCAACAACGCTTTACGACTGCTGATACATTCGACTGTTTGATAGATCACTACGAGACTACCATTCACCAGTGGCTTCCCATGCTCAGCGCCAAGAGATTGAGGCAAAACGCAAAAGCTCTAGGAGACTCAACTCGGGGCTCTGTTGATGTTCTGGTCTTTTTGGCCCTTGAGGCTCTGATTTCTCAGAGTGATGAGCATACCGTATCGCCACAAAGCAACCCTTCGTATTTGAAAGTCAAGCATGGGAGCTTCATAGCTGAGAGTGAGGGAACTATCAACATTCGACTGATACAGACTCTCGCCCTGGTAGCCTTGTACGAGCTTGGCCATCGCATCTACCCTGCCTCATATTTGACAATAGGACAAGCCGTTCGACTAGCTACCATGGTTGGATTGCACAGCCAAAAGGATGCAAAACAGCTTTTCGTGGAACCGGAAACATGGACGTTATGTGAAGAGCAGAGACGGACTTGGTGGGTGATCTTGATGCTTGATAGGTATGTGCAGATCTTTGTCCCTGGGAACTTTATCATTAATAAGTACTAGAGTTGTCGTTGCAGGTTCCCCGCAACTACTTATGGCTGCTCCAGAACCGAACACGAATGATCTTCTCCCTTGCAACGACGATGACTGGACGACGGGACGAATAGGTTTCAATGAAGCACTATTTACGCGCAACTTCCACTCGCCCTCGTCGGTAGGACAGTTTGCTAGAGTATGCCAAGCGGTCCATATGTTCGGCAAGGTTCTTAGTCACATACGAGCAAGAAAAAAAGACACTGACCCAGTCGAACTTACCGCCGAGGCTATGCAGCTGCATATAGTCCTAACAGCGTTGGATCAGGGCATCACGAGTAATGGCTGTGACATCACGACGGCGCATGGGAGCTTGCATGCGGCGTTGTCACTGTGCAGTTTAGCTCGACTTCTACTATATAATGAATATGCGTGTAACGAGCCCAGCTTTAGTACGTCACGCGAGAGACTGGCCGCTGAGGTTGAACTGCAACAGATATCTTTGGCAAGCATCCAAGACATTGTATCCAAGACAATACCACAGATGGCGAGGCAAATAGTGTCGGCGAGTCAACAACAATCAAAGAGACCGAGACATTCGCCCATATTGGCTGGCTGCCTGTATCATGCAGCTACAGAGTGCGCGTGGTTTGTTAAGGAAAACAATGATGCGGAGATGGTGGCTGGTTTAGAAGCCATCACGCAAGCACTTGAAGTGCTCAAGTTCGAGTGGGCTGTCTGCGGTAGGATTTACTCACCTGATTAAGTCCGAGGTTGACATGGCGCTGATGAATCTTATGCAGAAGAATATCTCTCATACTTGAAAGGGAATAGACCTTGAAACCGACATCATTGCGAGAACAACAGGGCCGATGGAAGGTTAGACAGTTCACTAGTGTTTTTCTGTTTGTCCGCAACGACTTCGCATTCCCGCTCTGCCCGCTTTGCTTACCCTTAGGTCTATAGCAAGCTCAAACCCCGCCTCCGCTCTGCCCGCCCCAACGCTGACATTCCCGCATGACCCGGGCAGTACGGCTCCACTCTCTGGCCGTTGTCCCAAAAATACGCCAAAGCATCATAATGTCAAATAGTCTCCTGAGAGATCTCTTGATTGTTATAAAAAGCGCAACATCTCCCGTCAAGTTTCATTTCGTTTTATCATCAGGATATCTCACAATCGTTTCTTCTATCAGCAACCCGTTTAACCTCTTATATTTGGTTGTTCATTACTACCATCTATTCTTTCGATCAACATGTCTCAGCTCGTTTGGCTTGTCACTGGTTGCTCCTCGGGCTTTGGGTCGGAGTTTGTGAATCAGATTCTATCCCGAGGCGACAAGATCATCGCAACTGCCCGAAACAGTGAAAGGATTAAGCCACTTGCAAGTCAAGGAGCAGCTGTCCTTGAGCTAGATGTTACGGATTCACAAGACAGCATTGATCACACCATCGCCGAGGCCATTGGTATCTATGGGCATATCGATGTATTGGTTAACAATGCTGGGTTTGTAGCTGCTGGGTCTTGGGAGGATCTCAGGTATTGCTCTTACTAATTAATGGTATTGCCAACCTTGCTAACATGTCTAGTTACGATGAATTTGTTTCCTCTTTTGAGACCAACGTCTTCGGACCAATCAAGGTAACACGTGCAGTGCTTCCGCATATGAGAGCGAGAAAATCAGGAACTATGGTCTTTATTAGTTCTTTGTCTGGTATGGTCGGTCACCAGTTTACTGGAGCTTATGCGGGATCAAAATTTGCTCTTGAAGGTCAGATCCCAAATTCTTATTGTCAGAGTCTACATTTCTGTGTTCTAACATAAACTCAGGTGTTGTTGAAAGTCTGCATAACGAAACCAAATCTCTCGGTCTTCGCACTCTCTTGATGGAACCCGGACGCTTTCGTACCCCTCTTCTGTCGTCAGGCCACCTTCAGTCAAAGCAGAGTCAGATTCCCGATTATGAATCAGCTTCCGAGACCCATCATAGCCACCTTCATGACGGAAATCTAAAGCAGCCTGGAAACCCAGAAAAATTCGTCTCGGTTGTGCTGGACTTGGTCAGAAAAGAGGGCTGCGCGCAGGAAAAAAGCATCCCGTTTCGTCTACCTGTTGGGAAAGATGCGGTAGAAGAGATTGGGGCTAAAGCCAGGGATATTCTGGAGACAATGCAGGAGTGGGACTCTATTATAACAGAAACTGACTACTAGTGGGTATACTTAGAATAGTTACTGAAAGGTATCAAACATTATCCGCCTTGAGTTATTCCAATTGCGTTCTTATTTCTACATGATAGAACCAAGTAGGATATCACGTGTAAGGGAAACTCAGATCCAGTCAGTCGGTCCCGTTTCGGTAGGCGGCCCAGAGTAATATCGTAGTTAACACTACCGCATCCAAGACGGACAATCCCCACACTCATCACTTATCTCTGAACTCCGTACTCGTTTATCTCCATTGGTCTAAACTGCTGCCGACTTCATATGCCGAAACATCTTCATGACCAGGGAAGTCATGGATGTTACAACGTCCTTCCATCCCAAGACTATTTTGTTCGTTGATACAAACCCTATTGAGTTGTACACCTCCATCGCCAAGGAAGTCTCTGGGCTTCATGTTTTCGAAGATAGAGTACGCACTAAATATACCATCGACATCGCCACCCAGTGCTCTGGACGGCTTATCACCGCATCCAGTCAGTTGGACAGCCGAGATCGAAAATTACTCAAGCATAGTCGCGCATGGCGAGATATTCCAGCCCAATTGTCATGGCAGCAACCTCAGCTATTCATAGTAGTGTCTCAATAAGGTACGGGTTTATGAATTCTTTCAACGCACCAGGATAGGTCAACGTAACATCAATGAAACCTTCCGAGAGTCATGCTGTTTCTCGAAGGGGCTTATCAGGAGGGTAGTCCGCCGACGGGATCACTCTGTTTTAAGAAGGTTGTTGCGGAACATAGACTTCCGAAAGAAATAGTCAGTTCTTAGCCATTCTGGCTATTTTGGCTAATAACAGATATGAGACTATATAAGACAGCAACTAATATATATCAGGAAGAAACGCCGACTTCACTACTAGCATCGCCTACGAATTAATTCCCGACCGTTTCATTCTATTTATTGTACAAAATGCTCTTGACTGCAGTTCGTTCCTTCAGTCTTGGTGCTGTCATCTTCGCACCTCTGGTCTTGTCTCATGGCCATGTATCCGAGGTCATCATTAATGACAAAAGCTACTATGGTCATGACCCTACTAGAGTTCCCTATGGACCTCAGCCTGAAAGCATTACCTGGTCAAATGGTGCTAAAGACAACGGCTTTGTGACATCTACCGCGAGCTCCCTATCTTCCCCAGACATCATTTGCCATCTCAATGCTACCAACGGGCATCTGACCGCAGACGTCACTGCCGGCACGACCATCACTGTGCGTTGGTCAGACTGGCCAGAAGCCCACTGGGGACCTGTGCTGGACTACATGGCGCGGTGTTCGAACAGCGATTGCACAACAGTCGATAAAGCCAAATTGAAGTTTTTCAAAATCGCCGAGTTAGGTCAGTTGACACGAGGAACTGTGCCTGGACAACCGGGATACTGGGCAAACAACGAGCTTCGAGATGCAAATTTCACATGGAACATAACAATCCCGGCCAATCTGGCTCCTGGAAGCTATGTCCTGAGGCATGAAATTATTGCACTCCATCCTGGAGGCGCTGAAGGATCGACACAAATGTATCCTCAATGCATCAATCTTGTTGTTAAGGGAGGTGGTACATTACAGCCTGATGGCGTGTTTGCTACAGACCTATACTCTTCTACAGATCCGGGTTTGCTGCACAATGTTTTTGTGGATGAGTGGAGTAATGCAGAATATGTAATTCCTGGGCCTTCAGTAGTCAAGGTTTGAGTTAGTTAGCTTATGATTGGCTAGTAACTCAAAACAAATCCAATTGTATTCTTCATGAGTTCACTGGCTATCCCTAGGAGCCTTGTCTTTCCAGATTTCCACAATGCACGGCCACATAAAAAGACCAGCAGCCCCAGATACAAACCCCGCCTTGCTGTTCTACGCTTACCTATGCCACGGTGAGGTCTCACATGACGAACATATTAATTCAGGTGCTGGAAGACGGAGTTGATATAAAGTCGCTGAATGAAGGCATTATCTCGACTTCAAGAGGGTCTAGGTGTCGCAAGGGGAAAGGTTACGTGTCAGAAATGGGACATTTTACTAGCAACTTGTTCCACTTGACCAAGGTGATCACACTTCGGATGATATGGGAAACAAAGCTCATCCTAATAAGGAATTAACCCCCACATCTTATGTTACGTTGTTTCTATTTTTATGCAGGTCTGAACGATGGTAAGGTGATGTTTAGGGAAGACGAACCAGTAGCATTCTTGCAGTTGCTCGAACGGATCCAGATCAAATTGAATAATATTGCCTTGAAGAAATTTTAGCGGAAGCAGCAAATGGTGAGTGCAGACACGACACAGGATTGATGCAGGCCGTCCTTTTTAGCTTTCATAGCAAGATCTGACCTCCCATTAGGCTAAAGAGGCCATGCGCAGCCAAGGAGGAAGCAAATAGGAACGTTGGTATGAAACCTCTGACTAATCGGCTGACTGTAATCCTAGAAAGCCTTGTCTCTGCATCCGAGGGTTAGAGTCCGAGGTATAGAGTCCGAGGTGAAGAGTCCGAGGTGAAGATACGCGCAGCAAAATACAGGGATATCTTACTCCAGTATGCAATCCTTCAATCAAAATCACATACGTATGCTGAGCAATTGGAATATCCATCAATTGTTGCCAGCGCTTATCAGGTCAAAATCTCTAAAATAGTAAATCCTGCCAGGTATTTATTTATTCAATTGCTTTTGCCTTTACCACACGCAACACTATTTGTGTTTCATAACCCAACATCCAATACATCACATCCTTTTCAATCTACTGTTCTTTACTCACCATTTCATATATCTCATCCTCGAGATCAGTCACAATGTCGGACAAAACGGATTTTAAAATTATAATTGCTGGCGGTGGCATTGCAGGCCTTACTCTAGCAAACATGCTTGAGAAGTTTGATATCGATTACGTGTTGCTTGAATCTCACAATGAAATCACCCCTCAAGTAGGAGCTAGTATTGGTTTATTGCCGAATGGACTACGGATACTCGATCAGATTGGTGTCTACGAGCGGATTCGCAAATTCTTAATGTCAAAGTCCAACTTTCATATTAACGATTCGAACGGTCAATCAGTCTTCCTGTTACCAAACTTTCTGAAGCGACTAGAGTCTAGGTAAATTACCCTTCTTCTTGACGTTTTTGACCTATCGTGTCTGACACTGGCTTCTTTAAATTAGGCATGGATACCCGCTTTTGTTCTTCGATCGGCAATGGCTCCTCCAAGCTCTTTACGCTAACCTGCAAGATAAGAGCAAGATACTGACAGGCAAGAAGGTTACACATGTCGATCTGGTCGACGGGGGTGTTAAAGCAACAACAATGGCAGGTGATCAATTCTGTGGAACCTTGATTGTAGGCGCAGATGGCGTCAACAGCACTGTCAGAAGCGAAATGTTCCGCCTTGGCCATCAACTTCAACCCGGATACTTTGGTATGGATGAGGAGCAGCGCATGGCATGCCATTACATATGTTGTTTTGGAATCGCCCAAGATGTGCCGGGGTGGGTTGACGGAGATATCTGCCGTACTTTGGGCGACCGAGTGTCTCAGCTCGTTGCGTCGGGAGTGAATGGAAGAGTTTATTTCTTCTTCTTTTCCAAGCTCCCGGAGTCCAAATACGGCAAAGAAATCCCTCGCTTTACCAAGGAGATGAAGGAAGAGTTTGTCAAGAAGAACGCCAACTATCCTATCACTCAAAAGGTGACATTTGGTCAGCTTTATGAGCATCAAATTACCTCGACATTAACCCCACTACACGAGTACGTCCTGAAGAAGTGGTTCTTTAACAGGATGATTGTTTTTGGAGATTCAGCACACAAGGTATGTCCTTATCCACCAATTGACGAATGCCAAATAATAAGAATTTCTTTTCCAGCCGAATCCTATAGGGGGTCAGGGCGGCAATGCGGCTATTGAGTCTTGTGCTGAGTTTTTAAACTCCCTTCTCAGTATAAAGGCCAGACGCTCAGGCACATTGAACAACCTATCAGATGACGAGATATTCAACATGTTCCACGAAGTCCAGACTGCTAGGCAAGAAAGGGCAGCTATGGTCGTCAAGGCATCTCACGATGAACAAAGCCTAGTGGCATTCGAAAGTCCACTGAAGTCGACTGTCACTTTCAAGTTCCTTTTGCCATTTTTACGGCACGAAACCGCCCTGAGCAAATTGGGGAAGCCACTCTCGGGTGCTCGCAAAGTGGAACGGCTTCCCGATGCTGGAAGACCAAGGACAATCCCGTTCGTTGACGAGCTTCCGGAAAACTCGTGGACCTGGTCGACGTCTGCACAATTATCCTTACTTACTCTCGGCGTTGGTTTCATTATTGGCAAGTACGTACGATAGACAGATGAGCATTATGCGATGTAACGGGTTTAGAAAGTGCAATATAAGTCTCATTATGATTTCTGTGTAGAGAGTTGCGTCGCTATTGGTGCAGCATAAAAACAACGTGCTTTCTAGTAAACCCCCAATTAAATACAGTTTTATTTCTATCTTTTGTTGCTTTGCTTCACTAATTGACAATGATGGTAGTCAGAGGTAACGATGTATTTCATCAACTGTACGCATCTATAATGCCTAATATATCTATCACAGCAAGAAATTTGAGCCTGAAATGTCACGTACATTTTTGCCATGTCCTTACTCTACCCTACGTAATAACGCCTTGCTAGCCTGCTTCCAACGCGTGGGTATGAAGCTTTGACCAGTAAAATTCTCCCAGTTAATAATGACGCGTCTCAGTTAGCGCTAGACTAGCTCCCGTAACCTTGCGCTTGCAATGCCCAGGCGACTTTTTGGTTCGGGTTGTGGGATACCGGAGACACGAACATCGTGGAAAATTTGAAAGCGAGGGCGCAATTGCTATTGCCAGCTTACGCATTCGAGAATCATGCATGAACAAGTATCGGTCCGTTGCAATGGACATTTCTGTTATATATAGACTTAAGATGTCTTCTTTGCCAATGGATCATTATCAGCTACCCTTAGCATTTCCCAATCCTACGTACTCTCCATCCGCTTTTCATCATGGTTTCCTTTAAGACCCTTTTTTCTACTGGCTTGCTGCTGGCTAACTTCGCCACAGCTCATCCTGGCGAAAAGCATGACCATGAGCACATCAAGAGACAGATTCAAACGCGAAACGCCGTGGCCAATCTAGGTCAGAGATCATTGAACGCGTGCTCTGGTACCGAGCATGCGTATGCCCTCAAGGCTCGGTCCATTTCGCGTCGCGCCCAAAAGGTGCAAGAACTTCGAAAGAGACTCGGTATCAAGACTTGTAGGTTTTCTAGATGCTAGATCCGTACTTTGGCTAATTTCCCACCAGCTCCCAGAAAGCACCGCCGCGATGAGGATGACATCGTTTCTTGGGAAGCGATAAATCACAACAAGACCGGTGTCTCTAAAAACAATATGTTTTCTCCTCTGGAAACAGTCTTTGGTGCCAACTCCAGCTGTATCCTGTCCCCTGAGGTGACTGCTGGCCCATACTATGTTGTCGGCGAGTATTTGCGGTCAAACGTCATCGAGAAGGAACACTGTGATGGAGTTCCCTTGTTCTTGGAGGTACAGTACGTCGATGTATCTACCTGTGGGGGAGTTCCCAACCTGGCTACAGATGTCTGGAACTGCAATGCCACGGGTGTTTACTCTGGAGTGAGCTCCCAAGCGGGGCTCAACACTACGTTCCTCCGTGGCATCCAGATCACCGACCACGATGGTGTGGTTCAGTTCGAGACTATCTTCCCTGGGCACTATGAAGGCCGAGCAACGCACACCCATCTCCTCACACACGCTAATGCATCAGTGTCTTCCAACGGTACCATTCAAGTCTGGAACAGTCCAGTTTCCCACATCGGACAGCTCTTCTGGCCCGAGGACCTGCGCGAAGAGGTTGAGGCTCTTGCACCATACAACACCAACACTGTTGAAGTGACAACCAACGAAGAGGATATGTGGTCGATTCTCCAGGCTGATGAATCTTACGACCCTTTTCCTCAATATGTCTATCTTGGCGATACCGTTGAGCAGGGAATCTTTGCCTGGATTCAAATTGGTATTAACACTACTGCGGACCACTCTTCAGATGATTATTATGGGGTTGCTGGATTTTTGGATGGCAAGGGTGGTCATGCCTTGGATAGTGGTATTGGCGGTGGTCAAGGAGGTGGACCTCCCGGCGGCAGTGGAACTCCCCCTTCAGGCCAACCTACTCCTACCCCTTCGTCCTAGACATAGGAAGCAGAATGATACTGTTATTTCAACCTTTTCTTCATATAGATGCTCACTCCGAGCACAAGTTTACCTACTGCTATGGCAACATTGCTACAAAAAGACTCCGCTTAGAAACCCTCAAGAACCTTTTATACTCCTCAATCTGGGCGATACCAACCACTAAAAGCTCCTCGATTACCGCTTCTTCCAAGTCCTTCTTATACAGACTGATATAACCCCTGGTCTGATTGTCATTGATGCTTGCTATCAAGATAAGATCTGTTGAGCTCCGCAGCTCCCATGAAGCGCTGCCATAAGCCTCCATGCCTGTAGCTTTCCAGTGTAGGGAGCCGACACCATGTATAGCCTCATATTCCCGCACGGCCATCAGTGTTTTGATCTTGCGTTTTCGGCCGTCTTTAGCGAGCACAATCTCAATACTGGGCGGTATGGAGTGGAAGTCAAGGGAACCGACCTCGCGACCTCCGTCGGCAGGTGAGTAAATCTGACATACATCTCCCCAGGCGCCTCCCAGCTTCGCAATACGCTTGATGACATATCGGGGCAGTTGCTCTCCAACGACAGTGAGGGTTCTCTCGTGTTCAGCGTGTACACAATACTCAAGTTTGAGAGCATGTTCTGGAGGGGGCAGTTGCGAATCTAGTGTCGTGGTGGCTGGGACAGCGAACTTTTCAACCCAAGGGGGAGCCATGCTTGATGAAGGTTCCAAGAGCTATAAAGGGATGATTGATGATTGAATTGTCGAGTCTTTATCCAAGGCATGATGAACAATTTATATTTGCGAGACCTTTCTGTCTGTAGAGGAAGGACCCTTGTCGCCACAGAAAAGACTAGGAGTGGTAAAACGGACGGCTCAGTGCTAGACCCTTAGTTCCACCAATGGCATGGGTCAGTTCGAGCGGTAAAGGAACCTCAGCCTCGTAAAATTGGGGCTTTAAAGGGTCCCCGAGATCGCTAATACGCGAGCGGCGACTCCGCGATTCCTGCAGCGTAGCATGTGGCTGTAGCATGGAATACTGCTACCATTAATAATAGTCATGACATTATTGTATGATCTGAAGGGTCTCTCTACAAGAGAAACTTTGCATTTGATAACGCGACGTGCGAAAAGACAGAGATTTAAACCATGCACTAATCTTGGCTTAAACTTGAGTTAATTAGTATACAATACAGCCAGCATTCTGACAAATGAACTGGTTATGTCTCATTACCTGGGCAACAACTCAACGGCTACGCGGAATGTAATCCTGCAAGTTTGTATTGTGGCACGGTTTGTATTATTATACCCAGAATATTTGAAATCTGAGCCCAACCCCACAATTCAAAGGGTAACTCGGCGTTCCATGCAGAAAATATAAATCAATTGTTATCCAACATATCGCACCAAATAAAGCACTCAACTTCTCAGACGAATGTACTCTCAATTTGTCTGCTAAGGTGCTGAGACTTTTCGCCAGAATTGTTATTCAGTTCCGACCTTAAACCCGAGCATCTTTGCTCTACCCTAAACCATAGTAGAACAATGTATTTTACTAGCTACCCTCTTCGGGCCATTGCGAAGTGTTGCCACAGACGGCCATGCCTCCATAACCCATGAATCGTGGCGTATTACCTACGCATCTACCTACTTTGCTCCAGTTCCGGATTAACTTTCTTTACTGGTGACAAGGCGACAGTCACCTGCTCCAGAGTCTGGCAACTTCCGACTACCCATCATTCCAGTTTCATAGTACGCTTTTCAAAAGAACATATCTGTGCTGATGACTGCGACAACCATAAGTATGAGATCTTTGTTTCTCTTTTGGGTTGTATCGATAGAGTTGGCACAGGTATTGTAAAGGCGCTAATAACGGTTACTTCGCTCATCGTATTAAAATCTGTCGAGACATCTGCTACAATTTCCATTGGCTATGATATGCAGTTGGATGAATACGACGGGAACTGCAAAACCATCAATCGGCTTGCCAACTGGGGTTTGATCGGAGGCAGCGAAATTGCTTTCTTGATTCTGACAACGCTGGACTCAACCACACGTATAGCTGCTTGTCGACCTCGACTGACAACGTCGAATCAACCAGACGATCCTTGATCATCAGCGTCCAATCGCCTGCAAATAAAAAATGTGATGTCAACAAGAGAGCAGAAACAGACAGTTTTGTCGGCAAAGATGATCCCAAAGTCTGCACATTTGCAGCGACCTTTCATCTTACTGAAGGTCAGCTCCGCGAGAGCGGCGCCGGGAAGGCAGTGTGATTGTTTGTAAGTCAGATAAAGACAATGGGGAGCTAGCTGAACTAGAATATCTCAAAAATTACTTTACTACCAGAATATCATCGATCTCTGGCCAGAAACGCATTTGCAGGAACTGAGCTCTGCGTAATGAAGAGGCAGATCTTTTTCAAACCGGACCTCCCGGTGCAAATAAGGCCTAGTTGTACGTACTGATGTCTCGTCGATTGGATTACAGTGGTCCAGCCAATTGTAACTGTCAGTTATCTCCCCGAGGTTAAGTTTGAGTCAGTCATCTAACCAATTAAAACTGCTTTTTATCTCCCCGATTGCTCCACCTGGTAATGGAGATGCTTATGAAGCTTTACACATGGACAATGAATGGCATATAAATATACTGGGCCAGTGAACAAGTGTCGGGAGTTGTAAATACCTTTATCAAACAAAACAATATAACTACTCTTTTCCTTTTCATTATCATTTTCATACCCAAAGACCAACATGCCTGAGCTTACCGTTCCTGGTGCTATCCTCCATTACGAAACGTTCGGGACATCTGGGCCCGTGCTTGTCTTTATCCCCGGAGCCGACGGCCGCGGTAGTATTTTCCATACTGTCGCCGAATCTCTCGCCGCCAGCTTCACTGTCGTCTGCTGGGATCGCCGTGGATATTCACAGAGCTATCTCGTTGGCAAACAAGATTTTGAAAACCGGCTGCAAACCGACGCCGACGATGCACAGCGTCTGATAGCCCACGTCTCTCGTGATGGCACGGCTGTTGTTTTCGGAACGTCCTCGGGTGCTGTCGTTGCACAGCAGCTGCTGGCCACTCACCCTGAATGCGTGACCAAGCTCATTGCCCACGAGCCACCTGCCTTTGGTGCGCTACCCAAAGAGTTTGAACTGCAGGCGAGCGGACTTATCAGTCACATCTACAACACATACAGAGATCAGGGCCCGGAGGCGGCCATGGAGGCTTTTACCTCAGGTTTGTCTGAAGGCCCTGATGCGAAGATGATGCGTCATTGCATGGACGCAAAACGTGGCGACGAGATACGCGCTAACTGCCTCTTTTGGTTCGAATTTGAGCTGAGGCAGTATACTAGCGCGCCAGTCGATATTGAAGGTCTCGACAGGGCAAAGGAGAAGCTAATTCTTGCCGCTGGGAATGAAAGCGATGGTCCAGGTACAGGACCAATCAACGCTATCGCCATGCGGTTGGGCAAGGAGGTTCTAAGGATTCCTGGCGGTCACGTTGGTTTTATGACTGTCCCTGATATGTTTGTGAAGAAGATCGTGGAACTGCTTAGCGAATAGAAAGGCGATACATATTATTTCTAAATAACAAGTAGTTATCGCAGACCTAAAAGTCCAGATCACCCAATTGCCACGTTTGATTTGCAAAACACCCATCCATGCCCCAATCAATACCCTGCGAGCTAAGCCAACTTTGCTCCAGGGAGTCGGATGTAAAAAATGCGTTAAAATCCTCCGACATTCCTGCCAGCCAGTTCTCGTCAATAGCGGCCTCAACCGGAGCATTATCCGAGATACTGGGACTGGCAGTTCGGCTCCTTTCTGATTTAGTTTGCCCATCTATTGATGCATTAAAAACTTGCGAGTTCGGCTGGATACCTTCAGCCAGGGTAATAATACTAACCTTGTTTGAGAAATGCGGAAAATCGTTGCCGGTATTTTTTTAGTGCTTCTGCTCCCCTTGCGGCAGATTCGACGTTAGACTCGTAATGATAGAAGACTTCCAGGGCCTTATCCCATGAATCTTTGGCGGGCCCGGCATCCAGGTCAACTCCTAAATCAGGAAAGAGACTGGCAGCGAGGAGGGCTGATGCAGCTCCGAAAGTAACTGTGATACCGATGTAAGCGCCCTACTGTATCTAGCGACAGAATTCTGCCGGGTTGAGGGGCAATTACAGAACAACGCATGCCATGGTGAATTTTGCTGCGAACTACTCAAGTTCTGATACATCTCATCAATGATCTCGTGCGCAGTCGATACACATAAGCGACTGATTTCACCTAGAAAGATTTGCTGGAGAGACGGGGTAGGATGATGGTAGATCGGAGATTGATTTGAAACGAGTCGTCTTACTTCGACGAGAAGCGAAGGCCGCAGTAGCAGTAGCCGTATGTATAGAACCCTTTTCAAAGTCAGCGATGTCTTATTGCAAATCAGGCTATGATAGACCTTGATTTTAGAACCATGGCCTGCATACGGAAGCAGCTAGTTGATTCATTGGCAGCTTCCATAGTACTATCGAGCACAAGATGGGCAGGCAAGCCCGCGACCACGATGTCTAGTTTCGAACATAGTCTCGGGATATCCTCAAGATATTGAAAAGATGTAGATGTTCGATCCTGTCCTGGTCCTTGGTATCCGTTCGAATAAAATCTACTCAGAGTTTCTTCCAAAACTTCAAAAAGCCTAATGCTATGTATGAAGAAGTCAATTCTGGATGGAATGTTCTCTGGCTGGCAGCCTTCATTGACTTCCGATAGGTATTCGTCGTCAATGGGCTCGGGCAACGGAATTGCATGCGGCTTGCAATGAAGAACGGGCCGGCCGAATGTAGTAGCTGAGAGCCTAGAAACAATCAACGACGTGTGTGCATCTATGGATGAGGCCGAAAGTACCGATCCAGAGCAATGCAGTTGTGCCAGACTCTACGTCTCATCTCCCGCTCTAGCTGACTTTTGGAGGATGCAGCATGTTCAAAGTTCAATCCCAAGCTCTGCGCTACCCTGAGAGCAACACCGACCATGTTCCAGCAACGATTGGCGTAGGACGTATAATGAAGATAGATGCCTCGTAAAAGGAGGAGTTGCACGATTTCTAAAGAGGCGAAATCCAAGGTCTCGATGGAAATTAATCGCTGCGATCGTCTATAAAAAGAATCGGCGTATTGCTTTCTCTGAGATAAGAGAGCATCTTTGCTGCGTTGACATCCAAGGGCCAATACCATGTTGAGTATTGCATGGAAGACGAGATCATCTCTTGCTTGGTAATGGCAATCATCCAATGTCATATTTGGTCGCCCAATACTGTTGTACATTGTAGTAAAAGATGGCCAGTGAAGTAGGGGGAAAACTGGATGGATGGAGTCATAAAAAGTACGGAGAAGGGTGGGCACAAGGTGATCTGGAGGTGAGTAGGGGCCTACGTTGTGTGCAGAGTCGGGCGGTCTGACTACTTCGAACCCTAAGAGATCTGATTTAGTGACTTCCTGGGTACACGGCTTTTCAACTAGGTCGGGGTTTGCTCTTTGGATTGTTTGCTGTAGAAAGGAAATGTTCGAGGACGGGCCATGGAAGGTTTCTTCTTCCTTGCGATGGGCATGAGATACTCCGGGTTGCTCCGAGGACATTGAACTTGGTACTATAGCTTAGGTTAGGACTACCTGTGGCGCCATTTGGAGGATGGACTTAAGTTCAGGCACTGGAGAAGTGTCGGCAGCATTTTGGTCCAGGCGCGGACCCTCTTGTAACGTTTCTTCCAAGTGCTGCCGTTGGCTGTTCATCACTTGAAGATTTCTAGCAAGAGGTCAGGAGGTTCGATCTAGGTACAAAAGAGACTCACGGCTCTCGCAAGTTTGACATCTTCTGTTGATAACTGCACGTCAAGCCCTTCATTTTGCACGAAGTACAGACCGGCCGATGGCCGTCACAACCAGTTTTACGGACACGACAGGGACTGCATGCTAACTGAGTCCTTCGTCGCCGACGTGGCGGCAATACTCTTTGGGCGAACATGTGAATTGGGACACAAAAATGTTCCCAGGCTTCGCATTAACAGAGCCTGTTGCTTGACAAGTTCTTGTAGTTGACAAAGGAAGGTCAAGAATTGACGGGTCACAATTGTCCCAAATGCATGACTAATCTCAACTAGACTAGTGGTGCGCGGGAAGGAATTGTTTTCCATTTTAATGTGACTCCAACCTTAAATGTAGGTGACTTGTCAGCACCCCACATTCCTTGACGCGTCCGAGTCCTTGACGCGTTCAAGCAATAACCGCAACAATTGTCCGAACTCACACTTACCAGTCCCACTGTCAGCAGCTAGGAATTAGTGACTGCCTTTGTCTACTTATATGGAGATCCTTAATATGTCATGGTCACATGGCGTCTTCAAAGCTTGCTTGTAGGTATTGAGCCAGTGAGGCCAGAAACGTCTTCAAAGTACTTAGGAGTCACTTCAAAAAGTTTGGCAATGAGATTGGGAACATAGCGGCCGACGAATTTGGTGGAATTTATGTGACCAACCTTTGTAGGCGCTTTGAAAGTTGTCGGCGTCTGGCCGTCGGAAGGAGGAATGGAATGGGGACTGTCGTTTCCTCCACTGGTTGAGAGATTAGTTTCGTAAGGTTGAAGAAATCGAGAACTGGGAAGGACACCTGGACATGTTAATGTGCAAGTTTAATGAAGATTTTGGAAATCATTTCTTGACCAATCTATCTGATGATTGTTCATCGTACTAATGCTTACCTGTCCAAAAGATAAACTCCACAGCATGGTTGGATGGTCTGATCCCAAATATTTCAACTTCCCTGTGATTGACCTGACCCCATATATTGACGAGATCACGAGTAACATGCACCGTTCCCATCGTACTGAGCCACCCTATTCGCCTGGCTGTTCCATTCGACAATGTACAATCCATCTTGAGTCCGGGAATCCTATCATATAACTGGATACTTTTTTTTGAGTAGAATAGGTCTAAACTTTTGGCTCTATCACTAATCGACCTATCTATGACGCCTCTGGCAGTCGTATACATACATGGGCTTCTTCTCGTGCTTGCCACTTGAGAAAGCTTTAATAGAAAAAGCAACATGTCTCTTTCCAAACCAGAAAGACGTAATCTAACTAGTTCAGTGCTGGGGTATCAGCAAAGGTAGAACTGCTCATAGGCTCAGGGTATCGCCCACCCACGACCTCAGCATTGTCTACTTCCTTTCTCACCACACTCTTCTCCTCATCACTCAGCTCCACCTTGCAGCTAGCCAGATTCTCGACCAATCGTTCCGGCCTTGTTGTCCCAGGAATAGGGAAGATGTCGTCGCCCTGGGCCAGAAGCCAAGCCAGCGTCAGCTGCGAGGCCGTAACTCCCTTGGCATTAGCAATGTCTTGAATCTTGTCCACAAGTGCCAAGTTTTTGGGAAAGTTCTCCTCGCTGAACCTAGGTAGATGTATTCGATGATCTCCGGGGCCAAAGTCGGCCGGCGAACGCAGTGTTCCGCTCAAGATACCTCGGCCGAGCGGCGAGTATGCGACAACAGCGACGCCCAGCTCGCGCGCCGTCTCGAGCAGCTTGAACTGAGGCGACTCAATCTCCAGCGAGAACGGCGAGTATTCCATTTGTACTGCGGTGATGGGGTGAACGGCGTGGGCGCGGCGGAGGGACGTGGCGCTGCACTCGGAAAGTCCAAGGTACTTGATCTTGCCAGCCTCTTTAAGCTGTACCATGGCCTTAACAGTCAGCTCGATGGGTGTCTTTTGGTCCAGCCGATGGCAGTAGTACAGGTCGACAGACGGGACACCAAGGCGCTTGAGGGACTTTTCGCATGCTGATAGACAGTATTCTGGCGTGCTATCAATGCTGAGAGAGCCGTCTTCAGACGTCTTACCGGCAAACTTGGTGGCAAGGAAAATGTCATCACGCTTTTCGGGATTGGCTTTAAACCAGCGTCCTATAAGGTCCTCGGAATCGCCATACACATCCGCTGGAGAAGTAATAAGTACTTATATAGTTGTAGCAGCTTCAAACCAGAGCCTTACCAGTATCCCAGAAATATTCTCCCATCTCATACGCCTTGTCCAGGAGATCCATGCGCTTGGCCTCGGGTTTGGCGCTTCCGTAGAAAACGCTTATACCCATCAGTCCAAGTCCCAGCCTGGGAACGATAGGGCCATTTCGACCAAGAGGGCGTGTAGGCAGTAATTGGGGGGCCATTTTGATATATTCGGTTATGTACAGAAAATGAAATGAGATACGCAGTCGCCTGGTTGGTGGTAGAATCTAGTCGTTCTCCAGAGTGGTGAAAAACGCTGTCTCTTTATATCTCGTCTACTTTCGAAACTTTGTATTGGTGCTTGATGCTTGGTGCTTGTCTGAGTCCATGGCATGCACTGCAAATGCCTTACTATAGATGTATCTCCGTTATCTCCGTTGCAATGCATATCGGGGTGTTGTCAAAACAGTATTTCACTCCACTTTCACCCAAACCTACAAGGGAAAGCGTTGAAAATTGGGTCAGTAATGGAACGTAGACACGCTTTATAAACACGGCAGTTGAATATGCTTTTACATACCATGCCAGTGACGGCATAACCCTAACTAGCTCCAGTAGTGTAAATATTTAACCTTGCCTAGCTTTACATAAACTCTCTCCTGACATATGCAAAGTATCGGTGTTACCGGATTTAAGACTTCAGTGTCTATTAGTCAGGTGTCAATCTAGTCAAGTTAATAATGTCATCGTAACAACTTATTGATTGGTTGTTAGGGGGAGGAACCCGGCTGCAGTACCACCCCAACTTGACAATATGCTGGCAGCTATCCCCAGGTGTTATGTTTTGGACAGAGAATATCTTACAACAGCTTTGATTATCTACACCAGTGATGTATCCTTCCTCTAACACAGAGTTGTAGGATAACTATATTCCATAAGGGAGTGGAAGCTTTCCTAAAGGGGGACGTATTCAACGGCAGGGTTTCAATCCCACCCGGGATCGACTCGTCGTACATACTGAATCGGCGTTAGCTATCTCATTGCACACTTCTTCAATTACGTAGTCAAACAACGGCTCCCTATATTGTCAACTTCACCCACCACTAGGTCCATGATTTGAAAGGCAATCCACATTGCTTCCCAGATCAAAACTAGTGGGACGTTGTTGAGTAAGCTCTAAATAGAGGCAACCTAGAGGTATAAATGCTCATCGATGATACTAGTGTAGTAGCGCTTGATGAAGAAAGACTTGTCGTTAAGCCCAGGCAGGAACCCGGCCTTCTTTCTGGCTCTTAGGAAAAGCTTCCCACAACGGAGGCGAAGAAACGTGGACCATGTACGGCTAGTTGATGTTGTTGAAAACCCTGAAGTCGAAAGGTTTAGTATTCAGGCAATTCACTTTGGTTGAAGCTTTGAAGATAGAGAAATACTTCTGAGCAGTAAGGGTGTCCGCTTCGGCCGACGTAAGAGTAAATCCGATCTCTAAACCACGTCTGGTTCATATGGAGTTGGTGGTCCGCACAAATGGAAGAAGCTTTACTAGATCCAGTCCTGATTTACCCCGAACCCGTGGCATTTCTGTTTTAGCATGCAGTCCTTATGAATGTCATATATGGGCCGTACTGATCGATCGCAAGAACTCTAAAGGTAATGAGGAGCATGAGAAGATCTAATTCCTCCTTTATGACGCGGTATACGGCAAGACTGGTGGTAAGTAGACGGGCGACGAGGAAAGTTGCGCTTCCGTTGCCGTTTCGATACGCCTCGGAGCATGCCGCACAAGCTTGAATCTGAAGTCGATGGGAGGGAATGTTTTGGACTGGGTTGTTAGATACTTGTTGTCTCAGCCATTTGAGGTAGTTGCCAAGCACCATGTCTAAGCAGCAGGGCCAGAGAACCTGAAATGTAAAGAATACCATGAGCATTTGGGAATCAGCGGGCAAGGTACAATAGGAGAAAGGGATGAATATTAAATCATCATATTATAGGGCTGCACAGAAAAGGAACCCTATAGATATGTACAGGCAAATAATATCACAAACTGTAGACATATTTAACTTTCCGCCTCCAACTATATATAGGGTAATCATAATTCAGCTGTACGTATAGCCAGGGAAGTGTGAGATTTCATTCTTAGACTTTAAAAAATCGCACCACAAAACCATTAATACAGGGTGGTCAAAGATGACCACACCAACTATGGTTAGTTACAGTGTGGAGCCTCCAAAAGTAGTTTGGTCTCGCTTAGAAGCTTCATGGTACTGCTTAGACCAGTAAAGGAAGATCTATCGTTAGAC
This sequence comes from Fusarium sporotrichioides, assembly GCA_019054645.1. NCBI lineage: Eukaryota > Fungi > Ascomycota > Sordariomycetes > Hypocreales > Nectriaceae > Fusarium > Fusarium sporotrichioides. The sequence goes on along the minus strand of JAHKNS010000002.1, from coordinate 135,487 downwards.
TCAAATTCAGCTTTGCCAAATCTGTTTGAGACTAAGATTCTAGTCCGCTGTGACAGCGTGAACTATTGCCAATAGCGTCGCATATATGCCTAAATAAGGGACTTGCCCACTAACTAGCGTGGAACCAATGGTCGAGATGACATGCCAATTTTATTTTATTTTTCCTCCAAAAGGAAATAAAGTTCCCCGTTCACGAATGACAGGCTGATCGAGTTGTCCGTTTAAAAGGCCGTTGGGCCCCGTAGCGGCACCTCCCATCTAATATAGCGCCACCAGGTTCCTTTGTAACTTATAATGGTTCTCTTTCGTTGTCTCGCGGTTGCAGCTGCGCTGTGCTACGAGGTCAACGCCGGTCCATGCCGCCCTTACCGCGGCTCCACCACTACAACCGAGTCAAGCAGTGCTACATCAACATATGAGTCGTCAGTGTTAGTCGATACAACTGCCCAGACGTCGACATCTATCACCCATTCATCAGTCGAGACAGTGTCTTCCTCGGACATTTCTACATCTCTTGCGATTGCTACAACGAACACATGGCTGGATGAAACAGTAACCAACGCGGCCCTTTGGAGCACGTCAGGCGATGAGACGTCAGCCCCACGTGAGACGACTGACGCAGAGGCATCCTCCTTGACTACCGAACAGAAGGAGACAACTACTACTCAAGCCGATAGCTCGAGCGAGGACCCATCTGTTACCGTGTCTCACCGACCATCAGCTGGCATAGAGACAAGCTCTGCAGAAACAAGCAGTTTTGAGACCAGTTCTACCGTACCAAGCAGTATCGAGACGACAAGCGCCGAGAGAACCAATTTCGAAACGATCAGTGCCCAGCTAAGCACCACCTCAACAACAGAAGAAAAAACCACCACATCTACAGCGTCAGCTAAGCCACAACCAACCAACTACTTTCTCAACGGGGGCTTTGAGATCCCCGACGACAGCGGCGCGTACACTGGCGAACCGTCGTTACTTGGTCGAAGCGTCACAGTCAAGACAGATTCGTCACACGCTCTTTCCGGCATCCATTACGCGTTCGTACACACAGCTCTGTATCGATTATTCGATGACTAACCATATGCTTCATAGTGAATTGGCCTACCCAATTGTCGGGTCAACTGGGGCTGTCGCCTACACTTTTCGCCAAACGATCGCGGGCCTGGACCCAGCAAAGAGATATGTCTACACTTACAACTGGGCACCTGTAAATATGGTCGCAAATCCCGGAACCTCCCCCTCTCTTCAATTCACTTCGTATGTCGGCAACTTGCTGTATGAGTACAATTATAGAGGCGAGGTAAGCCCCGCGGATGCCTATGTGAAGAGGAATCTCGTCTTTGGTGGAACCGGCTCCGTCATGGACAATGTGCAAACTCGAGTCACGTTCAATAACCTCGCGAGCGGTTCCGTCCTCTTCGACGACATCAGCATTATCGAGTACGACCCGCCAGCTAAGCTGATTAGCCCAAAACCAAACAACAAGTGGTGTGGCCTTATGGGCAGCCCGTACGGTCTGTCTAATAAGGACAAGTTACTTATATATGATCCGTCGATATCTCTCGAGGACTGTGTGCAAAGTTGTCACCAGGAACCAACATGCCAGGTCATCTCATACGTTCCCGCTTTCGGAAATAATATAGGACGGTGCTGGCGCTACAAGGTTCCAAGGGAGGATATAGAATTTGTTGAAAACAATGGTGGCCTGCACTACGTTTATGAACCGGAGTGCTTTACCTTTAAGAAATGACTTAATACTAGTATAATCTATTATATACCTTTTAACATACCCCAACCTTCTTCTGCAGGCCGATATTGTCATGTTCTTTAACATCTCTAATACTGACCTCCGCCAAGACTACATCCATATGAGTAGGTCGACAGAAGCAGAATACTATATGCTCTATATTTGTTTTGGTAGTATGTAAAGTCATTGTCTGGTGTAATCATACTCAGTATATTCCAGTACATGAATACTAAGATTCTCTGGTAGAGTTATAGAAGAGGTAAGAAGATAGATTCGGAGATACTTATCAAATTGCTGGAATTTAAATAGCAGACTCGAAAATTTGAGCTCGTAAATCATAAAGCTGTTCTCTTGCTGCTTTAAGGATTTCGCCCGCGGCGTCCCTTTTCTCACTCCAAACCCTGACCTTCTCATCGGCCCGCCGTAACTCTTCATCTACAATCATGCCCGCGATAGCGATTCCCTCTGCTGTTGCTTCAATCTCTCGATGGAACAAGTAATCCGTGACAGGTGTATTGATCCATTCGTCAAGTCTTCCAGCAGTGCCTTTCCCATCTGCAACCTTGGGCATCACAAATCCGCGAACCTCAGGGTCTAGTTCGTAGGCTAGAGCAAGGAATTGTGAGGCCTCTGCCAGACTGCGACGAACCCAGCTCAGATGGAAACGCTCTTGCTGATCAGCTGTGGCGGAGCTAAAGCTATGAATGGCCCCTATCCTGCCCCCAGTGGAATGATCAAGAATATCCGATTGAGATACTCCAAGTGCGCGAGCTGCGCTGAAAGCAGCATAATCAACACGCGAGCGTGCCAGGGCGATGTAGTTGACCACCGAAGCTTGCTTACTTAAACGGGCCTGTATAGGGTCAAATGTCTTGATATTGTTAGTATTGACGCTAAAGAAAAGGATGGGACCGGGCAGTAACACTGACCTGTTGAGCTATCTTCTGTTGCGCCTCGCAGGCGTCTTCGTCGGCATTCTCTGGCGACGGCCCGTCATATACTGACGCATAAAGCTCGTCGAGATCGTTCTGAGCTTGCGTCCGCTGTTCAACCATTTGTTCAAGCCTGTCTCTATGCTCTTTCATGGCATCGAGCTTGGCCTTAAGTTCTTTTCGTGTTTTGTCCGCTTTCGCTTGCCATTCAAGAACTTCCGTCACATCCTCTTCCTCCTTGGTAAGCCTTACTTGATACTTGGATCCGCCAAAGAACTTCCTGATGTGACTATCTCGTAGATCATCGAATTCCTTCTGTTCCTTTTTATGCAGTGCACACAGATCGCTATATAGGGCATCTGCATCATACCATGGGTTTTTAAGTGCAGCGAGATCCAGTTTGACTTGATGGAGAGTGGCTGCAGTGTCTTCAGTCGCTGTGATGATGGAGAGAAGTTGCTGTCGTTTAGCGGCTGCCGCAAGAACACGGTCCTGCGGGTTCTCCGGTGTCGACGACATAGCGAATTAATGCGCAATTGGGAGTTAGTTACGTTGGCCAGGATGTGGTTTTGTTGAGTTCCATAAGAAACAGACCGTCTGATCAAAAGTGAGGTCCTCGAATTTAAATACCTCATGAAAAGTCATGGTTCCTCTTGGCAGAATATTCCAGCCGCACCAGCTGAAGAGGCAACCTGAAGAGATCGACAAAGTAGACTGCCGAGTAACCGACAGGCACAGCCCTTGCACCGTCATGATGGCCCAAAGAGGAAATGAGCGCGCGGTCTACCATTTTAAGAATCTAGATATTTGTTTATTTATTTTTAGCTTCAAACCGAAGCCCAAGCCTTCTCAATGTTTGTTAAACTTCCCAATTGAACTATTCTAATAATGATAAATACACAATTATATATTCCCTATCCTTTTTAATACAAATGTCTTTCAAACCATATCTCCATCCCTTTCCTTAGTCTGGGTATCTCTAGGAGATGACCTGGTTCCGCCTTGGCGTCGCCAATTGAAGAGAATATGAGGTTTGTTTCTAATAGACTCTCTAAGTTTTTCCTCACTGTACTCCATCCAAGTGTGGCCCACAGCAGAACTAACAGGGTGTAACGGCGTTCCTCCGAGTAGGAAGTGGTCAGATGCCTGTCGGTCAAAAGAGGCAGTGATGTCTAAATCGTTTGCGATCTGTTCACAGAAGACATCCAGCGGCAGATCATTGACATCATGACCAAACGGGTTTTCAATCTCTTGGCCGATGAACAACAAGCCAAAGATGATGTAGGCCGCCGTAATAGTAGCCGGGATAGCAATCCAACCAAGTGGACCAGTCAGCTGAAATGGTAATAGCATGATATACACAAAGGTAATCTGACTGATAGCAATGGTGTATGCGACAGGTAAAGGAGTATTCAAGACTCGATCGCAACCAACAGCGACGTCATTGAGGGTGGTGAGGTGATTGTAGGCGATGGTCTGGTGGATAGACACTGGTAATTGTTTGTTGGCGATAATGGAGTCAAGGGCCATCGCCAAGTGGTTCAAGATCTCAAGAGGAAGGTTTCCTTGATGCTCTTCGGCTTTCTTGAGATGCTTCCGAGGATCGCTTTGAGCGAAGGAGAGACCAAGATAGTGGCCGGCAACTTTACCGAAGGTAGTGGCTCGCTTCGCCGGCGCGGTTGTCCTTCCAGCGAACGTAGCCAGGTGTGCAATGTATGGTTGCATGTCTGGTTGACTGGCACAGTGTTCAAAACGGAGGGTATGTTTGAGGGCAACGGCATAGCCGGCGATAAGTTTCAATGCCCCAAGCTTCTTGATCAGAATCTCACGGGGGTCTTGGTTGCCAGCACCGTTGTCACCAGCATGGATCCAGATAACACGGCCGAGGGTTTGTGACGCAGTAGCCAATGTTCCCCAGTATCGACGGCCCTCAGAATAGCGTTCGTAGGCAGTAGATGACCGGAATGAAAGACTCAGACCAACTACAAAACCCAGAATGGTAAGAAGGACAGAATTGACACTTAGATCATGGACCTTTTTGGAGATGACGGTAATGGCAGTTGCCCAACAGGCAACGAGCAAAAGCGGCAAGATCAGCGACGGCATGATGGATCCGTGTAACTGAAGCATAAGAGGCCATTTGGAGTGTCGCTGAAGATCCCGTGGACCGCTAAAGTAGTTGAGGTCATCTTCCCCATCGTCAGGCATAGGTTGATGGGTGGCATTGACAGATTGAGAAGGTGGGGAGATGATGTGGTTTGCAGCTGATATGCGCTCTCTAACCTGGGATATGGTATGGGGCTTGGAATGCGACTCGTGATCACCACCAGCGTCAGACATATTTATGAAGATCTCGAAATTTGACTGTGAGAAAACAGCTGACCAGGCTTTGAGGGTATGGATGTAGAGTTGAGAGGGACAACAAATTCGCAATCAGGGGTAATGGAGCCAGGTTATATGCCCTAGGAGTACAATGCCACTCATCAGAAAGGGCAATGAAATTCCTCAAAGGATACCAATACTTGGTGGTGATGATTGGACTGTTACCGTGGCGGGGGACTAGCGCTCAGACTATTGAAACATAAAATAAGCTTAGAGATAAGCAATTGCCAAGATGGGTTGGGCCGAAGCTTCAGTAAATTAGGGTGGGCACTCAAGACCATGACCAGAAGTTGGATTGTTCGACAAGTCAGATCTCCGGATAATGCAAGGGTGTTTCAGTTGGTTCGACAGGATCCTTTTTGCTTTACTACTGAGACATTTCTTTTTGATCGCTGGAATGACTGGGCCACTACCCGTTAATCTCCTGATCTATCTTGGTTCCAAGTGTCGAACTGACCTAAGACAAATGTGTAGCATTGACGCTTAACCGCAGTCTGGCGCCGGCACTGCTTTTTTGGAGCTCCTCGCAGTACGGTCCAGCCCTCAGGGGTACTGTAATGAAGGGAGCTTCAGACAGCAAAGATTTAATTGGCCACGCCTAGCCTGTATGAAGTTAGCCCGGGGACCATCGAAGCTGAAGGGAGAATCCAGACCAACCCTTGGCCTATTAGATATGCCCGTGTGGCTACAGATGAGGCATGGCGCTGTCGCGTGACGCTGAACAGGGTTACTGTAGGTATTGCATTGTACAGCTCACCATGCAGGACAGCCTCTCAATGTCTCGTATGCACTTCTCTTTCCAGTCATCTGGGGCCAAGACATTTTTGCTACCCAACAATCTGTCGGTTGTTACAATTACTTCTTATTAATGACGGCAAGTTTGTCGTAAAAGACATTCCTGACCAGTTTTCACACTCATCCGTTCTCAAAAGCAAAGATGTTCACAACGTGATTTCTTCTATCCATGTCAAAGACGATGAATCGAGCATTCCAGAGAACAACCTCGTTAAGGCTACTAGCAAGTCGCGACCGACCAAGCGTTTCGTTGCCAGTGACTATGCAGCTCCCATCCCCAAAGAGTGATTCTACCTTCATGGTACTATTGCCGTTCTCTATTGTACTGTAGAGCGTTAGACAATACTGGTCATGCCCAGGAAACAAAGGGGGCGTCTTCTGATTCACGCTGGGACAGCCAAGTAATTGAGAAGACTGATTTGGAAGGGACATATACCTACGTAGGGCAATTTTCTGGTAGCTTCGGCACCCCGCACATCAAGCGCCCCTTGCCTTTCTGCCCCTTCAACGTCGATGCGGCCAACACAGTGACAGCTATTCCTGGCTCGGGAAACCGTGTTTTCGCTTGTACGTATAGTTTAGATATGGCACAATTCCTTGTTGCTGCGTTAGACCCGCCTCGATAGAACTAAGATGTGTTGTCATCTAGCTGACATACCGTACATTTCCACGAAATTGAACGACGACGGCCCGCTACTAAATAGGGTTATAGGTAAGGCAACTTCACATTCTCATTATATAGTACTTCACATACCTTGCCAGTAATCTAAAAGATGTCACTCCCAGATTCTAACCATTTTAAAAAGTCGATATGATGAAAGATCCTTGTGTTGGTATTCTCCTCTGTATCGTGGTTTCTATCCCATCACTGCTTGATCTCTGAAAATTTTAACCGGCTAAGTACGTGGATCATGTGCCTTCGATCCTTTCATTCTTGCTCGAAGGTTATAAGGCATTGCTTTAGTTTCTCAAGCTGCCCCGTGTCCAGACCATCATAAGAGCTAACCGAGGTCAATGTAAGAATCTTGCTTTGATATTAATCCTGTGAATTATCGTAGTTGATCGCCATGTTGAGGTGGGATCTCCTTAGCATGCTGATCTCTTCCATGAGGGCGGTATGTTGGCGCTTGGGGTTATGAAACGAGCACGTCAGCAATGTATTGCGAACATTTATAAGTTATTAATAAAATTATAATATTAAATCTTTGTTGAATAAGAATATAACGGTGTATGACTTATAAATAAAACGACTTGAGGGAATTGCTTTACACAGCAGAAGAGAGAAGAGTACACTTCTGTATATCCGCTGAGTAGTCAACAGCTACACATAAGGGGGCATTATCGCATGCAGTAAGGCACTCGGCATATGTAAGGGCAAATAGCTCATTTGGGTTGCTTTCGGGATCGGGAGGATTTATGGAACTGAAGCGCAGCTTGCATTTCTGTGTAATCGCAAGGTAGTCAACACCTACACAGGAGGTGGTGGCATCACATGCAGCAAGACATTGGTCAAATGTGAGGCCAAAAACCTCGCCAGGCTTGGTGTTGGGGTCGGGAAGCAGACTGCACTGCTGCGTGTTCGGGAGGTAGTCAACAGCCACACAGGCGTGGTAGTTGTCGCATGCAGCGAGACACTGCCCATATGTAAGACCGAAAATATCAGCAAGCTTGGTGTCGGGTTGGGGCGCTGTTGTGGGAGTCTCAGTGTTCGCAGTTGTAGTATACGGTGAGAGAGTGGTTTCAATTGTCTTTGTGTCTCCGGCAGTGGTGACAGATGCGCCAGTCTCCGCGGTCGTAGCGGCAGTAACGGTAGCAATAGGCGGTAGCGTAGTGGAAGAAGAGAGCTCGACAGAAGAGGAACTAGGCCAACATGGTCCAGCGTTGACGCCGGCAAACGCGATATATGTAAAGATTCTGGCTATAAATTTTGAGGAAAGCATGTTGGTAAATGACGTGGGTTGAATGTGTGAGGAGAGTGGCGGTAGAGACGCAAATGATAAGAACAATTATTTTAAGTTGAGTCGTACGTCTGGACTGTTTCATTTTTATTTTCTATCTTCAAATCACAAGGATGAAAACCTGTTGAGTGCGGCTGAAGAGACTATTCAGATGCTAAACGAGCTAGTCTCTCCTTTTCATTACATCGCCACTGGATAGCCAATTAGCAATAGTAGTCAGCCGCAGCTCGTGGAAATTAAGTTTCTGCTGGAGTCTGTTAGACCAATAGCTGTAAGTTGAAGACATTTTGCCCTGGCTGCCCCCTCTGGACATTGAAGGTTTGAGATGGGATTTTTGAAGCTGAAGACTGAAGTCTACCACTTTCGCTACACGCACAGCTGCGTCATTAAAAAGGCCCCCTTTGGACATAAATCTGGCGGGTGATATCCGTCTGTGAGTTGATGGTCGATGCTTTATAGGGTAAGTGATTGAATGATAGAGGTGGCTGATATGATCGCTAATGAAAATGGCTTCAAGGCTGGCATAATCGTACTGTCATGTCAAGCCATAAGCAGAACCAAACGGCGTGTGTCGCCTAGGTCCCAAAAGACGCATCTCTATCCTCACTCGGGGGAGGCCTATGGGATCTGACATAGAGAGTATAGCGGGCCTCCCACAGGAGCCCGTCTTGCAGATTCAGATATATCTCACTTTGTTGTGAGGTGTCAGCTCGATCATTCCTTTCGTTTGTAGTACTTACCGGTGGGCCTTCGATAAACTCTTTATCGCTTTTGTGAGGTATCCTACGAAGCTACGCCATGATTTAGTATTTAAAAGACTCCCTTTCCGTGCCACTAGGCTTGGCTCCCGACTCATGACACAATGGCTGATGATATCGCTTGTACGATCAAATTGATGTACTATATCTGAGAGAAAGTATAACAAAACGCAGTAGTCAGCTTGTAGTGCATCTTCATAAAACTCACTTGTTCATACTCGCGTAATGAAGCTTTCCATGCCAGAGAGATTTGGGCACGTGATGATATGGAGTAATGCAGATACATCAATTGAGAATCTTTATACCTCACTATAATATGCTCGTGCTGATCTCCGTGAAGGAAAATAGCCCAGCCTATGAAGAATTACTTAGTCTATCGTAAACGGTTTCAGTATGCGCAATTAACTCAGTATAGGTAGTACGGATGAACGTGCCACAGAAGAAGAGCCTGTCTTCCGGTTTTAAAAACGCGACCCAAACAGGAACGGTCGATCATATAACTGGACCGATTTGCCAGAGGATATCGTCTCCCTTCTTGTCTGCCTCTATTGTTGGATTGTGAAATTGCTTCGCTTCCGCAATTGATCCCCATAGCGGAACAGATACCAGAATCCAACAATGCCAAGTATGCTCAAGCCGCCTAATAGACTGCAGCCTTTTCCAATTCCTAGATTCAGGTAGAGGGGCCTACCGAATAGAATGGCAGCTGCGGCAAACGAACTCCTTAAGGCATCATTGGCGGCAAAAAGACTAGCCGCGTAATGGGGATAACCCAATGGAAGGTAAATAAAGATCCCAGAGCCCACCACAAACGAGAATCCGCAGTAAATAACAATACCGAGCGTTGGCACTTCCCAGGGAATCGACTCTCTTGCGCCCCAGCCAAATAGGAACATGCCAATTGGCGCACCAAAGACGCCAAGTAGTCCAGGTCGTAAGAAGGTCTCGGGGACATCATAGGAACCCAGTGCTTTGAAACGCTTCTCGATACATATACGGTACCAAGACAGGTACCATACGATGCCAACAATACACGCGATTAGAACGCACACAAAGACGGCACTCGTTTCTCCAAGATTCATCCCATAGATCTTGGGATAAACAAGTGGGAAAACCTCGAAGAAGGAATAGTATATTCCGTAAGTAAAGGACGTCTGCACGGAGGAATTAGATATGGAGGTCTTTCGAAGGGAAAACACGAACATGATGAAGGCAGCTTACGTAAATGTTGACAAATGCGATTGAAGGATCCTTGAGAGAAATCTCGAATGGCTTAATCAGCGCCGCTTTTATTGCACTACTGGGGGTCACCGCCCTCAATGCAATGGACGTCGCATCATTGTACTTGTCCGACCCAGTTTCCTCTCGCAGCAGTTTGGACCTGTGGTACAGCAACGTCGGCGTAGATGTCTCGGGTAAGAAGATGACGAGGAGGATGAAAACAAAGCATGAGAGCCATAGCAGTTCCCACATGGACCACCTCCATCTATTGCTGGTTAGAACGGATGTCAATACCATAGAAATAGGAAGAGCTCACCCCTTGACAACAACTGAGAAGCCTGAAAACAGTGGGCCAAGTGCTGGGCCACAGTACATAGCGCCTGACCATGCCGCTAGACTGTATGGAATGTGGATGACGGAAAACTGTTTGGCAAGCAGTTAGTGCCTAGACAACATGGCTAAGGTAGAGAAACCTGGCATTACCATGTCTGTAAGGCTTGCAGCACCAGTGGCGAGGCATGGGCTTCCGAAGAATCCTTGCAGGAAACGAATGATGAGGAATCCAGCAAAGCTCTCTGTCAATGCCGCTCCGACGCAGAGGAGATTGAAGATAGCGAACGTAATGATGTAGATCGGGTTACGTCCGATGTAGGGAATTTCGCTAAGCGGAGAGAAAAGCAGCGGCCCAAATCCATCTGTAGTTCTCGTCAGTCTATGTCAAAGTCGTGACCGTAATTGAGAAGACCCACATCCGAGAACATAAAGGGCGAGACCTAGCGACGCGGCTGTTTCTGTGACGTTAAATTCTTCCATGACCTGTCTATATGCTGACTTAGTGTATCGTCCTTACGTTTGACATACCTTTAACTTACCCGACGCTTGGAACGTATATTGACGACCCGCAATAGATGGTAAAAGTGTACAAGCTGTCAAAAAGAGGTTCAGTTTCAGCAAGGGTCAGGTAGTGAGTGATCGGGATTCATCAAACTAGATACAACTTACCAGATCAAGGCGGTCACCGCCGTCTTCCTTATTGTAGACCAATTGTGGGGGTTTTCAGGATCATCGTCTGATTTCCTGTGTTTGCCGTAAGAAAAAAACGAAGATTGATAGCGTAACACTTCTCACTCACCATCCAACAAATATACAATCATCCTCTACCTGGAGATTACAGTGTGACGGCCCGCTGCTTGCCTCCTTGGGATACTCATCTTTGTAACTTTTGAATGCTAGAAATCGGTTCCTTGTTACTAGTCTGACAATCGTACCCAGGGCCGTGGTCCGGAAATAACGCGCTATCATCTTGACGAGGTCTTGATGATGTCTTAGAAGGGTGCGGACTTATGGAGTTGCATCTCGAGAAGCCAACTGAGACGTAAGGCAGTCTTATATGTTTACTTGATACTTGCAAGACCCACTGCTGCAAGTCTTGTCCGAACTTTCAGCTAGCTACTTCCTTCAATACATTCCGATAACCATGGGTATTCGGGATGACCAAGGGGTCGTCGCCCCGCCCTTAGGCAATTCGGGATTTGGGTGGGGCCCCGCATCCCGGAGCGAATTAAGAGGTAACTAATTACATGCATATCTCACGCCGACAGGTTCTGGTAAAAGAGCGGACCGGTGTCCAAGAAGTCAGTTTATTATCGTTAATATTAGCCAAGACACAAGGGAACACTGATCACCAAGAAGGCCCTGGCACCAATTTCGCTCATTAATGTCTTTAATTTATTTGCTCATCAGCCCAGTCAGTGTGCCCTGATATTGTTTACTATTTTCCCTTACAGATTCGTTTCACTTTGTATAATATAAACGTTGTCCCCTTTCATTCTTCATGCGAAGTTCCCTAGGGCATCAAGCCATTCCTCTTCAAATAAATCCCCAAGCGTGGCGTCTTGCTGGTTTGCAGAGACTCCAGCATAGGTGGGCTGATAATGCAAGGTCGCCATCTCAGTCTGAAAAATGGAATTAGCAATTCTCTTGAGTTCCAATAATATCTTCTTAGCCCTCGGCCATATATCCTCATAATGCCTGAGCGTGCCAAGGCAAACGCGGATCCGGGATCGGGCTACTTCGGCTTCGTCCTTTGGTAGTGCTGACTTGCAAGCTACGAGGTGAGCAATGGTGCAGCAGGCAACCATGCAAATGACGAAAGGCGACAACTGGGCAGAACCGAGGGGCAAGATGATAAGGCATTGATTCTGCTTGCGGATGGCCTGTAAGAGCTTTTGCAGATGCGACTGACGATTCAGACCGCCTCCACCACTGACTCCCAAGAGGAGTGGAGGGGGAGGCGACCCGCACGTAGAGATCCCTTCAATAGGGTCATATCGAAGGGTGGAAAAGGGTCTGTGTATGTAAGCAAGACATCTGGGAATTTTTGGTCAGTTCGAATCAACAACTAGCGAGAAATATGTGCGAGTTCTTACGTGTACATCATCATATGTGATTGAAAAATGAGTTGATCCAAGAAGGCAGGCCGAACATCCAGATCTCGTTTACTTGGCGGTAACATCGCAAACCAGCCGGCGATCTTGGCCTCAAGATTATCACAGAGTATCTCTGCTTTAGACACGGTTCTGAACTTGAGTGATGCGGGCAGTGTGGTAGCAAATATCATACTTGCATCGATGTAATATGCAAACGAAGAGAACGGCTTTTCTTGCATGTCGTACTCGCGATTCTGATACTCTGCAAATGTCGTTCTTGTCGGCGGGATAAGCTTCGTAATTCAGTTTAGCAATGACAATATTTATCTAGGGACAAATCTGGACGGTTACCATTTCATTGTACTCCTTATCTTCGCATGGTAGATCCACGTCTAAGCTCATGTCCTTCAGCCTCAGGTCATAGTCCTGTCGAATAACGGCAAAGTTTGTGTCGCTCACGTATAACATCCACATTGTGCGCCTCCAACTTTCTGCGAGTACTGGATCGCTTTCGGAAATAAAGTCGGCCAGTGTTTTGGTGTCCATGCCAATGAAGCTTGCTTGGTGCATTGCCTTTGACAGTAGTTCATCGGCAAGGTCCTGCTCGGCGCACATACTCTTTGCCAATGCCATCAGCAGAGTCGTTTGCACGGTGAACCCATCTATCTGTTCGTTCTTCTCCAACAAACAATCTTGGATCCCAAGGGTAGGGTTACTTGTGTAAAAAGAGCCAATATGCTGAACAGCGGCTACAACATGCTGAATATTAGGGCATCCAGCGGCATACCTCGTGTCAAGAGCTGGCCTCGGCAGAATAAAAGGATGACTAGGGTGAAAGTTTTCATAGTACAAGTCAATAAGCTCGATTCCAAAATCACGAGCAGTTTCCCTCACTCCAAAGTCTAAAACCGAGCCGGACGGCATCTGCCGAAATTCCGGAGTAAGGGATGTAACGCTATCAGTGGGTGTCAAATCATCGGGTTGGAGATCTTGAGCCCGTGATCTTATTAAAGTTGCTTTATAGCTACCACTTCGACGCGATTCGGGAAATGCGCAGGTTCTAGAGAGGCCTTGACACCGGGAACAAACAGGACGTGTCCCGTCGCATTTCAGATGCTGGTTTCGACAAGGCAGACAGGCAAGCGTCGCACGAGTTTTCGATCGGCGCTCCATTGTAAAACAAGATAATCGACTTAGAATACGATATAATGATTTTGATGGATTGGCTATGCTGTTGATTGTTGCGGCTTCCGATCGTGGTGTCCTTCAGAAGGAAGAACTGTTGTAAAAGTCTTCATTCAGCCTCCGAAGAGCGGTGCCGCCAAGAGATATCTATGACTCAGCAGAAACTGTGGACAGGTGGGATCTGTTAGGCGAACAGCCGGCTGTGCAATTAAGACAGTGTTATGTAAGCATGGCTGTGTGTATATATAAGGGAAGCTTTCGTGGCTCTGATTTGCAAAATCAAAGCAATAAGGCTCGGGCTGGTCGGGTGGTTTACCCGATTCTGTATGGAATAGGCGAGGAATCTACCGTAGACCTGCTCGCTAAAATGCAACCGGTCCCTATCATCACTGTTGATCTACGATTAACCCATACTGGCGTCTTTTATGCTGCTGTTCCTCCAATTTAGAGCAATTGTTCTCTCTCGTCAAATACTCAAAGTTATATTCACTATAATGCTCTTCACTCTCCTTTCATTTTACTTCTACCTTCACTCTTGTTCAATTTTACATTACGTTCACATTTGTTCAACCTATTTTTACAACTTCATTTCACGATTTCACTCTCGTTCCAATGGTGATGTTATTCACACTCTACTCTTGTTGGCTCCCGCTTTTCTTCCTCGTCCTTCCTGTCCTGAATCCGTGTACTTCGCACCCATTAATCCAATAATCTCTATACTTTACCCTTCTCATCCTGAAAGCACTAAATGACCCCGCGACACTTGACAGTGTCACCACCACATCAAAAATGGTCGGCTCCTACACCCACTCGCCTTTCCACATACTGTTCAAGATATGTTTTCCATACTTTGCATAGTAGGATGTGTGGGAGAGTATCCAGAGTGACTTCAATGATCGTTTCCAGAAGTGCTTCAGCTGGGAAATGCTGCAGACGAAGTTCAACCGAGGTCGGTCAAGAAACATCGAGTGGATAGACAAAGACGTACGCCATTCTTCTCTCAGGTAACAAAATTAACACATTAAATGTTTGCAGGAAGAAGCACTTGGCCAATCTTGGGTGGCAGTCGAGAAAGATCGATGACAAAGACGCCGACTCACTACGAGACAACAAGCGTTAGATCACCCAACACACATCGAGAGGAACCTGTTAACAAAGTACAGGGTCCTGCCATTCTCAAAACGGAGGACGGCTGTCTTGGTTGCACACGCAACTTCATGGATATGCATCGGTGGAACTAGAAAATGACTACATGTCGGCTTTTGCAAGGCCAGGAGCACAAAATATGTATCGGAAGCGAAGAAGATCACAATGGCCGAAAGCATCTCAAAACTAACGTATTTTATCTCCTAGAGTGGATGGATCCGGCTACCCCGTAATCCTGCTAACTGTTGAATATCTCCCATTACCAGACTCACTCTTTGAGCTCGTTGGCCTTCCAGATCAACGCCTTCACGTAATCAATAACATCAGCCTCGCTGCAGATCCACGTAACCTCGTTCGGCGTAGGAAATCCGTTGAAGTGAGTGACTGAACTTGAGGTATAGGCGCCCATATCGTTGAAGTAAAGCCAGTCTCCAATCTTGAGAGTTTCTTTAAAGCGGGTACTCTTGATGACACAATCCGCGCCATCGCAAGTTGCGCCCCAGATTGAATGTAAAACGCCCTCTTCGGACAGTAAAGGGTCGGCATCCGTCGTGCCATAGAGGATTTTATCGCCAGCCCTCAGGATTCTAGCTGTCGGTACCTCGTGGTCGATGATGACACCCGAGAAGTTGCCATAAGTTCCATCCTGAACGTATATCATGTGGTCTTTTTGTCGATAATCTGCGTTATCCGCAGTTCGTCGAGCAATGACATTGGTGGCAAGGGTGAATGCAGAGGCCACGTAGTATCTACCAGGTTCCGCAATGATTTCAATCTTGCTAGACGCAGGGAAGTAGATGCCCAGTTCTCGGTCGAGGGAGGAAGCCATCATCTCGAACGTATCTTTACAAAAGCCACCACCGACATCAAGCACATGCAAGTTAAACCCGAAAGTAGGAGCTTGATCAAAAACCCGATGCGCATCTTGGACTGCTTTAATCAATGCCGTAGGATCTGAAGCCCCTGATCCAACATGGAAGCTCACGCCGACAACGTTCAGCGACAGTTCTTGAGCGAGACCCAGGAGTGGCTCTACAGTGGCCATATCAGCGCCGAACTTCTTGCTCAAGGGGCTGTGACTGGTTGAATCGTCTGTTGCGATGCGTAGCAGTAGACTTGCGTCTGGAAATACACCCTTGATCTTATGTAGTTCATCGGCGTTGTCGAAAGTCATCCTTTGCACACCGACTGTTTTTGCATAACGAATGTAGGAAGGCGCCTTGCAAGGATGCGCGTAAATGATACGAGTCGGATCTGTACCTAGTCGCAGCACCTCTTCTATCTCATTCCTCGAGGCACAGTCAAAACCGACGCCTAGATCGTGCAGAAACTTGATAACCGTGGGATGCGGATTGCATTTGACAGCTGTGCACGATCAGCATTTGAGGTCCACAGTATATCATCGTGCAGAGAACCTACCGTAAAAAGGCTTAACTCGCGGCAATAGTTTCTGCCAGAGAACATGCTGGCGATACATCTCACCAAGATCTCCCACGAAGAAGGCATCTTCTTGACGGTAGGGGGCATTATTGGAGCCGAGGCTATCGATCCGGTCACTCAGTGCTTGAAGTACAAGTCGCTTTACTGTGAGTCCTGTGTGTTCAGGGGATGCGTTTCGTTGAACGAACTCAGTTCTGTTAAACAAATTATGCTGAGGGTGATAGACTTGTGCCAGAACCATTTTCAGAATAGATCTCTTGGGTGCAAATATCCTGTTGTCAGACGTTTTGGTGATTAGTGTTTGGTTCCATGTCCTGAACGCGGTAGACTTTATAGAAATGGCTGTTAGGCAGAAGCTGGGCACGTCAAATCCGCCTGCTACTGTCTGATACTGATTGTTATCCCGTATTGTCTTGACGTAGTATGATGGATCAGTTTATTATTTGTTTTTTGTGTGGTAATCTGCAGGTCGAATCGCGTAATGCCAAGCTACAAAAATGTACGCTTACCGTAATTCCTCTGGTCATGACGCTGTACACATACCCCCTTGATCACCGCGTTCTAGAAGACAAGCGTCATTATACTCTCGCTTTAATCATAGATTGACTCAAGGTTACCGTGTACAGTGCGCTTATAGCCCGATACTCGCGACAGTATATTATTTCAGATGCAAGGTCAATCTTCAAGAAAACCTGTCTTTAATTAGTCACGATGTGGAAAAAACAGGGTTTTCTTCTCTCTGGATGTCTCGGAAGTCCAGAGACTTTTGGATGTCAGCACTATTCAATATGAGTTAACATGACATGGACATTATACACATCTTGCTTCTAGATATTTTACAGGTGCTGTGAAAGCAGGAAGGCCGAATGGAAAGATCCACGTGTTCAACAGAGCGTCACGGGGTAGTAACCCGCCTGAGACACGGCATAATCTATCTGATCCTCTCATGAAGGCTGCTATGCAGCCCCCTGAGCCAGCTGATCATCGAGGCCGGTTAAGCATGAGTCAATGACGCTGTACAACCAATGTTCCATCGCATTTTATTACTACAGATCGATGCATGACCAAGACCTATCAGTCCCTCTGGTCAAATCACTCCTCGAGGACCAACACAACTGGTGGTTTCTCTATAGTCTGGTACGCCTTCCCTGAGGTTATGGGAACATGAACGAAGCTAAAACTATTGCCGTCTCCTCGCCGCCTTGGAGCCATAATAAAAGACCAGGATCGCTTTGTAGCAACATTCCTTCATAGCATCAGTCCATCGATAGCCTTGAGAAGATTAAGCATTGACACTGTCGACACCATGGAAAAAGATACAGCATACAACGGAGACGGAAATGCACTGGACTCCATCAAATCTCTCCACGGGGTTTCTTGTGAGGCTGGAGCATCATCGGATGATGACTTTCATCCGCTAGGTTTGTCTAATGCTCATACCACGATTCCAACTTGTTAGCGAAATTAACCATGCCTTTCCAATAGATCCGCTAACAGCACCGGAAATCGAGCTGGCAACCACTCTGATCCGACAATACGCAGATACAAGGAAGCTCAAATTCAATTGTATAACGTTGAAGGAGCCCTCCAAGAGCGCGTACTTGGAGTTTTGTCTTGACAGGTCTCGAAGGCCCTCAAGACAGGCATATGCAATCCTGGTCGACAATGACACTTCTTCTGTTTTCGAATGCGTGACAAACCTTGATCCTGAAAACCTCAGAGTTATTACCTGGGAGAACGTCGTAGACGTTGTGCCGATGTTAACTCCTGAAGATTGTTCATCCTTGGAGGAGATCGCCCGCTCAGATGAGCGAGTCATCAGTCTCTGTAACGACGTTGGTATCACGGATTTGGCACAAGTATGCATGGATGTCTGGTCTATCGGGTACGACCATCGCTGGGGACCGGGTCGCCATCTCCAGCAGGGCCTTGTCCATTGGAGGCCGCCAGGGACGCATAACCAATATGCACATCCTCTGGACTTTGTCGTTGTTGCGGATACGATAACAAAAGAAATTCTCTCTGTCGATAAAGTGCACTCCGAGAACGGAGAAAGAGGCAAAGTTCCGTCGACCTTCCACAACTACCATCCCGAGTACTTGAGGGACAAGATCAAGTCTGACCGACTAAAACCAATCGAGATCTCTCAGCCAGAGGGGGTATCCTTTCGTCTCCAAGGCCATCAACTTTCTTGGGCTGGGTTCTCGATGCATATTGGGTTCAACTACCGGGAAGGCATAGTCCTGTCGGACATCCGTGTGCAGGATCCTGATGAGCAAGAGGAGCGCACGCTCTTCTATCGTATCAGTTTAGCTGAAATGGTTGTACCCTATGGATATCCGGGTTTTCCTCTTTGCCGTAGACATGCCTTTGATGTTGGCGAGTATGGGTTCGGCTATCTGACGAACTCCTTAAAAGTCGGATGCGACTGCAAAGGGGCTATCAGATATCTGGACGCTGTCATGGCTACGTCTGATGGGAGGGCATCCGTCGTTAAGAATGCGATCTGTATACATGAAGAAGATAACGGTATTCTGTACAAACATGTTGAGCCGAGAGACGGGAGCACAGTTTCAGCTCGCGATCGCAGGCTCATCATCTCGCAAGTCGCTACGGCAGGCAATTATGAGTATGGTCTCTACCACATTCTTACCTTGGATGGGACTTATAAATTCGAGGTAAAGCTCACTGGCATCCTCAACCTGTCTAACTCATGGGAAGAGAGTCAACCCTACGGGACAAGGCTTTCGGACGGTGTTGTGGCACATAACCATCAACATATCTTCTCACTCAGGGTGAACCCTGCCATAGACGGGTGCCAGAACTCGGTGTCGCAATGCGATGCCGTGGCTGGTATAGTGCCCCTGACAAACACAGTTGATGATTTCGGAAATGCTTTCCATTGTGAGGAGACCACCCTCAAAAGAGCTCAAGGAGTGGATTACTGCCAAGCGACTGGCCGTACATGGAAAATATTCAATCCAAACAAGATCAACCCCAGCTCTGGCAAACCAACAGGATACAAAATCGTAAACAACCAATGTCCCTCGCTGTTAGCTAGACCAGGGGGCATCATTGCAGAACGTGCTGCGTTTGCTCGCCATAGCCTCTGGGTCGTGCCTTATGATGACGATGGTTTTTGCCCTGCTGGTAGGTTTGTGCCTCAGTCTGGTGCAGGCGCGACCAGCGACAGAAATACGGCGATCGTTGACTGGGTTGATCGAAAGGGGTCCATCGTCAACACGGATATCGTCTGTTATGTTCAGTTCGGTGTAACGCATTTTCCCCGCCCAGAGGACTTCCCCATCATGCCGGCAGAAGATGTTGCCGTTGTGTTTCGGGCAAATGACTTTTTTTCGAGGAACCCGACTTTGTGGGTCCCGGCATCATCAAGTTGATCTATAGCCCAAGTTTTACCTATGTGTTACGCCTTCTCGTCTGTCATTTCGCCATGTCGTGGAATTTCCTTGCAGCTTTCTTTTCCCCCTTCCTTTGCTTCACTGTTGTATCCAAATTGGCTACATTTTACTTAGTAAAGCTCGAATACATTTGATACAATATAACATAGCTTTTGCTTGAAACAAGTGCTGTGACCTTTTTCAGAGCCCCGCTAAAAGGGCGGATGATGCAACGCCACGGTAGGTACCTAAATCGGCCGCACGAGGTCCACCAACCGGAGAGCACCTTCTGCAGTCTCGCTCCATCCTAGCGGAATTTTTCAAAGCCCCATAACATGGTATATTGTCGATAAGCCACTAGACTCAAAAACGAGCCTCACGAAGAATTCGATTATTTGAAGTCGACGTACATCCCGCATCCTCGGCTATCACATTCACAAGGGCTCCATCGTTCTCGTAGATTATGGCAAAGGTGATAAATGGGAAAGAAAAAACGGAAACAGGTTGGGTCTAGCATCCCAACGTCAAGCAAGACAAGCATCTACGCAGCATGGTCCCCACTTTAACTTGCGAAAAGAAGGAGTAACAACTAAAGCAACACAGCATGCCATTGCCGGTTGATCTATGATATTTTGGGCAAGAATTAATACTTGCCTTGCGACTTACCACGACACAATATGCCGTGTGTGATCGGCATATTTACCTTTCACCAGTGTCATGCACAAGGCCGAGCCGCTGCGGGACGCCTGAGACACCTGACGCCAGCGTGCCTTACGATGACATGATTATATGCCGCTTGCGACACGCAGCTTGGCGTGTGACCTTGATTCTAAGAATCAAAGAGCTAGTCAAGCGATAAGTAGCCTCTCAAACAGTAATGGATGATGGTGTCTTTGTGACGCGACTCAATCCTTTACAATTTGTGTCAGTGAAGGAAGCTGCCAAGACTGGAGCGGACGGCATTTGTATGCCGTTTCATGCATCCGGCGTTATGTTGTAATCAAGATGTGTCGGATATGGCAATACTAGGACTATGTTCATAATACTTGGCAACTGGGAGAGAGAAAGTCCCTCCCTGCTTGAGCCTAATAAGTATTCTAGTATTTGGTATTATATCATATCTACAAAGAGATATTGAGGATGCATGTCACTAACACCGGCCAACATGCTTAAATCACATCCAAGCGGTATTATAAAAGCGGACGCACCGTCTCTAATCCCTCTTTTCACACGGCTTCACTGTTTCTTTTCCCCCATAAACAAGTATGATAACACCGCCATCACAGCTGACAGAATGGCGAAGCTGATACCCATCCACCCATATCCAACAGAGGTTCGCAAAGCGGCCCCAAGCAAAGGTCCAACAGTACGACCTAAGAAGATAAAAAACGAGTTGAGCCCATAGAGTTGAGCGTAAGAGCCGTTCTCTCCGAAGAATGTAGGGTTCGCAACCTCGTATCTCTTCATAACGTTACTCGCTTCCACAAAACCAGGCAGGTTAATGATTGATAGCCCAATCCCGTTCAATGACAAGATAACACAATACAGTCCAACCCTAATGTGGTCCCCGATAAAGTCCTGAGAAGGTATACCCAGAAGGACAAGACAAGGCACCATGAACCCATAGCCAGTCGTTGACACAGCTTTCGTGCCATATTTGTCTAACACCCATCCGAAGAACCATCCGAGCATGGTACAAGGTGCGACAAGTGCCGTGAACAACAATCCAACTTGGAGAGATGAGAAATGCAACAGACTTTCCGCTTCAGTAGGTATTGTAGCATCAAACATGCTTATGATTATTGCTTGCGTCAACGAAGTCAGCATGGCCAGCAAGAATCTGGGGTTGCGAAAACAGTAAAGAATCGGCAAAGTTTGTAACAGGTAACCGACATCTCCATGCACCCGATACTCATCTTCTTCACCTTTTGGTAACAAGGGGTCATCTTCTCGTGGGTGTGCTGTGCTGTCTAGCGCTTCCTCTCGAGAATAAGTATCACTTGATGCCTGATTCCTCCTGCCAGCGGCATTTATGCCACCTCCCTTGTTCTCGATGACCAGTAGCCGCATGATCAAGTCTACCGCTAAGATCCCCATCGAAACCCCGAAAACTCCGATGGTGCCAACGGCATGATACAATATGCCCCCAAGGATGGGAGAAACAAGCTGAGCGATGGTGCTGAACGAATAAATCTAACTTGTCAGTCATTCTCCTAAAAGACCTTGTCGCTGGAAATGCATACCGTTCCAAGGACCTTCCCCATCTTCCCTTTGCCAACAGCTTCGAGGACCATGGCAAACCCGACTGACCAGACTACTGCAGCGGACATACCTTGGAGTATTCTCGCCACTACCAAGACTGCAATAGATTGGCCAAATGCGAATAGTGGTGTCGCGGCGAGTAACAAGAATAACCCTACTAGGTAAGGGAGTCGGCGAGAGCTCGCTTTATCGGCCAGCCACCCGGCAGGTAGCGAAAAAACTACAGTTGATGCTGAGTATACCGCTAAAAGTTTCGAGCTGTATAGCTGAACGTCTTCTTCCGGTAGATGGAATCGGTCTTGTAGCATAAATGGGAGAATGGGCACCACGATGCCATATAAGAAGAGATCTGTGAATACACCAATAGCTGTAGTACTGATGATAAAATTTGGGTCCGATCGGATACGTAACCCGAAAGATAAGCTCTGGTTTGCCATTGTAGGGAGGTGGCGTTGTAGCTCGAAAGAAATTCGTCCGAAAAGGGTTCTCCTTGACTTAGCGTGCTTTTGGACGGTGAAAGCAATAGCTACAAGAATAAGGAAGGCTTTCGAACCACGCACTGTAGAACAATATGTTCCTTTTTGGCGAGAATATGGCTACCGTCCGTAGGTATATAGCGAATTATATTTGCTGGGCTTCAGAATGACAATGGCGGTCAATGAGAGAGCCTCAGGTGGCAAAAGTATTTTGGTGATTGATCTCATAGGGTGATGGACGGTGACGCGAATGGTAAACCCCAGCGGATGGATGATCAAATAAAACATAATGTTGCATGAGGTCACTCGCGTCATTAATTATATTTGAGTCACTTATTTCGGGGAGGATGACAGCGTGACTCGATGAACACGGCACGGTCGTTTCTACATTGGCTAGGTTGCAGACGCCGTGCAAGCTTAGACTAGGTGGGGAATCATCAAACCACATTGCCTTTGTGTTTCCCGCTATACTGTATATATAGGGACTGTACTTGGTTGATCGATAGTTGCAGGTGGAAGAAACAGCTACCGTGCATACAGCTTGGCAGAAGCATCTTCTATCATAGTCCTCATTATAGAGTTCAGTCGTTACTGCTTTAATAGCTGCTCTTAGCATGAGTATTCATTAGGAAAAATAGTTATCAAGAAATCTTACGATTTAATATATTAAGTTCTTAATTTGTAGTTCTTTTAGTTAAAAATATTAAACAATATTAAAAAGGCTTAGGCTTCAGTTTAAAGCTAAATAAATAAATAAAAAGTTATATATAGGCTACACGAAGATATTCAAGACGAGTTTCGCTATAGGTAAATCAGACTTTTTCCTCATCGTTTATTCAAGGCTATCGGGCTGTGTAATCATGTTCTGTACAATTACTTCGACAATATTAGCCGACGTCGAAAAGAGTCGTCTGTGCGCGCGCTACGATACCTTGGCCTGCCTCCATCTTTAAAGCCGACTCCAAGCGCCGCAGTGATGTGTTATGAAAATCTCAATGCGAGGATTCCGTGTCTCATAGACCGCTATATAGTTGTAGGTCTGATAGCTCGAATGATAGCTGCGCTCAGTTTGCGGCCTGCTATATTATGCCGCCTGGGCTTAGTCATATAAGCCATGCATTAGATTGGATTGGCCGTATTCTTCCGCTTGATGGTTTTATATGCACGCCCTTTCATTGGCTGTTTGGTGCCTCTTATCAGCTGCTGAGTATATACAGCTATGCAGGTGCACGCTGAATAGAATCCTTCTCGGGATTAACTGGTTAGAATATAGGTGAGAAGCTTCGAATTGTTGACTAGAAGTCCTAATGCTGCTGCCGCTACCGACGCTGGTGTGTTTCGGCACTGCCTGTCTTGGCCGAACGATATCCCCCAATATGGGGTCAATTGTAGACCCGAATGACCGTAGGGCTCGCTGCCTCGATATAATTTCACAGAGATCCATATTAGGTATCACGAGGAACAGGTTTGACAAGCGCCGGGGCAACCACTCGAACTAGTAAGTTTAACCAAGGTCTGCTAAGTCGTAACCCTGCCTCGTACGCCCGAGTACTTTCCGAGCCGTTTTTCCACGCATTAGAGACAGTGGCGGTACCTAAAACCTATGGTATTTCAGCGATAGTCCACATCCTGTCTGCGGCCTGGTTGATCCTTTGTCTTTTTGTTATGTCGGCAGAGGTTTCAGCCGAGGACTGGTCTGTGAGACAATGACTAGTAAGCTGGCAAGATCAGAAAGAGTCCTCCTTTTCTTGTCTTGTTCGCTGCCTTAAAGCCACTGTCAAGGTCAGGCATTACTTTCTTGAGCATCGGACCCCGCGTCTACGGCACTTGGTGCTTTTTCTTACGTCAGGTGTCTCATAGGATCGTCGATCTGTGGATTTGAAATTTCACAAGCCGCTGCATGGATGCGAGTCTTATGGATCAAATAATAAGCTCATTCCATTTTGAGGCCTGCTGCATAACGAAAATCATGTTCATGCATCGCACCAAATCGGCCGTGTTCTCGCACTTTATGCTTTTGCATGCTGTCCCTCAGGTATTGCCGATAAATTTGAGATAGGAGAATCGAATAGAATCACAGTCGGTAGGACTACTCTGTATCTGCCCCTTATAGACGGAAATCGTCTGATATTCTCTGCCTTTAGGTGTCTACCGTTATAGTATAAACCTAGGCTCACGTAACAAAGGATAAAGATAGCGTCCCGATATCTATGCATCTTGGGAAAATCAGTAGTGGTTGATCAAGTTTGTTTTTCTAGTTGTCACGATTTATTAAACAAAGCTTCCTTGAACACTGAACTCCGACCAACAAGATAAAGTGCGTCAGTCCCCCCAGTGCCCGTTCAAAAACAGTCGCTTTCGTCAGCACTCCTATAGATACCAAGCTTGGAGTCTACAATGAACCAGAGTGACCCGTTTGCATGCCGATAGGAGGGATGCATGGTACGGTTCATCGTCATAGCAAGAATGGTAAGTGAACCTTGAAAGTAAAGGCCTATTAAAATTAGTGTGTTCTTAGACATCTCTTAAAAATCAAGATTTCACCTGTTAGGTGTTTTTAATGTGAAGCTATCTTACTATATACACAACGTACCCTGCATATCCAAGGTGCCACTTGCAGCTACACAGACGGCACGCGGACGCACAGACGGCACGGCACGTAAATGGAGAGACGGCACGTGGAAGCACAGACGGCCGCCCTATGACGGAGCGGTCCCCTGAAATCAAAATTTCCAGCAATCCAGCCGTCAGATTTACTGT
Source organism: Fusarium sporotrichioides (assembly GCA_019054645.1). Classification (NCBI taxonomy): domain Eukaryota; kingdom Fungi; phylum Ascomycota; class Sordariomycetes; order Hypocreales; family Nectriaceae; genus Fusarium; species Fusarium sporotrichioides. Next base: position 110,598 of record JAHKNS010000002.1, on the reverse strand, counting down.
TCAATCTTCTTCAACTCACAGCCAATATTTTACAGCCACCCGCATGCAATAACCTTACAACATAGCTTTCAGGTTATCCAATGTATTATGATCATGTTTGTCTTGACTGTGCAACACGTAATCCAGTGAGAGCTTGACTGTTTCGAAACAAAGGGAGCATACAGACACGTGACGATACGAGGTTCGAATGATCGTAGCAACATGTCTTTCCTCAAACAATCAAACGATATTATGCAGGTTTATCCACTTTTATTTGTCTCTGAGGTCTTACGCTGAAATATCTATCGTAGCATACTTTGCATATTTTGATTTATTCATTCCTGCTACTGACTATTCCGATAAAGAATCAACAGTAACGGGCGCACATTGGTGCAGAACGGAATGTGACTCATTTAAGATACTTGTTAACTCAAGATATTCGGGCGGCAAGTTATGGTGATGTATCTCCTAACTGGGCCTTGAGCATCGTCATGTTGGTTGTTATCTGTTATATATCCATACGCAGGTGAGGTGCAGCACTGCAGCCAAGACGGGTCATATGCGGACGCTGATCAAACGTATCCGAATGCAGCTGATATAGAGCTTAGGCGGAAAATAAACTGAATATCTTAAAGGAGGTTAGCATATGTAAGGGCCTATGACTTTCGGGCATTCCTCCTTACCGGTTAGGCGCCAGCCCTTTTTGGACAGCCTGCATATGAAAGCATCGGATGTCACATCCTCCGAACTTATTCATGCGCGTTCCCAGACACGGCACATAAGCCACAAACCCAATCTATATGTTTATCATCGCTATTCTTGGATGCATCTTAAACAAACTCTGACGCAGAGACTTTACTTGTTTGGATTTCCCATACATATGGCTTTCTTGATGACATTCTCTCTCGTATTGGAATCGGGAGCGTAGGGTGTAGGCTTTATTCGCAACGGCATACGTCATTTCTACCAACCTCTTGTCCAATTGACGTACAGCCAGTTTGATTAGGGAAGATGAACAAGTTGGCTCCTTCAAGACCAACACGCATCCAATTAATTAGATTTATCAAAACCTGCCTAATCAGCTACTTTTTCCTCCACATATAGATCACATGATTAAAGACAACAACGTGCTGACTAAGAAACTTACCATCACAACCCTTGGGGACCTTTGCAGGCAATACACTCCCTATAGACTTCTGCTACAAGCTCTAAGTGTCATAATTACATATCCTTTATTAAAGAAAAAGCCGATAACGCGTATCAGAGAATTAATAAAGTGAGAAGGAGGCGATCCGTAGGGTTTCAGCTGTTCTCTTAACGAAGCACTACTAGTTCGCAAACTAACTTTGAGATACATTTAAAATTTGACTCAAATTTAAGCCAATCAATATAGGACTAGAAGTGAGGTACATCTACTTGATCGAGAAAATTGTTATGTCTAGCTTGATCAAGATCATAATAAGTAGAAAGCAATAAGGTGGCAAAAAGAAGTGCTGTATAATCTATTTGCGTTACTCTTCTGCTTCCCGACTATTCTACTTACAAAATCCATAATGTCTCTACTCCATAGCCCTCCTCCCCCATTGGTAATGTCGGCCACCATACCGCCTGTCTTCCTACCTAAGGGCCAAATTCCGGTCTCCCCATCATTCGTCAACATATAACTAATATCAAAGAGATACTTCCGCTGTGTTTCCATTTAATCATCGGATACCCGGCACAACGACCCCTGCACCGAAATATGTTGAACACAGACAGTTCCTATATTGATACATCATATTTCCGCAACATGGTCGTTGGTGCTATACTCGTCCTCGATAGGCACTGAGAGCTGTGGCAGACTCTGGTATTTTCGCAGAGCCAGTAACTCGGCTAGACCAAGGAAAACGCAAATTCTGATAGGAACTCTGAGTCTGATTGACTGGTGGCTGGTTTTTCCTTTCCTAAATCAAACGTATCAATAGCTATATAGCAACTAAGATTCAATAGTGAATTTGATTACCTTTCTTGCTCGACAATATCTGTCACCGACTTACTGATCGAGATGGTAATCGCAACCATACCGACAAAGATCGGAACTCCCCAAGGGAAGTCTGCTTCCCAGACTGCCGACAGAGCGCCAAGAAATACCGAATAAGCGTATATGTCTGGCTCTGAGTAATCTCTGTGCAGCTTTAAGACTTTGGACAGATATATGATCAATCTCACATAAAGAAAGCCATTGACGAGCATGACTGAGCCACGATGTAGCCACGGTTCTCGGGTGTATAATGCTAATCCGGAGCATATAGGACGTACAAGGCCCGTAATCTGATACGTCGGACGAGTGGACTGGTTTCCCCTGGTTAACGTCTTCGCCAGGTAGATTGTTGTTGTAGCTTGCATGAAACAAAGTATGAAATCAAAGGCATCTGGAATTACTGTGTGAAACAGCACACCGACATGATAACGAACGATTTCGCATGATCCAGCAGCGATGTGAAGGTAGAGTGGTAGAGCTGTGGGCTTGTGGAAAACCTTAGCATAGTGAGGAGCACTCCGACTTGTGTGATGAATAATAATAGTTAGAAGGAGGCCAATATGAAACACAGCTGATGGTGCCAACGCATGATTCATTTGTTGCAACATGTTGAGAATGGGTGTTATGAAGTAGGCTTCATAGCTGGCTGGGTGCGAGGGCGTGTGCTACTTATCAATCTTCCACTTTCTCGTACATCATCAGGACTTTGGAGTTACATCTCATTTTTAGGGGAGTAGGGGTTACACGTAACAGTAATGACAACAAATTCAAAAATCGTTGATAATGGCTACGACAGACAAGTGTTCTCATCACGATCGGATTGGGACATTAAGCAACTACAAACTATGTTTCCCTTCGGATGGTTCGGAAAGGGTTACGGATTGCGCCCCACCCGCATCCTGCAGATCCATGCAACCCAACATCATTCGTAAATGTCCGCCATTGTGAGTATGAGACACAGTCGGCCTGTCACGGCACATATGCGAACATACGCACACGAATTACTGAAGCTTACAACAGCCATGGTAAAGCTGTTGAGAATTTACTGCACGTATCTTACAACAAAAGCACTTCTTGGCACTGGTTAATGATACCGAGTGCTCTATATATGTAGTAGAATAAGTGTGAATTTGATTTCATAAGAAACCAAAACATCTCACGGATCTTGCGGTTTCGGGTCTAGATAAAACATTGCTGAACGAATATCGCACTCTTTATTTTGTAGTTCGATCTCGACATGTATGTTGCCATCAGTCTGGATCGGGAATGGTTGAACGGCTGCGCCATATATGGAATAAGTAGAAAGCGAGGTCAACTTCGCCAACAAGTTGGTCGTTGTCAATAGAGCCCGAGGTAAGAGGTCGATATAATATCCAACTAAAGCTGGTCACTTACGGATATCATGTATAACATAACCGGTGCTTAAGGGGGTGGACATAGCTCACAAAGAATTTCCGTGTATCTGATTAAACCACCCCTCTCCCACCACCCCCAACCACCCCAACACACACATTCTGCCAACGTAGCTGGAGACATATCAATATCAGCGGACCTGACGACACAAATATCTTGGCAAGAACATCAACATATCATGTTACCAAGGAGGTCGTTTTAACATTCGTTATCCGGGTGCGGCAGCTGTGTATTCACTCAACGTTTACGACGTAACCATGCATACCTGGGTTTAACTTACAAGCCAGATGATGTAATGTTTGAGTCCTAAGATCCGAATGATGGCAAGTTTCCTTGCTTTATGGCTGTAAACTAAACCCCCTCAAACTCTGGTTCTCATGCAAATCTCTCGTCCTCAAGGTTAGCTGCTCTCCGAGTTCTCCCCTCCTGTTCGCTTCTTTGTAACGTGAAACTTCGCTCAGTATGAAGCCTTCACGAAAATACATCCGATTTTCACTCTTTAGACAAAAGTTCAAATTTAACATATTAAATGGAAACCAGCACGTACACTGCCTCTTATTGTATTGAAGGTGTTTTCACTGTCGCTGATTGTAGAATAGCGACTATCTGTATCACTTTTTATTTCTCTAATGATGACTATTGTTATAACTTATCTATTAAGGGTAAGATATCTTCATCCTTAACGCTTATAACAGTTATGTTAGGGTTCTATATATAGTATCTTAATCAGCTTGAACAGCTGACTCAACCTAAGATATGAGCTAAGTAAAGTAGAATATGCATTAAGGTATATAGCCTTATTTGTAACATTCTATAGAATAAAGATTCTCTATCCCACTATCGCTGCTTGATAAATTTGCTGGTGTATCGAACGCAACTAATCTTCCGCCATCCAGAAGTGCCACCTTATCATACTTCATGATATATGCTAAGCGATGCATGACGGAGATAACAGTATGCTCCTGGAAGTCAGTGTCTATGATATTCTGCATGATAGATTCCGTTACGGTATCGACACTGTTTATTTTAGCTTGTTCTCAGGCAGATCATAGAAAGATTATGCACTCACCTACTCATTGCCTCATCCAGAATCAAGATGCTGCTCTTTCGTAACATTGCTCGGGCTAGGCATAGCAGTCGCCTTTGGCCGGCAGACCATGCAACCGTGTCCAGGTCTTGTTCCAGTCCACCCAAGGCCTGAATAGTTTCTAAGAGACCAATCTTATCTAGCACTACCTCGACGTTACTGTCGGACGCTGTTCCAAATGGATCGAGGTTCAGACAAATGGTCCCTGGAATGAAAAATGGATCTTGCGGGACAACGTTAATACGCATACGAAGGTTCGCAATACTAGCTTCGTATACTTTGAAGTCGTCAATTGAGATATGGCCCCCATTTGCCTCGAGGATTCGCAGCAAACTCAGGATGAGCGAGCTCTTTCTACTGTCGGTTCGTCCGCAAATAGCAATATGTTCACCCGGGCTGATGGAGAGAGAAATTCCTTGCAGGACTGGTTCAGCGTTGGGCCTGAGACGTATTAGTATAGCCTAGACCCCAGCTTCCCAGCACTCTACTCATTTGTGTGGTGCAAAAACATCTTCCACTGACACCTTCCCATTCAAGGGCCATCCCTCTTGAAGTACAGTGCCTCTGCCTATTCCCCGATCCTTCTCCGGTTCTGTGTCCACAACAAATCTTTTCACACGGGATACTGCCCCGATGCTTGACTCCATCGAAGTCCATGACTTAATAAGACGTGTCAGAAGGTTGCTAAATGAAATCAGCATGACCAAGCTCACGCCAACGCTTCCAGCATCGAACAGTTGTGGCCACGTCACGACCATGCCAATAAGTGCGATGCCAAGATTGCCACAATAATATCCAAAACAAAAGACAGACAGTTCTGGACACTTTCCTGTATGTATGACATACTTTGAGATATATCAGTATACCGAGAATTGCGTTCGGCGTACTCAACCTGCCACCCAAACGCACGGATCGTTGAAGCTCCTGCTACAGTTTCGAGGATATGATTATACAGAGGCGCCTTGGCCTCGATATCCAGGAGACGAACTTGTCTGGGTGTTTGGAGATAGAACCTCTGGAGAAGATAGAGTACGAGAACAAAAATAGGGACTGCAGCAGAGAGGTAGCGAGAAAAAACTGACAGGATGATGAGTTTGGCCACACTTGAGAAGAGCGCGAGCACAAAGTTAATCATCACCATGGGGAGATTCATGTCAATCAACTCCAAATCCTGGCTGAAACGATTGATAAAGGTCCTGGTATCCACTGCAACGAAGTACCGGAATGGAGCATTGATTGTAGTGTTGAGGAGTGCAGAGTGAAGGTGCAAGGCGGAGTTGGAAATAATGCGGATAAAGGCAAACCAGCAGGCAATACCCGTGACTAGAACTCCCAACATCCCCACTGCAGCAAAAACTCCCATGTACATGCCTACGTTTTGGTTCGGCTGTCTGGCATTAGCCTCAGCCCACCATTTCAGCCATATTGCTAAAAGACACGTTATCAGTACTAATCCAAGTCTTATAAGGGTAAATGGTTGATGAGGAATTCGCTTACTAGGGAACTCTGTGCAAAAGACTGATGCCATCGTAAAGGCAATGAATAACATGGTTGTAAAGTAGCCGCTGCTTGAGAGGTAGTACTTGTAAACTGAGACATCGCCTTGCTTTCTCTGCGGATCATCCTCTTTTGCCTCAACCTCAGTCTCACCGGAGGTTCCATAGACTGTGCCAAAGAAGGACTCTCCTGATTTGATGAAGTCACGGCTTGGTCTCCTTCTTTCACTTCAAAGTTGCCGTCCTGTGAATGTTCTCGTTCGTGTTGTTCAGGGTACCCCGGGGCCAGTAGTTTCTCGGGGCTCCCGATCGCATGAATCTCCCCATCTTTTAGAGTGATGAGAATTTCGGCCATTGCCATGAGGTTTTCTGTTGCATTGATGAGCCTGACGAATGTCAAATGTCAAGAATACGCAGTAGTGACATACCATTGTGAGTTGCCAGGATGACTGTTGTTCCTTGCCTTCTCAATAGTCCTTGCTTACCCAGCAGCTGTCGAGACACAAATTCTGCTGTATGCGCATCCATGCCACTAAAGACATCATCCAGTATTACAGTGCGTCGGCGCGAATAAATTGCTCTAGCGAGTGCTAGACGCTGTCGTTTGCCCCCACTGAGGTTTGTACCTCTGTTAGCGACGGGGCTATGATCACGCTTGCTCATCGTTTGAATGTCTGGGTTGAGCCCACAGGCATACCTCACGGTTTCATAACATTATGATTCATATGAAGACACACCAAGGATGTTACTGCGGATTGTTCCTGTCTCAAGCCATGGTTCCTGGCCACAGTATGCTGAAGGATTGGCCTGCTGGTAGGCAGATGCCATTGTCCACGCCCCAGTAGCGCAAACTCTACTAGATCACGCATGCACCCGATACCTTCATCAATATTGTGAACGGGTCTTAGAGGAGGAAACTATCTCGAGGACCTTTGACGCTGTGTGAGCTCGGTTTCATAATTCTGTTAATGTTCTTCTAGTTCTGTTATAATCCAAATCCAACACTGCTTACCTGGGAGACCACGCCCTTAAGTACTTTTGCGCTTCGGAGATTTGTGATAGTAAACTGACATAAATAGCTTGGCGCTCAGATCACATCCTGGGCGACTAAACAAGCTTCCCTTTAAACAAGTATGTAAACCATGCGCTTGGCTGAGAAAGTTCGGTTCATGGCTGTTGGGGACTAATTGTACGGTGCTTGATAACTAATGTCTTTGTTTTTGATGGATCCTGTCTTCTACAATGTTGGATAGTCGTGATTACAAGGGCTTGTTGAATTTCTGCCACATCGACATGTGTGTTCAACTTCCCGTCAAGTAAGACTCATACAATCTCGGGCTCTGAAACTCTCTTACCCTCATTGTCTGTACCCTGGCCAGTGTCATTACCACTGTCTGGGGTAAGATTGGGCGGTTAGGTGGACTGAATCGAGCGCAACACTGTGTAAAGCTAGACACTCATTGGTAAGGGTTCACCGGAAAACAAGAACTGGTCCCCATAGTTAGAGTTGGCGATGTGACCAAGGCGCTGCCTTCTGTACCATTGGGTACGTTGTCATGATCGGATTGGTTAATGATCTATCTGAGTCCTCTATTGTAACGTAGCTTCGACCACTCTTTACCAGTTTTATCATGAAGCGTATCATACATTGGAACGCTCTTTATACCACGCGTTCGTGAAGGCCGCCATGATAGTGAGTCAAGAACCATGGCCTGATCATAGATCAAGTCAAGTAATGAGGTCCCCAAACGCTATTCAGGATGTTACCAATGAAGCCAGATGTCTAAACAGGGGAGGGGACCTCGCTGGTTTTCGAAGGATGACGAACAGCAAAATCCAAGAGTACCTATCGTCTTGACTGATATCCTACTGGCCATTGGAAGACCACTATGCTGGGCATGACAGGACAGAATGCTTCCATTACCTCGACAGGAAGACCCGGGCAGTCTCAAAGCAGATCTTCGAGGCGTCTGAAGGTGGTCGGGAGGGCACAACAGGTGATCAATCCCAGTTGTCAGCTCTGCACGAAACATTGCCATCAGCTGCAGACGAAAGCAGCACCTTGGACCAAGGTCATGGCTCTCCTTATATAGGCATAGTTGACCGTTTCTATCTTGTTGATATTTCAGCTTGATTGCAGCGGCAAAACCTCGACGGTCATAAATCCGAGGTGGGATGTCTTGTAGAGAAATCGTGTTGCTCTAGACGACAGCACGTTATCACGATAATGTCCCAAGGTTGCTCGGCGTTCTCTGATGTCAATACGACCGCGGATGAGGATGTGAATGTAAATACTGAACAATAATAGAAACTGAACCAAAAGTCCTGACTATTAAAGTTTTCTGCCCACTCGGATTATTGGATGAGTATCCTTCGGGGCCGTGAACTCGAGCCTTACATGGTGATAGTAGTCATGCCGGGAATTGTGCTTACCAGTAATTCCAGTCAGGCATCGTTGTTGATCTTGGTGCAATTGGGCTCGGACAACGGCGTACTGACCGACGACAAAACGACGGTTTCACCGAGTATCTGAAATATCTGCCTTTTTGACGAAATTAAAACAACTCAGGGCTATCTGAGTCATGAATACCCGTCTTGGAATACACCACTATTCAATGGTACATTCAGTTAGTGAACTATCTGCATTGTCCTGTCCATACTCTATTGTGCAGCTGACGCCATGGACGACTAGTAAATTCATCCATTTCTCACGTGTAAAGCTTCTTTAAGCGCTATTCATTTCAAACTTGATACATCGAACTAATTCTGTTCCCCCGCTGTCGATTCGTTACCAACCACGCTCACACTGAGACACCCTTCGCTCACTATCAGTAATGCCAGCAGTAGTAGTGGCCTGCCAAACCGATGTTGACCTTTGGAAGCCTCCCCTCTGTTGCGATTCTGTCACCAGCCGCCTAGAGGATACCAGAATGCAATCTCTGCTTCCACTTCAAGACATCGTCAATGAATTTCCGTGATTCTGGATCCTACTGCCCAGATCCTCCAGAAGAAGCCGTCGCGAGGTCCCTATCTTTGACCACAATGCGAGGCCAAAAGCGGAGTGTGGATAGGTCATCGCATTTACATTTGCGTCGAGTCGGCGGCTGCCACATTATTGTGATGTTGAGAGGCCGATCTGCCTCACGGGAAAGCGTAATAAGTTTGGTGGGAAGGTCATCCTTTATGTCGGGCAGTCGTAGAGGATCCTTGTCCGGCTCCAAAGATATATTCAGATGTGGAAGCCTGTAACGTTTTCCTGGTGGTATACTGATTTTTGTCCAGTTTCCGGCTCGACACTCCGATGGGATATGTAAGAGATCGAAGTTTCTGTGGCAGTATCCTCTCGGAAAACGTACACCATGTTCCTCCGCGAAAGCACGCGACTCGCGATTCACGCTCAAGATTGCGGGCGGCGTGGGCGAATACAGTGTGAGACCCCAGCCGTATGAGTAATGGCCTCCAAATTGAATGTGGTGGATTGCAAGTTGGATTTGGAACGTCGCGAGTGTCCAAATTTCGCGCCGTAGCTCAGGTGGCAGGCGTTTGAAAGGGTGAAAAGTTATTGCGCTCATCGGGTACGAGAATGGCTGTTGAAGACTGAATGGTGACAGCGCACGTGCGATAATGCGATGATGATTGAAGATGCCGAAAGAATGCTTGATGTACAGAACAATGATGTGCTTGTTGAAGGAAGAATTGGCTTCACCTGTTCTGACGGTTGGAGGTAATGTTTGGAAGGACCTCGTAACTGCATCAACGGCAGTCACGACGCTTACCTAACGAACATTTGGCGGTAGTGGTGGCAATGTTACAGAACCCGACTCCATCGCTGCTGCCATCTTACGACAATCTAGCGACGGCTCAACCGACTTCTTCTTGCCACAACTATTCCGTGACACTCGAACTATCTGACACCCCCTCGGAAAAGCGTACACAATTTCAGGAAATTATCGCCGATGCCGATGCAATCTTGGAAAAGCCAAAAGGTATTCCGACTATAAATGCAAGACTATCGTGAGAATGACGAACCAATTAGTCATGAGTGAAGGGTCTGAAATTGCTTATGACGCGTCATCCTGATGATTGGAGATATGATTTTTCCCGGTTCATGTCATACGAAAGCGACTGAACGTTGTAGAGTTGTTGAAGATGAACAGATTGTCTTCTACCGATTGTGATAGGTCCGAGTTTCCTCGACCTTCCGTCATTTGATCTATTCTTATGAGCCTGGTCCGTTTCCTGACTGCGATCTCCTGCTGGTGCGGTAAGTTGAGCTAGTAACAATCACAAACAACAATTCTATCATCTTGATGGGTCCCATGTATACAATAACATAACTGCGAAGCTTCATGAAAACTACCGGTACGCTCAGAGGAACTTTTATCTAGGCAGAGCCTTTTCCTTCGATCTCTCCAGTGTCCAGCAAGCTTCTCCGCCTGCGCCCACATACTTGTCTCACGACCTTTCCCTAGCAAACAGTTGTATCAATTGAAACATGGTTAGCTTTCCATAGAGGCGCTGGACAAAAGAATCTACCACCACTAGGTGCTTGGCGTGTGAGGACCGCTTCACCGTGTGCGCTTCATTTCGGCCATCGTGGACGTTGTCGCAGCTGTCGCGCTGCTTTTGGTTGACGGCCCGAGAGTCTGCATCACCCGTACAGGATTTCAGATCAGGGGTTGTAACTTCGCTGCTGTCCGATGGTGTATAACCCAACGGTAGTAGGACCGGTCGTCATGCCCAGTATTCACAAATATGTCTTGGTACGTATCAGTCTGCGACGAAGAAGACAGGTCGCAGATTGTAAATTCGGCTTGTAGCAGCATCGACAAGGGTGAATTGTGGATGGGCAGTTAAGTCCGAATGGTCACTCCCTCGAAAAGCTTATTCTCGACAGAGTGGTTAACTGGTAATTTGACTGAGGTGATGGGTTGCACAAAACTGCACTATGTTGAGGTCGGATAAGTGGATTCTGTGTTCGTTCTTATCGCTCAAGAATGTGGGTCTGTTTTTTAACATCCTACGTGATGTCAGTGAAAGACCTTGTTGCTGTTGCGTTGTACAAATCGCCCGCTTACAACCCAAGAGTACCACTACATATACAAAAAAGGCACTGTTGATGGTGCAATCCAATCGCATGACTATCCACTCATTGGCGCGCTGAAGGATAACGTCTGGTATTTTCTACGATGTGACATTGAATTGCCACCACCGTAGGGGGGCGTGGACCTCGTCTAGACAGCCAAGTAGCGGAAATTACAATACTGTCTACATCACGTCATCGGGCTGGGAGGTGGCTGGACCTTTCTTCTGCAACAACAGTACCCACGATGGATGCCGAGTTTGTTCCATCGTGGTGTGGCTTGTGTTTTTTGTTGGGCGACGACGTCTAGGGTAGGCCGATATTATGTCATTGTACATTTGAACGACTACGCGCAATCGTTGCGGATTCTGCGAATAGTTACTGAATCCATTGGTATGATCTAGTATGAATGAGTATTAACTTAGTGTCTTCCACATCGTCGTGGTTGTGCTGCCCCTAACTTGGTCATTTGTCGTTCACAAGTTACCCACTGATCAACCAGAACCCAGAGTTTGTCTACTTAGCAGGGCATTAGATAAATTTGTCCAAGGTCCACATTACCCTGCAGATGCGCCACTCTGGTCACGAACTGGCTAGACTGGTTTCCGATTACGGCCACCTGTGGCGCCACGATCTTCCCCATCTCGCTAGCCAAAACAAGTGCCGAACGCATTGAGCCAATTATGTGATGACGCAATAACTTAGTTCCGCAGTAGCGAGCTTAGTAATAACTCCCCGCATCTGCCGAAACACATCTTAGAAATACCACGATGACCCAAGTCGTGCCACAATATCAGGTAAAACGAACCACACTCTCGTGCAACGGTCAAAACTAAATGATATCGCTAACAGGCCCTGAGAGCTCCTGATAAGTAGCGCTGCATAGAAGAAGCCACTCACGCCGATCAGCTCTTTTGTCTATTGCACCCCAGACAAGCCCATGGCTTGTATATCCGATATAAAAGTCGCAATGCCAAGCTCGACTACTTGGAGCAGAATCCTCCAGCATATTTGGCTCAGACACATCTTCCTCTCGCTAACGATGACTTCAGCGCTATCAAAGATTGAGAAATAGTCTAAGACGTTATCGATCGTCTTTTCACTAAGTACAGCACCCTCAATCGCGTAATTAAGGCAGTTTGTGGCAGTTTTTAAACAATAGAATTATAAGCCGTTATTTAACATGCAGACTTTATTAGTATATCTGGTTACAAATGAAGCTGATCAGCTAGGACCAAATATCTCAACAGCATTTTTCACAGATTAAACCCGTGGTTAAATGTTTTGCTGCTCTAGTGTAACTGACTTATCTTATTGGGTCTTGATATATTGACGCTATTAACATGGACGTTCAGTTGTTGTGACACTGTAATCTTATTAGTATCCATACTTCTCCCATAGCCACGTGTTCAGGTTTCCCGTTGCTAGCTGAGGGTTGTCCTAGCAACAATTAAAGAGCTCCAATTGTTCTAGTAGCAGATACTTCAGCTGTCCGATACCCGAGTTTGCATCTCCCGCAATTGTCCAAAAGGAAGCTACTGAGTATTCAAGCAACATCTTTACCAGCCACGAGCTCCCCAAACAGATCCTACAACGCCACTAGGCTATAGCTATTCCTGTTAATTATCATATCCTACATAATTTAAGCAATAAAAGTCTTTTTGAAAATGGCTCTATCTCTCTCATAGCTAATCTGAGAAGCTTATTTGTTAGATCTATCTAGTACAATAACTAAAACCGATGCTGCCTCTTGCCTGCCTAGACATCCCTAACAATCTCGAACTTGCTGATGTAGTTGCTCATTAATTGAAGTCTGTGAACTCGCATGCGCAGCATTATCAGATCTTAACTCATAATAATGAGACTTTGTTAGTTCCACTTCGTCTGCATTACCACTATTAAGCACATTATCAGGAAGATGCCGCGAGTTCTGACGCGACCTGCCCCCCCACATTCCCGTGGTGTTGGAAGCTGATCTCGAGGCGTCTGTGTTGCGTATTGAGCTAAGATTTGTGAAGCCGAACTTTTTCCAGACAAATTTGATCAGAGGGCGCAAGGTGGGGAGACAGCAGCAGATGACAGCACTGTGAGGGTTAGTTTACGAGTGTGAAGCAGTGATGGTAGGAGTATGTACCTGTAGACTTCCATCCCGGTCCAGATCATTAGGTCAACTGTTCCCCATGTTGGGTCTTCAAGATCCACGGTGATGACTTTAGTGAGTCGAATAATAGTCACAAAGCACGCACTGCAGTTATTAGCATCGCCGCAAGTATGTATCAGGCAAGAGGCTGGCCTTACAAGCTTCCAAAGATAAGCATGAGTGCAATCAAGATCTTATGGTACATGGGGGCCTTGAGGGTAAAGATGTAAGGAAGCGGAATAATCATAAGTCCAATATCTGTGATAATCCCGCCAATAGCGACGCCGACGTAGAACTTGGAAAGGTCGATGCAGTTTTGCTGCGTGCCGTCCCAAAATGTATGAATCGGCCAGCATGTACGAATAGACGGAACATACTAATGCCCGTATTAGCATTTACGGTGACATGATATGAGGAGACGTACTGTTGAAATCGCCCAAGCAACAATGAAAAACACAAATCCATGAAGGAAGTATCGCATGCTTGAAACGCCAAAAATGCGGTAAAAGAAGGCCACCAGTGATAATCTTGCACAAGCCAATGCTGTAGTGTAAAGTATCTCGTTTGCGACAATGGTCTTGAAAAAGCGCTCAATGTTCCTCGGGTCATTTTGCATTATCCAGACAACATGCCTTCCCAAGCCAAAGCGAAGCCATAGCATACTTCCAATAAAAACACCAACAGTGTTAAACTTACAATGTTAGAATGGAAGACTGAGCATGGTTAGGTACTAAGCACTTACCGCTGCAAAAAAAGCAAGCCAGTCGTCCCAACCAAGTGACTTTTTTGCTATCCTTGTTGAAAAATACCGGCAAGGAACAACAATCATCATCAGTGCAAAAAACGCAATGTGCGTGGCATATACTTCGTCCTGTCTGCTCTCTGCCAAAAAGGCAGCATCGTACGTCGGTGGACTTTGAGTTGCCATAGTGCCAGCTTAAAAATTTAACCATTGGAAAACTGGTACTAGATCCCGTTGAGTGACATGGAGTAGATATGGAATAGCTAATTCCTAGGGATCAACATTCTCACTTCCTCTTTGGCTCGAGCAGCAACTTCAGCAGAAGACCGTGAGGGACCGGGGAGCCGGATTGCGAAACGGACATGACTCGAACACAGGTTGAGAATGTCGCCAATGGATATGAGACGTACAAAAGGGGCTGTTATCCCAGCCATAGATCTACTTGATGTAGAAACACAACACGCCACATTCATCTGGGCAGTCTGTGCATTTGCGTTATCACATTCGACTTCAGTCTTCTGTCATTCTTTGTTTTCAGACGATGCGAGCACCATTGCTTCCTACCATTCTGGCGGTGCCGGGTGCATGGCACACTGTCGAGTCATTTGACACAGTCAAGAAGATCTTTACAGATCGTAGCTTTGACTTTGTCAGTCAGAATGCACCAGGATTAGTAGATGCTAAAGCAACTGTGCTCAGTGATGCATCCTCGTTGCGCACAAACCTTTTGGAACCACTGGTTGAAGCTGGTAAAGACGTTATTGTCTTGATGCATTCCTACGGAGGAATGTACGGCTCGCAGGCAGTTCAGGGACTAAGTAAGAGCGAGAGAGAACAGAGCGGCAAGCAAGGTGGTGTCATTTCGCTTGTGTACGTTTCCGCTGTAACGCCAGTGGAGGGGAAGACGACACTGGAAATGATGGGTACTGACGCGGAACATTTGCCGAGCTGGGTGGACTACAACGTAAGTGATCATCAGTCAGACCTGACCTGACAGCCTTAGCGCAACGGTGGCCCTGGCCTCCCCACTAAAGGCATCCACTTGACGCAGACTAACAAACTTTAAATTGGTAGGAAGATACAGGCTTCGTTAAGTTCACAGGAGCGAGGGAAGTCATGTACCATGACATTCCCGAAGACATCGCTACGCACTACGTTTCCCTTCTCAAGAATCAAGCTCTTAATAGCATGGACACTCCTCTGTCCTACTCTCCCCTCACTGACCCCAACTATGACGGCAAGGTGGGTTACATTTTCTGCGGTGCGGACCGTGTTGTGCCTCTTGCGGGCCAGGAGCAGTACGCCGCGATAGGAGCAATTCAGCGGACCGTGCTTATTGACGAGGCCACCCATGCGTTCTTCGCTACCGCAGCGAACAAGACGGTGGATGCAGTGCTCGAGCTTTCAAACATCTGAACAGGGGAAATTAATCTGCAACAGGGAAAGAAAATCTGGGTTGCTTTGGTGTTGCTTTGGCGAGGTTTATTTGCATTGATTTGTTCTGGGGACCGACCGAGCGTACGGATGGATACAAACAGGTTTTCCAACAAGTAGCGTAGACTTTGCTCCTCAGCTAAGATGGTAGATCAGCGGAGAGGGCATCATTTCCTTGTCAGTTTATCCACACTTTATGTTGATTGTTTGTCAAACCTATCAGAACTCTATGGCTTCAACTTCAGCTTCCCATTCTCTCTGGTACTAACTACGAACCTCGACGTGTCACGGATCAATCAACAAGGATGACTCAACAAGGGTCACGCGTTTATTCCTGGCTTATTGATGACTAGACTAAGAATTTAAAGTTAGCTAGTGTTTAACCAAAAAGACCCTGTACAGTCCTCAGTAGTCATAAATGCCATGTTCCGCGACATAATTAGGTATCCTTGTCATAGCGGAATTAGGGTATACCAATAAGAGCCTGTCAACTCAGTAAAATAGATGGAGACAATACTGGAGTAATTTTTACTGATGGTTTTGTGGTGCGATTTTCAGAGTCTAGCATGCCATCGCGCCTTTTGAAGAGGCACTCGATTGTACATGTGCTTCGCTAGCAGCAGCAGCAGCAGCAGCAACCACACAGCTCTCCTGACTTCTGCTGGGGTATTCAGGGTTTTGAGTGGAGGTACAATTGGGGTTGCTGTCGCAAAGACGTGATCTCGATTCCCGACACAAATGTGGGTAGAGATCTCGCCGCACCCGGGACAATGGAGTCGACTACAGCACCCAAAGTAGCAGTTTGTCCGTTGGGAGCCGACGCCTCTAGGTCACACTGAAACGTCCAGTCTGTCTACAACCTCTTCTAAGGAGGGGCATTTGGGCCTCCTGAAGGCTCCACAATGAAGACAGGTACAGGGGCATCTGCTGGTAGCTAAGTATCTTGCGAAGCTGTCGGAGTTGCCGGTGCAGCTGTCTCGCCAGTGACGCTGGAGCTGACATATTGATAGAAAAGGCGTAATCGTAATAACACTACCTGTATGGTTCCAACAGAAGCAAAACCTGTAGCAGCGTCCCCATCTGCGTATGTATACACTAGTTAAACCTCAAAAATCTGTATTTTACCAAGGACAGAAGGAAGGGATTCGTTGTAATTGGGGTCAAACCATCCCAAGAGCATGGCCACGTTGACATTTTGTGCTAATCCGGAAAGAAACCAACCTTGGTGTTGACACGAAAGGTTGAGGCCAATCATTCGCAGGTCATTTGGATTCAACGGACTGGTCAACAGAAAGTCGGTAGCCTGCGCACATCAAAATGACCATGGTCCAACAGATAATCCGATGTTAAGCTCTTCCCAGACGAAAGGCGCTGGGACTAGTGCTGGTGGACGCAGGTGGAGGTGCAGTGAGCTTGATAGCTAAGAATAATGTGTTTGACGTTACCATATATGATATACTGACTGATACTATGATACTGGGGAGGGTGCTGGGCAGCCGAAATCCATCTCCGGCTTTGCAACAATCAACAACGATGCAATAAAACTTGATATCATTACCAAAGCTTTAGTACCTGAGACTGTCTATAGCAGTTTATAGAGAAAAGAATTGTAAGCTGTTATTCAATATCCAGATTTCAATGGTACATCTGATGTATAAATGAATGTAATCTGTTGATATCGACTGTCTCAGGAATATGTTTTTCACTCTTGAGGTCAGGATTCAACAGCCGTTCTAATGCTCTAGTACAACCGTGTTATTTGGGGTTTTTGATTGCAGTGTAAGCAACCTCTGGGTATCCTAGTGACACCGTCCGTAATCCTGCTGAAATTCCTACGTCTCCTGCCGCTACAGGTTCAGTTTTGTCACTGCTAGTTCGAGTTAGTCGTAGCAAGAAATTAAGAAATTCTACTACTTTAGTAGCAGAAGCTTCAATTGTTGGTATCACTTTCAAGCCCGAAGCAAATCTGACGAAAACTATAGGGTATATAAGAGACATAGCTGCCTGCGATAATGCCTCAGGCTACAGATGATTTTTGAGACAACAACTGAGCCAATGGTAGCCTGGGGGCCACAATCTTTTTGACCCCTCAATCTAACACAAGCATTAACTGTACAAATTAATCACCTAGCTTCGCTACTGGCTTTGCAAATAAAAGCTTGATCATCCGGCAGGAATATTGAACATGAATTTCGGACGAAATTTACAGTTTGATCCATTCTCGGACGAAGCCGCGCAGTTCGATAACCAAGATGATCTATCCGACATTGACTGGTCTAATCCCATGGAATTCGTCAAATCTCTGGGCGGTCCGATGCCCAAATTTGCATCTCCCGCAAAGGTTCGGAAGGAAGCTAGTGAGTATTCAAGCAACATTTTTGCCAGCTACGAGATTCTCAAACAAATCCTGCAACGCCACGAGGCTACTATCCAGAAGAGATGGACCGGCAAGACACGCCAACAACTACTCCAGATTCTTCTCAAGGCATGGCCAGGAATGTCGACATCTCATCGCCCTGACTTTGAGGCCTTTCGTCGAGAGACAAAGCATTAGAGAGAAAACGGTTCCAAGTTCAAAGACCAATTCATGTGGCCTTATATTAACCAAGAAGACCTATCGCAGCCCAGAACGATGCTTTTGTTGCTGAATGCGCGAGGCCGAAATCCACCTCCGGTTTTTGCGGCAGTCGACAATGATGCGATGCATCTTGGTACAGTCACCAAAGCTTTGGTACCTGTCTTCCTCAACGAGCACACGATGATTCTGCATGGTGCCGCTACAGCTAATGATTACGGTAAACTTCTGGACTGGGACGCGCACTCTGATGCTTTCGATTGGATGCACACACGCAAGCAATTTCTCCCCGGTGAAGGACTCCTGGTTCTCGAATCACAGGCTCGCCTTATGTCATTTCTAGTCGACTGCTGTCAGGAGATTCTCCACGAGGTCTCAACAGATACCATGACCAGCGACGCATACCCCGTCCAACCTGAGCCATCTTTAAAGAATGATGGGGATACTTCGATTTATACCTCCTTGGCAGTCGTGGCCGCAGAAGCACCATATAGACTGCCTTTAAGTCTCGATCTTGAACGCCTTGCCTCCCTGCTGGAAGCTCAGATGTTAGCAGCAGAAGATCATATCTGGTCACTGCGCGAAGATCCAGCATACTTCAGTAACCAGTTCCGTGATATCAAAGACCACCGGCAGGAAGTGCTGGCTGATACCCAAGGCAAGCCTCATCCTGTAACTCACAGGCTGCACGAGCATACGCTTTGGTCGAGGGTCGTTTTGGCCTTGCTCATGGATGCCTGTTCAACCCTGGAGGTTATCACCGAACTCTATCGCCAAGCCCGCCATCTGAGCGTGCCCCAAAAGAAATATGCAAAATAAATCAAGCCTACAGAGGATCTTCCCAAAGATTATCTCGTGGCTCTTCTCCGCTTCAGGTACTTCCTGCAGCAGACGGCCAAGGGGCCATTAGACCAGCTAAAGATGGTTGTTCCACCCTTCTCCCCCAATGAGGAAATTCTTTGTCCGTGATCCTTCGATTGATAAAGACTCTACAAAGATACTTGTTATGACTCGCCAAGGCGTCAAAATGGACAAGGTCGAGACTCAATTGATCTGGCTTCTGCAAACCTTGTGGGAAGATGGTCATAATCTCTTCCTCGCGCGTCTACCCATGGTAGTAGATGAGCTTCAGCGCCTTCTCCAAGCCGAACCCAAAGCCGATATCCTCATATTCACACATGTAGCCAAGATAATCAGCGATTTGGCCATTGTAGCATAGTGCCTCAAGCAACTCGAACTTTACCAGCCGTGGGCTCAACAATTCGAGATGATTGGAGTTGATTATGAGGATGATTTCAAGAAGCAGTTAACCACGCTTCAGAAGCCAATGAAAGAGCTGCATGGTGCATTTATACAGAAGCGTCTCGATGATGTTGCTAAGCTTGCAGAGCCATCAGGTGGAAAGTTCACCTATCCGTATAGCAAACGTCGCACCAAGGAAACGGTTGATACTTTGCGACAGGCCGAGTCGAGATTAGATGCTGTATGGGCCAAGATCGACGATTTGACAAAGGCAACGGTGAGCAACGTCAAAGACACAAGTTTGTATCGTGTGTTGTCTCAGCCTCGGACATTGAGGAGAACTGCAGAGTGGGTGGAACCCGAGCAGGGCAAGGACAAGAAAACCACCAGTCTGGACAAGGATCTCTGGTCTCTCGATCGCCCACTCTCCACCCTATTCTTTGGCGATTTAGAGCAAGCAACAAGAAAATTTGACAAAACCGTTTCACCGAATACCAAGACTAAGACCAAAGGCGACCCCAGGAACGAAGACAAGACTTCTCTCATGGCCCCAGAACCTGAAGTCATTGAACCCCAGCCGAGATTTTCTGTTGATTCAAGAGCCTTGAAGGTATTCCGTACGATATTTTTCAATCCTAAAGTTACATCTACTCCAGGCTCCATCCCATGGAATGACTTCCTTCATGCAATGGCGTCTACAGGCTTCCAGATCGAGAAACTGTACGGATCTGTGTGGCAGTTTACACCTACTAAGCTTGATGTTGAGCGAGGTATTCACTTCCACGAGCCACATCCGAAAGGCAAGATTCCCTTTGAAGTCGCTCGACGACATGGACGGAGGTTGACCAGGGCGTATGGGTGGACTGGGCGATTCTTTGTACTGAAAGAAAAGTAAATAGCATTATTTAGGAAACTCTAGGATGCATAGCTGTCAAAATCCGCTGCGTCCATCGGGGTCTGATATCCACCAAGCAATAGACGGCGACAATGCATCCCGATGATTTCGTGCCAGGATGAGAAAAAAGGTAGAATACTTGTAGGGGCACTGGGAAATATAGATAGATCTGGCTATTCTTCAGAGTTCAATTTTATAACTTCCATTCATACCCCCTTGAATAGGCGTGGTCACATTGCCATACCACAATGGTCATAGATATCATTTATCTCTGACATTTCATTGATAATCTCGTCTTTACATCTGTGTATATTATGTTGGCTACAAGGAATCGATTTGAGCTGTAGAGAAACCAGCGGCGTAGTTGTTTGATCGAGCGAAGATTGGAACTTAGTGTTGTTCAATCGACCTAGGAACTTTTTCGATCTTTCCACTGGCCCACGGCTCCTAAGGCCTCCACAAATCTACAAGGGATATGCGGTTTGATTGCAAGATTTATCTTCTCATTGAGTTTTCATCAGGGAGAACACAACAGTTGAAGCATTCGTGTAGAAGAAGATCAGGCCCCTTGATCTATCAGAGCTATTTCATAGCCATAGAAATCCCCAAGCGTTCCGTAAAAGGACCATTCCAGATACCAGTTGAGTTCAAATTCTGGTAAACAGCCAACCACTTCTCGTATGTTTCTGGATACATTTCAGCCACGTCATTCTTCTTAACAGTATCCAGATCAAGACCCCAATGGACTCTGACGCCCTTCCCACTTTCTCCTGAGCATAACTCCTGCCTCATGTATCTGAGCAAGTCATTGCCAGTCTTGATCCCGAAAAGCATATCCATCTCTACCATCATGGTTGTTCGACCTTGCTGCGGTGCCAGGAAAGCGATCGAGTTTTGAACAAATCGGAAAGCGACGGGACCCGCGATATACCATAGTTTATCAATCGAAGCTTTCTGAAACAAAGTCAGGATACGGTCTATGATATTGACAATGTCGTTATTGGCATCGAAAGACAGCTCCATAGCATAAGCCTTGATGTCATCGACGGCACCGACATTGAGAACCTTGAAGCTCTTGTCGACATAGTGGTCGACCCTCAAGGTCTTCAGCGCCGTTGTGATGTTGCCAGGACTCCACTTCGGCCAACGATTCAACGCCCATACAAGAACCTTCTCGACCAAAGGATGCTGGGCCAATAGACCTGTTAGCCAATTCTCGAAACCACGACCGCCACTGCGCTGCTTAATATCTGAGATTATTCGAGTAATGGTAACCGCAAAGTTCAACCCAGCAGCAGGGTAGGGGTTCAAGTCAAGCTCGAAGTAGTGGTTTTGCAAAGGCTTGGAATTCAGACCGTCGGCGAGTTCAGATTTGAAGCTTTGCCAGGTTGTCAATGCACGAACCTCGCTCAAGTAAAAGGTGCCGACTACTTCGATGATGTATGAATGGATAAGTCCCAGACAGCCCATTGCAACAAGGGCAGCTTGAAACCAATCATTATCCTGCTTAAGAGTCTCAGCGTATTCGGGAACAAACTTGACAGGATCAGTGATTCCGTCTTTGGGTTCGATCTGGTAAACTAATCCGGACTCTGAGACCAGGATGATTGCTCGGACAAGACTGGCGAGGTTGCCGGAGTCCCTACCACTGCCATGTGTGCCAGTAGACATGGCACCTGCAAGGGTTTGGCCATCGTAAGCACCCATAGTTGCAAGAGCCTTGCCCTCCTTGTCGAGCTGGATGTTGAGATCTTTGATGGTAATCCCGCTTTCGACAAAAGTGTAGTTTGCAGCGTCAAAAGGCTTCTTCAAAGAAGAAGTGTTGAGCTTCAAGAACTGATTCATGCCATGGGGATCAAGCAAGATTCCTTCAGTGGGACAAACATTGGAGAACGAATGCCCTGATCCCACAATGCGAACATTGAGTTTTTGGGCCGCACCATCATGGACAGCCTTGATTAAATCTGAGATTTTGCTTGCCTTACGAAGAGACTTTGGAGTACACTTCTGCTCTCCGATGCAGTTGACCCAATATGTAGGAGGCCTAGGCCTCGGGATCTGTTCCGAAGGCGGTGAAATTCCTTCAATTGAGTCTTTCAGAGATTTTATCTCCTTAAGTAGGCCTTGTTTTGAGTTTGGGTCGGTGAAGCGACGGCTCATTTCTTCTGCTAGCTCATTGTTGGTTGGATCATTGTCGAACTGTTGAACAAGATCAGCAACAGGCAAGTCTTGGATAGACATGCTCAATATTTATTTAGTAAGAACGAATGTTACAAAGTGTGGGAGTCTCAAAAACGATTGAATCTAGTTCGGGTGCGGTCCCCAACCATGTTTTAATAGTTGTGTGGTCCCTACGAATACAAGTCGGTTGTCTTGCTAAAGACATAATGGGCTTAGGAGTTATCAATCAACGGCACAGCTAGAAACATTGGAATCGGAGTCTTGTGGTTTATTGGTCAGAAATATGGCCACGCCAGCCACTATTTAACTAAACATACAAAATGGGCTTTTATAGGTTCTAGACTTACTAGAGTAAGAGCAGTATTCATTAGATATGAACAAGCTGAAAATCCATACAATTTCATCACATTTGACGCATGCCCGTCACAAACCTGACGACTTACAGGTCCCTGTCTGAAACGCTTCTCGATCCGCACCAGCTCGTGTGGCTACTAAATATGGCTTAGTACATAGCGGCCGGAATTCCAGCCAGCCACAAACATCTCCATTCGGTAGAGGCTGGAATTACGGCTGCAAACCATATAGCCTCCTGGATCACGTACAGGCAATTAGTTAAAATCTGTGCCTGTTTATTATTCTTTCCGGCTGGCTCTCTCTGGTGAGATGGAACAGGTCTTTACCAATAGGGTTTATTGAGATGCACGATGCTAATGTCGACAGGCTTACCTATAATATTGCCCACATGATGTGGAGTGACGAAGTCCTGTATTCAGACAGGAGGGCCGGTCGTATGTTGGGTGTCTTGAGAGCTGAGCATTGGCGAGCGCCTTTGACCGCGAGCAGGATGTAAGATACATCTCCATTTCACCACATTTCCTTGAACATTACTCAGTAACATGTATTGGTTTTGCTGAACGGATGAAAACAAACTACGGGTTGCGGAAAAGTGTAGTTATCTCAAGTGCCAAGCCTCACTTCAGCTCGAACTGGCTCAGTACAAATGGAAAGATGCTCAAGAAAAGAGTGAAAGATAACCTTTGATTTTTGAATTGAAAAGTAAGGATATCGCTACAAGGATGCCCGCGAAGCAAGAAGCAACGATAAGATCAACTCAAAATGAGTTAAGCATGCGGGTTTCCATGACGCCCTGAGGTAGAAAACATCGATGGACTTCGAAACGAAGTCCAGACTAGAAGTCCCCGGGTACAGTTATTTGTTCTCCACCATATTTATCTTCCTTCAACTTCCACGTCGAACTCATTCTTTCGTGCGCTGATCGTGTGATAGATGCAATATGTCCTGCGCATTGAGCGATGTTGGACGAAATACAACTGTCGACGACAGTGATGCTCGCCAAGATGTTGTTTACAGCCTTCCCCATTTTGTACATGACTTCACGTTCAGCGGCGAAGACTAAGCTAATAACGGTCGCAATGATGAGGACAACTTGACAGGACTTCATATGCACTTTCCAGCGGGGTTCACTTGCTCCTCGCAAAATGCCCGACTCAACAAAGGAAAGGTTCCAGACAAAACCTTCTCAGAGGCGACGGCAGAATACTAAAACATCAGGTGAAACATCCATGGTTGGATTGTCATTGAAATCAGAAGCCCAATCGAATCTTGGATGATTTCATGAGGCGAGGTACACTCAATTTGTTTCTCATCATTTTGTTACTCTTACATTTTCCAACTACGCCAGCGTCGCTTGAGATGCATCGCAATACGAGTCAACCTTTCATTATCCCAATCGTCCATGGATTCTATGGAGGTAAACCTACTAGCTACATGTACCCTGGCCACTCGAACCACAAACACAGCCATTGATATAATCATATATGGCATCAGGAGGGGTAATGATAGCTTTTTAGCGGGACCAGCAAGTCGGCTACACCTCCGAATAGCAATAGTAGCAACTCGTCTTAGATACAAGCCAAGACTTAGGGCTGGTCATCCATTCAAGCAACTAGCCTGAAATCCATGACTACTGGTAGGGGCAATTGTGTTGCTGGGATGGCGCATGTTATTATAAATAATAGGCCGGATAAACGGGTGTCCGCTTCTACGAACGTACAAGAGACTCTGCGACTTACCCATTGATAGTGTAAGCGGCAGAGCCACGAAGATACCCACACTTTCATCGGGAATCCGGTCAACTTTATTATTATATGTAGTCGCAAACTTATTAGATACCAGGTCTACCATACCTGATAGCAGGTTCAAAGGCGCTTGTCCGTTACAAAAGCACATTCTGTTATTCAACAGTCCCAAAACTCAACACTTCTACAATAGTCTGCTGTGTAACATGATACTGCTTGGTCTAAATCCCAACACACTTCTGGGGCATATGAATTGTCTCAGCCTTGTCTATCACTGATATCCAGGAACTTCTCATTAAAACTATGCGTTCGGGTACCTAACAAGTTGATTTGTTTACCATCTGCCATTTCTATCTCTTCCTCCTTATATCAGCCAAAAACCTTTCCCCACAACATTCCAAAGAGACCTGTCGTTCTATAGCTATTATGCACTACATCCTTCCCTTCAATCTTTGCCCTAACATTATCCCAAACTTGCTCCAAGTCCGGCCTGTCACTTGCCCCACCTATGTTCATTGCACTTGGAACAATCGCCCACTTCTCTAGTACCGCTCCCCCTTGCCCTGCCGGATCTCCTCCCTTGTTTCCCTGTAGGACCAAGATCGCTGGCTGCGCCATACCATTCTCATAGCCCTTCCTCTCGCTCACCGCGACCTCAAGTCCATACCTCGCCTTTACTAATTCTACCAGTGTGTTTTTAGTATCAACGATAGCGTCGCCAGAATAACCAGTGAGGTTGCGCATCTCAGGTAGGAAAGACGCCAGTTCGGAGGTAACAATCAGGGTTTTACCGCCGAGGGACGATACAGAAGGTGATAGTCCCTGGAGGGTATGAAGATAAGCTCGGCAGAAGGGACACCAATGGCCGCGGTAAACTTGGAGATATTAACTTAAAAGTACAGTGCAATCATAGGAAAATAGGAGAGCAAAAGGAAGATAGGTTTGGGGGGATAAGCAAGTTGCTAACTCACAAACGACAAATAGAACAGAGGACTCTAAGAGCAATGCATCAAACTCCTCGACGGGTGTGTGAGTGGTCATTGTGAAATACTTTATTGTGTAGGTATGACTGAGAGAAATGAGGTGAGCAGCTCTTGAAGCTTTATAGTACCATGCGCAAGTACGTACCTACTGATCATTTGAGCTCCTCACAGTCATGGAATCAGGCCAGCTCGAAACGAACTGCCCATAGAAGAGTCAAATTGGTCAGCATTGGTCAGCATCAGTGAATGTTTGACAGTATCCATGCAGCATCCATATTAACAAACGAGCGAACTACAATTATCTCATTGATAGAATTACTCTGCTTAGCGTTTGCAGTAATTTTTGACAGATCGCAGCGTATGCCAATCCTGAGATAAGTTAGAGCTATAGTATTAATAAATACAGGCAAATATACCTTCTTTCTATCGCTATTCTATACTGAGCCTTTAAAATGCAGTTGCTAGGTCACTGAGACTACTCAGACGGGTGGCAGTCATTATACATAAACAGTATAAGCTGCCCTGCAGTACGTCACACCTTCATCACCTACGATCTATTATCCTTCTCGCCTGTCCAATCACTAATAAAACTTCAATAAACATTGCTCCCCTTTTCAAGTGCTGCTGGAAGTACGTGTCACTATAGCGATTATTACGAAGCAGTGTGACTTCTTAGTGATGGAGGTTATCAGTTGAGGTCTAGCTTCCGCCAGGAGAGCGAGTGGATGGCATGGTGCAAAGGTTATTGTAGTAGAGATGAAGCATTTTCGACTTTTACAAACCGCGACACAAAACCTTGAGTAGTGTGAGTAAGGCGATTGGGGAGAACTTGCGTCAATGTTGGGTAGTAATTATGTCACTTGTCAAGAATTTACTCAATTGCTAACTGACGCAGATGCTTACTAAAAATGTTTGTTCAAAACGACACTACCCTGGCATAAATCTTGCGCAACGCTATGACCTGATTCTCACGTGTCAGTGCAGGAACATTCTAAGACCTTAAATACGGAAGCGATTGGTTGATTTATACGAGAGTGATTGGTTGACTTTTACGAGAGCGATTGGCTGTTGGATATGCAGCCATTACCTGTCATTACTTTTTAGGCCAGACGCATCAATTAGGGTAACCTTCAGATACATGGGTGAAGATAGCCAATGGCAATGAGTATGATTAGACCGATAACAAGCTAGACCTTCTCTGGTCCGACTGGCTCCGAAATTTGCTGCCTTAGACTCTGTCACGCCTCAGGCTGTAACGATGTAACAATAAACCAGGGGCCTAGGCTCTCCACTTTCTGCTCGTTTCTGCTTACATCACTATTGCCGAGGAAAGATTGAGCCATCAACGACACTCATCCTCATTTTCACAGCTTCCGCTAGAGCAGACAAGCCAAGTCTAGCCTAGTATTCATCCGCCCTTTTGAGGAGGGTGGTATTATTGGAATGGAAGACACTGCACGCAACATGAAGAAACGGCGTGCAAGTAGACCCAAAGCTCGTACGGGATGTATAGCCTGCAAGTAAGGCCTGCCGCCGATCCTAGGTCTTCTTTCCTTATCAGGCGAAACACGCCCAGAGGACTAGGAGAAAAGGTGTACCACTTGGTGTGCTAACACCTGTCATAGGAGTCGAAGAGTCAAATGCGATGAAACAAAGCCAGCATGTTATCGGTATGCAATTGAGGGGTGACTTGTTTGAGAGAACAGGCCTTGACGTGTGCTTAATTGACCAACTACTTATGTTTTGTCTGTCGATGTCAAGAATACGGAGCATTCTGCGAATACAAGCTACCTCGTCCCCGAGATGCGGCATCCAAGGTCACTCTATCTCAAGATCGTCGCAGGGGCCTCGTTCCTATCCAACCTCGGAATTTGTTGCAACTTACTTCCACACCTTTAAATTCGATTTGGGGCAATGAGGCGGAAGCCCGGTATTATCGACTTTTTCACGAGAAATTGGCCTTCGATTTGAGTGGATACTTTGAATCACCCTTTTGGACACGGCTTATACCACAACAATGCCATCACAATCCTGGGATAAAACACGCATTGATAGCTCTCAGTGCTCTGTACAAGTCTGCAATATCGTCCAAGTTTCATACCGTGAACCTGAACGATGAGCATTATAATTTTGCTTTAGGGCAACAGAGGCAAGCAATTAAATCGTTACGCAAAGATCTGTCCAGTGGACAGCCGCAAATGAGGCTTGCGCTTGTAGCAAGCCTACTCTTCTCATGCTTTGAGAGTTTCCATGGGGACTGGGAAACGGCAGCACAGCAGGTTAATATCGGGCTTAATATTTTAAAACATCTCAGCCAAGATAGGACCCGGCACGCGAACAATAGCCATGCTGATATCGATCATGAGGTACGGCTCACTTTACGCCGCCTCGAGCTACAAATATTGTCATTTGTAGCTATGAACCCTATGTTGGAGCAGCATCCTCATAACCTGGACCTTGAGGAAATTCTATTAGATCTTCCGGATCAGTTTGTTACCTTCAATGAAGCTTTCACAACAGTAACTCAACTCGCTGTTTCCATTCTTCGGCATTCCAAGATATCTGTTCGGTTCGGAGATGATTTGGGCTCGCGAGAATTGCTTACAAGACAAAAACAGCGCCTCCAGAGATTGTTGGATCAGTGGGGCGGTGCATACCAAACTATGTTCCTCGGCGCATACCGGAACACTCTTGGAAGAGAGCATCTTGGAGTCCTTCAACTTCGAATTTGTGCCTGGAAATGCGAAATAGTAATTGCTACGAGCATGTCTAACACAGAACTCGTCTTTGATGATTTCACAGCTCAATTTCAAATGATTACCCATTTTTCTCGATATGTGCTTCAGAAGGATCAGCAAATCCGAGACTCGGATGGATCTAGATTGCAATATGGCATGGGACTGATCATGGCTCTGTTCTATGCGGCTACCAGATGCCGGAAATTTTTAGTGCGCCGAGAGGCCATCGCTATACTCCGGGAATGGCCTTGCACCAATGGCATTTGGCACAGTCTACAGGCGGCAAAGATTGCCGAGTGGATAGTGAGGATAGAGGAAGAGTCCGGTGGGGGACTAGAGTTCGTTCCTGCAGACTGTCGGGTGAAGTTGCAGAGTTTGAGAGTGACTTTGATGAAGGGTACGATTGTTGTGGAATGTATGCAGTCTTCTGCTGGTGGCGCCTTGGAACACCGAAGAGCAAGCCTTACTTGGCCTTGAGAGGTTAGTATAATTAAAGAATTAATATCTCCAATTCAACAAACTGGATCGATGGTCTGGCCCGTTCGGAATATGATTCAGGCTTGATTAACATAGACCCATCGGCCTCTAAGATACTGAATAGGGAAGAACGACTTTCCCTATAGACCGAGCTTGGTGCTGGACGAGAATAATAACGGCAGAAGACTAACCACCTTGTCCCTAATTTAGCATTGCCGTCACTACCCGACCTTCACGATTACTAGCGATATAATTCAAGATCATTACATATATAAATTGAAAAGAACCAAGGTTGCTTGTTGGAAGTCCTGGCGGTACGAATTGTTTTTGACTGGTTAGATTTTGGCCCAGAAAAACTTCCATTCTTTTCCATTCTTGAGAACGCTGCCACTACCAAAACAGCTGGTGTACAGCAGCGATTAGTCAGCAAATCATAGCGTCTGTTACTAATTAGGCAAAAACCATCTGCTTTCAATCGAGAATAATCTCGACTCTCTGTATAAGAGTTGGAAGATTAAATTTGGCCATACATTAGCGATGAATACACAATGCTCACTGAACAACGTATATATTATATTGTATCGACAGACTTACTGGCTTAGAATGACATATAGATTTCTCACAGCTGGAATTTTACTTGATGGTATGGCGCGTTGCTAGACATTTCTAGCAAGCGTCTTTATAGCCCTACTTACTTCCTGACAACGTTGTGACGTATAAAGCATTCGGATGTATGCATTCCGAAATCTGCCATATACGTCAACAGCTATTATTTCCACCAGGAAGATCAATCCAGACATCGTTATAACTCCGTACACCCTCATCAGTAGAACAAGAAACATTCGAGGGTGAAGGGTGCGCACAGCTCATGACCTTTCCAGCGAGGTGTTCCCATTTCCACTTCTCGACTCTGCACCTGCATCTACCACTAATAGCGCTGCTGGCATCAATGAACCCACCTCTCCTGACGCCACGTTGGCCATAGCAACCGATGTTGGGGGCGTCAATACTGAAACCGTCCCCACGAACGCAGATAACAGCAACTCCGACAGAAAACTATTGAGGATCAGTCATATGGTGACGAAGTTGCACCTGTACCTAATAGTACAGGCGGCCTGAATGAAGACGAGTCAACTGTTGACTCTAACGATCCGCCTGCTACAACTGTTTCCAATCAAGATACAGTAACTCACTCGCAACATCAGCAAGAGACAGTCTCCGTCAAGAGGACAACATCAGAACATTCAGTGCGAGGGTATGCATACCTCAATGAAGGAGGTAGATGACGATTCTCATTCAGCTAATCCTGGAGGTAATTCCACCTCTGAGCCTGCTGCTAACAAGCCAGATGCCTGTTCCTCTCCAGTCGCTCCTAATAGTGATGGATCGATCTTTAAATACCGACGCAGTCATTACAGCCAATATTCCCACTGTAAGTGGCGGAAGTGAAGATACTCTTTTACAGGAGCTCCAAGTTGACGCCCCATCTATTACATAGAATCGAGCAACAACTACCGCCCATAATGATTGCGGTGATGATGATGACGATAAAGACGGTAAATGCTCCTCCACAACATGCGCTGAAAATACTACTGCTACCGATTGCCTCATTGCATGCATGACCTTTCCTGGGCCAGCTAGAAATGTCATCACGCCGGAATGTAAATCAACATGCCCCAAGACACACATTGGATGTGATCTGGTAGGAACCACCAGAAAAATATCCGCTGCAGACTGGCACTTCAGGAAGCAGTTCATGCAAGCTCATGCAGGTCATGCAACAGGAGGTCTGTGTCTGGGATGGATTCTGAGCAGCTGCAAGAGCGAAGCGAAGAGCGAAGAGGTGAAAGACGTGGACCTAGTAATTTCGGCGGTCGTAGATTTGCGAAAATGCCTCAGTCCCCCGAGTATCCTTAAGGGAGCTTGTGCTACACTGCGATGCCGATCTTGTCCGCAAGAACCTTCCCTTGAGAGATATCAAAGAGTGGTAGCCCGTCACCATAAGTGACAATTGCCTCTCTCAACTTAAGGATAATAATCATTCAGCATCTGACCACAATGTTCTCCAGGCGAGTGATGGCAGGCTTTCAGTCAATCATGTTTATGAAAAGAGTATCCTCTATGATTTCTTTTGGTATGTTAAACGAAAACTCTCCCGGGATCGAGGAGTCACTAACTGTCCAGCTCGAGTCAAGATTAACCCTGAATATATGAAAATAAGAGTAACAAATTCAGAAGCTTCCTTCATCCAATATATTACTAAGTATATAAATCCTAGTCTCCACCATCTTGATAACAGGAACCGTTGGTCTTTGAGTGCTTAGTCTAGCGGTTGATCCGCCAACAGACTATGACGTCGAGATAATTATGAGACAGGAGTGCCCTTACGGTAGTCGCAGTCACTCTTGCTAAACAGATCTCCACAACCGACGCTATCATCTTTCTCAACAAACACGACGGGCATGTTAAAGAAGCATGTAGGAGCCTTTCCATAGTCAAGTGTGTTTACCTCAAGCTTGTCGGGATCTCCATTCAAAGCGCAGTCGATCAGAGCGTTATAGTAAGGCTCGCGATCACCGAGGCCGAAGTCAGCCATCTTCTCATAGATATCAGACCCAACCTCAGTCCATTCACCCTCACGGTTGGGGTCGGGGTTGTTTCGCATGATATAGAAGCAGTATTCCTCTCCGTCACGAAGGGGCAGCCATTGACGGCCAGTGTTGTATCCACATGCCTCGCGTGAGTCAGACGCACCAGTAAGCTTATCAGCAACGAGATGGAGCTTGGCGGACTTCATGACATCATTAGCGACCTTTTTCTGGATATTGCTAGTGATAGAGTTAAGAGTTTCAGTAACGGTTTTGGTGTTATCGTCGAGAAGGAACCAGCCGCCGTTGAAAAACTTCGAGATCTTGGACTCGTAATGGTCATCCTTGGGGGCGGGGAGGGCGTTATACTCGTCTTCAGAGCCGCCACCTGTGACAATACGAAGGGTGTCTTCAAGCTTCTTTGAGGCATCTTTGAACAAGTCGGCGAGACGGTCTTTGATAGTGGAAGAGGGGTCTTCATCTTCATCGCTAACAGAGAGACCAGACATAATACCCGCAAAGAGTCCCATACCGGCAGAAACGACACTGCCACTCTGCAATTGCAATTATTAGTAACATAATAAGAGTGAAGTGAACGAAAAAAAATGACATACTCCGGGGATAGTACCGCCCAGTGCGTTACCCATAGTTGCAGCTGCTGACAGCCACGGCTTGACATTTCCAGGAGTATAGCCGTCTCCGCTAAAGTCTTCAATCATCTTATCAATCTTGAGACCGTTAATGAGAGTCTCAGTGGTCAGCTGGCGATGCAGCTCAGCAAACTTGGCATGCACGCCCTTTACAGCCTGAAACATCCAGTAGGAAGACCTGCCAATAAGCAGCGTTTCGCCGTACTTATCGAACTGCTCTTTACAGCTGATGCCACGCATAGGGTTACATTCGGTCCCTATAAGGCTGCAGCCGGGGGCGCCAGACTTGCCATCAGTACCCTGCATAACCCAGGACTCCAACTTCTGCACCCAGGACTCCTCGCCTTGGACTATCAGTATACGATCCAGCACTCGCTCGTATCCACGTACCTTTGTTGGTAACTTTGATAAACAGCTCAAGATCTGTCTCAGCACCCGACAAATGCCAGAGTTCGTCTACACCTTCTGGAGTAGTGAGGTCCCATTCTCCGCAGAGTCTGTCCTTGTCGTCAATGGCCCAATCCGTCCGGGGAACGAGTGAAGAGGTCTTTGCCACAGGAGAGGCCTTTGCCACGGCGGCAAGAAACAAAAGAGTAGTGACAGGCTTCATAGTTAGAATTAGAAATTGTTCTCAAATGAAGGTGGGTGGTTTAAAGAGGTGAGTAGGGATTGGTGAAGAAAATTTAGAGCACGCAAGAGCTGATTTATATACGCATTGAGTGTTCGAGATCTATCGGAGATGCGCGATGAGAATATATTTTTGTGGCCGTGCAGAGCTTGGCAGCTTACAGGAAGAGGCTGGCAAAATTATTCTCCGCAGCATGTTGCGCAAGGCGGCAAGCGAAATGAGTCTGTGCATTTTCTTGCAAGTATATGTATGTTTCAAGATCATCACGAAGGATTTTGAAGGATTGTGAAGGATTAATTGCAATTCCGTGTAACAATGCAGCCCCAGCGTATGCACACCAGGCATAATTTTACAGGTTCAGTTCCTTCGACAAGCTGACAGATCTGTCTTGCGCGAGAAATAAGTGGCAGACCAGGTAGAAAAATAGCTATCATCGATAATATAAGACTATTAATCTACTAAGAATGTATTTACTATTCTACACTTCGACAGGTTGGGCTTAACTAATTAAAATGGAAAAACAAGCTCTACTGATACTTATTTGAGCTTCATCAGCCGGATTATAAAATATTGGCACCTAGCCAAATGGGTCACAGTAAAACAGTAGCACTGGAGTAGCCTGATAAAAATATTTGGTAGGAAGTTCGCGAGTATATGATCAACTATTTTTTCTCTACTCGCCCTCTCGGTGTGGCGGAGGATCTTTGGTGCCACTATTTTGTTGTGACCCACCTGCTAGCATAGATAGGATTGATAAATGCTCACGTAAGCTTACGATCTACCTACTACAAGCGAGCAAACATAAGCGGGTCTAAATCACTCCATGACCTATCTTATTTGTACATCTCACAAGGGGGCGGCTCCAGTATTCTTTTATTTGACTTATGCCATCATCCTGAGAAACGCATTAAAGGGGCAGTACGGAGTTCTGCTGCTCGATGCCTAATTTCGTCTCATCGCCTGAACCTCAGACATACGTCTGGCGACGTGATTGCTGTGTGATAGGAACATTCCCAAGTCCGGCCACAAGCCAACATTGGCCAGAAACGTAAATGATCGAGCGTACTTGGCCAGCAAGCGCCGTTATCACTATGGCATTACAGATTGTAAATAACGATCTTTTGGTGTCTATAGCGGATATTATATTTTGCAGACCTTCTTCTAAAGCGTCCTTAGAATCTTACGCTCTCTTACCCCTAATGCCTGCCGCCCCTATCTACCAGTGCCTCCACCCTATCTTTAGACAGTTTGCAGTCCTGTTTTTATTGCTTGCTTCTGGCATAATATTAATAAGTATAAAACTGGGTTTGAGTTGGTTTGGGCTTATTATTCCGAGGGCCTGACGATATGCAAGTAAACGAAGATGCGCTCATAGATCAGACGGTATTATGGTTTTGTGATATCTGTCTACAGTAAATAAGAGCTGATGTCTTCTGTTCCATTTAAGTCGATCTCTACCTGTGAATTTGTATAACGATTGTAGATCATTATGTTTAGTTTTGTCGGTTAGGTCTTTTAGCCACCCTAGTCATCAGTATGACTGCAGTATAGGGCAATCATGCAAGCGTTAAAGCCCTGAGAAAGTTGCGCAAGTATTATTTAAATTGACAATAGTCAGTTATAGTGGAGTTAGGAAAATAAACCGTTTTGAAAGCTTCATTAGGAGGTACGTACTGTATGAAGAGAAAATATGCTATTATAGGCATTTAATTGCCGACTTGGACGCTACCTACTTATATACCACTAGGCACTACTATATTCTACATTAAGAGGCCTGACGCCTATGACTAAGGACGATAAGCGCTGGAGAAGCCATGACTAGCCGCCTACCCTATCGTAACACTGTTTTTAATCATGGTGCCTGTAGTTGAGAAAGAATGAGCTGGACGAGTGAGGCTAAGCATACATAAGGCAGTACGTGATGGCCCCCTTTACATACAACCTCTTCGAACTATACACATAAATGTATCAAATCGTCATCACACTAGATTCTTTTAAGCTAATCTGCTTATATAGACACTAACCTTAACCCTACTGCACCTTATAGTTTAGCGTGAACCTATTGCAGACTGGAGGCCAGGGTATACAGTTTGTCACTACTATAGGCGATTTATTCAAGTGATCGGGGCGACCATTACCTAAACTATAGTCCATTCTGCTATATGAACTACACGGCCTCTCCATCTAGTCAAAATCTAGTGTCATTCCAGCACATTCCACAATGATACTAACAAAGCTCTTAGTTTGAGAACAGCCTGGTTTTAGCCTTATATTCCACACTATTAAATCAAGCTTAGGGCTCTGTCTCAAATTAGCTCTTCGTAAACAAGTCTTAGTCAAAAGCTAGTGTTGCCCTAGAGCTTTCATTCATCCATCTCAGCTCCATGAGTGCCAGCCTTATATTTCTTAAACTCGGCCGGAATGTCAACAAAGCTCACATCAGTCTCAACCAACTCGAGCAATATACGAACGATATCCTCAGGAGTAGTCTCGTTGGTGAAAAGCCGATGATTATCGATTCCAACAAAATCGGGGGCCGCAGTCTTCTTAGGGGTAGGTATGCCCTGTAATTGGGCATTGAGTGATCTGGCGCTATGACGGGCATGGCAATGATAGGTTTGAGTACAGTTAAACTAAAATGATCCTTCTGAGTTGCCACTCCTAAGGCAAAGAGGCGATCCAAAACCGCCTTTTTTGACTTCACTACAATTCTTACCTCCCTTTCTAACACAAATCGCTCCAATACCAGTGGGAGGCATGCCGCTGATGAGACTAGAAGAGAAGACATTACTAATCTTTTCGGCACAGTAGGAGTATGTTTGAATTCTTATGCATTCTTAGTAATTGCCTTTATAAGTGCCAGTGCAGAAGTTGTGGATAGTTACAGCTGATACTATATGAAAAGTAGCTAGGGAGGTGAGAAGGATCTAGGTGAAATGCATGATTCAAGGTTGAAAGTTCGGTTAGATTAAGGTATAATGAGATTGATGTTCCTTATAGGTAGATGCTGAGCTGTGTGTGTTCTGGAGAAGAATGTTATGATAGTTTATCAGGGATGAGTCCAGCCTTTTATATCTCTTATTAAGAGAGCCGAGTAGGGAGATTTGTGCTCAGTCTTCACATTGTGGGAGCAAAAGGTCCAGTAGCTACCAACAGATGCTACATTGACCTTTGGAGAGCATTGAGAAGAATACACTTAGAGCCAATAGCGTATTCTAGGATCACAAGACAAGGTTGCCTTCTCATATAGCCCTTTAAAATCCATTTATTACAGTTAGTCCCTCCTACCATTTTCATATTATAGTTTTCGGTTTCATATTCTCGTTATGGCAATATTGACACTTTATAGAATAAACCCTAGACTTTCCTTTACGCAATAAAAATCGGGATGCATCACTCTGGAAGGTCACTTTTGATTTTTGTATGAGCGCTGTGAAATTTATAGCTTTCTTTCCCAAGTACAGCTTGTGATTGCTGCCTGTTTGACCTTTGTAGATGTTGTTGGTTTTAAGCAACATACTTGTGCCGTGTTTCTGACGTAGAACCAACAGCATTGAGTCTTGACCTCTTTTTGGTAGATTTGAAAGCTTAGATCAGCAGAAAGAACTTAATGAGCCAATGACAGTGCCACCAACACCCATGTGTAAGGGTGCTCTGATGATTATCATCAACCGGTACCAATGATTCAAATGTGAAGAACTTTTGAGATAAATCCTATTTAATTAAAGTACAGTTGTGGTCGGACCGTAAGGTAGTATCATCTGAGGATTTTCAAACGGCCAATAAGACACTGCGGTTAGCGCAGGATGATCGAAAGATACAGCGGTCAAAAATGCCGCAATTTGGTGTAAAATGTTCTGGACTTCATTAGGAAGTATCGTAGCAATTGTGCAAGAAGGTTGTAATTTCTTAGAGTTGCAAAGCATTTGCTATGGGTGAACATGCCATGTGACTAATTGGTGTGTTGTTTGTGTTTTGTTTAACTACTTGCCAGAATTCTCTTCATTGCCGTCTTTCGACTCTTCCTTCACCTCATATGCCTTCAGGTCATCAGGTATATCCTCGTACTTGACTTCGTCTTGATCGCAGAGAGCATTCAGTCTGTCCGTAACCTCCTGGGGCACTCCGTAGTTGATACGAAAGCGATGCCCATCGATGCCGACAATGTTAGGCTCAACCTCTTCCAGAGGGCCATGTTCTTCCAATGCGCGCTGAGCCAGCTTCGTAGCTTCTGAACTTTGCGACATAATTGAAACGATAGAACAATCCGATACCCTTCTGTAATCTGATTAATGAAAAATCTCAACGGGGGCATTTTTTGCTCACTGATCTTGTCCCTCGAGAGGAGTTGTTGGCTGAGTAGAGGAGAACCCAGCAGTGTAAATTATTGCATCAGATCTGCTGGGAGAGCAGGGGAGATATAGGGGGACACGGCTGATTAATGAGTGACAGGCTTATCATTCGCTGGAATGCTGTCCACGCAGAAGCGTTACGGCATATCTTACACGGGAGCGGTACAGCGAGGCCATAGCGTGCAAAGGAAATGTCTTGAGAAAGCTGGTGGTGGATGGAAAAGCACTGGAGTTACGACTATTCAACACCTCTCCCACAATGCCACTTGAGATCTTAAAATCAATCGTGATAACAATTCCTAGACCTTGCCATTATCCAGAATTAAATATGAGGCGCACGATTAGCATTGTCACAACAGGTAGTCCCGAGCTACCTGCGGTCCGAACTGAAATTCTAAGCATGCCAATAAGTAGAGCAGTATAATCCTGTTCCCTTAACAAGCTTAATGTAACCGGCGTGTCGCGCGTCTGACATAATGTTTCAATAAGATCAGACTGGCCAAGAAAAATTAAATTAAGACCTACAGTATAGACTTAATGTATACTAATGATTAAATCCTATAGTAGGTACAGATTGCGAAATGATTTATTCAATGTGAAGATATATCCCTATACCTTCTATTTCCAAACTTATATTAGGAAGAGTAAAAATGTAGAAAGATCGAGGATTACACTTATCTAACGATAATGTCTGTTAGAGTGGGCTAAATATGCAACACTAGTATTCTAGTCTTGGCGGTAACGGCCGGGGCCGTTACGAATTTTAGGCCAATTAAAACCATCTGATTCGACAGGGGCTCTATAAACTCGGAACGAGTAGTGTTTGCAAGAATGCGAGACTGGCCGTCTTGAATTGAGCACGGAGTAAGGCGGCATCTAACGTCCTAAGATTTTTTTCCACCCGGAGGCGGACAACGCTTCCATTATGTCTCAGAACGTTTTGCTGCGTTTGCCACTTGGCCGGCCTCCCACATCCACTTTACTGCTTTTGTACTTAAACGGTGTGTCTCCTGCATCACCGCGCGGGGTTGTTTGAGATATTGGTCTGCCTCTTACAGATAACCAATAAGAGTGAGCTACCGTTGACGCGAATTCTAAACTCCGCTGGATGACGCCATGATTTTAAACCATTATCGATATACAGAACGAAAGCTTAAATTGGGCAGATCTCTATACTCTCAGTCACTCTTGACACCCAGGTCATCAATCCAGGTCATCTAGCTGATGAGTTGGGATTGCCAAGACTTGCGAGACATAGACGAGTCCATGAATTTCGAAGAAGTTGTGGACTCGTCTCAACTTAGCTTGAGTCTGCCACCACCCTATGCACCGTGAGACCAGCAATTTCGACTAACATCAAGAATTATAGTACCCCTAGGCAATGTTTCGTACAGTATATCTGGAAATAATGCCGATGAGGAGTTCTTAGCAACCTTTGTCCCACCACAAGAGGAGCACACCTTTGAGACGTTTGATATGTTTCAAAACACCTTGTATCCTGATGATCTGTTGTATCTTCTGAACATAGATCCGATTGAAAACGACGAATTCTTCTTGACAGTTCGCGAGCTGGGCATTCCGGATGAGAACGGGCCCAGTCAGAGTACATCAGAAAGACCTCAACTGCAATATGAGCCACTTCTTGATCCACAGATGAACACTCCCACCATTCTGTAGAATGGGCCATCTGCGCAGATCGATACAACTGGATTTATTCCACAGAGAACCTTTACTGATCAGTGCTTGGGAGATTCTTTGCCTTCTCACCTCAGTCTTATCGAAGCTCATGATGAGATCGTGCTAGGGCAAACAATTGGCAAAGAATATGACGAATGGCGACTTTCATATCCTGAGAAGGATGAACTTTTTGTCGACGGCTTATACTATTGCAATCGTCAAGAATGTTGGTCATCTTTCAAAACGTCTAGAGACAGGAAGTTAGTAGCTCTTCGCTTTACGTACTATGATGATGAACATACTGATAAACAACAGTGCACACATCAGAGAGCAAGAGAAACCTGTTATCTGTCCTTCTTGCAATAAGCGAATGGCCTATCAATCTGACATGAGAAAGCATACTGAAACCCATCTAAAGGCTGGGCTGCGCGAGCGTTTTCCATGTCCCATTTGCATGCAGTCATTTACAAAACGTGTCAATATGACGCGACATAAGAAAAAGCAGCATGGCGATGTTATGTATCCGGCCTGATACTATACTAATGTCTTGATTATACGTTAAGACTTCAATATCAAACAACACGTTTTCCCGCCGTATTTCCATATCCATCAGTCTTGTGAACTTGTAGTTACTTTCTTGGGTCCTATTTCACTGCCGCAAAGTCTTAGGTTCTATGCAATTGAACATCGTTTCTAAACTAAGGCGATTTGTTCGTGTAAAGTGGCTCCTTTGAAATGCGACATCACCTCTTGTTTTTCTCATCTTGATACTGGCGAAGGGGGAAAAGATCTAGTTCACAGTCTACTATTGACATTTCCGTAATAAAGTGTTACGTATTGCATCTACAGTCTTCTAATGTCTTAAACGCTGCTACCTTTTCGCTCATGCCATATTATCAGGAATTCTTACCGACAAGTTTCCCTACATAACCTGGGAAGTGCCTGAATCAATATTTTCCAATCTCTTTGCATGTACACGTACGGAAGTCGAATGGTAGGGGATCATTTATTCCCCTCAAGGAATTTTGTCTTGTAGTATAGATTGCTCACCCATAAGGCATCCTCTCAACTTAACTAAAATCATGCAGGTGCGAGAATACTAGTTCCATTTACCTGTATAGGCTCTTGATTACTGGTCTTAAAATAGCATCCATCATTATGAGCCGAGCGATTATAACCTCCAGATCCTGGCTTGATATTTCTCCAGCTAGCAAGACAATCCCAACAAAACTCATGATGACACAGGCTGCCTATGATCGACTTTAGCAACTATAGCTGAGCAGTTTGACGCCACATTATAGACTCACATGTCATGTGAAAGCAACCATTGCCTTTTTGTACTTAAATATTACATTCAGGGCATGACTTTGTATTGTTCGTGATCCACTCCTGTGTCTGCTGAAACTCTGGATCTCCCGTTTCCTTTAAACTGTCATATTGTTCGCATGACAATCCCTCGTGCCACTTCACTTGATGAGTAAAACACATTTCGAATTCGCAGTCAGCGCAAACGATATGTCTGTTCAGAACTAAATCATGTATCTGACCACTGGAGCATTTCTCGGATAAGCACCACATGAAAGATGGCATTTGACTCAAGGCCACGAGTTTCAAGTACTCGTCATATCTACCCAGTCATGTCAGCAGCTTAGCGTCCATAAGTGGGACAAAGTTTACTTCTGGAATGTCTCTTCTTGTGCGTACAACAGTAATTCTTCATATGTAAGTAGGCGTTGACAGCCCACGGATGGACACGCGATATTGTCGCATGCGCTTCTCCCGAATTGCTGCAGTTGGACTTCGATGTGTTGTTGTAAGCAATGCGTGCAGAAATTGATCTTATGGGTACACTTCGTGCCCAACTTTTGAGGAAATGATAAGACTCTCCATGTCCAGTCACCGTCGAATTCCGCACAGATTTTCGTCCACTCTTCGATGGAGCCATAGGAAACTTCACAAATAGATTCAGTGCATATAACACAATCAATCGGTTGACTTTCAGTCCGCAGAAATCGAGTAAAAACAGGGATTGAGAAGGTTTCTCCAGCGTGCTCGACATTATAGATTTGAACGACCCGAGAGTTTGCCTTGAGGGGGTAGCCCGCTCCTGCATGGTAAAGATCCTGATAGTCCATGTCGAATGGATATCTCATGAAGCCGTTGGCCATCATCTTCCGGTGCATGCGTGCTGCAATACGTCGAGCACCAGGTGTCGGTTCTGGATTGATATTCTTTAGAATTTTCAACAGGTATAAAGCCGTGTCATAACTAGAGACTAACAGTTATCCTACTGTTTCAATACAAGTTTTTCTGACCTACATTTTCATCTTCCTAATCTTAAGCCAGTTGTCGTTCATCAAATTCAGTAACTGGAGCAGCTGTTGGCGATTCTGCAAAGAGATTCTGTCACAGTGACTGCCACAAGGACACAAGAAGGAGATCGCTGACCCTTGAGCTGTCCACCATGTCTCCTGGAGTAGCTCTAAGGAGTATGAAATTGAGTTGAGATAGCAAGCTGCGCACACTGCTTTCTCGCACGAAATCGTTGGACCGGTTGTGATGAACTCATTAATAGGCGTGGCCTCGGTACCACCAACAGTTTGTCTGAACTTGATTTTCCTGCACACGCAGCTGGTAGCGAGTATTATAGACTGCAATGCTTGTACACCGAACCACTTATCAAAGGTGGAAAATAGTGTTTGAGCTTCATCAGTCCCCAGTAAAGTGTCAAGTGTGCTTCTTAGATTGGCACCCGGATGGTTGTCAAAGGATATCAAAGAAACACAAAAGCCTTTCCTGTTCGAAGGCTGAGAATCCTTGTTTAGGATCTCCAACATCTTGGTAACAATAATGGCTCTAGGTGTAGTAGCCCTTGGTAGTAGGTTGAGCTCAGAGACTTTAGCTTGAAGCTCATTGATGGTATGAGACATACTTATCTTGTCATTAAGAGCAGTTTCCAAACCGTGATCCAGGGAAACGGCTTTCAATCGCAGGGACACGGACTCTTTTATTCTCTCTCCGAGGTTGGACATCAGCGAATTGTTTTTGTCAATCAGATTCCTGACAGTACTCTGTAAGTTTTCGATTTGTTCTTCTTGCTCACGCAAAATCTTTTGTAATTCACTATTCTGGTCGGCCAGAGTCTCACACTGTTCCAGATTTGCGGGATCAACTGAATTTGGACAAGGAGGCTGCGCCTGCTGTTGTTTGGATTTGCTTTCGTGTCCAGTCATTTGGATGATCTTTGGGTACAAAGGGCGGCTCCAGGGAGGACTCGGATTGAACGCGACGTAGATACCTCATCATGCTGTTTTTGTCCATTAAGACAGGGAAAATAGGAAAAGAATCTGCTCGAACAGTTGATATCTTCGCTGGAGAGCGTTATTAAGGCAGATAAGTATATAACTTGCGAGCGGCAGGATACTGATTAACAAAAGAGGAGGTCTAGGAACTATTGTAAATATGCAGGATTCATGTGTCGTCATTATGTAATTTCATCGATTCGGCGCTTCACAAGTACAATGTATTTGGGAGTAGTCGGCCCCCAGGACTGATGCCTCAGAGTGGGGCGAAATAGAATCAATCAAAGGCGAACACGCTGCGTATGGTCGGCCTCCTACATATTCTCCTCTTTTGTATTGTCTCACATCTGCGAGCCAGCTTTTCCTGTGTTATCATTGTCGATCTACTGTATTGCCGGCGGCCGTATTGTTCTCAGCCACTCACGTAGGTAACCCGCAAGCAACGAGTCGGTCTTGTCAACAGTGTGTTCCATTCGTTTGAGGCAACCACTACAAGAGTTCCAGTAAGAAATGATGCCTCACTTTTGGTGCATCTAGAATCAAACGATCAGTTGCGGAAAGAAAGTTTCAAAACCATAATCCGTCAGTTCCAGCTCTGAATGTTGCGATCATACAAGATATCTCCGGACCTAATAAACCGCGTCACAAAAGTAAATCAAATCCTGTCGACTAGATGCAGTCGATTCCATGTAATTTGAGGCAAATAATTCAAATATACTACGCTTGATTTGTTGTTGACTACTAGGGTCTGCTTCGCCCACCTCCCCGCAACATAACCATTGTTCGAGCTTATACATATTAATGATTGGACCCGTTCGTAAAAGATCACATGTCGCACATCGTGTAAACTGAGCACCAGTGACACTCTGTACGCAATAAACAAGGTAGTGTTGAGATGCTTAAACTTTGAGGACTAGCTTGCATGCAAAAACATCCGTTACTGTGTTAAGTGCAGCATGAATGAGTTCCGACTGAAACAGGTTTGCGGTACTTGTAGTCGCCGGGTCGCGACCATCTTCATAATTATCGCTATTTCCCAGTATCAAGACGGAATCATGGTATTTTTCATTGTCTTACCCCTCTTGCGTCAGAGACACCTGATGTCATCTACGTGCGATGACGTTATGGGAGCTGTATGTTTAGCCAAAACGTAAGGCTGGCAGTCTGACTGAATTTCAGTTACGCCTGACGTTACCATAATGTGAACATGTTATTTTTGACTTATATGAACTTGATCACTTCCATCAACAATTCAGTGTTTAGTCCCGCTCATCCCCTTTCTACCCGCTGCATCTTATCCAGAAGCGACCATGTCTGTATCATCGGTTTGGCAATCAGCCAGCTTCAGCGGCTTGACCTCTCATCAACTCGAAGTTTTGTACGAACCCATTGTTCTCGAGTCCGCCTTGATAGAAGTTGGAACCACGTCTACTTATACACACAAGAGCCAGTCACTTGAAAGATACGAAGCGGAAATGCCGGACCTCAAAGCATTCCAGTTTTATGTCAATAAACTAGCCCAGGTCTGCGACAACGAGCGTGGCGGGGATACAATCAGTGCCCTTGCAATACTTCAAGGTTCCGCTGGTCCCAATTATGTTTTTGGTTCTAACTCAAAGGATGCAAGAGGGTTAAAGACAACGAAGGATTTCGTCCAAGCGTTGCTAGATCTCTTAGGCAAGAACCCAGAGGGTTTGCAGATCGTGGCGTTGGGAAAGCGTGTACTTTGGTTCATACTATCCTTCAATATTGCACGACTGAAAGAGTACCTGCATTTCCTGAGAGAAGCTGTGCAAGAGTGCCTAGAAAGCTGCAAAAGATGGAAGGAAGACGAAAGTAAGTCTCATCCCGAAAGTTTTTCAACAGCCGTGAGACCGCATCCTGAACCCTTCGAGCTTCCGAACCGATTTCGAGCCTCTTATTCTTGGCAGATAAATGCAAGTTTGTACTCAATATCTCAAAGTCTAACACGGAGGATAAGTGTACGTATCCCCTTTCCGTTTGCTTATGCCACTGACATGAGAATAACTCGCCAACCCAGCGCTCAGCGACTGTGAAACATTGATCAAAGCGATTGTTACCCTAGACCAAGCAGGGGTCAACACAATGATCTCACAGAGGGCCAAAGACGGAGAAATGACAAGATCCGAACCATGGTGCAAGCTCCGACACTTTCTTGGGCGATGGCTTTCTTACCGCAAAGCAGCTCTCGGTATTGTTGCAGTCTCTCAAAGATGGCCAGAGCTATTCTTGGATTTTGAGATAACCATGGTGCCATCTGGTTCACGCTTTCCAAACCCGATCTCGAGATCCGATCTCACAAGCTCGATCATCATCCAGAATATAGTTGCCGAAGACAAAAGCCAAGATTCGCAACTTCTACAAGCGGCTGACGACCTAACACAGATGGGTGTTGACGATATCGTTCGGGCCTCTCAACGTTCTAAAAACTTTAGACCCCTGTTGCATGCGGAAGTCCTAGTGTATGAACACCTTTCGAACAATAGACAGACGGCTGTAGAATGCTACTGGAATCGCTGGAACTATATCGGCAGTAGTAAGCCTACATGTCGACTATGCCGCTACTACTTTGAGGCCCTCAAGGGCGACAAGCCGGGTGTTCGATCGTCTCACAACAATTTGTATCGAAATTGGCGACTTCCTGAATGTCAAGATAATGAGAGCCTTGGCGTAGCTAGAGATGAGCTTTTAAGCGAGCTTGCACAGAGGCTGAGGTCAGACGTGGTAGATACGCTGAAAGAGAAGAGAATTAGGCGAAAAGCGAGAGACTCAAACACCTATTCATCTTTTCCAGAGATTCTGCGAGTCCATGACGACAGCTCAGTGGCTCTCGAATATCCTGATCGAGAATCAACTGCTTCGACAGAT
This sequence comes from Fusarium sporotrichioides, assembly GCA_019054645.1. Taxonomy (NCBI): domain Eukaryota; kingdom Fungi; phylum Ascomycota; class Sordariomycetes; order Hypocreales; family Nectriaceae; genus Fusarium; species Fusarium sporotrichioides. The sequence goes on along the minus strand of JAHKNS010000002.1, from coordinate 65,928 downwards.
TCACAAGGCGAAAGCGTAGTACAACTGGAAAGGGCAACTGGTGCCATGAACTTGGGATAGCTGCAAGCCGGTCTATTAAGCATTCGATGCTTGATGTCAAAAACGTCAGATTAAGTGTCCAGTTCATATAGATTGCGACTATGAGCTGCCCTTCTACCTATGTCGCCCGTTCTCTTCGTGATTACTGCCAGTTATATCAAGTACGTGACACATATATATATATAGCTGTCTCGAGCCCTCCCCACTAAGCTGAGATATCCGTAGTATCGTGACGCATGTGGTTTGGTAGCGTTCAGCACTTGAATCGCGACTCGGTTGTGTAAAGCCGAAGATGCCCATCCCACAGCGACTGGTCGAACAAAACCTACAGTATTGTCGTTATGGGAATAGATCGGAGATAAATGAGCAAGTGAGATATAGACAAGAGCACATAACAATTAGCAATGACAAAGTAGGTTGATATACGATTAGTTAGCCGCTAACCCTGTCGTAGCCAATTCACGACTTCGAAGTCCTAGTCATCCTATTCTCGTTTAGGAACCCACTCAGCATCATAATTGAGCTCTATGTCACCGGCTAGTGATTCCATACGTAGATCATCTTCCCAGTCATCAATATCAGCTTGCTTCATTTCCTGAACCTACCAAGAGTTTGGGCCCCAATCCTGTCTACCATGCCTTCCAGCATCTTCTTTGTGATCTTGCACTCGCTGCCAAGATTCCGTGCGCACGGAAGTCATGAGGTCGAGAATGTGAACCTACATTCCCATGATCTGTCCGTTGTCTATCGTGATGAAACTTACAACTGGACCCAAACCGACAGCTTCCGGAGTCCAAATACTGCCAGCAGGCCTTTATCGATTTGTAGTTGCTCATGGCGAATGGGAAACAGACTGCGCGGCTCAGGAACCAAAACAGGACTAGTGTGAGGCGACTTAAGAGCGGCTGGGTTCCTATGACTACTGTATTCTGGTAATGTGTTCCCGTATGTTCAAACCATTTCTGCCGCTAGCGTAACCCCAAAAAATGCAATTGACCCATCTGTAGGCCGTCTCACCAGTGTCTCTAGCCGCTGACAACTGACGTGCATTATATGCACTGTCACAGGCTCACCCTCTTAGACCTAACACTTGTAACTATCTCCTTGTTTGCTCGGCAATGCAGTGTCATTGACTTAGACCCGAAGAGAGAATTAAACTATCTTTGTAGCCAAATCAAGTCATAACACACTATTGTAGCGTTTGGAAACAACCTTCATTTCACTTACCGCTGTGACCTTAGAAAACCGAGGTAAGTTATCGCCGCCAATCCTCAACCCGGTCATCTGTCTGCCAATGTACCAATGATGCACTGATGATATATAAGATGCTAACTCTTACGGTCGTTTTGATTGTTGTTAATAACGTAGTGCCCTGATGTAGCAAGTTGAAATAGGAACTTCCCATTAGAAACTACTCCATTATCTATGGAAACGGTACACTATTTTCTTATGAGTCCTCGCTCAGAGAGACGGTGGATTACTTTAAACTAAACAAATATTTTTATATTAACTTGTACAATGCGATGCTAGTCTATTTCATATTTATCTTTATAAAACTATTTCCTCAGAATGCAGAACAGAAATTGCTCTCGAGAGTTGCCGAATTCACTGTCGTATCTCAATAGTGTCGGAGGCTCGGCTGCATTCTCATCATCCGACACAATAGTAAGCCGCAGTTGCTCTTCCTGCGGAGCCACGGGATTCTCAGTGTTTTACCAGGATTCGGCGCTCTGGTCATGCATGTCTCGGTATGAAGTGGAGACAGTTGGGCGCAGCCGAGCCGAAAGTTGAGGATTTTCGAGCCAGCTGCTGCTGACGGGATAGGTAGACATCGGGTTGCCGCGCACTCTGCCTCGCCATTGTTAGTTTTCCTAGAGTGTTCGGAGGGAGACCATTCGGGAAGTACGGGTTCCTTACAATGTCCACACAAGCACACTCCCACATCTACTTTTTACTCTGCACTCGCTACTCTTTTGAAACCGCAAGAAGAGTGGTACGTGAAGCACGAGAATAAGTAATTGGCTTGATATGTGCACGAAAGCCGATGTCCGTTTTTTTATTATCAGCCATACAACATCTTTTCGTTGCAACTGAAATTATATCCCGTATTAATCAATTTAATGAAATGCCATCCCACTCTGAAGTTGCAGCATCTTCGGAGCCCGACGCTGCATTTGTGAAGGTTGTTGCCACCGACTTCGGAAGAGAGAAAAACAATGGGCAAAAAAAGGGACACCAAATGCTAATTAATTCCAGGCGTTAGAAGATAGCCTTCAGCAGCCTCCTTTACCTGCCGATTTCGACATTTCGGCCTTACGCCAGTATCAAAATGCTGCCAAGGCTAATTTCCGAGAAACTCTGAGTGCCGCAGGCTCAGGTTTGACAGAACGAGATATCAAAATCCCCCTTGACGGCCGGGACCTAGATGCGCACGTGTACTCGCCTTCCCGCAAGTTCTCGGCAGGATCTCTTCCCGTATATCTTTTCTTCCACGGAGGCGGTTTCTGCATAGGCAGCCGTTTTGATGATATGGAGGCAAACAGACGAATTGCAGTCGAAGCCAACATCGTCGTGGTCAGTCTCGAATATAGCCTTGCGCCCGAACACCCATTCCCGCAGGCCGTTTATGATGGACTGGAGACATTGCGTTGGGTGAGTGATATGACAAAGACCACGAGCATCCATCGCTCCGCCTTTTGTAACCTTAACCTGCATCCTAACCATTGAACAGATCACGAGAAACACGAATGCTGTGCATCCGTCAGCGTCGGTATCTGAGGGTCTAATCATTGGCGGTACCTCTGCCGGTGGCAATATTGCCAACGCGGTCATATATCTCAATCGCGACCATGAAAATCCGATACAAATGACTGGCCAGTTGCTCAGTGTGCCACCTCTTCTGCCATCTCCAGTAGTTCCCGACAAGTATAGAAAGTATTACTCGAGCTTTGAGGAGAATCGTTCAATCTCAATCCTACCACCTGGCCTTGAGGAGAAGTTTATTGGTAAGTGTTTTTACACCATGACTGTATACTTGAGCCGATGTACAAAGCTGACTTTTCAATTTTCGTCAATGACTAGAGGCATACAAGCCCGACATCAACTCTCCTCTTTTCGTTCCCTTTAATCATCCCAAAGGCCATTCAGGCATTCCGCCCACGTGTATCCAAGTCTGCGGATTAGATACTCTACGAGACGAAGGGCTCATCTATGAGCGCGTGCTTCGTGAAGAAAACGGGATCCCTACGCGGCTAAACATGTATCCCGGATTACCGCATCACTTTTGGGAATTCTATCCAACTCTGACTCAGCATATTGAAAAAAGGACGAATGATACTATTGAGGGTATCTTGTGGTTACTGAAGGCAAAACAGGAATACATGGCAGGATGAAATAGACTATTAACTAGAGATTGGCCGACCAGGCGACTGTTCCTCACTGGTTTTATCTGCAATACAATGTTTTGTCAATTTGGCACATTGCCATGGAAACTGACCAAATTGAAATACGCGGCAGCATGAAACAGTATCAAATGGCATTATGTCGACTTTTAAATCCAGCTAGCTATTTTCCACCAAATATGACGCAGAGTCTCATTTGATCTCCAGGAACGTACATTAACCGGCTGTATGATAGCCGTTGTAGGATGAGATAGTCGTTACAGATCGTGCTGAGGTGGAATTGATATCGGACATGCGATCCGAGCGCTACATCGTGAGCAACCCTACATTCAGGAGAGAAATACTACGAGTAACCTACGAAAGGTGTTTCTAGCCAGGCCATACTCCACTGTCATCAGTATTAGTAAAGTTGACTCTTCGTAGCAGTCCGAATCTTGGCCCCACTAGTAAGTATTGTGGTTCGGCATGCCGAACCCAGCATCGCTTGCGTTCCCATCACTGCACCGTTGCCCGGTTAGTTCTATTACCGAATGTGCAGAGTCATATACGACAGACCTCCGACCATACCTACGTTTGAGTCGCGGAAAAAACTATTTAGTTTTGACATGTTCGCATTTATCACGAGCTGCATGAAATTCAATCACAAGTCACCTCAACTGCATATCTCCCCGAATTGACCCTCAGCTACCCACGTTACCTTTCGTTCAGTATTTCAGTACCGGCTCACTACTTTCAAGATGGCGGTATGTAAACTCCGACGCCGGACATGTGTAAATCAACAACTAAACCTAATTCCGTAGACGGAAACCCGTACCACTGTTGCGATCGTTGGCGCTGGTCCCGTTGGTTTATTTACAGCTTTGCTCCTGGCTCAGGCAGGGATCAAAGTCATAGTATTCGAAACGGGGACTAGTCTCAATAGATCCCCTCGAGCTGTCGCGTGAGTCAATGGCTATCACGACGAACTCATCCAGACGATATGAAACACGAGCTAATGACGATTTTAGGTACTTTCCGGCTGTGCTGGACGAGTTTAAGAAGGCTGGGATTCTACAGGAAGTCATTGATAAGGGAGAGAAGAACACTGATGGCTGCGCTTGGAGAGATCCCTCAGGAAGAGTCCTCGCTGCGGTTGATCCGCCACCAGATAGCCCACACTTTGCAGTGTGCCTCTCTCAGCCGGAGTTTTGTGAGATTGTTTACAAGAGGCTTCTCGAAACGGGTAACGTTGAAGTCATCTTCAATCACACCTACCGGCGCCATGAGCAAAAGGGCAGTTCTATTCTACTCTGGGTCAAGAGCTCACCCCAAGAGTCGGAAATAATTTACGAATGTGAATATCTGATCGGAACAGATGGTGGTCGCAGCGATGTGAGAAAAGCTCTCGGGCTTGAACTCAAGGGCTTTACTTGGGCGTCATTACAGCTTGTGGCTGTCAACTTCCAGTACTCCTTGAGTGAACCGGGTTGGAAAAAAGCCAACTTCATTGTCGACGAAGTGTGTTGGGGCGTCATAGTTAAACGGGGTAAGGGGAACAATTGGCGGTTTGCTACAGGAGCCCAGGCCCCGGATGCCGGCAATGGAGCTCTGGATGATGCCACTATCAAAATGGTGAAAGACCGACTAATTCGCCTACTCCCTGGGGATACTAGCCAGATTGAATGGGAAGCTATGGCTCCCTATAAGATACATCAGCGCTGCGCAACTAATTTCCGAAAAGGCAACGTTCTGTTGGCAGGGGATGCCGCTCATGTAAGTTACTACACCCTACAAAGAGCTCCAAGTGACGCCGAAGCGTGATGGGATATTAGCACTGATATTTGACAGCTGAATAACCCTATTGGGGGACTTGGCTTGACCACCGGGCTACTCGATGCCGCACACCTTGCTGAGAGCTTATGTCAGACGTTACTGGAAAAAGCTGAGCCGATCGTGCTTGACCAGTACGCCGAGATTAGGCGGAGCATCTTTCTGCATAGGACGAACCCGCTATCCACAGACAACCTTAACAGGCTCAGGTCACGGGACCCCGAACATGTATGGCAAAGAGACGAGTTCTTTGCCAAACTGAACAAGTCGAAGGATATTGCCACAATACTCCAAGTCGGCTTGCCAGATTACGGACTATCAAGTACATCCAAGACATCTTTCTCGACTTATGAAGAGGTTACATGGTTCGTAGCGGTAGCGAAGATTGATGGTTGGAGCGACGAGAAATTCGCGCATGAGTATAAGGTTGTTCACGCAAATATGACACGTCAGGGTAAAGAGCAAGGGGCTCCAACACGACGCTACACACAGTACAAGAACCTCTACCAGCAAGTTCCAGGCACCAAGCAATTTGTTTGTGCTTATATGACCTGTCTGGTGTTCCCAAATTTGTTTCTGGTTCATGCTGGGCTCCAAGATCCTGGTTATCGGGCAACCGCGGGAGCACATATATTCTGTCGACTGGATCAGCAAGGCTGCTTGGCGAGAAAGATTTCAGAGTTCTCAAAGGAACTCCATGGCCCTGGCAAGTCATGTATCAGGGCTCTTCTATTCCATGAGAGGTGCTTGGAAACCGACGAATGCTCCGAAGATTGGTTGCAGGAGCGAGCTGCCAAGTTCTCAACAATGGTCAAGTCCGACGATAGGGCTTACGGATATGTTCTTTGGCAAGATATGACACCAAAGAACTCTCAAACACTTTTTCAAGACAGTCAGTTCGAAGCTGGAAGGTGGAACAACTTCAAGGCTGTCGAGGCATTTGATTTTCTAGACACGGCTTCTGCCAACACCTTCCTGGGTCAGCAAATTAACCATATCACGGAAAGTGGCAAGCAGACAATCACGGCAGTAGTCAGCGATCCAGATGTTATATTTTAGCTTTACAGAAGGAGATATTTTTAGGTTGTCGTAATCTTAAATACACAACTCGTGCCATACAAGAGATCCCCTTCCTTGGTACCCGTTTTATTTGCTATGTCAGTAATTATCATTGAGGTAAAACCATGAACTGTTTAGCTGCGGAAAGGATCTGGTCAATATCAGCCAAGTAATTCATTCAATGTGGTATTCGGTAATTTCTGCAAGAGTACGTTGAGGTTCGAATTTTGTCTTTATTATATCCGAGAGGCCTTCGATTTGCTGCAGTCTCACATTTACGTCTCATTTAATGTTATTAAACTTCAACCTTAATTGCTTGTGTTTCATGTCATTCTTTCCATTCTCTATGAGCTCTTTGGATATACCGTTGTAGAAGAAGGCCTTACAAGTATCATCGCGGTTCTGCTAACGGAGAGAGATGAAAAAGGCCCGAAGGCAAGCAGATATTATCTAAGACATTGTGATACACCGTCGCAAGACTCGTATCAACTCGCGAAATTTGGTGGCGCCTGTGGATCCGAGATGATCTATTGATTTGACCAATAACGACGTACCAAACACTTGAGTCAAAAGACCAATAGAAGCTGTAGATTTTCAGATTTTGTATCCACAGGCGCTACCAAATTTCGTGAGTTGATACGGTAGTACATGCACGAGAACAAAAGCGATGCTCCGAGGCGACTTCAAATCCATCGTTCTACATGCATTTTATGTAAGACCCTATATTGCTTCTCCATTCTTACCAGCCTCTTCTCATCAACTGCAGTACTTTTGCGAGCTCTCGCTCGAATTCCCCTATTTCTGAAATGCCATGTCACTTTCTCTATAACGTTCAATGCCAATAAAGTCGGTGGTTTGTGTCAGATTGGCGCAGAATCCATATGGAGAACATGCTACGCTGGGCATGAAGCCACACTCTGTCGTCTCCAACCCTACCCTTGTGCCACTTGATTTTTTCGGTTCACAAGAGAGCGCTCCAGACCATGCAACATTTTCTAAAGGGCTTCATTCGAGCCCCATTTCCCATCTAGTCATCACTACATATTTCGGGAAACTCGAAAAGTCCGGAGCGCCGAATATTTTATACTACCGAACATGTCACAGGGATACAGGGTACTCACTTATGAGCCTAGCTTAACTTGGACAAAGCCTAACCATAATTGGTGATCAATGCTCGGCATGCCGAGATTAGGGGGCAGCTTTCGGCACTGCCTGACGTCAATGCATCTAGGAAGTGCGATCCATCCATCCGCCAGATCATATCCCTGCCAACAAGTCAAATCTTACCCTTGCGGTTGTCTTAATGTTGCGCCTTCTCATGACCATTATCTTGGGTAATATTACGGACAGGTGCAAGGTTGAACTTCCCTCCAAGATCATTCATTCAATCCGCATCATACTCTCTCATCAACCATGTGTTCGCCTCAACGAACGTAAAGCCCGTAGAAATGCGTTGTAACTCAACAAAACTGTCGCCCAAGTCCTGACAGGCAATATCGCTATATCTAATACTGGTCCAATGCCACATGACCCACATGGAAATATCAGGTTCATTCTTATGTGACTAACAATGTGTGTTTGTAGAAGATGGCCTTGGGTAAGGCTACCTTGAAATAGATATAGGGTAGGTCAGCTGGTGAGTGCTTGGCTTTTGGACAGGTGATGCTAAAATTACGGCCATAGGAGACATATTCGTAAGCCCTGACAGCGTGTAAGGACATACCGACAATACTGTATAAGAAAGGCTAGTTGTCGCTGATTCAATTAAATCTGCTGGGGCGGCCATTCAACCACTGCGATGCACTTTTAGGTAAGCAACGGATGTACCTATCGACTCCATCACTTCATCCTCCTTAGCTTATTGTACCAAAGGCTTTCTCACCGCTTTGTCTCTGAGGAGAGCCTTCCAAGTATTTCAGCTTATAAACTACCTGTGCCATTGGTTCCGTTTTGTCGCATTAAATGGAATTGGCTTAGCATCTTTTGATTCAAGCACTGATAGAACTTTAGCGTCGGCGCTAAGGCCCTTGCAAAATTGAAGAAAAGTTAAAAGACAAGGGTCCATCATCTGCACGTCTCTGTGAAAGTGCCACGGTGAGTAAAATTTGGAAGCTTCGTTGGTTAAGTACCCCGCAGTTTATGCCGAAGTGGCGTCGCAAAAGTGCGGGAAAGTCACATATTGCCATGGCGATCGTATGTGCTCGTATACCTAGGTCAGGGATGGGTTAGTTCAAGTTGTCTTTCGATACAAAGTCGCCCTTTGTCCTTTCGATCTTACCGCCAATAATCAGTCCCTTCGAGAGTCCTAAAATTACGAGTCTGTTCAACGACTACATCTGACGCCTCGAGCTACAGCGACTTTCGTATCAACTCTCCTTTTGCTTATACACATCACACAGTATATTTGCTGCGTCCCTGCGATTTTCTCCTCAATGGCAGCGAGTCCATGCATTGGTGCTTCTCCCTTGTATATCCGGCTTGGTAAGGAGACCTGGTGATATCACCAGACTGCCTTCATCTGGATATAGACGCCGCCTTGAAGGTACAAGTGCTAATTTTTAGATGGATCAAGAATCCAACCTAGCCGTACCTCATCATTACCGAGCCCCGCCTCCCAAAACGATCATGACCATAGGTATGGAGATTCTGAACGCTGAAAATACTGTCCTCCTGCCATTGTTTTCAACTCTGATTTGTTTCTAGGAACATGACGAAGCGCCAAGTACCCTGTGAGCCTTCAGATGACGGCCAGCCGTCGAAGAAGAGGGGTCCGTCCAGCAGGCCTCCAAGGGCCTCACAGGCATGTCGTTCCTGTGCTTCTTCCAAGGTTCGATGTGATGACCTTGAAATATGCCGGCGCTGCCTGAAGCGTGGCGTTCCCTGCGTTCGCCCAACTCCGGTTGGACAAGTTCATCAGACAGTCGCGGCAGAGGAACCACGTGCCCCGAGTGTTCCAAGCACGAAGGTCTCTGACAACAGGGACGAGTCTTGTATTTTGGCATCTACCATACACGACTTTGCTGAAGTACCGCCATCTTTGGTAGCACCAATAAGCCCCGTGGCTAGAGACGAGAATAGCGGAGATTTGACCAACACTACTTTCGCTTTCCCGGACTCGCCGGTTTCCCTAGGTCCTTCAATTCTTCCACAGGTAAGCCAAACAGCATTTCCCCCGATTGTTCGATATACTGAAAGATAATAGCCGTGCGGTGATGTCCAGAGCATTAACAACTTTACTGACATCCCCCTTACTGATGCTACGGAGTGGCTTAAGAATGCCCTATTTCATGCGGAATTTGACACGTCATTTCTTCTTCCCCTCCCGTTTTTTGATTTATACGGAAGTACTGAGCAAGCTCCAATAGAGGGTTTGACTGATGTATCAAATACAAGCTCTAAAAATTTGTTACCTCAGGATAAAGCCGGCTTCGAGGAGGCCGTCATAGCCTACAAGACGACTCTGGGAAGCTGGAAGCCCACTGGTGAGGACTACCTAGCTGCAGCGAGAGCCTCGCTTCATGTTCCGCTTGATGAACAAGTTCGACTAGGGGACGGCTTGGGCCATTTAAATTCCTCTGTAATCCATGGATACTTGTCGCCTGCAAGGAGAGACGAGATCATAGTGGCCGTGATTGGTGGGACTCAGACGGCAGCTCAGTCGCTACTGGCAGTTCGAATGTTCCCATCAGCCGAAATACTAGATAGATTCCTAAAAATATTCCTAACCGATCAGGAAACCAGCGACTCGGCTTTCATCCACATTCCGACATTTGATCCCTCCACTTGCAGTTTATCTCTTCTTATAGCATGCATCGCGGCTGGCGCTGCATTATCACCAAACCCTTCCGCCCGCAAATTTGGGCTAGGGTTGTCTGACGTGCTACGCCTCTACCTTGCAGCATCGGTTAGTAACAGAATGCCAATCAGCAGGCTGTCATCGACTTAAAGTAGGGAGGCTAATTTGACAGCAGGCTGAACAGGAAAATATCTTGACTCGCGACCTCTCGCATATTCAATCACACATGGTACTCTCGGAAACGGGTCTGTGGAGTGGCGATAAACGCCTATCCGAACTTTCTGACTTCTTGTCAGAGCTTACAACATCAGTAGCAAAAGCCTGGTGGTTAATTCGGGAAATTCCAAAACTAACTGTCAACAGATGTTGCGGCACGCTGGTCGGTTCCTTCAACACAGCTATCTCAGTCCTACTATCATGCTGGAGGCGCTTCAGAGCGAGTTAGACGACACATGGACCAAATGGGCACAACAGGAGTCCTTGAAGCGGTAAACCTTGACTCATCATCCGTGTATGGCATAATCTCATGAATGATTTCTAGAACCATTTTTCGACAGCTTCTACAATGCACACAGCGATCTGTCCTAAAAAACATACCAGCACAAATGTCCCCTTTCGAGGTATCGACACCCCTACCCGAAGATTGTCGTTTTTGGCATGCCAAGTCAGCTGTTGAGTGGAGAGCCCTTTACCAGGACCATCGGCTAGGTTTTTCAGAGCCAAGAATGACTATTCCCGACTGCCTTTCTGATATACAATCAATCGACCTCCTGCCGTCTTCACAGTCATCCAACCTATCGAGATTATTGATGATTTACTCTTTTCTTTCAATGCTTGTCGAAGATCGTCGCCGAAGCATAGTTCTCCACAAGAAACGGGATTCTGGCTGGTCTTTCATCGACATAACTCAATCACCTGGCGACTCACATTTGGTTTTTCAGTTCAATGAGTTGCGGAATATGATTGGAAGAGATCAAGATACTACCGGTTCAGCTGTTCTTGCTTTCATGGTCGAGTTCAATATCCTTTACTCGGCCACGCCTAGACACCTTAGAGACAGTCTTTTGACATGTGGGAAACAAGATTCTACTATTGATGTTTTCTCTAAGCTTCGAGAATGGCGGCAGAGTCGATCCAGCAGGTCAGCAATTTGGCATGCGGGTCAGCTCATCAGATCCTGCAGAATGATCCCGCCAAAAGACCGGTCGGATTTTCATTTATTTGGCGTTTATCATGCTGTTTTATGCCTTTGGACGTACTGGACTGCTACTAGAAAGAATCCATTAGATATGGCTGGTACTCATGGACAAACTAGTAACAGGCCTAAGATTGTGCTGGATGGACCTGAGTCGCTTGAATCTCAACGATGGATTACCCACAACAAAGGTGTACCATATCTAGCGAGGCCGCCTAAAGCGAATGAGTTATGCGGTGCCATTCCTGAGTTGATTCCGGTGGACGCTACTGATGTGGAGGGAACTTCATCCAAACTACCGTTAGTCGATATATTAAGCGAGTGCTTTTTATATAAGACGACAGGAAGGCATATCCCTATTTTACAGTACGCTTCATCTATCCTATATAGCTTAGAAAGGCTATAGTATATAGTTAAGTCTTAGTATATATATTATTACTTTTCAGTAGCTTTACACATCTTCAACCTTGGTGAGAAGTCCTTGGACAACTCTAACAAAATTTCCAAACTTCTCCGCAGCCTCCTCACTCTTCTTGTCGCGCAGTTTGCTAGTTTCTTGAGCTGTGGCGAGAACAAAATCGTATTCCAGAAGTTTGGTTTCCTTCGGAACATTGTACTTAGTTGCCATTATGTTGTCGACTTGGTCTAGGCCGACCACCAATGGCGCCTTGACACCAAATACTGCGTCTGAGGCCTCATAAGGATCACCTCGAAGGTATAGAGCGCTTCAGGTTCCAGATGAGTCAGCTACCTTTTCGCATTACAGCAGCAAGAGTTGCGAAGTACTCGGCTTGGGCACTCACGTGATTACCGGGTCATATCCTTCCTTCTCAATCTTGAAATGCACATGGCCTGGCCTCATGTTGTGCCGCTCAAGCAGCTTGAGAAGTCTCCCAACGGGGCCGTCACCGGGAATAGGATAAGGCACAGGCACAATACCGGTAAACCAGAATTCGCCATTAACATCCGTTTCAAGCAAGGCACGACCCTCCGGACCAGTTCGGTCTTCAAACTGGGTATCATAATGCCCAGTAGAGTCCGTCTCCCACACGTCGATAATAACACCGGGGATGGGCTCGCCTTGCAAGTTCTTAACTGAACCAACAACAAGAAGTGGCTCACCCCTAGCGTCGTTGCTGATTTCGGTACCATGGGCGACCTTCTGCGCATCACTCGTGTGGAAGGGTCCAAGTAGCGATCCAACTGTGCTTCCAGGTGGCTTCGGGTGGTCCATAACATCCACAAGCAGGCTGAGGCCTAGAATATCGGACAGCAGGATAAACTCTTGCCTCAACTCAGTACACTTTTGCCCTGTTGCTGTCAGAAACTGGATTGCCGCCATCCACTCGCTTGTGCTCAGGCGCGTTTCGCGAGCAAACTCGTGTAGATGCGTTACCAACCGTTCCATTAACAATTTGAATCTGGCATCAGGATTGTTGGCATTGATATTAATGACCGCCCTGGTAATGGTCTCTTCGCCCAAGTCCACGCCACCAGTCACAGGACTCGCGTTTTGTGCCATTGTCCTTTCGTTGTTAGGAGTTGTGAGACGTATCGTAACTCTCTCGTTAGTAAATAATTTAGAGACGAAATAAATAAGGATCATAGTTCCAGGTTTTGGAGGAAGAGGGCCAGTTATAAACATAAAGCTAAATGCTTACCCGAGACCTGAGTTCACCCAAGTGCGTACGTATCTTCGTGCCGCCTTGGCGGAAGTTTTTTTATCGACCATTTAGGGGCCCTTACACACTTACCGATGCCTCGGGGAATAGGAGTACCTGTTCATTGTCTCAAAGAATGCAAACTTTGATGTGACTTGGCAAGTTCCCTTGCATTACGCGTGTCCGTCTACATTAGCTCATCGCAAGCATCTTGGAAGAACATGGATCCTCCAGGGTGGCTGATCAACTACAAACATAATATGTCGTCTCTTATACGGATAAACCCATTTCTTCAGTTACAATTGTCCACTTTCGATCTGTTAGTCAATCAATGCCGACTTGTAATGGTATTACATGGTAGGGTTGACTTCGAGAGGAGAAGAGTGTCAAATCCATTGCAGCGAGGTCATCAGAATGTTTTGAACTCATTCAATCCCCAGGACAAAGCTTTAAGAGGTGCATCGAACCGGCAGAGACGAGGTTATATTTTAACAACGCACATGAGTCACAGAATGGCAATAATTGAATCCTAACATTTTGAACCACAGACATCTCCATCTTGGTATTATTCCGTGCCTTCGAGTACAATTCTGCCTCTTCGTAGCGGCAACAAGCATATTTATGACCAGATCTTAAAGGATGACGCATGTTTCATCTCGCCTTCACTTTTCGTAGAGCATTTGTGGCACAAAAAGGCAATCAGGAACGTTACAGTAACGACTGGGTTATTTATAACTAACTTGCCATGGTCCAACCAGCATGTGTCGGATTAGTGTCAGCTCTCTGTGCTTTTGGAGCCGATTTGTACCACTACGGGATCGTCATCCCCTCCCTTCCAGTAAAGAAGTGTAGGCTATATGTGTCAGTCATGGTACATTTCTAATAAGCCGTACAATTTATCTTACAAGCGTGCCTAATGTCTTCTAGCATTTGTTGTACTTGTAGGTGAAACACTGAGTGCTGGTACCGGCGGGCACGCATGTGTAGACGGTGCAGTAGCCGCCAACGCAGTTTTGGCCACTGGGGCAACTGGCTCGAGTATCAAGGTCTCGAGCGGCAATTTGGCTCCGATCCACATCTGTTCCAAGGGCAGGACGGGGAGCGGGAGCAGCAATGGTAGCGCTAAATAGGGCAGTGATAAGGATGGTGGTCTTCATGGTGTTGATTGTCTTTGGGAAGCTGCAGAGAGTTCTTGTGGTAGGTTGTTTGGGTTGTAGGGTGATGAAGAAATACTCGATTGTAAGGTATGAAACGTGGTATTTATACTTCTAAGCATCTATTCTGTTCCGGTTTTGTAATCTAGGTCTCTAGAGTAAACATTATTCCATCACGGAGGTGAGGTTTAACGAGCCGAACGGCTATTGGAATTTGGGCCACCCCCCAGCTCGCTGAGGAGAAAGGATCATGCTTCTTTGAGGCGCAATCTTTATTGAGGAACAATGAACGCGAACTGCAGAGCAGTAAAGAGTCTCAATATAGTCTGGTACAGCGTCATCACATAGAAGGATTCAGATCTATCCCGAAATGGCCCATTGCAGTCGATCTGCGGGCCGAAAGGCCGATCCAGACCCATTATCCCATACACACTCATCAAGCTTTACCTCATATGAAAAATTATGAAGGCTGGAAATTTACGCATTGCCTATTTAAGCTAGAATCCTACGGAAGCTTGATTTCTCTATAAGAGGAAGGAGCAGTATCCATTAATAAATGAATGTAGAAAGAGTGTGATATCAAGCTACAGCAATCACTACTAGTAAATTAAGTTCTAACATGGAGGCTGTTACCCCAACTATCTACACCATCTGAGATTCCAATCTTGCACGCCCATGTTGACCCCCGGCGCTTGTTAGTTGTTATTACACCCTTCAATTCCTTCAAAGTAGCTACCAGAGATTGCAATTCAAATCTCAAAAGATTAGCGAGCATCCAATAAAACGCAAGTGTGGCAAAGCAACAAGAGACCCAAGACTAGCTAGTTCACAGACGGAGATGGAGATGGGTGAACTTCAAGAAGCCACCTCAACTGTCTAAGCAGACTGTCATTGCGCAAATACTATTGTTGACAAATCGCTGGTCATGGAAAATTTACTTTTCTGTGTCTTAGATGGGATTTCAGAGATTTGCAAGAAACTCAGATGCATACAGACAAAGCTATAACACTGGAAGGTTGCGATGTAGTTGCTGACTTTCATGGCTCTCGTAGCTACATCTGTCGTCTGTTCATCATTCATCTGCTTCCTCGCTGAATGGAAATGTTCTTTCGGATCTGTTTGTCTTGCGTTCGGCGTGGTTCCGACCCTTGGGTGCTGTCATTGGGGGCTCGAATCGTACCAGTTTTCTGGGTAAGATGGATGGCGTATCCAGCAGAAGGTCGAAGCAGGAAATTCAATGATGATGTCTTGGCGCTGCTCGGTCCTGCGTAGAATATCCTTCTTATCTCCGTCCTACTGAGAAGTCTTATCAACCGTAGGCCCGAGTGCGAACATCCAGGCTGCTGCGTCCGGTGGCAACATCTTTCGCTTTGCTTGATGTTATGTTTTTGATACTGCCTTTCTTCATCGGCCTCTTCTTGCACCACATTTAACTTGGCTCTCTAAACCATTTTTCATCATCTGCTCCTAAATTATTTTATATTTCAAATTTAGTGAATGCACTACTTAATGTCGAGCTCGGCTATTCTGCTTCTTTACTCTGTCATCCTGTCGACTCTCGGGCGCAAATATTAAAAATCTAGAGATCTCTCTGCATTACCCACAGAAAATATCGTTCATAGGTGGAAAGTTCGGTTCACCCATTTGTAAAGTCCGAATATAAAATATATTGAACCATGACAATCCATTTGATTACAAGCAGTCAATCGATATCGTGATAATGAAAAGCAGAATCAGTTGCAAAGATATTGTCGGCCTGTTGCGGTTTATTGTCAACCCACCCGGCTAGTAACGGTTTCAATCTATCTTATCTCCGATAAGATAATCTGGCAGCAGCAATCAGCTTTCCCATCGCCCCACCAATAACGCCAATCTCGTTCCAGAGACAACATTCCAAGTCAATGCATCATAGCATCAGAATGAGCACCATCGCATCACACAGGGTATTCAACCGCATGAACAGCATCGGTTCACCGTATTGCCTATGAGTCTTGTGGAATTCGTTGAGCATTGGCTTGATTTATTTATTCTAGCTTTAAACTGAAGCCTAAGCCTTCTCAATATTCCTTAAAAATCTTAACTAGAAGATCTACAGATCAAAAACTTAATAAATTAAATCATAAGATATCTTAATAACTAACTTCTATAATAAACCTTTATATTATAGAGCAGCTGTCAATGCAGCAACGACTGAACTCTATAATAAGGGTGATAGAAGATGCTTCTGCCAAGCTGTACGCACAGTAGCTGTTTCTTCCACCTGAAACCATCCATCCACCAAGTCTACAGCACTGCAAGTCAGCATAGCAATAGAGACTAGAAGCCATGAGCATTGGCTTGATGCAATTCCCGACTTGTCCATCGACAATTCAACAAGTTTTGCGCAAAGCAAGAAGCCCAAATTTGCACGAGACTGGTCGCTCATTACGGCTCCAACGTCAAACGACGATATGCCTGATAGCCGAAACTCACCAAAACGAAAAACAAGTAACGAAGAAGATCACGAAGCAACAGCAAGATCAAACCAGGCTGCATCCTTCAATGACTGGCCCGTTCCTCTGCGCCTAGGCAAAATTCCGAGCATACCTCCTTCAGAGTCGTCATTCGCATCACAGTCTTCATCAGGGCGTCGCCGAGTCGGAAGGTACGACCAAAGAGTCCTGTCAAGGACAATAACAGTCTACAGGCCCTGGATGTCCCCGTCGACTTCTTGAATTTGGGCGATGATGGGGTTGATTAACTTCCAAGCGACGTCCACGATTTGTACGCGAGGCTCCAGGATATAAGCGAAAAACAAGAGTTCATACCTAGTTTAATGAAGGAAGACATTAAGTATATCATTCGTCGCGTCAAGGATAGATGGTTTACTGCGTCGCAAGATCCCAGCTAATGACTTTCTTTATCTCAAGAGTTCCACATCTTGCGACAAATTGAGGACGATGCTGAGCAATGCGAACATTTTGATTGTTCAGAAGCATCATGGAATATGCGGGTTCATATGCTCGTTCTTCGTCATGCCTTCTCCATGCAGCCAGACATTCGTGTCGAACCGGCAACATCAACAAATATCGCACCGTCCTTCGTCCAACTGTCAATGGAAGAGCAGCTGTCATCGAGAGTAAGATGATCGATTTCACCCTCCTCCTTTGGCTTAATAGAGGAAGTCCGCGAAAGGCGGCACACAACACCGTCATTTCAGACGTCGACTTCCGGTTAATGAACGGCATCGCAAAGACAGTTTGGAGGCAGCTCGTCGAAACTCAGTACGTAAACCAATCAACATACGCACCGCTTCGTTTCGCTCCAATGGCAGTCAACATCGAGACCAAAACAGCAACTTCAGCAAACCAAGTAAAATCATAGCTATCGGTCTGGACAGCATCATGGTCTAAGCGGATCTCCGAACTTGGTCTCCGTGGGGGGAGAATACCTACAATTCCGTTGATTCATGTTGTTGGACATGAGTGGCACATCTCGTTTGCGTCGTGGCATGAGGGCCGTATTGAGATTGCGGAAGAATTGGGAATTGGTGATACGAGGACGCTCGTGCGTCTGTATCAGCTCGTTGCGTCGTTGAGGTGTGTTGGAGGGTGGATTGAGACGGTGTACAGGGCATGAGCAGAGGAAGCATCGGGAGAGGCTTTGGGATGACGAATATGAGCCCTGAGACACGTAAAGGAACTAAAGCTAGCGCATGCGTTCTGAGACAACACGGCATGTCAAGTTAAATGAGATAAGCTAAAAACATGTGAGATTGTTATCGGCGAATGCAAAATAAGTCGAAGTTTCGTTGACCACATCGCCGGACTTATATCCCGATCAGCCTCTAGACTGCTGAATGAACCTCAAGTCAACATTGTCAACCATAAGGCGTTGCAAACTTGAGTGACAAGCCATTGCTCTAAATATTCCCGGTAGATCTACAGTCAACTTATCAATTCATGTTACTGTATGTTCTTATCATCGCAGGCATAACTGGTTTAGGATAGACTTCAAGTCAATACAATATTGTCGCAATCTCCTTGACGCGCTTGCGGAAGCGAATTGCCATCTTGGACGCGTAATAATGGGAATCAAAACGTGTAATCTAGGACATCCAATTATAGGAAACGAGAATGATCCGGGGTAAGTCGCTGGGAAACTTGGGGAGTCGAACAATTCTATCTTCTCTACGATAAGTTGGGACCTTCCAAATCCCTGCCGTGTTAACCGGAGGCGATGCGGACGCGGCAACAACGACACATGCGTAGTGGCAGCCTAGGTCTCTTGGAGGTATTAATGATTTCTATATATGAGCTATATGCAGGTGAAGAAATGATGTGGTCTTGCTCTTGATCTGAGCTACCTCGACAACTCGACAGACAGGAACAGCTACAAGGAAAATAAGGGTTTCCCAATCATGAGCCACCATGTCATACTTTGGACTTCGGGCCGACTCCTTGAGTATTGTACTCAGCATAGTCGTTACCATGGTCTTTGCCCTGCAGGGCTACGACCAAGCTGTCATGAACGGTCTCCTGACTCTGAACGCTTTCGACCTCCAATTTCCCCGGATGAAGAATTTTATCTTGTGGCGGCGAGTTGTTTTTGAAATGCACAGCGCTATGTTGCCGTAACTTTGTTCCTCATGGTGGAGCGAGTCGAAGAAGATTTAAGCCACACTGGTAACTGCTTGTTCGCTCTGCTCACTAGATGATCTAGCTTCTGGCTGATCCCGACCGTATTTGCAGATCAAGTCTTGCATAAGTAAGGCTGAGGCAACAGATTTGCCATCATTAGGTTCCGAGAGAATTAAAAGTGTCTGGGGACTGGACCTGACCCATTTCCTGTACTCGGTCGATTCTAGTATGTAATTGAATGTTCCAGGGTGCCGTGCACTAGCATAATTTGCCAGCTAATGGTTGTAATCAGTTTCCGTATGTGGCGAGCTAGAGTCTGCCTCAACCAACCAGTCTGCGTCAGAGTCTGAAGCCATCGAGAATAATGAGATAACAAGTGACTGCTAGTTCTTGATAGTCTTAAGTCTTTTAGAGTAGTAATTGCGGGTTATGTTTTATGCTTAAGCTCCATCCTCGCTTAATTGGGTACAACAAAGCTATGTATGTAATCATGCATTAATGCCTATTTATGTCAGCAGTAACAAAATTCTTTTTCCTTTAACCTTCAGCTTTATCAAGCTCAGGCTTTCCAAATCTCTCAATGATATCAACAATAGTGTCAGCAGTAATATGTTATCTGATACTTGTACTACCCCATCAAGGAGGCGCTCCTCGATGGGTCAATATTGGCTGGAAATATCCCGAAATCTTTTGTTAACACTACACCCGACCTGATGCCTTTGTCAAGGAGTCTTGATAATAAATTCGAACTTGAAAAAGCCAACATCAGAATTAAGACGATATCAACATGTTCCAGTATGTCATCAATGAGAACCAGGCCACCACCTGGGCTTCGAGCCCGTCTCCACCTCCATGCAGTCCGAGGGGGATGTTCTCTTGGCCACTGGTGCTAAGCCCGGGTAAGAGAGATAACCCATAGCTTGACCCACTGACTCGGCACCTAAGCCCGTGAATGTGTGTAGACACCAACGATAGACGGGAGGTATTTTTAGCTCTTCTGGCTTTCTTTAAGGAGCCAATTAAACAAGGGTCCTATTGGTTATCATGGCTCTAGCCAGGTCAATTCCGGTCAACTTCAAGATGAAGGCCAAAATCTGGTTCCGTTTGTACAGCTCAGCTGAGCTCTTGCCGCTCGGGGTGGAACAAGTTAGCCCAGAGGCCAGGGCCAAGAGACCCGGAGTTTAGGCTGAGACGGCCCATTTTTAGTATCGCATCCAGCTACAAGGGTCCCCTAACCAATCCCACTTTAGCCCAGCTGCCTTCATTTAGTTACATTGTTTCAGGTATCAAAAGCTAACAACCAACATGCATATTTATTAAGGAGTAACAATCCATTGGGAATGAATGATGCAGCAAAGCGTAGGATTGTTGGTGATAACAATTGAAGTAACTGCATATCATAAAGGCGCTAGCTTCTAAATCAGGAATGAAATCCGTCGGTTATCTCCAAGGGAGAGACCCACGTTCAAGTTTGCGAGTTGACACTTTCATGTTAAAATCAGTTGAGTTTGTCTGGCAGTTTGTCCACTCTTTTCGTTTTTCTCCCTCAAGATCTAATCTCATTGCTGTTTTCAATCTCACCATTCAATCTCAATATCTTCTAGACTGACCTCCTGCTCGTCTGTGCTCATTTCCATTATTTATTCCCATCACCTCCTTCTCGACAGAATGGCATCTCCTGTTTTCAAACGTCCAGCTCTGGGACAAATTGCCATTCTGGGAAGTCTCTACGATGCTCGCAGTGACAACTTTCTCCCATTGTCCTTTTTCAGTAAACCTTTGCCTGCCGACGCTATCAAGAGCACCAAATGCCCATCACCTGAAACCAGAATCATCAGCGGGGACACCTTGAAAGACAAGTTCGATGGATGTGGGATCGATGTTGAACTGGGTGTCAGCGTCCTGGCTGGGCTTGCCAAGGTCGAGGGATCTGGCTTATACTTGTCCCACGAACTCGACACGAACTATGCTGTGCAGAGTTCTCTACTCTATGATAACAGGACTGTTAAAGAGGAGCTTAACCTCTCTGCTGGTGGTTTTAAAGAATGCGTCGCACACAACGTTTTGGATACTGCTACTGCCACTCACGTCGTGACTGGTATTAGCTGGGGTGCCCGCTACATCTTCGCTGCCAAGCGACGACTGCATTCCTCCCGAGACAGAACCCAGGCTTTTGAAAAGCTAGAGGCACAGTTGTCTATTCTCAAGACAGCAGTGCTATCAGCAGTTGTGGATACGAACTTTGATCCCACTGAGGATGAAACCGAACTAGTTGTATTTGGAGATAACCTCGCCAACGCTCCCTTCTCGACTAACTTTGCTGATCTTCAAAACGTCATCGAGAAGTTACCTAGTGACGCAAAAGGCCAACCAATTTTCTACACCCTCATGCCACTCTCCCTAATCGCTGCTTTTGGAATACTTGACATCGAGACCGACATCACCTATTGTCCGCTGGGGGTTGACTGTGCCCAAAGATGTGTACAGATATTTGACGATATCCGAGACGCAAGCCAGAGACTGAGCGGATATTTCGCTCGACTACAGGTTTATCCATCATGTGCTCCAGCTGAACATGTTGAGTCAATCAAACAACTTCTCGATAGGGCCAAAACTGTCCAAACAATAGCAGAACCTCAGTTCGCGTGTCTGGTTAGGGAGGCCCGAAATGGTAAGGCGAGCAACCAGGAACTCTGGACTCGGCTCCAAGACCTCACTGGAGACCACTCGCCTTATAACATACTAGCTGCCATAACATATGAAGGGAAAATGGATTTCCAAGACCTTCTTACGCAGAAGAGAGCACACATAGTTGGCTATAACGGCCCATCAGTATCAGCCTTGTTGCACGGGGATCAGTATGATGAAACTTTCGTCCTTTACTTCAACGAACACGTACGTCATACATCCGACGCGTGGGCGGATAATCTTGCTGCGTTCCTAGATATACTGGAAGATCAGTCTTATGAGAAACTCGCTATCGCTGTCGACCAGGAGGCCGTTGACAACGATGCTCACGGTACTTTCCTAGAGAAACCCTACATTTCACATCTGCGCAGAGGAAGAGTTGTTAGCGAAGACCTTGTAGAGAGTCGCAAGATCCTCGCAGCCAATTGTGTGATGCGAGTTGTTGAGGACGCGCTGGATCGCTCTTTGAACAGCAAACCTTTTGACCGAAGAGCTGTCAAGATTCCCTGCCCACACTATGGCTGCGACCAGAAGTTGCTGTGCAACTGGATCTGTGGCTCTTGTCAGGCGGCGGTTGAGTACGGTGTTGTTGATAACCTCCTTTACTGTGATTGAGGAGCCAGCATCTACTACAAATGGGAGTTTCAGTGCAATGACCCGAGACACGGATCAGGTTGGCATCGCTACAAGCGTGAGGAACTACTTGAGTTGCTGAAAGCGCTAGAGCCGTTCGAGGATCTTAACATCTTGATCCTAGGCGAGACAGGAGTTGGAAAATCGACCTGGATCAATGCATTTATCAACTATCTCTCGCATGAATCAATTGACGACGCATTGGAGTCTGAGAACTTCAAATGGGTTATTCCTTGTTCGTTCCAAACACAAACAGTCGTTGAAGGCAGGTTTCTCGAAACTGATATCAAAATTGGCTCGAGTCAATCGGAGAAGGATGGTTCTGGAGGTCAATCAGCAACGCAGTCGACCAAAGTGTATACTGTTGATATCGGCAAAACACGCGTCCGTCTTATCGACACGCCCGGAATTGGCGACACCCGCGGTGTCAACCAAGATAACTCCAATATGAACGACATTTTGTCAGTTCTGCGGACTTATGATAACCTCCACGGGGTCCTCATCCTCCTGAAACCAAATGCCGCTCGATTGACCGTCATGTTCCGATTCTGCATCAAGCAGCTGTTAACACACCTCCACCGCAACGCTGCTAATAATATTGTATTTGGGTTCACCAACACCCGCGGCTCCAACTACAAGCCTGGCGATACCTTCAAGCCTTTGAACTCTCTTCTAGCCCAGTATAAAGATGTTAAGATGGGCCTGTTCGAGAATAACGTGTACTGTTTCGACTCAGAAAGCTTCAGATATCTTGCCGCCAAGAAAAAGGGTATCGACATAGGCCACTTGGAGGACAACCGTCGCAGCTGGGAATACTCTGTAGGGGAGTGCGAGCGGCTTGTTAAGTACTGTCAAAGCATAACTCCTCATCAAGTACGCAGCACTATTAACCTAAACGAAACTCGAAATACAATCCACCGACTCACAGAGCCCATGACAGCTATAGCCGAGAAGATCGGAGCGAGCATCGACGTGAACGAGGATGCCATCAAGGAGCTACAGGAGTTTGAGCTGACACGGAAAGAACTCCAACAACGCCTCTTTGTCCAAAGGGAAAGCCTTATGTCGGTAAAGGTGGAAAGACCCCAGACAGTATGTACACATGATGACTGCGTCGAGATACGCACCGATTTTGAAGGCACGACAGAGGCCACAACTGTCTATAAGACTGTTTGCCATGAAGGCTGCTTTTTGATCAGCGTCGATCGCAACAGAAAAGGTCACCCTGAACTGCAAAGCTGCTTTGCTATGGGACAAAACGGTATGTGCAAATGCAACCACAGCTGGATGGACCATATGCATATCTACTACAAGTATGTCCCTACAATGACTCAGCACCGAGATAAAGCGATAGACGAAGATCTAAGCAAGAATGCCAACAAGATCCAATTGAGAGAAGAAGCAATCCGGATGAAGAAAGAGGCCATTGAGGAATTCAAGCTCGAGCACCGGCAAATCCAGGAAGCGGCTATCCAGTTTGGCTTCTTCCTCCAGCGACACGCCATCACGCCCTATAACGACGCTACAGTTGAGTACCTCGACATGCTCATCGACCAAGAGAGGCAGAAGATGAAGGTCGGCGGATCAAACCAACGACACCGTAAGCTCAAGAAGGAAAAGGCGGAATATCTCGAGAACGTGGAAGTGCTGGAGAAGGCCATGAAACATGGCGATGAATCCAGGCTACTCGACGATGCGGGTGTGGCCCAGCTGGTAGACAGCCTCTATGGCTTGCCTCAATTTGGTGGTGACCTTCGAAACATTGTCAATATCCAGGAGAGGGCTGCTGATGCTACATATCGGGAGCGGTCCTACAATGTTACAGGGGGCGCACGATTCCGTCGTCGACAAGAAGCCCGAACTGAGGATGAACATCTTGTGGGGTCACCTTCGGTTCCGATGAAGACCATTTCATCTTTTGAACCGATTCCTGGATCGTTTCCCAGGGAACCGACTGGAGATACAGTCAGAACGGAACGTCGTGCCCGTTCTATTGCACAGAGTGAGCAACGCAAGCGGGGATTCTGGACAACTGTCAAGAGTTTTATGCAGTTTTGAACAAATTGCAGGTTGAAAAGGGTCAATTGGCGGTTGGACAGCAGCGTGTAAGATAAGACCGAAACGAGCGAGAGGAGGATAAGAGGTACCAAGACCTAGCAGGGTGAAGGTTACGGTAAGCACTGGCGCTCATAGAGAAGTTAAGGGTAAACTTGTATTCTGATAACGTGATACTGAAAGATTAATAAATTACATGACTATTCACATGCCGAGGTACCATAGTGCCTTGGAAGCAGGCACGCTCTGTATATTTATAGGTCCGTACCGTCCAACCTTTTCACGGTTATTTTGAGCTGGCGGTTGCTATGCTTTGAATGCTGCATGAATGTATTGGATCTAGAAGTAAGCTTGAGTCTCTGAGTAAGGCGGAGCGGTTAAATTTATATCTCTCTTTCATATGATGTCTTGTTGTAGGTGACTTAAGGAGTCTTTAATGAATGTGATAAGTGTGATCTGTAATTCTTTTGCCGATTGAATAGCTTCTAGAGCGAACTTGATAAAGGTGATGTTATTTGGTGTTAGAAGCTCGCTTTTGGCTTTGGAAGATTGATTCGGGTCCGGTTAAGGCAGTCGTTGAAGATTAGGCGAAAGTTATGTGCTGCGGATAAAGCCATTTTGAGCGATGAGGCTGTTGCTCCAATATTGCTTCTAGAGCCCAGAATCTATGAGTTTGGGAGAATAGGCTAATATCTGGTTAAAGTCTTCTAGATGAGGAAGTGAGACTTGGCCCCGAGATTGTGCGTAGTGTATAATAGCCTGCTGAATGATGTTCATCTAAAAAACAGTAATAGTTCTAGTTTGGTTAGTATTGTGCCTTCAGTTTAATGTTGTATAAATTATAGGTATTTAAGCTTCTAAACATACTTGGTGTTCTCTTTTGTGTAAATTCTAGTATATATATAAATATGTCTGTATATCTTATCACTGTCTATCTATAGGCAGAACTATGGAGAAAGATAAAGTATCGTGCCTTGAGATAGGTATAGTGGCCCTATATGGGTTACTTAATGTAGAGGCAGTCTTTTTAAAAGTCTTTTAGCCGCTAGGTTTCATGAATTATCTTTCTGGCAACCCCCTCTTTTTACTATCTTTGACTCCTTGTAAGGATGGGGCTAGCATAGCTTCTCTCTTCTTACGACGTTGTACCGTCTCTGCCTTTAAGGAATGAAGCTGCCTTGTCGAATAGGGAAGCTGTATGACTATGATAAAGCGCAGTTAACTCTGGCGAGCTGTATGTTTGTATTGAGAGTAAGTTTGAGTATTGCGTAAGCTCCTTCTTCTACATATACTTAAGCTTTAGGACGGTTGCTTCCCGCTTCTCTACAGGTATTAGATCTTGCTTCTTCAGGATAACCCAAATATTCTTCCTGTGAAGCTCTGCAGCTGCTTGAGCGATTGTTTCTATATCGTTAATTATAGGATTAGCTCTTTTCAAGTCCCTGCAGTTAATGATGAAGAAGATGTCTGTGCCGGTAAAGTAGTGTTGATATAAGGGTCGGATCTCGTCATATCTTGCAGTATTGCCTTTATTAGAGGATGGTCTTATATATTTCTAGGCTATTGTACTTACCTCTCTTGTATCCTAAAAAGTGAACTTCTGTCTACTGCTACTTGTCACAGTTTTTCCATTGAACCTAACTGTTGGGGATGTGGTGAAACCCTGCCTAGAAAGTTTTATTTGGTTGAGAAATGTCGTTTTCCTAGAGGATTCGAAGCCCCAAGTGAAAGCTCGATACTCCAGCGGCCGTAACCGTAGCTGTAGCCATCTGGCCGCATGGCCTAGCTGCCTGAAAGGGTGAAGGGGCATATTGAGTAGCTGCCATTGTGATCCATCCTTTGGAGGGAGGTGTATGCGAAACAATACTTATGAGTCGAGCAGCACGATGTCATTCATCTAAGCTGAAAGGGAGGAGGCCAACTGATAACCCTTGCGTGCAGTAGTGAGCCTGACGCAACTGTAGGCAATGCGTGTCAGGTGGGACAGCAGATCACGTGTATTCGCAAAACCTGCAACCCCGAACCATAATTATCTACGGAGAGACCTGCCAGAGTCGACCCTGCTAACTTAGCTAGACTATGATACGGCTCTTACATATGAAAGCCTAACTAGGTTGTCGAGCGCCTCTATCCAGAAGCAAGCCCATAATGTGCAGCAAAAACCCCTCGATCAGGCGATTTGCGATACAGAGGAGTTCTCCATCACACGCAGAACCATTTGATTCGTGTAGACTAAAAGCCAAATCCAAGGATCGGCAATTCTTTGCTCTTGATACGATAACTTTGCTTTCCTATTATTTCCTATTATATAAACCTTAACTCAGCCCTTACTTATTTGAACCAGCTAAGTACTAGTGTGACTGTCTGTCCAGAAACCCTTCAAGTCTTTCCCACTGAAAATACACTTTCTTAGGGGTGGGAGCTACAGGACTTAACTTAAGTGCAGTAAGCTGAGGACTTACCCCGTCGTAGATAATTTTGTGAAAGAAGTCGATGGTATGTAATCCGGAACTTGATGCGTCGTTTGAGGCCTGCAGAATGCCCCTGATACATCCTCACCCAACCGTCACGTTCTGTTCCGCGATGGCCTTATGCTCTCTGTTCCAGGGTACTTCTTCATTAACCTTGCGCGGCTGGGTCTTTCCTCAGCAAGCCAGAGGAAGATGGCCTCCATCTGACCGTCCCAGGTCCTTTTCCACTCCGTAGCCAGCTGTTATAATTTAGAGGCACGGAATTGCTTTTCCAGGCTTATTGGCTTTGCATCGTGTCGTATAGCTTGTTCAAGGCGCCGGGCAGACTGTTGAACACTCTGAGAAAAGTTCAAATGTGGGGTCCATTCTACACGGTCTGAAGAGGCTGCGAGAACTTCCCAGAGAAATGCAGCTATGGCCTTGGTTCTCAGGTCCCTTCTCAATTCTTCGATGGTTCCTAGCTCGGTCTTTGATAACTTTCTAAGCGTATTTCCAAATGAGATGTTAGTCGATATACAGCTTAATGTCAGGTTCGGTGAGCTTTTGCATGGCTTAATCAAAAAGCCCACATAATATATTTAGCAGAGTTTGCGCCTGCCCTACCTATCCACTATTATCTGCGTTTTAGTTCGCGGGCGAATGGGTCCGAGGCTGAACCGGTGCGGCTGAAATGGGCTCACGCTCCCTAATGAAGAACGGCTGGACTGCTACAACAACACATACAAATACATGAATGCAAGTTACGCATCTGGACCGAAACCCAGCTCTAGCAAGTGCTGCAGCATTTCGCGAACTGTCATCAGCCAATACACGCTCCCATAATACCAGCCATGTCGACCATCACAGAGCTGCCGGTAAAGATCCTGCTCCTTATCTTAAAATACCTCAATCCCTTTGATCTTGAATGCGTCGCCAAAACATTCAACAAAACCCTGCACAATGCTTCCTTCCGCCTGCTGGCACCTCACAAGGAGTGGATCAGCAATGCCCGACATATGGCCGGGCTTTTCCAGCCTAAGAAACTCGACCACCACGGCACACGGCGCCTGCTGCCCTCCTTTCCTGGCCACCTCCACCCTTTGGAGACCGATACTACCCTCGAAGAGATTCCTCACAGGGATTATAAGGCCTTTGGTCTTGATCCGGAAAGCCGTCCGTATATCCGTAGCTCGCCGGCTGAGCTGCGGACATGGATGAAGCTGGACGGATCACTTGCGTGGCTAAAACCACTGGAAAAAGAGCTCCAAGAGATAGTAGCTGTATATACAGGCCACGAAGGTGATAGACACCTTGCGGAAGATAAGGACATTCAAGTTCTTACCAAACAGGCGGAGGATCGGAAAGTCATGCTTCCCCCCGGGTTTGTGCCCTTTATACGCAGCAACCAATTCCATCACCGCATAGCCAGCACGAGTGCGTGGTTCTTCCGCTTAGAAAAGATGATTCCATGTCCCCCAGAAGTAGATGGCGGCGAAGGCGGGTACCTGATCAGGTTTCATTGCGACCAGCAATTCTGCGCTTTTGCATATGTATACTTGAGCCCTAATAGCGGTCACCACTGCGTGCTGTTTTCGTATTTGGATCTGTATGAAGACGAGAACGGGGATTACGCTGAGACAGGGGAAGTGCTGAAAGATGACTTTCTCCTGTGCGCCTTAACGTTCGAGGAGTATTTGGTCGAGCGGTATTATACAGAAACTCTGCTCTACAGGCAACATAACGCTAGAGGCACGCCTTCAGTGGGGTTAAAGAGTTTTGTGAGATCTGTGTACCGATCTCCTCTCGAGGTGATGAACTTGCGAGAGCACAGTAAGTCACCTACCGTGGTTCTAGTTGTTTCTTCTTTTCTCCATCACTAATTACCGACGTCGTAGACGAAGCTATCGCGATATTTTTAGATATGCAGGGGTGGAAGGGAAAGGAGGAGTGGCATCTAAAGCATTTATATCAGGAATCTGCGACTTGTGACGACGGCAATTCCGAGAGTGATAATGAAGATTAAGACACGGAGAAGTCCGGATATTGTGGTTTCTCTTTCACAACCTATAGTCTGCTATTATATATGCTATCCGATTCACCTCAAAACGGCCACAAAGACGAACTAGACTTCCTTTTTGGACTTGGGCCGGATGGCATGGGGAAGTCAAAAGTAAAGCAAGACGCCAGAATATGTTCATCGATTTCGAAGCGAAAGTGCTTGGCTTGCAGGTCGAAACAGAATCACGCACATATGTCCCTTTCGACACGTTCCTCGAAACCTATAGCCCTCATAAGCTAGCTTCATCTTTACCTAGCGTCTTTAAATCCGAGGTCTTGGTTGTCAACGCTGCGAGCTTTATTTTCCGCGTTAATCCCTGTTCAAACTCTTCTTTTACCAATGGGTGTATTACCAGCACGATAACCCCCGCCACAGATAGGAAGATCGTGCTAAACGTAAGCCGCATACGCAGAGGAAGGAAACCGGAACAGGTCAAAAGATGGATTGGCTTGAAGACAGAATTGCACTTATCTGGAGGGCCCAATGACACACGAAGCCTGACACGACTTTTCGTCTCTGAAAGCCCTACGTTTGCACTGTTGGGGATTGCAGTTACACCATCAACCAAGATTGAACCATTACTGTACATTTATTTCTTGGTACTAAAGCGCGATAGATCGACCTTCAGTAGGATGGGGGTTATGGGAGTCAGATCAGAGTGGAAAGAATTCAGCGAGAACTTTACATTTCGTCAGGAGATTGTATGTTTGGCATAGACTAAGAACATATCACGCTTTGCTATTGCAAAGCTTCAAGCTGGTACTAGACCTTTCGCGGATTAGTGTGCTTCTTCGCCAACAATGATGAGTTT
Source organism: Fusarium sporotrichioides (assembly GCA_019054645.1). Classification (NCBI taxonomy): domain Eukaryota; kingdom Fungi; phylum Ascomycota; class Sordariomycetes; order Hypocreales; family Nectriaceae; genus Fusarium; species Fusarium sporotrichioides. Next base: position 36,499 of record JAHKNS010000002.1, on the reverse strand, counting down.
ATGTGTCCACTAACTCCTAATCATCATCAAGTCTTCCTGAGCAGCGTGGTCACCAAAGACCTGATCGGTCTGCTCTAATGTCTTTGCCTTAGTTTCAGGAACCAAGAAGAAAGCCCAGACAGCAGCTAAGAGGCACCAAGGTCCAAAAAGGATATACACGCCAAAACCGATACTCTCGATCATAAGTGGGGTTGCAACGCCAACAACAAAGTTGAAGAGCCAGACAGTCGCTGTCGCGAGAGCCACGCCCTTGGACCGAGACGAGTTAGGGAAGACCTCTGTGGGAAGTGCCCAGCCCAGAGGAGCATAAGAGACTCCATAAATAAGAATGAAGCAGAATGCCATAGCCACAGCAGCCCAGCCTGCAGCTAGGTTTGAGCCCCTTTTCCCGTTAAACACGCCCACAAGGACAGCCATGATTCCCCATGCAGTGCCTCCTCCGATGCCGCCCCAGATGGCCAATGGCCGTCGTCCAATCTTGTCAATAATGAAGAAATAGACAGTGACTGCAACAAGCTGCAACATATTGAATACTCCGGACATGACCAGAGACATTTCTGACGACTGTCCCAGTGACTGAAAGAGGGTCGGGGCGTAATAGATGAAGGCGTTGATGCCAGAGAGCTGCAGGAAGAAGGCAACTCCAACGGCGATAGACGTACGGTGCCACGAGCTCTTCTTGAAGAGGTCCCCCCAGCAAAGAATCTCGAGTTTGAAACCTGTCACTCCCGGGTGACACCTCTCCTGCATAAGCTTCTGGATTGTTATCTCATGGCAGATGCTAGTATGCTCTTGCTGAACACGTGAATGAGTTCTGGGTAGTCGGTGAAGTCGTTCTAAGTTTGCGAGGACGTCATCGGATCGATTGACGAGGGCAAGCCATCGTGGGGAATATGGGAAGAAGTGGATTCTGATCCCAAGTATAGTGCTGCACACCATTTGTAGACCGAATGGTAGACGGAAGGATACCTCGCCAGCGAGTTCGCGTGTCCTGTAGGTGATCCAGAAAGAGACCACTACGCCTATAACACAGGACACAGACTCCAGCACAAGCAGTGTTCCTATTAGATTCGGGGGCGTGATCTCAGATATGTAGATTGGGGCTCCCTAGTATATTAGTAAGGTATTGTCTTGTCTGATAGAAGAAGGTCTGTTACATACCATTGCAAGCGTTCCGACACCGATGCCTCCAATTGTTCTTCCAGTGACTAGAAGACCATAAGAGTTAGCAGCCGTCTGCATAATAGCACCGATATTGAAAATCACAACCACAAAAAAAGAGCCTTCTTTCTGGAGATCTTGTCGGCAAGAGTAGGCATAAAGAGACATCCAGTAAAGGCCCCCAACTCTAGCAAGCCAGTCATAAGACCCTTGCCGAATGAAGTTTTAGTACGAGGGAATGCTTTATGGAACTGAGGCATGATATTGACAATTGAGATGACGCCCTGGTCGTATCCGAAGGAGAAACCTCCCATGGATGCCAAGAAAGCTACACCGAAGATGTATGGAGACTCGATAACGCCACGGATTCCATCGCGGCCTTAAGAGATATCTTCTTCAAGAAAAACAACGGGAACATATTCAACAGTGGCCAGATGTTCCACGTTCTCGAACGAAAGATCACTTTTGGGTGATTTCCCGGCCGAAGAATATGTTTCAGCTATCATGTTGGCAAGCCTCGAGTTTATGAAGATCAGAGAGCAAGAATGGGTAAGACGCGAGAGGAAAGAGGATATAAGGATCTTAGGATGTAACAGACTGGAGATATTTGGCACCGCATAATGCTTTATTTGTATTCCAGTTGCATCTAAGGTTTGCTTGGAGTCAAAGCTTCGGCATGGTCTGCGAGCCAGCTACAACAAGTAGGAAAGCAGATTGGTTCCATTTCCCCGCAAACAAAAACCTGGGGAGATTTCGGGGCTAGATCCTTGCCCCAGGTCAAATACTGTACTACGTAGGAGGATATGGGCATTGGAGTGGGTGCTCCATTTCAGGGAGTTTATCCCGCGGGTTATATTATCAGACTCTCCACCCTGGCCCCTGTTCTCCAAGGCACTAGCCTAGCCCTCTACCCCAAACTTGATGATGGCGCCGATCATGCCGCGCCATGCAGCCAAACAGCGTCGGAGAAAGACAATGCTGTGTTGGCTGCTTGGTTACCAGTAGCTTTCATACTACGTAATAAACAGCTACCTGACTTTGAGACTAAACCGTCTTGCCTTGCCGTTGAGATATATTATTATTCCTGGCCTAAGGCTGAACAGGCGTATGACGCGCCACCCGCACGGTCCCTGGACTCCATCACTGAAAAGGGAAATTTATTCCTCTTCGTAGGTGCTACATAGTCAGCAGGATTTTGTCCGCCGTAGAACCTGGGCGGTTTTTCCCCGCGGGCATTTTATCTGCTTGTAGAGATAGACGTGGCTTTTTGCGTTACTTGAGGGTTGAAGACAAGCTTTCAGCTGGCGTATTGATGGATTCGCATCGGTAATATCCCCACCTTACTGGGCCCTCTCCACCATGAGTTCAAGATACAAAAAAGCAATCCCCCTCCTCGCCTCAACATTGAAATCATCATTATCGATAAAGACATTTGCAAGCATGATCGTCTTTTATCTGCTCGCCGCTGGCTTTGCAGCCTTGTTCGTTCGAATTTTTATCTACCCCGTTATCCTATACTTTTCTGATCCCAAAGACCTGAGAAAGTTTGAAAACTTTTCCTGGCTGTCTCCCCTGACTGATTTACGACACTGCTATCTCAGCCACACGGGCAAGCGGTCTGAGACGCTGGCTGCTGAACACGAACGCCGTGGTGAAACCATCCTCAGAATTGGACCTAATGCACTGTCCTTCAACCATCCACAGGCTGTCAGAGACATCTACGGTCATCAGACAAAGTGCACCAAAGATCACAAAGAGACTGTTCTTGCTGGAACGCATCGGAACCTTTTCGACGTAGTTGACAAAGGTGAACACAGCAGGAAGCGAAGACTTCTTTCCGCTGCTTTTGCTAACAGGAACCTGGGGAAATGGGAGTTCAAAGTTCGATATACCACTCAGCGCCTTCTTGACGCATTCGACCCTCGTTGCACTGCGCCTCTCAAGCCAATCACCGACCCAGACCCAGAAGACCTCACAGTTGACTTCAACAACTGGATAAACCTATGGACTATTGAAGCTATCAACTACATCGCTCTCTCATCCAAGATGACTTTGCTTGACACTGGCACGGACGAAGTCATCGCCGAGAAGCCCGATGGCACGCTCTATCTAGCTAGATACCGACAATCTCAGAACCACTCAGCCATGGTCAAGTCCGTCTTTGTCTGGGATTACGAGTTGTACCCATGGCTACGTCGTATCTTCAAGGTCGTTCCTAACAAGTGGAAGAGCTACTGGGCCACTAGCGCTCCATGGGGCGACGTCTGCTACCACCAAGCCTAGGAAAGACTAAGAAGATACCAGGCTGGTGAGAAGCTCGATGATTTCTTCTCATGTCTAATGCACGATAAGAACGACATTGCCAACGAGCTTGAATGGGGAGAGATTGTTGCCGAGAGTTCGGCCATTATTGATGCTGGAGCTGAGACTACAGCTATTGCCCTTACGCATGTCCTGCAGCTGCTAATCAGTCATCCCACGCAACTCCAAAAGCTTAGAGACGAGATTGCCAGCGTTATGGATGCAGATGATGTTATAGCGCCATTGGAGAAAGTGAAAGATCTCCCATATCTGAAAGCTTGTCTCGACGAAGGTCTCCGTCTAATCCCACCCGTGTCGTCTGGTCTCCCACGACGCACGCCACCAGAAGGCGCCAATATCATGGACACTTGGATTCCGGGCAATACCTCGGTCTCCATGACCATCTGGAGCGCTCACCATAATGAGGATATTTACCCTGACCCTTATGCTTTTAAGCCCGAACGCTGGCTTAACCCACAAGAGCGAAAAAGAATGGAGCCCTTCTTTATTCCATTCTCTGCGGGTGCAAGAGGCTGTATTGGACGGAATATCTCGTATCTGGAGCAGCAGATTATCGTCAGTACTTTAGTGCACCGCTATGATTTTGCCATGCCTACCAAGGACTTTAAGGTTTCGCGGTTTGAAGCTTTTAACTTAATTATGGGACAGTTGCCTATTAAGATTTGGCGTAGATGAGATAATAGATAAGAGCATAGACTATAAGAATCAACAACAAAGCTTTTCTTTATGCTCTTATCACTATATAAGAAAGTTCGCTGCTCTAATAGCTGCCCTTTAGTTGTCTAAGGGTACTGCTCAGATTCTGTAGGTATCTTACTAGGCCCTATGCCCTTCTGGCTAGATTTGACGTTGGGCTTAGTATATCTTACTAAGGAAAGCCAAGTCGCATGAAGCTAATCCAACTGATCTTCGCTTTACCCCGGTCCCCAAGTCTTTAGGGATGGCACGCCTTCCAACGACTACCTGCAGGAAAGGAATAAATTAGAATGATTGACCTTCACTTCCAGGATGTCAGTTGTGCGCGATTTGCAATTCTCCCTCCATAGTATTTTGATGAACTACGTGTCAACAACAGAGAGGGCCCCTAAATAAGACTCCTGTTTCTCTTGGTCATTCCATTCCTTCTTCAGCGTTGCAATAAGTGCCTTTGTTTTCCACTTAATCGCTTCGTCGACCTTCTCAAGATAACATATGGTATGGGTCTGTTCACATGGATCCCTTATGCAATATCCACCTACAGGCGTCAGCAGCCATTCTCACATTGGGGGCAGGGGGTAACTGTACATAGTGAAAGCATATGTGCAGGTAGGTAAAATGCGTTTACAACATGTGAGTTGGACAAAGCAAGACCCATAAGCATGAAGAGATAGAAAGATATCTTGGTCTAGCAATCTATTAGTAGTCTATCTCCAACAAGAGCAGTATGTGAAAATACCTCGAAGTCTGGCATTCTATGGCCATGTGGTTGCTGCACGCTATTGCACTGATGTAAATACAAAACAGCCTTGGCTGCGTAGTAATGCTGCATTGCAATGACTTCAATATATTAGCGAGTCAAACACATCAACGTAAAATTGCACCTACCAGGTACCGACCCGACAAAGTAAAGAATCGGAAACGGTCTGTTTGCCGAGACATCCGCCAGATTTTGAAATACGGGCTTAAAGGACACAGGTTTGGCATCGTACCACCGGTCTACCTCCATCTCAGCTGCCTGCCACTCCCCTTGATCACCATTCGGACTATCCACCAGCAGAAATAGCGTCATAATCTTGGCGAAGTTATAGACCGCCCTATTTGCATATGCTGAATCGTCACATCTTCGAAACACAGTTGACCTCTCAAAGCTCTCAAGGCATATCTCAACAGGCCCTCTGCGAACTACGTAAATGTAGATAACTTGTCGAAGATGAACCCAACTTGCAGCTTCAGCTAAACCCCCCTGCATTACAAACCTAGCGATTACCTCATGGTTCAAAAGGTTCTGCGTTCCACTGAGATGATGGTGATAAGAATCGGTCTCGTTATCGTTCTCTTCGTACAGTCGGGCGATTACAACGGCTGCGAGGAGCGTTGAGTCCCAAGTTTCAGTGGGTTGAGCAAAAGCTTTAATAAGAAGCTTTATGAATTTGTTGTGGTAGAAGGTGCTTTCTATATCGTTGGTTGTGTCCATACAACGGGCATCGTAGCGGCTTGAGAGGGCGAGGAGACCGTTCATTATCATTGGTTGGCGAAGGGCTAGTCGGGGAACTTCGAGTTCGAAATGACGGGCATCGTCACACGCATCAGACTTACATATCATGTTAGTGGAGGCGATATCCGGTAGCTAGAACCTACCAAGGGTGCAAGTTTGTAGATATAGGTCATGAAAAGAAAGGCTTCTCGTTCAGTCAACTCAAAGGGTGATGGAACATGAACTTGAACCGGTAGATCTCGGGATGTGGCATGGTCGAAAAATCCATCAGAGTCATGAACTGAAGAGTTGGCGATGAAGTTTGAAGGTAATTCCCTGTAGTCTGATTTCTGATCCAAGGGCACAACTTGGGACTCGGATTGTTTAAGATCATCAATCGATGCTTCTATCATTTCTTGGGATGTTTGCGGAGTCCCCAACTGTTTCATGGCAGCTTTATCCTCTGTAGGTTTACTTTCCGACTCGTCCAACACCATACCGTCGATTCCCCGTGGTGCCGTGAAAGAGACTATAGCCTTCAGCGTGAATCCACGAAGAAAGAGTGAAGATCAGATGCCAAGCAGACTTTGGACTTACTCTTGAAGGGAACCTTGGCCCACTGTCTCCCTGACTGCTTCTGAGTTTTTGAATGACTATGCTTGAACCGAATGTCATTATCAAATCGGCATTCCTGCCCTGACTCAAGGCAAGTGCCACATTGAGAGGATCCGGGCTGAGTGACGCATTTCCTGTGTCGGCGGCGACAAGCGGTGCAACATTTCACTGGCTTCATAAGTATAAGATGATAAGCGATTATGATCTTGATATTGTAAAATGCAGGCGCAAATATGAGGTAGATGATATGAGTAAAAAAGACAATAGCGGGGAAGACAAGGATGCATGTATTAAAGACTATCCACTATTTTAGTTGGGCTTGTGTAATTGGCTACAATTCTCTAAGTCCTAGCTATAGGGTAACTGGGCTACAAAGAAAATAACAGCTTTATTGGCAAATTTATTTTGACTACCAAAGGTCCATCGAGACACGTTGGCCATGTTGCTGCAACTTCGGACATAATCGCTCTAACTACCGTTAAGTCTACAACAGCTAAGCCTACTACAACAGAGGCCTCCACTGCAGAGGATTCCAACACAACCACTGCGCTAGTAACCAAAATAACCTTAAATGCATCTATACTTACTTTCACTATAATTGCCAGTAGGTTAGGTGCTATTTAGGGCTAAGGCCTTCAGTTATTCAATATAGATAACTTACTTATAGCTTTTAATGTTAGATACTTTAGCTAAATTACTTATACCTATACTATTAATAACTAAAGAAGGTTATTTAATAATTAAGGCTGGTTCCTCTATAGCTTATATTTAGTAAATAACTTTAAGCTTAAAATGCTAATTATAGTAATTACTTATAGTATTAAGATTCTATTATAGAAAATCTTCTTAAACTGTAAGCTATTTAATAACCTTAAAGTTAAGTGTTCTATTTTAGCAGTCTCTTACATTATAGGTATTAGCTTCTTTTCTTAACTGATATACATTCTAGCTAATAGTAAATAGAATCTCGTTTCTCTTGGATAGTTAGGGCTAGGAAATAGTCTGCAGATTGGAAGCAGTAAAGGGTCTGCTATATATTCTGCCCTCTCTATAGGTATTCGGAAGGTCTAGGCTGGTCCAGTTTATTAGTGGCCTGTTTCAGCTAATGCCTGTTACTGAGTTGCTTTCTCTTTCTTGTAACTAGTATGGCTGCTTTCGAAAGATACCGTTTAGAGCGTTCAATCACTGCAAATTGATTGCACGATGTCCTCGACGCTACAGTTGTACTAGCTATAGTCAATCTGGCAGTTACCCCCGACGATCCGAAGCGGTCAAGGGACAAGGGTGACGGAACTCGGCGTCGGAACCCTGATAGATGGAATCATAAAAAGTATTGGAAATGCAACTGGCCATTTTTGACAGTTGATTTTCGGATTTAGCTCTGCCGACTTCTAGTCCTGTTGTGTGGAATAAAGTCATTCGACCCCCTTGCAAACTCAATTTCCGGTAGCCGTGTCTCTGGGCAACGAGCACAGTCTCTCCCAGTTGAGCTGATCACTTACTGAAAACAGCACACTTGCTAGCTTCACTGTACTGAGCTGATACTACAGCATGGCGATCTTGGCTGCATTGGTAATTCCCAGAGATCCGGCAGAACCTAGCGTGGCCAATGGTTGGTACGATATTGTTTACTGAAGTCTCGAACTTCGCATTCGGATTGCTGGAAAGCGGAGGCTTTAAAACAGGAAGCTCAATAGAATGATGATCTTTCTCATTTTGAAAGTTACTAGTATAGATTTTGACTAGATTGACTTTGACAATCCCGATTTTAAACCAATTAGAATCGATACTTAGACAATCATACCATAGTGGGAAAAAGATAACCTGTGTGAGACAAATAGTGTGCTTGCAGTGTGTCTCAGATGACGTGGTTATAATGTCATGAAAGACAGATTTAAACAAGATCAATTCGTAAGGCATAAGACTATGTGGCTAGAAGAGCCTAACGATACAGACATAAATATAAGCTGCTGTACATTGTTTTAGACCTTTGTTATTATAAACCTTATGTATCTCTTACCTACACAACTACAACAACAACAATCCAATCTCGTTAATCTATGTTGGCCCTTCCAATCAGACTCGGCCAAACAAATTTCAAACACTAGATCTATCTTTCAACTAACCAACAGGACTGTAGTATATACTACATTAACGGCACCCAACACTCACACCTCTGCTTCATTGTTCCACCAAAGGCCACCTTTTTTATCTCTATGATCGCTGTTAGCATTACACTGGCCAGTGCTGGAAAGCCAATCGACAATCCCAAATGCCCGTCCAACGGCGATTGCCAGGACATAATTGGGGTTGCTGCTCGCTGCAGCGTTATGTGCGACACTTCAAACAGGTGTGCTTGTAACTCGGGTTGTTCCATGAATATGGCCGTTGACCCGGCTTATGACGGTGTCTGTGAACAGAATTAGCTATTGGCAACTATAGCTTCCAAGTAGCCGGACAAGAAGTAATATGAAGGATGTTAATCTAGGGTAGTAGCAAGAAGGATACAGTTGTATTGTCACTCATGCCAGGTTTTTGTCTTGGTTGAGCTCTGCACAGATGTTGAAGCTCAACTAACGGTAGTTTAAGCTTTACTGTTACGTCACTGCTGTAAATAAAAATCACAGTTATACTCGCTAGTGTTGTGTAATCTTGCTCTGGTCACGCTGCCTATGAGAGCTTTCTTTTTGTTTGAGAGTCAGTTTTTAAGTTGTACGTTTAAATCAATACATTGAACATTTTCACGTGATTTAAAAAACAGTTACTAATCTTTTAACGTAATTAGATAGGGGGTAATATCTATATGATGATATTATATGTATTCACTTCTTCATAACAGGGAAGACTTTCAGTCAGGAGCGGGAAATAGGGATTTGAAAGCGTTGATCCTTACCCATCCTTCAGAAGGCGCTAGTAGTGTCTCTGAATAACATCAGCCTAAGGGTCTTAGTCTCGATTAGACAGCGGTGATATCTAGACAGCTATTCCGTCCTGGGAAAAGAAGAAACAAAAAGTGGCTTTATTGCCTATCTTGTCTCAGTTGACTGCCGATCTTACACGTCATAGGAGAGTAGCTGGAATAAGGATTATTGCAATAGGTAAAGGAAGCGGTAACTGGAGGACGCTAGTTACATGAAATATATAAATATAGGGATAAGTCGCTAGATTTCTGTCAGGCTATTTCACACTCCATCCCATTTCTGCATCTTACCCGCAACACTGTCACGAAATTTCAAGTTTTCCTAAAGAGACATTATTTTAAATTTACCCTACGCCACCACTTAAACAACCACCAAGACTCTCAAATCAACCCTCAATCTCAACAATTGTCTCACTTATTCCGTCATCATGAAGGCTACATTTTTCATCTCTATTATCGCCGCCACTGTTACTCTAGTCAATGCAGACCCCGTTGGTATCTCAGTGCCCGTACCTGTATGCCCAGGCGGCTCCAAATCTTGCGCAGATATCATAGGGATGAGTGACGAATGTTACAATCTCAATGGCGAAGATGTTGAGTGCTTAGGAGGAATATTCATCTGCAAATGTCCAGAAGGCTGTCACTTAGTCGAAGCGCTGGACCCAATAAATTACCCTGCTGGAACTTGTGTAGTCATCAGGTAGACTTGCACCTGATGTAAATTGCAGCAAGATGCATATGAGATTAGCTTAGGGTTAGGGTTAGATTAGGGTAGTATTAACTATCTAAGCTATCTGCCTAATTGCTTTTCTAGAAACTATATACAGTCTAGAAAGAATAAAAATAACTATAGCTATAAGAGAGATATAAGGAAATAAGGAGAATAGAGCTATAAGTAAGATAGAAAGAGATAGTAAGGAAAATAAGGAAAATAAAAAAAAGAAAAGCTAGCTATAAGATAGAGATAGTAAAGGAAAATAAAAAGGAAGATAGAATAAAGAAATAATAGAAAGATAAAAAGGATAGAATAAAGTAAAGAGATAAAAAGATAAGAAAATAAGGAAATAAGGAAATAAGGAAATAAGGAAATAAGGAAATAAGGAAATAAGGAAATAAGGAAATAAGGAAATAAGGAAATAAGGAAATAAGGAAATAAGGAGATAAGAAAATAAGGTAAATAAAGAAAGATAAGGCTATAGGCAGCCTTAGGAGGCCCTTCTAGAGGGATTCTAAAGGGAATTAGCTATCCCTTTAGTGTCACAGCCTAAGGCCAGATGATAGCGGGATATAAATATGGAGGGATTCAGATGCCGCTATAGCCTCAAGACCGACTGACCTACCCTACACTGATAGTAAAGAAGAACGTATTATGTAGTAATACGTTATCTATAGAGTTTAGTTCACCGACTGGATAGATCCTGAACGTAGCTCTTCGAGCTACATCTTGTTAATAGAGCCTGACCTGCCTGCAGTGCCTATCCATAGCAATAGAACCTATTCCGCCTGATGCGTCCCCTGTCTACCTATATCCTTGAGCTCCGCCCGTGACATTTAGGGGCTTCCTTGCTGATAGAAGCTGCAGAGATAGCTCGGGTCCTAGTAAGGGCTAGACCGATAGAGGAATCTAGCTGTACTGCTGCTATAGGCCCTAGAAGGCCCTGTAGCTTCTGATAGGTTTTAGCTGTCTCTAGCTCCATAAGGCCCCCTAAAGAGATAATAATAGGCTGAAAAAAGGCCCCTAGGGTCCTGTATTTCCTGCGTTTTTCCTCTATAGCCTCTCTTAGGGTCTTATAGGGGTCAGATCGGGCTGAATCCTTCGCTATAGCTACAATCTGAATATCGTAGTAATAGCGGCTATTCCCTATAGTAACCGCTATATCAGCCCCTAAGCTAGTTGCCTTATCTACTAGGGGCTCCTGTTATTATTCTTTACGTCGATAGCCTAACGACAATTAAATTTCTATAGGGAATTTTATGGCGCTAGCAAGATATAAGTAACGCAACGATTAATATAAGCGCCTGCCAACGTTTAGCATTTCAGGCACTATAGTAGCTACAGTAAGTCTAAAATTAGTAATAACGTAAAAGAAATACTTAAAATTTAATTAATACTTATATAAGTATATAAAATCTAAATGTTAGTAACTATATAGTATATTTTCTTTAAGGTATTTTTTTTAATAGTTATTAGACGATAGAGTTTATAAATATAGATCAGTCAGCTATAACTAACTAAGAATTATTCGCAGACAATTCTGACAGAATCGTCCATACAAATGCCATTTTACAGGCTGTATATTACTACAATATCGCTTACTACTGGGCCGAGTTGCTGATTGATCAAAAAATCCACTTAGGGTTAGTTGGGGTTACTTGGGGTTAGCATTATTGTTACGACCCAACAGGACATTACGTAGACCCCACTTATTTTTCACCAATCATGGCATGCATCACCCACACTAGCTTAGTCAGAACGTAAGCCGCCAGACTCTGCGACTTACAACTCATGATACGACTCACGAGGTAAGCCAGGACTCATGGCATAAGCCTCACTCATAACCGTAAGCCACTACAGTTATATATATACACTCTCTTAGCACTAGTTAGTACACTTAGCTTACCAGCTATCAATAAAACATCTTTACCTAAATACGCCTAACCCGCTCTATTTACTATTAAGAGACGTAACACTTTGCTACCGCTCAGTATTCTACGCCTTACGACTCTGCTAACATAAACTTAAAACGGACTAGTTTATCCCTTGGAAAACCCAACCGTCACAATTATATTTAAGGTTTATAGCGGTCTGGCAAAAGGGGTTCTACAGTATAGAACTTAGGATTATAATAGCATTTACTACTTTATTTTATTTTGTTACTATAATCATTTAAGCAGTACTTAATAGTAATGGATAAGTATATAAAACTTAATGATAAGCACTATATGCTTATTTGCTAGAAATGCATGACAGCACTCCGGCCAGATACATTCGCAAAGCATTTTCGGCAGATACATTAACTAACTGGCAGTATACTATAAATTATCATTAATCATTACATTAACAGAGATGTAGTAGATCTAATTAACTTAGAGCTTCTAAAAGATAGCAGTGCAGCTATTAGATGGCTCCTAATATCGAGAGGGTATAGCTGCATTGCATATAGGTATCTGACGGTAGTATGAGATAATATCGTCCGCTATTGGAGAGAAGTAGAGCATAGAGCGGTAGAGACCTAATGGAAAGAGGTTATGCTGCAGACTTGGATGGGTGGGAGGTATGCTTGATATTGGATTGTCTGAGACGATAGCAATATCAGTATTACATTAGATAGCAATGACGTCAAGAGATGCAGCGCTATGGAAGAGACCATTGCTGCTAGTTAGGCCTAGATAAAGGAGGAAGACGCCATGCGACTCTGGAAAGGCGATTTGGAAGAAGATATTGACTGTAATTCGCCATAGGTGAAGAGACTACATTGGGTATGGCACTTTGGCTCCCGGGACTTGCTCAGTATCTACGATGCAGCCATATGGGTACAAGCAAGGGCAATAATAGGAAGTTAGGCTGGGCAAGCAGACGAACAAGCGATCTGTGAATAAGTGTTATTCGGTCGATTTAGGCAGAGCTTTGACCGCAAGGTAGACCGTTGCTGTTGGCGACTTAATAGCATGCCGATAGAAATACTGCAATGGCTAGCCAGTATTACAATAATAAGCCTAAGTAGCGTGCCGTTTGGCTGAAAAGGTAAGGAGGCATTAATGACTAAATATCGTTCTGTAAGTTACTGCTATTTGAGCTTTTGCTAGAGGTTATACTGTATTGGATGCAAGGAGGCATTTTAACGCTAGGCTATTCAGTTTATAGATGAGTAGTGGAGCTTACTATATGATGTTGACAAAGAGCTTGAAGGAGATGCATTTTCTAGCAGTCGTAATAGTAGGTTTTGCAGTGAAAGAAATGCAGATATAGAGGATGAGGAAGAAGATAAAGATAAAGAGGTTAGTGAGTGTAAGGAGGAAATTGCCGATGGCGGCATAAGTAGCCTAGTGCACAATGCACTTGACCAAGCTATATTCCAGTTTATTGTTTCTTTAATTAAAACGGGAGTTAGTAGAAATATATATATGAACCTGCTACTATGCTTTTGTATAGCATTTGGTATTAGATAATGTCTGCTAGACTATATAGAGCCGCATTTATATACCGATATGTTAATAGGTATACTATAGTAGGCCTGGCTATTTTTTCTGAAGGCTGTATTTAAGGATGAGCTGCAAGATTAGGATAAGGTTAGAGTAAAGGCAGTGCTTTCATTTAAAAAGCAATATGCCGTATAGATATATGTTAGCAGTCATACTGTCATAAGCATAATTATTAGGTGGATAGTATATAGGAAAGGGTATCGCTAAAAGATAGGAGGGCAGCTGTCAATATGGTAGGCAGATAATGAAGAGGCGCTGTTTTATATGGGTAAGGAGGTTAATATTGAAAAGTTTATCTATACACTTTGCAGTTAAGTAATAAAGGCGCATAAGATGCTAGAATGGCTGTTTGGAGATTATGGCAGCAAAATGTTAGCAGAATGGTTAATATAGGGCAAATTAGTGATAGCATAATGCGGCTTAAAGCAAGTCAGTCATTTGCAAGCAATCTAAAGAATAGTTAGCTAAAGCCTAGGCCGGTAAAGGTAATGCGGCTAATAGAAGCGTCGATATAGGATGCAGCATAGAATTAGTAGAAATGGCAAAAGGTTAGAATATAGCTCTATAATTTATGGCTATTTTAAAAGGTATTATTTATACTTATATATATATAGAGCAGGCTTTTAGGTAAAGGCCTAGAGATAGCAATGCTATAGTACTGCGACTTATAGCAGCTAATCTGGAATGTATTTATACTAAATGGATAGGTTATGATCGTTATGGATTGGGATAAAATGAAGGCAATCTGTGATAATGGCTGAAAAGTAGTATGGTTTCTGCCTAATTTGATTAGGCAGATGATTGTGGCATATATATTGTGGTTAATCCTAGCAGAAAGGGTGTTAAGGCAGGAGTATTAGCTTATTGAGCTGTATGGTAATTAGCTAGAGTATATATGGTAGGATGGCGGCTTGTAAGTATGGGATACTAAGCAGCTAAGTAGGAAGCTTGCATGCATAATGCATGCCGGCATAGGCATAAGCATTGGGGTGGGATGATATCAGGCAATTACTGTTAAGATAGGGTAGAGGATCTAAAGGCTTGTTATAAAGCAGCTAGACAATTAAATAGAAGATAAGAATAAAGATAATAACATTAAGGTTAATTTGATTATAGGTAAGCTAGTAGACTGCAAAGGAAGCTAGAATATTATATAGGATCTGCAGTTAATGCATAGAATTTATATTGTAAGGCAGTACTATGCTATATATATTGGCTTTTCGGGCAAGCTTTAATTGGAGATGATTGCGACTTTTAGGGAGATTAGTAAGCTTTGGCATTAGTTTTTAAAAAGAAGTAGTGTAAAGGAGAAGGATAAGGAGAAAAAAAACAAAAAGAATATGCTAAAGCATAAGTAAGATAGTTAAGTGGCAGAGAAGAAGAGCTGCAAGTAGAGAAAGACTGTTAAGGATGTGGCTTAGAGGATAGAAGATAATATAACTGAAGGGTTGCAAGTGCTGCTAAGGCTAAAAGCGACTTGGCGATCTGAAAAGCAGGCTGAAAGCATGTAGACGATTATGTCGCTTAAGACAGACCAGATGGCAATTAACGTATTATTGATAGGGGCTAGAAAAAGCATACTATTTATGCTGCCGGCAGTAATGCAGTTTATAGGCATAAGCATTGTGGTTATGCTATATGTTGTACTTATGGATGACTTGGTTATGTGAGTAATAGCAATGGGCGTTAATTGTATTTAATACTGGACATTAATGAGTGCCGGGCGGGAAGAGGTGCTGCAGGCAGTATGATTGGTAGTTGTAAGTGCCAATATTGTTTCTAGTAATCAGTTTTTTAGGTATGCTAATGGATTACTATGCATAGGGCTGCTAAAGTGGATTTTCATTAATGAATGTCATACAGTCATTATAGATATTAGCTATTAGGCTAAGCTTAATAAGTTAATAGGCTTACATTAATTTGGCTGCCTAATGGTATTACTGATAGCAATGCTGCCTGTTATATTAGAAGATTGGTTTTGCAGTAAGATGCTAGTAAAGTCAACAATTATAGTGTAAGACTGTATGATTAAGCTTAATTGTCAATATTAGGTTTAGTAGGTTAAGTGTAGAATGGGAGCATTAAAAGAGCGTATAGTTAAAGTGACTAGATAGTTAGATAGGGATATAATGGGTTATGAGAAGGGAGTGATATACTGCCGATTAAAAAAGCAGTATAAGGCTATAGCTGAGGAGATTGGTTGTAGGTTTTATTATAGTGGTATAAATAAAAAGGATTGTATGGAAGTGCGGTCGGCTTGGGTGGACGGTCAAGCAAGCCGTTAGATTGTAGCAACAATCAGGCTAGGAATAGGCATTGACATTAAGGGGATTGTGGCTGTGATTTATATGGAGAAGCCGTATGGACTGGTAGATTTTGTCTAGCAGATAGGTTGAGGAGGACGGCAGGCAGGTAAGGTGGTAAAGTCAATTGTTGTATATAATAGGCAACTAGAGTGATAGAATCTATATTGCAACTTTATAGATAGCATCAATTAGGCATAGATAGAGGCATTTATATTAACTTTAGGCTATTAATAAGCTGTCATTTTGGCGTTTATGGACGGAATAGCAGGCAAGATGTGCAATGATGTAGATGGGGCTTTACTTTGTGATTAATGCGAGCCGATTAGGAAACAAGAAGAGGAGAAGGAAAACGAAAAGGATAATACTGGCAGTAAGGCTAAGTATAAAATAGATGACTGTAAGGAAAGTAAGAAAGATGATGATGTAGGTAAAGCAAGGGGGACAATTTAGAATAGGTTTGGTATAGAAGAAGGCATGCAAATTAGGACGCTTTTCTAATAGCTAGATGAAGTTGCGGAAGAGTGTCTGATATGTCATGTCTGACATTATCAAAAGGGATTAGAGGTGCCAGATAAGCAGCGGCATTGGCAAGCTGGGCAGTAGTGTAAGAAGGTAGTGGAAGAAGGGTATGACATTATTTGCAAGAAGTTTCGGTTTAAGGAGCTATCATGCTGCTTTATATGCAAGCTGCCGCTAAACTGGTGTAAAGAAATGCGGAAAGAAGATGGCAGTTATGCATATAAGGATAAACTACTGCCGGTTGTGTTGATGGGGCTGTAAGGCTGGCGAGTTTGAGATGTAGTGAGGCGTCAATTTGGTATTAGTGTTGAGGATAAAGAAAAGTTTTATTGCTGGTTAGTTATTAAGAGGCAGTTTTATGGTATAAAGGGGATAAATGCATATGCATTATGGGAAGCAATTATATGGGAGGTATATAAAAGTGGAGAGTATTGGTTTTGAGATTATAATGTTACTATTAGTATTGGAATGAAGGAAAACAGTCGTATTAAAAATGCATAATAATAAAGAAAAGAAGATAAAAGATAAAATATAGATATTATTTAAGTAAGGTATTAGTTAGTATGTTAGATATGAAGTATAGGGTAAGGTTGAAATTTAGGGAAGGAAAGATAAAATATTAAAGTTAAATATTAGAAGAAAGTAAATTAAAGCATAGTAAGAATTATAAAGAGTAGTATTAGAATTAGTATTATAAAAAGAAGTAATATAGTAATTTATAAGAGGGGAAAAAAGCAGGCTGTAATGGAAAAGAATGGGAAAAGATAAGTGATAATGAATAAATATGAATAAAAAGGAAATACCGGTAAAAAGATAAAATAATTACTTGAGTAAAAGAAATACTGTTATAAGGTAGGAAATAGAAATAGGAATGTATATATATAAATAAAATGGTATTAAGGAAAAGAGGGAGTAAACAGGAAAGAAAAAAGAGTATTGATAATATTTAAAAGACAGTAAATAATAATAAAAATAGTAAAAATAAAATAAAGACTAAATAGTGACTAGAGAGTTAAGAATAGAGAATAATATAAGGGGTGAAAAAGGTTTTAGGGTTAGGGGTAAGAAGGGTTTAAGGGTTAGGGGTAAGAAGAGTAATAAGGTTAGGGTTAAAAAAGAGAAGTTAAGAAGAAGTATTTAGTTAAAGAAATAAGATAAAGTGAAAGAAAAAGGAGAGTAAAGTTGAACAGAGGAAAGAAATAAAGTAGAAGTAAAATATAAGAAAAGAAAGAAAATGTTTTAAAGGAAAAAAGAAGTATTAGGGTTAAAACAGGTAGTTTACGGTTAAAATAGGATTAGGTAGAATTGTTTAATTAGTTTGTATTACGTCCAGTAAGGCAATAAGGCAGAAATGGGAAAGTAATTATAAAGTATTAATGGGTAAAGTAAAGAATATAAAGAGTATTAACTGCTGACATTACTAGAGTATAGAATGAGGGAATAACTGCTGAAATTATTAAATATTAGGGTTGGAGAGAAAGCTAAGTAAGGGATAAAGGGGTGGGGGTTGTAGTCTGCCGGAGGCGGTACTTACAGGAAGTGCAAGCGCGGTAGCGGTTTTAGGGTTAGGGTAGACAGAAGAAGATTGTTTAGAGTAGATAGTAACCGCTGGTGCTAGGGTTAACGGTGAGCGTTGTTGAGGTTAGGTGAAAGAGCATAGGTTGACGGTGAAGTAAGAAGTTAGGGTTAGCAGAGTAGGCAGGCAAATAGGTGAATCCAGGTTCGAAAGAAGAGTTGAGCTGAAGCTAACCGCTACTTGCTAGGGGACTTGTAGGCCTACTACATCCTTATGGTCCGTCCCATTTTCAGTCAAAGAGGAAATTCACCACCTCTCATTGGCTCATATCCCTGCTAGCTCCTCTTTCACTGAAAAAGGGACGATGTTTTGGTGGTCCCCGTGCACTTTTTACTGTACCAATTACCCTGCGTATCAGGTCCTGATACGCCATTTAATGGTCCGTGTATATCACGCATCCCTGTCACAGCTGATCGGTTGGTTTATAACAGTAAGTTCCGCCCGACTTGCCATTTTCAATCTCCATTCTTGCTGTTTTAAACAAAGAAGTGTTCCATGGCCATTTACTTGCCACACCAAGTATCTCGTTAAAGATCCCTTTGGATGAAATAGCAACCCCTGCTCATCAATGGATGGAAAAGGGAGAGGAAGTCCTTTCTTGGCTTTTGGCAAAGACGGTCTGGCAGTATTACAGCTCGCCATAGATAACCGACCCTTGGACCAATGAGAACCTGCACTTACATTTAAGAAGCGTAAGACTGCTACTGAAAAGGAACTAGCAGGAATCTTTGTTAATGAGCCATACTTTTAGTTCCAACAAGCCGTCAGCCATGCCAAAGCGGAACCACGTAGCAAAAGCGACTAACCTTGCTCTTCCGCAACAAACCGATACACCCAGTCCCCAATATTCTCGCCCTTGGCGTAATTCTTGTCGAGATTCAGCTCGGTCGACCGATACAAAGCCTCTATGGGGAATCCGAATAGGCCAAGTACTGCCCAATGGGCTGTGCTAATCATAACACCAACTATCGGATTTGCCGAGATATCCTTGCGAAGGCAGACTTCTTAGAAGGCTTGACTGTTCCCCTGAAAACATTGACGAAGAATTGCGTTGGGCACGATGGTGTAATTGTGCCTCCACATACCTGAAGTGAAGCTGACGTTTGAGATGCGCTTTCTACGCTGGTGGGTGACTTAAGCACCTACGTCTCCCAGCGGAAGCCCAACAACGTAAAGCCTCTAAGAATGTCTGAATTTTTCGGTCGAGAAAACAATATGATATTAATACATTAGAAAAAGGCAAACGACAAGTTGTTAACACAGTCTTACCGGTCTGGGGCCCTCCTTAACTTTCGCTACCGCAGGCTCTTGAGCTCAACCCGTTAACCTTTCGGAATCTCACTACCACGAAGGTGGAATCGAACCCATTTATGTCAGAATAAACCCAAGACGTTCTTGGGTAACATGACGGTCACAGTTCGGCGAAGAACTTACCAACTGTGTTAAGAAGCGTAAACCGTTACACGACATATAGGGAGGATAGGAGTCGATTAGAAGCACACTGCTAATATAAGAATCGAGCTTATACAGAATAGATAGTATAAGGAATATAGATTTCTTTCTAGTAGAAGGTCTACCGTATTTAAAGTGAATTCTGTAATATATTTATAAAACTATTGTTTATATATTTATAATCAATAAGAATATAAAGTTAATAGTTAAAGGATAAATATGTTTAATAAATATTTAAAGTACTTAAGCTATAACTTATTTCAAATACTTAAACAGACCAAGGTAAAAAAACGAAGAAGCTTAGTACTAATATTTGTTAAGCTCTAAAAAGTACTATTTAGCCCTACTAATAAAATATGTATAGTTTCTAATCTTGGTATTTTTATACCCTGTTCCTGGGCATATTGAATAATACTTCCTGAAATTGCCTCCACTTCCATCTCCCCTCTAGCATGCATGTCTGCCATCATACTTGGCTCAACCCCTGGGTAAGGCCTAATATGCGATCGACATATCTGGAACTTAATCGTCTCGTCATTAGCATATTGAGAATAACCACACGCTGCAGCAACAGCACAAACTTCTTTCATTATCTCGTGCACAACTTTGGAAGCCAGTGGAGATGCTGCCAACAGTTATAAATCACGACAGCGAGATAGTGCGCAGAGAGGATTCCAAGTCCCATTAGCCATTATCTTCTTCCAGCGTTCTCCTTGAATGTCTTGGCAATCCTTGATAGTCGCTCCGCCAGCTCGGAGAATGGCGGACAACTTCTTAGCGTGGTTGTGGTTGGGTCCATAAGGGGACTGTGCCAGAAACAAACTTTCTGTTTCAGTGTGCTTGACTGAGGTTGGGGACGCCCGGGATGTCGGCATATATACCACCCCGGAGATGACGGAGGTACCAGGGTGCTCTTGATGATAATCCTTTTCTATCCCTATACCATTCTGGAGAAGCGCAATTACAGTAGTATCATTGTTGAGTACAGATGCGAGCCTTTGGATGCTTTGCTGCTGCGCTCCGGGAAACGATTTGGTGGTGATGACCACATAGTCAAAGGGTTGACCTGAGAGCCCAGCGGCTTCATCGATAGTTGACACTATAGTTGGGCGTATGATTTGATCGCCAAAAATCTGGGATTCAATTCGTATGCCAGACGCTTTTGCTTCATTGTAGTTTGAGCGGCAGACACATACGAGATCGGCGCCAGCACGTGTGAGAATGGCAGCATAAACCGCATCAATGCTGCCGACGCCAACAATCAGAATGCGTGCCATTGTTATGTCGTTATTGCGGGCCAATGGTTATAAGGTATTGTCTGTGCAATTGGAAAAGAATGTTTATCGAGTATGGGGGCTGGATGATTGGAGTCGACTTAATATAGCAACAAGACAGCCCGCCCCCATCGGGACTCCATATCGCGTGTGGAGACCACCACCGGCTACGGGTGCCTATGTGGCGGTAGGGGAGGAGAAGGAGGATAAGAAGGAAGACATTCGTTTAAAATTGCAAAATTGTAATCAAGATAATCGGCATAGTCGATAGTCAACTGTAAAGCAAGCATCAAAGTTTCTCAGTATTCATTCTGCTATCCATTTATAGCCTGGAGACCCATGTTCCTATTTAAGCCCCAGGTTCAACAAGCATCATCCTTCTGCTCTTGACGGCCCTCATCAAACTGCTTCAATCGAGCGGGGATATCGTCCTCCAAGTCTATGTCTGAAAGTAGGATGCCCAAAGCCGCTGCGTCCTCGATTGCCATAGATACCCCTGATGTGACGGTTGGGTTTCCCAAGGGATAAACTAGACCGTTCTAGGTTTATGTTGGTAGGATTGCGGGATAAGATCTGAGCGTAGCGAAGATTGTCACGTCTCTTAATAGTCAATAAAGCGGGTTAGGCGTATTGAGGTAAAGAAGTTGTATTGATAGCTGGTGAGCTAATGTCTATGAAAGTGCTAATGAATGTGTATATATACTTGTGTATATGCAAGTCGAACGGGGTCGGTTCGACAGTGTTCGTCATGTAAGTCGAACGGGTGCCGTTCGACTTCTACAGGGTAGGTTGATGCTGATTGGAGGAAAACAATGGGGACGCTACCTGTCACGTGCGTCAGACTGTTGGGTCGTAACACCTGACAGTTATTATTTACGTCGGCTAGTAACCAACGATTAAGTTTCTATAGGAAATTTCATAGCGCAAGCAGGATAACTATAGGCTATACAATAATTAAAATAAATATCTACCGACGATTAGTCTTCTTAGCGCTATAATTATTAAGGTAAGATAAAAGTAAGTAAGAATATAAAGTAAATAATTATAAGTTAATTAATACCAATATTAATATATAAATATATAATTTCTATTATTATATTATATATTTATTTCTAGATTATTTTCTTTAATTGCTATTAGGTAATAGGGTTATAAATATAAATAAAATTACTATAATAGATTAGAGTATATTCTTTATTTATAGAGTTTAGTAATATTATAATGGTTAGATTTCCTAAGGGATAAACTAGACCGTTCTAGATTTATATTAGTAGGATTGCGGGATATAATCTAAGCGGTAGTGAAGTATTATATCTCTTAATAGTCAATAGTGTGGGTGAGGCTTATTAAGGTAAAGAAGTTATATTGATAGCTAGTGAGCTAATATCTATAGAAGTGCTAATAAATATATATATATACTTATATATATATATATCAAATAGAGTCGGTTTGATAGTGTTTATTATATAAGTTAAATGGGTGCTATTTGACTTCTATAGGGTAGGTTAGTATTGATTGGAGGAAAATAATGGGGACGCTACTTATCATATGCGTTAGACTGTTAGGTTATAATAAATATTTTATTATATTTAGGTTATATTTAGCTAGAACGATTAATATAAAATAAAGGTATTTAAAAAGAATATTTAATTTTATATTAAAATACTTTGTATATAATTTAAAATTATAGCTTCTTTACTATTATCTATACTAAACTATAATTATATAAAAGTAAATTAAGATAGTTATATACTTATTATTAAATAGTTATTTATTTATATTATTTAATACATTCTTTTTAAGGATAAGGTAAATTAATTACTATTTAAACTTAATATATAATAATGAAATACTTATAATATTATAATAAAATATATAAATAACTGAATTAAGGCTTAAAAAGAGTATAGTAATAATCTAAAAGTACCTAAGGTTATTAAACTTCTTACGTTATTGAAGACTACTATTTTTAAGTTATATATTTCTATTCTTAACTATTTCATAAAGAATATAAAATATAATAATATTCTTATTAACTTCTTAACATTAAAATATTTTTCTACTATTATCTTCCTATACTCTTTAACTCTTACTAAAAGGCCTAAAAGAGCTTTACTAACTAGGGGTTTATATATAACTACGGGCTATATTTATATAAGAAAGCTATATCTAATTCCGTCTTCTAGAGATATTATGTACTTATTAATAGCCTTTAGAGGCTTTTTAATAACCCTGGCTTAGGCAATATAAATAAGGTAAGTTAGCTTATAAAGGCTCTTAAGGAAACCTATCTAATAAATAATAACTAAACCATTTAGCTAGACCTCTATAAACTCTACTTAACCTTTAGTACTAGCCTACTAAAGAAAAATTAGCTAAATAATATGGCTAAGATAATCATTAAGGGCTTTAAAGCTCTAAAATATAGTATTATTATAAGTCTACCTTATAATACTATAGATTAGCTATAACTTAAAGTTTAATAATAGGGAGTGGTAAATAATGTAGTACTATAGGTGTTTTATAACCTAATAAATATTTATTACTAGCTTACTCCTAGACTATACTTAATAGCAAAGTATTACGCTAGAGTCTTATATACCATAGTCATAGGCAAGAAGGAAACCTAGACTGAGGTATTTCTGAAATCTTAGTTATAGATATACCTTTTAGCTTTTCGTGGCTTCTCACTCTACATCGGTAACTAGTACATGCCAAGGGCAAAGGCTTTAATGCAGTGGAGCTATTTGGCAAGTTGGGCGTAAGCTATTTGGTTGTTACCTAGGAGGATACAGCATTTGTCATAGGAGTGATCTTGACTAAGCAACTACTCTTATTTCCAAATCGATACAGATAGCTAGATCTAATACTAGTACGATCTTATTATCTACATATACTGGTTTGTATATACATTTTCTATCATCTCTGTCTCCTCTCTTCATCAAGCTACGCCCAATATGTAACATTCGAGTTTTACCAGGGGAGCCATCCCCTGATAGATTTCAAGTATACCCACAAATATACAGAGAGATAGTTAGTGACAGTAAACAAGACAAAGATACCCAAGTAAGGCCAGGCCTCAGAAGCTTGAACTTGAAGCGTGGACAGGTACTAGGACAGTTAGTATATACTCAATCAAGGAGCGAAAATGGAAACCTACTTCTTCGCCAGAGGCATATTGACAATATCCGCAGTCCGAAGTTGCATCAGGGTTGGCAAGGTAGCCTTTTGTGGTATCCAACCAGTCTTGCGCATAAGTTCCACAAGTTGAATTCGATGGAGCGTCGAAGCGAATGAGCTCTGAATCGGCACATTGGACTGCAATGCGAGGAAGAATGATGGCCACTATTCCAGAAATCCAGTAGGTAAATGGTCCTACATAGTAAAGTGTATAGTGCCACACGTCTGGCATGAGAGACGCGGGCTGCAGAATACCTGGTAGAGCACTTGTTAGCAAAGCTTAGATGATTCCAGAGACCATTCGTACCGTTGAAAAGCTCAGCAGCAATAACAAAGAAAGGCATGATATTCGCAGCCATCGATGCATCAGCACTGGATCATCAAGTTAGTAACGTACCAACAAAGGAAGCCAGACTTGACATTTACCTCAGAGCGGCAATCCATTGTCCCCACGACGTGATGAACAGTTGAAAAAGAATGAACATCAAAAACGTATATCCAGCCGCGACACCCAACGGAAAGCCAACAAGGAAATAAACCAAGACATAGAACAACACACCACCAGCCAACGCAAATGGCACTTCAGCAAGAATCTGCGCGGTGGTAAAGGCCGTCCATCCATATATACGACTAGGGTATTCACGTCCTAGCCAAACATTGCGGTTTTCATCAAACATCATTGCCGTTGCGTTGATGATCTCGGGAACAATCATAAGAACGAGGAATGCTGAGAATATCCGGTACTGCATAGCTGCTTCGGTGTCATTGAGTTGTAAGAAGATGAGACCATTGAGGGCAGCATGGACGACGCAGGCGTAGAGGCGCGAGTAGATGTAGTTGGGAGTTCGCCAATACTGAGCTAGTGTGCGGTGTGTGAGGAGGGTGGCTTGTCTCAACGTAGAGGAAGCAAAGCCAGGTTTTGCTTGACCGGATTTCTGAGATTCGCTGGTGATTTCTTTCGCAGTTGTGAACCCATCAATAGTATCCAGTACTTCAGCAGCCTCGGGGGAGTTGATCCAAACATCTGGCCATGTTTCTTCGCCTGTTGGGGGCTTTTCGCGCACAGGAATCTCGATCAAAAGGTCTGCTACGTTCTTGTGAGGTGGGACATGGACGCCTCGAGTTGAGAAGTAGTTGAGAACTTTGGCGACAGCCCCGAAATAGTAGACTCTACCACCGTGGTTGAGTGCAAGAACTCTATCAAACTGGAAATAGTCAGCGTCAGGAATCGGTAAATGTGCGTGACAGAGCTCACTAGATCAAAGTGTTCCTGGCTTGCTTGGTGAATCGTGCAAACAATGGCTTGCCCACCATCAGCGAGTCGTCGTAGGAGTTGCAGAATGCTCATCGATCCTTGACTATCAAGGCCCTGGTTCAAAGTCAGAATTGTTGAGGAAATAATAGTCAGAGTTGGGTACTCACGCTGGTAGGTTCATCCAAGAACAATAACAGACTTGGCTTAGCACAAAGTTCTACACCGATAGTTGTGCGCTTCTTTTGCTCTAACGATAAAGAGCCTATAACCATGTGCTGCAGTTCGTTCATTCCGAGAACGTCAATGATTTTGTCAACGGAGGCACGTTTCTCTTCGTCGCTTGTGCTGGCATTCTGTCGTAAAAGTGCCGAGAATTCGAAAGCCTCTCGAACGGTGCTGGTTTCGACATGAATGTCCATTTGTTGACAGTAGCCGACACTACTGCCGAAAGATGAATCGATGAGCTGATCGTCAACTCGCATCTCGCCCGTGACGGTACCGGTAGCTTGTTGGGTAAGGACGGTGAGAACTGTACATTGGTATTAATTTAGACCACATAATGAATACATCATCATGAACTTACGAGTACTTTTACCAGCACCAGATGCTCCGACAAGAGCTAGTAGTTTTCCGGGCTCACAGTAGCCAGAGACGTCTTGGAGCAGCTGTTTGTCGCTGTTCTGGTATGGAACAGTATAATGGAGGTTTCTCCAGGTAAACGTGGAGCCAGATTGAACTAGCTTCTCATTTGAGTGATTTCCAGATGTGACCTCGACCACTCCACTTGTGGTCTGCGGTTCCTCAACGCTCTCTTCGTCACGAATACCTTTGGCTTCAAACTTTTTAGATCCTGCATATTCAAGGATTGAGCCACCACTGCATACCCAATCCATGTGCTCCACGATCAACATGTTGATCAGGAGGAAGCAAAAGTTGAATGCGAGTAGGATACCGTAGTTTCGCCCGATATTACCATAGCTGAAGCCGAATTCACTTCGAAGGTACTCGCTGCCATCAATGTAAAGTTGACCTGGAGTAGACCCCTTTGAAGCACATGCTTGAAAGCTTGGATCATTGTAGCTCGATCCCGCTGGAATAATAGAGTTGGATTTGCAGGGGAAGCTTCGGGATTTGAACTCAGCCGACATGATATTTTCGTAGGCAAAGGGGACGGGGGTTAAGTACTATAAGTTATTAGCTTAAGAACGACTGTCAGATTAATTCAACATTATACTCACAGCCATCCAGCTTACCCAAGGGACATCCGCAATCATTCGGTCAACAGATCGTACGTAACCACCGCAAGCGATAGCAATGATGAGGTATACACCACAGTATCTGAGTGCGACCTCTAGTTGAGGGGACATGGCACCGAAGACGCGATACGAAGCGGTAAAGCCCATGGCACAAAGAAAGACCGACGACAGAAAGATGAAAAATGCACCGGCCTAGTCGCTTGTTAGTAAACGCGGTGATGATCAAAAAAGGTCCTGTCGAACCTACCTCCATTCTTAATCCACTTAGGAAGTAGGCAATGATAGAATATATCGCACTTTGAAGAAATATCAAAGGGACATCAAGTAGTGCTTTACCAATAACCACAGCACTAGGTCGAACCATCGCATACCTCTTCTGACGACTGACTACCGTCCTATCATGGAATGCAGCATCCAACTCGGCCAATTGGAACCAAGCGACCAACGCAGAAGAATAGAAACAAAAACCGCCTCGCGAATAGACGCCGCCCGAGTCTGCTGGCATGTTGTAGAACATGGAAGCTAACAGAAAGGCGCAGACGACCATACAGATGTACTTGGAAATCAAGGGTGCTTTGTGGCCTTTGAGTTGCCAAAAGTCACGCTTGGCGCAAAGGTAGACTTGGCGAAAGAAGGAGGTGTTGTAAGATGACTTGGGGCGGACGAAACGCGATTTGCTGTTCTTGGCGTGTGTTGCTAACGCGTTTGGCATGGGAGTCTGGTCGCTCATTGAAGACCCATCCAAAATATCAGTCTGTTCTGCCTCGTAAAGTCTGATTTCGTCTTGAATATCTCGGAATGCCTGACTTTCGCGAAATGCTCTCTCGAGATTCTCAGCACCACGAGGAACACTGTGTTTGGTTTCCTTTCGAATGTTGTCCTCACCACTTGAAGCAACACTCGTGAGAAAGTCACTCAATGTCTGTCGAGGTAGTCGTTCGTATCCTAGCAAGTAAAAGTAGGCTTCGGCGTTTTTGATCGGGCCCTGGTAGAGCATGCGTCCTTCATCCATGAGCAGAACCTTGTCCATGAGATTGCATATAGCATCTGAAGCCTGGTAAAGCGATACTACAGTCGCTCGACGACAAGCATCCGTCATGATACGCAAAGACCGGATGAAATCAACGGCAGAAGACGCGTCGAGCCCTCGAGTAGATCCATCCCATGCATTCACAGACGCATCAGATGCCAGAGATTCCAAGATTGAGACACGCTTTCGTTCACCACCTGATACGCCTCTGATATACTCATTTCCAACCAAAGTATCCATGACATGTGTCATACCGAAGGCCTTACCAAACTCTTGAATAAAGCGTGGGGCTTGGTGTAGCCATCGTTTCGGTGTCTTGTTCTGTAGCGCAAAGTCGAGGGTTTGGCGAACAGTTAACGTCGGGAGATGAAGATCATCCTCAGGAATGTACGTGACAAGGCCACGATAATTTTTTGAGACTTCTTGTGGTGAAAGGCCAGAGTAGTCGATTGAGCCCTTGATGTTGAGGAAGGACTTGTGATCATTTCCAATGGTGCGGAGAAATGTGCTACATCCCGAGCCAGGATTGCCTAGCACACTATTGAAGGTTAGCAGATCTATCACATTAAGATAAATTGAACTTACAGCATCATCTGTCCATTACGGACTACACCCGAGAAATCTCGGATCAACGGCCGACCATCTTCGGCTTTGGCAGGCGACAAGATCTTTTTAAATGTCAATTCATAAATGTCCTGAAGCGTCAGGGTTCTCCAGATGGCGTCTTTGACTGTTTTGATAGGAGAAGCGCCTGTTGCTCGACCGTATGTTGTGACTGATTTGAAGCAAACGCTCAACGGTGGAGGTCCGGGGCTACCTTGGTCGCTTTGCAGGTATTTCTCCAAATCTTGGACTGCGGAATTCGCGTTGGGCTCTGTGACGGCCCTGTGTAGTCCTGCAACTGCGTGTTCTGTTTCGTCGTCGACTGTGACATGAGTGACCTCATCTTGAGGTTCAGTGTGATTGTTGTAACGCTCATGAGTGTTGGTCCTGGAAACGAGAGTGGGTGGCATCTTGATGTATCCTGTATGTACTTGATGGTGGTTGTGCGAGACGATTGAGTTGACTTGCTTAGTTCATAAATGTTGTAATAGAAATCTCTTTTGAGAAAACTCGAAAGGGCTGAAGCAATTGCGGACGTATACCAAAAAGAATATAGTAATAAAAATCTTTCGTTAAACATTTTGGCTTCTTCTATCACTTTATACCGGTTGGCAAAGAAACAAGCCTAAATGTGGCTCTACATATCATTGCCTCCTTGTGGTAGTTTTATGTACAATTGCAAAATAGCGTTGTCTTGGCATTGCTAGTTATTGCTCCAATTAGGCAAGTGGGGCTCAAATACGACTTTCGCTAAAACTTCGGTCTGGATTGGCATCATCAGTCCGGAACCCGCGGTGTGCGATGACTCAATTTGTTGTGGATTATCTGTTATTCCGAAGTTTCGATTACGTTGCATTACTAATTGTAAGGACTGAGAAAACAACTTTATCGATATGAAGGCCTGACCTAACCACAGCTTGTTTCAGATCTTGATCTTCATTAGAGCCTTCATCCTATCAGGTCTTAATGTCTACGGCACCTAAGAAATGCTGGACGTGCCACAGTCGCCGTCTTAAGTGTGATGCCACTATTCCGGCCTGCAAAAAATGTATCACCAATGGTTTGGAATGTCCAGGGTATGGTAGACCATTCAAGTGGATGAGCGGTGTCGCAAGCAGAGGTTACATGAAGGATACTGCATATGAATCTTGTCCCACTACTACACCTACATATGCACGGAAAAAGCGACAAGAATTGGTCATCCTAGAATATGAGCCCCCACTGAAATCACAGGTTTCATCAGGCTCATCTGCATCCACACCTACGTGCAGTAACAGTTCACCACCTCTGTCGTTAACAGCGTCCCCGCCAACACAACTGACTGACCCCATTTTCCAAGATTTGGGTTATAACAGTAGGTACCTACTAGACTATTGTATGCTTTCCGTCGCCACTACTTCCTATTGTTGCATGGAGATTTGTCGCTAACTGAACGTCAAGTTGATCGAAAAGTATGTTCTGTCTTGACCTTCAGCGATCAAGCTTGGACTCCGTATCGAGAACTCATGACTCTTGTCGGGTCATCCGAAGGTGTTGCAAACGCCATGATGGCCGTGGCTGCACTTCATGCTATGCATGGATCAATTGGCTCACCCATCATGCTGGCTCACGCTGTACAGGCAAAGAACGTCCAAATCAACGATAAAGAACTGAGTCCATTCCAGTCACAACTACTACATCATTGTATATTTCATAAACAGAAAGCTCTAAAATTTCTTTCGATGGCTTTACAAGATCCTGACCAGAAATACAAGTTCCAGACGTTTGGAATTGCTATTACTCTAGCTCTTTTGGAATGCTTTGAGACAGGCGCAGGATCATGGGCTATTCACCTAGAAGGTGCAAAGAAATTGCTCGAAGCTGGTATCCAGAACAATTCTACTCTGGAAGGGCTTGTGGATGAGTTGATGCTGTGAGTTTCCATGCCTTGCATACCTTTCTAGGTAACCCTAACACTACGAACAGATTTGAGATATTCGGTTCTACATTCGTACCACCCAGCATCATATCTACCTCAGTCACGACGCGAACACTCTTGACAACAGCACCTGAGACACGACTTGTATTCGGTAATAGTTTCGTTTGCCCTATAGCAATACTGCAATCAATCACTTCAGCGACAGCAATGTCAAGAACCGCGCGACAAGCCATGTCAGACTCATCAATCACTTCCAAATGCATATGGGCGATTATGGATTTAAAGTCTGACCTTGTAAAGATCCAACAATTCAGTTGCTTGGACTGGGCCCGAAACGTCATACCAACCACAAAATACTTGGAAACTGCGGCCGATCATGTTGTTGCACAGATATGTCTTATCTGGAAATTATCTACAGCGATATATATCTCCCGCCTTCTATACAGTCTCACTCAAGATACACAGTACCTCTTACCTATCACCGATGATCTGATCACCGCTTTCATGCCTATACGGGACACGGTTTATCTCAAGTTTCTAACATGGCCTGTTGTCATTGCCGGGTTTTCAAGCACGTTGCCCAATCATAGAGCATGGACTTTATCAACGCTGGATAAGATATGGCATTTAACACTTTGTGCAAATGCCAGAGGTGCAGAAATGGTTCTTTCAAAGCTTTGGCAGAGGAGAGATGCGAGGATATATGAGGTAGGAGACGATTATGGGGAAAATTGGGATTGGCTATGTGATATATCAACTCATGAGAAACATTGGCTGCTTTTTTAAATATTAATATACGTTTTCTTTACTATCCCTATCATTTATTGTAATGGTCATCAGCCCTGTTGACCTTTTTTTAAGCTGTAGGTTTAGCGTGACGCTAACATATGCACGAGCTGATGACCTTTTTTTAGGCGAGCTGATGACCTTTTTAATTGCTAGTTATCCTAATGTCGCAAGACTGTCAAAATTGGAGATATTATAAGTATCTATCTAATTATATAGGATCAGCTTACAAAAGTCAATTGTTACCAGTATTGCTTGAGTAATTAAATCTTTTATTTAATGCTATCGATTTTTAATGTTGTTGACCCCTGTCCCAGCCGTTACTTAATCTAGCCTAGATCAACGACTGTAACAGCCAATCAATGCAACTGGCAACAATTCAATCAGTTAGTCTGCAATTAATAAGAGAATCCTTAGTCTTTAGTTGCTAACAATTTAAACAGTCAGTCTTTAATATAGTTATAAGAATACCTTATAGCCTCAGCTAACTTAACTGCTAACTATTAAATCAGCCTGGTTCTAAATTAAGAGACAGTTTTATAGCTATAACTAATTTTACTTAATGATAAGCTATCTGATTAGGTACTTTTCAGTTTAACTACTAAATGTTATACCAATTAGCTCTTTATTTACCTCCTAACCAGCTATTTAAACCGGTATTAATCTAAATAGAAAACACCTTATAGCAGTCTTTAATTTAATATAAATACTAACTATTAGATTAGTCAGTCCTTTATTTACCTGTCAGCCTCCCTATCAATTATTGTAATGGTCATCAGCCCTGTTGACCATTCTTTTATATGGTGGTTTAGCGCGGCGCTAATATATGCACAAGCTGATGACCTTTTTTCAGTCGAGCTGATGACCTTTTCTATAACTTACATTCCTAGCATCGCAAAAGTGCCAAACTTGGGACTATCTTAACTAACTATCTGATCATATAGAATCATTTCTTAGAATTCAAATACTGACAGTAGTGCGTAAGTAATTAAATCTTTTATTTAATTTAATTGATTTTTGATGTGGTTGACCCCTGTTCAAGTCGTTACTAAATCCGGTCTAGATCATCTCGCATAACATCCAATCAAGAGAACCAATCAGTTTTACTGCTAACTACCTGATCAGTTACTTCTGTTATGTAGTAGATAATAACTGCCATACATTGAAATAGCCAGTCTTTTATATATAGAATACTATCTATTATCTACGTTAAGCCAGTTTTATTTCTAAGTATCTGATCAGTTACTCTTAAATTTTATTGCTAACTATACAGCCTTGAAATGAAAAGGAATTTATACAGTCTTGCTAAATTCAACACAAATGCTAATTATTTGAAAAAGTAGTCCGCAATTAATAACACAATATATACAGCCTAAGTCAGTTTTATTTCACAGTACACTATCCAATCAGTTAGTCTAATATCTATAACATTATAATCCCAAGTAATCTATAGCACTAATAAATAAAAGGGAATAACCATAAAAAATAAATAACCTTTAATTTAGACTACCTAATCAGCTAGCTTACTCTTACCTTCTACTTACCAAAATACATCAGTCATACAATTCGCCTAATATAGATCATTAAGCGAAAGAAAGGCATTCACATGTGCTGTATCTAATCCTACGGCATCATATACAATATTCCAATGCGATATATGTTAATGCTGTTGTCCTGGAGCCTGATAGTTGACTGTAAGGCGACCGTCATGTAGATAGAATAGATGCAAGGCTATCTTGAAGCAATAGGCCACCTTATGCCCTATAGCGTAGGTACCAGCCTCGCTGTTGCCATAGACAGTATTCCCCCAACTACAGTAACAGTCTGCCTCAGGTGCCCTATCTCTATTGCCCATATAGCGGTCATACCACCCTTGCAGTCTATCCACTGTGTCGTCAGCCTCATCCTCTTCATCAGCAACATAGACTACCTTTTCTGGGCCATCTCGCTCTCGCAGGTTTTCCCGAATAGCGAAATACCTCGGGTAACCCTCTCCATACCGAATACGGACGATATGAAAGAGTAGATCGTAAGTTGCAGCTAGATTAAAGGCAGTAGGTATAGTCTGCCTTTACCCAAAGAGAGAGAGGTGATTGTAGTCAAGGGTCATAATATCAGGCAGGAAATAGATATTAGTGACGCCAAGATGCTAAGCGGTTGCCTGCACACCGTCCCAGGCCAAGCTGATTTAACCTCATGTGATAGAGTATTCAGTTAAGCAGTACCTAATGTAGGCATTAGGAGAGGCATAGAACGGCTGTAGCCAAGGGAGGGTTATTTGCATCTGGCGCTCCTCATGAGTTGAAGTAATCGTGCTGTTCTAAGCAAGGATGACTACTTTACCTTCAGGCCCGTTAACAGGAACTAAAGGATCATTTACATCCATAATTTGTAAAGCATACTGAAAGCCACCATTTCGAAGGTATTTAATAAAGACACGCTTTATGCCTCTATGCCTTTTGATCCTGCCAGCTGCTATTCTCGCCAGGGACTTAGTAAAAGAGACTGGAATAGAGTCGCAGATTAGGAACTGGTACTTTGTGATTGAGGTAGGCCGCATTTTAAGATGTAGGCTGAGATAGATGGTAAGATGTGTGTTGTAGTGCGATATGTATTGTAGTGAGATATGTATTGTAATGCAATGTGTGTTGTAATGCGATGTATGTTGTAGTGAGATGTATGTTATAGTAAGATGAAGCTAGTAATGAGGATAGTTTATTATCTATATATACTCCATTTATGTTAGAACAACTTTAAACTACCATTCTGTACATAATTGATATTCTGCCGATTAAGCTGTATGTTTGTTATCTCAGTATTACTGTTTAACTGTACTCTTTATTCTATATTGCTGTATTCTATTGTAACAGACAAAGAGCCAGGGTAAACAGCACTGTATCCCCCACATCAACACCACTATTCAGCCCGACCACATAATTCGTTATAATGGTTATTGAGCTACTTGATTAAGTAAATTCAGTCTACAAGAGAGTACCTTACAATTGCAATCAATTTTACTGCCAACTATCTAATCAACTAGTCTTTCATCTATTAGAGAATACCTACAGCCTTAATTCATGCAATTTAACTGCCAACTATTAAAACAGTCAGGGTTGAATGTACAAGAGAATACTTATAACCACCAGCCATTCAGCTATAAACTATCTAATCGGATAAACCTCAAGACACCTACAAGTAAATAAGTCTCAAGTAAAATACAGAAGCGCATTTAGATAACCCAGCTCAGGCCACTAAATACCCTAACATTAGGATTACAGACCACAACACTAATTCATTATCTTTCTGAGCCCTCCAATCTAACAGCTATAAATTCCCCTCTTGTCTCCTCAAACCTTTTCCTTCTCTTTCTTCCTCTTTTATATCACTCTTCCCAACCTTATCAAACAGAGCCTACAAGATCTTCCTGCCCCTTAGCTACAAAACAATGGCATCTAACGTATATACCTAACACTAATGAGTCTACTCTTTACCCTTCTCTAATATAACTACAGAAAGAACTCTCTATTAGCGACAATCCCTGCCTTAAGTGTTCCTTGCACCTTGCGCGCCTCAATTTCAGTATCATCCAGGCTGGCAATCCATGCCTCAACAGTATGTTCCTACCCACCTAATCAGATGCATCAAGGGCTAACAAGCACTGCAGAGGAGGGCTACAGGGAGTGCGACCGATGCAGCAAGGAGGAGAACAGGTTTACATGCACACGAGTGCGTCTTCCAATTAACCAGACCGCATCTCGCTAATCGGTTTCAACAGATTACACACCCACACCTTTTCACTATTGCAATTGCTTTAAGAGATGCAATTACCAGATTCCTCGAAAACAAGTCTGCAGATAATGTATGTCAGTGCAGTACATTCCAATAGTTCCGATACTAATTTGATCCAGCTAGCCAAGACACACCTTTTGCAGAACTGTCTTCTCCAGGCCTGGGGGGTACAGGAAGAGGCAGAGAAGAAGATAGAGAGGCTTGCGAATTTCGCCACAAGGGAAAGTGCCTAGATATAGGTTCCTCTCTACAGCCTAAGGCAGTTACAGTTCTACATACCAATACTGGGAAAACGAATCAGATCAACTGCCAAAGCTGTATATAGCTAAATGAACAAAAGACTTTTTCAAGAGCAATCCATTTATCAGTAAACTATCTAATCAGATAGTATGTAATCCAATACAGCAAAAAGCAGCACAAAATCAAGTCAAATTAATAGTCACATGTAATTGACTTGGCCTACCAGATTGACACATACTAGAAATTATCGAATCGTATAGACATAAGAAAATCGAATGAAAATGGAAAATCTCTCAACAAACTAACTGACCAGCTAGATTCCTATGCATCTATAAGCAATTGACCCTGTTGCTACTGCATTAGTCCCATGCCAGAAGTCAGTAATCCCAAGCTCAACATTTCCAGTTCCTCCACCCTAAAACCTACCCTAAAGCTTAGGCTATTGACAACCGACAGTAAATCATTCACTCAGTCAGATCTCGGATCTCACAGCTATAAATTCCTCCCTCCTCTCTAAATTCTCTTCCTTCCTTCCTTTCCTTCTTTCTTCCTTCATCATCAGCATTCCTCTCAACCTGATCAGGTAGACCCTCAAAGACGCAACTGTCCCCTCGGCCCAATACAACAAGATGGCATCCAACGTACGTATCTATTGTCAATCAATCAATTCTTTACCCTTCTCTAATATAACTACAGACAGAACTCTCAATCAGCAATAATCCCTGCCTTAAGTGCTCATTGCACCTTGCGCAACTGGGAGTTCAGGTCCTCAACTACCCTTTCCCTTGCCAAGACCGTAAGTCACCTCACCCGATCAGATACATCCCATGCTAATAAGTATAACAGAGAAAGATTTCATCAAGTGCCATCAATGCAAAAAGGTATCCAACATGTTCACATGTACCAATGTATGTCTTTTGCTTAATTGTATGACATATTACTAATACGCTTCAATAGATAGACCACCCAGCGCTTTTCAGTATTGGTGTTGCTCTCCACAGTGCTGTCAGCACCCTCGCCAATGAAAAGACATCACAAAATGTATATTAGTACAGTGTAATTAAGTTATTCTGTCGCTAATGCCCTTTAGTTGATAAAAGTATGCAAAAAGCAGAGTCTTTTCCTCCGTGCTTAAGAGGTATTGGAAGGATCAGAGAAGGAATTGCAGCACCTAGGAGATTTGGCTTCAAAGTAGATCATTTTAACACAAGCTATTCTCTCTATAAAGATTAGTATAGACACAAATACCAAAAACATAAAAGGGTTTCCTATGCAAACTATCTGATCATGTACAGGGATATCATATGAGATATAACTCTTACTGTTTCCAAGCAAAAACCAATCTAAGATACCACCAATTTAATATACCTCCATATAGAAATCCATACATACAAGTACAACAGAAATGTTACCAGAGTCTATCAAGCCATTCCTCAATTCCAGCTCCAGTCAGCAATCCAGCAATCCAGCAATCCAGCAATCCAGCAATCCAGCAATTTAGCAACAAGTCTAACAATCAACAGATAGAACAGTTCCATTCAGCAACTACTATTTCTAAGAAGGAGAATATTTGCAACTAACTGATCAGATAGAATACAATGTATATAAACTAAAGAAAAGCTAGAAAAGATTACCATAAACTTAACAATCTACAAGCAGATCTCTTCTCATCTACAAACAAACATCACACAAGCGTAATAAATATAGAGCAAACTATCTAATCAGATAGAATGCAAGCTGCTTTTAAGTTATAAACGTCAATTGCTAAGTTCTACTGCCAATCTGTCTTAGCAAGACTACCGATTCCCACCCAGCCTCAAGCAAAACCAAACCAAATGCATAAAATCATAATAAAAGCAACCTGAAATCCCAAGAAACCATCTAATCATGAACCTCCGGACCTAGCTACCGCGCCTCCCGT